>JAIFGZ020000278.1:2400000-3000000 GCA_019925245.2 Oryza australiensis | reverse complement strand
GGGCTTGGGCTATATTTATACCCAAATACAAAATATGTCCTTGTCGGACACGACTCTTATCTCTACTACAACTCAAAATACGAACAAGTCCCTTAGGCGGACTCTTACCGACACAATCTATAAGGAAACTACTTAAAACAACTTAATTAATTGATACAAATGTCTTTTTAGGACCCTATCCATATGTGGCAATCCTCATGAAGCATATTAACCTGATCCGATAGTGATCCCAATGTCATCTGATCGAAATCGTCTACATCGGCTTACCTTGTCCGACTCGGTATTAGCCGATTGAATACCTTAGCTGATTCGGTATCAGCCGATGAACTCCTTAGCCAATTCGGCTTGTGACTAATGCGTACTCTGTTTCCGAGAATCACGATCTCCTCCAAATCTGCTTTGGCCTTAATTCCAAATTTGATTCCTGACTTGCCAAATTTGGTCGTTATCAGAAGCCAACTTTGATGCCAATTCTAGGAGTTTTGCAAAACTTTAAAAAAATAAAGTCACTTCTCACGCTCGATCAAGCTGAGACTTTGTCTCACTCTAGTTGTGGAAAAGCACACACATAGATTGTTCAAAACTTGAAAACAAAACTGGCTGCAAAATATCTAGCCTCCCCTTGAAGCTTGCAATAAACACCTAAGTTCCCCTGGCTTACTGAATACATAAGTGCTCACCCTTCTCTCTATATATAGTTCCTCTATCCAAAAGGTGAAGTAGAAATGAAGTGAAGATTGGGGTTTCGTCCGGGTTCTCAGCCATTGCCTATGGTGTTGGGAGTTAGTTCATTGGTTTCCCCTGCCTCTGCTTCTGCTGTTGCTTCCTTTTAGTTGGTTGCATTCTCGGGCTTCTGTCGAGAGTTGCAACTTAAGTCAAGGTAAATAAGTATTTTCTTGGGTACCAGAGCTGTGTCCTAGGACTAGTACCAGTATCACAGTCTCGTGGGAAGCGGTTCGTGCTGTTTTCCTACCACACGCTCCTGTCACGTGCCATTGTACGGCGGTGCCAGATTAGGGTGTTACACTAGTTGTTATTGGTGTATGTGATTTATGGTAGGAGGAGATAACTAATGGATGGATGGATGGCACTGGGGTGGGTGGTGGACTGGTGGTGTTGTTGTCGCTACCTTGGGGTTACTTATCAAATGGTGGAACAAGAAAATTTTTATCCACATTCATTAGTCATCTCTACCCCTCCTCTCCACCTTTAGTTAGCTACACATCATGAGTAATCCTAACCCATTTGATCATGTTAGTATAAAATTAATGTTTGATCAAGGAGTTACTTATCCACATTTATTAGTCGTCTCTTATCTCAAGCCATTTGATTATATTATTACAATAATATCAACTGTTTAATAATATTGATATTACATTAATATCAATATGAATGTCTTGAATTTAACTTTAGTTTATGGTCCTTGTTTGGAACCAGCTTGCAGTAATTTTGTTAATTGGCTTCAGAATTTGGATATCAAGGATGATTTCAACTAGATTCTATTGGGAGATTTTAACTTCTACAGATCATTGGATAATAGGAATAGAAGTGGTGGCAATTTTCAGGACACTCAAATTTTAAATAATGTCATTGATTATCTAGGATTAGTGGAGCTACCCCTAAAAGGAAGAACTTTTACTTGGAGTAATATGCAGTACAATCCCATTTTGGAGAGGCTTGATTGGTTCTTTACCTCTCCCAACTGGACGCTAGATTTCCCAAGCACAATGGTCACACCTCTGGCTAGAATGACTTTTGATCATGTGTCATGCAGAATCTCAATAGAAACAAAAATCCCCAAGTCAAAAATCTTTCGTTTTGAAAACTTTTGGACTCCACATAGCTCTTTCCTAGACATTGTGAAACAATCCTGGAGCCAAAACAGGGGTAAGTCTGATAATATTGCTTTGGTTTTTCAACAAAATTCAAAAGGTTGAGGTATGACCTGAAATGCTGGAGTAAGGATTTCACCAGCATCAAACTCCGTATCAATAACTGCAACAAAGACATCCTTTTTCTTGATGCTATTTAAGAAT
The DNA here is from genome assembly GCA_019925245.2 of Oryza australiensis. Taxonomy (NCBI): domain Eukaryota; kingdom Viridiplantae; phylum Streptophyta; class Magnoliopsida; order Poales; family Poaceae; genus Oryza; species Oryza australiensis. The sequence goes on along the minus strand of JAIFGZ020000278.1, from coordinate 2,997,964 downwards.
TCAGGCAGTTATTCAATACTGAATGAAATCTTAGAAAGATTGTAAAGGATCATCTCAGTAACCTTCTAAAGCATCAAAATATTTATTGGAAGCAAAGAAATACTGTCAACAGAGTTAAATTTGGAGATGATGCACAAAATTTTTTTCACTCAAGGGCCACTGTCACTTATAGGGGAAATCTTATAGCTCAAATTCAAGATGATTATGGTGTTTCTCTGTTGCATCACGAGGATAAAGCTAACCATCTTTGGTGTTGTTTCAAAAACAGGATGGACACTTCGGGTAATTATCGATGAAATTTGACCTTGGCTACCTGGTCAATGGTTTTGAGCAAGTTGACTTGGATACCCTAGTGATCCCCTTTATAATGAGTGAAATAGAGAGCATCATTAGAAACATGCCTACTGATAAGGCTCCTAGTCCAAATGGTTTTAATGGAAATTTTATTAACAAGTGTTGGTCTATAATCAAGAATGATATCTTCAGGCTGTTATTTGATTTCTATGATAATAGGGTGAATCTAGCCCCTATCAATGATTCCTTCATCGTGCTTGTGCCCAAGTGCACTAACCCAACGACAGCCTCTGACTTTAGACTGATTTTGCTACTAAACCACTGTGTTAAGATGCTCACCAAATTGCTAGCAGAAAGGCTTCGAAATTTTATTGTGAAAATTATTCACAAAAATCAGTATGATTTTATAAGGCAAAGAACAATCTAGGATTGTTTAGCCTGGAGCTTTGAGTACATTCATCAATGTCAACAGACCAAAAGGAAGATAGTGATTGTGAAGGTGGACTTTGCCAAAGCTTTTGATACTGTTGAGCATTCTGCCATTATTGAAATGCTCAATTCTTTGGGTTTTCCTGAAAAATGGATCTGTTGGGTCCAAAATATCCTTTCTTCTGGATCCTTGTCGGTTTTACTTAATGGTGTTCCTGGAAAAATTTTCAATTGTACAATAGGAGTTAGACAAGGAAATCCCCTATCACCTCTACTGTTTGGTTTGGCTGCAAAAATTCTTCAATACATTTTTAATGGTCTATAAGATAAGGGGGTTATACATTTGCCCATTCCTCAGCCTACCAATGATTTCGCGATAGTTCATGCTGATGACACCTTATTGATAATACAAGCTGAAGCCAGACAGTTGGTCTGCCTTAAGGCCATTATGAATACCTTTGCTTCTTCCACTGGGATGGTTGTGAACTTTAGCAAGTCTCTCCTGGTTCCCATAAATGCCTCTAATGAAAAGATAGAAGTGTTAGCTCGAACCTTGGGTTGTTAGGTTGGATCTCTTCCTTTAACTTATCTGGGGTTACCACTAGGAACTTATAAGCCAAAAATAGAAGATTTTGCTCCCCTCTTGGACAAAGTAGAAAGGAAGCTCTCTGCTTGCACCAATTTCCTCTCTTGCTTGGGTACGGTTGAATACATTAATACTATGATTACTCCTACATTTAACTATGCTATGTGCATTTTTAAAATCTACAAGGGAGTAATTGAAGGGATTGACAAAATAAGAAGATAGTGTCTATGGAGAGGAAACTCAGAAAGGAAAAAGAGGGCAATTTGGTGGCTTGGCCCCTAGTTCAAAGACCAAAGAAAAAGGGTGGTCTTGGAATTAAAAATCTCGGTCTTTAGAACAAAGCTCTGCTTATCAAACAATTGCATAAATTCTATTGTAAAGAAGATTTTCCTTGGGTGAAGCAAGTCTGGTTTAAATATTATGATAATAGGGTTCATCATGCTCATGTTTGGGTAGGATCCTTTTGGTGGAAATATATCTTAAAACTAAAGGATCTATATGGTTGTATCACTTCCTGCATGCTGGGGGATGGTTCCATTGCTCATCTTTTCTTTGATTGCTCTTTTGCTAAGAGATGTTGGGAAAAATTGGCATTGTTTGGACAAATGACGCTGAGATCTACAGAAGAATTGAAAGAACCAAGCAGCTAACTACTTTGTTGTTTTGTTTCTATCCAGCTTGTTCTGTAAGTTTTCCCTATAACTCTCGCTCTTGAGTTTTTAATAAAGTTACCATAGGGATCTCCCCCATGGTCTTTGCATTTCAAAAAAAATAATGTCAACTGTTGGATCAAGGATTTACTTATCCGCATTTGTTATTCATCCCTACCCCTCCTCTACACCTTTATCTAGATACACATCATGAGTCATACTATGTCATTTGATTTGGTTACTACAAAATTATCGACCATTGGATAAAGGAGTCACTTATCCACATTCATTTTTAGTAATTTCTACCCCTTCTCTCCACCTTTAGATACACATAATAAGTAAATCCAAACCCATTAAATTATGTTAGTATGACATTATCAACAGTTGGATAAAGGAGTTTCATATCCATATTTACTTAGTCATCTCTTACCCTAAGCCATTTGATTATGTTAGTATATAACAATCAACCATTTGATTAATGAGTTGCTTGTTTGTCCTCATTAGTCATCTCTACCCCTCCTCCAAGTCTTTTGATCATGGTAGTATAAAATCATAAACCTTTAAATAAAGGAGTTACTTATCAACATTTCTTAGTCCCCTCTTCCTCTCCTCTCTACCTTTAATAATAACTGTAGTAACACCTCCTCATTACCTATATAGTGCCACCTCCTCGTGACCTATATAGTTCTGACCAAAATAATGCAGACCTAGTCGCGGCTAGCCTCATCCCTGCCTCATTGACACCAATGAAGGTGTGCTGCGTCAGCTTCTCCCTAAAGACAACGCTGCAGAGGATGACCCTGACGCTGGGATGCCGACGACAAAGTCCTTGGTGGAATTGTACTGTGAATTTGTCAAATCATTTTTAAATTTTTGATGGTGGAATTGCATTGTGAATTTGCAAATCGGAGGATTTTCAGATCTGGATTTTCTTTTTTATGCTAGAAATTCTTTATGCATGTGGGTGACATAAGCGTGCCACCTGTGAAAATCAATTTTTGTAGACAGGTCTCTTGGGATGTGTGCCTTCGAAAATTGTCAATTTTCACACGCCATGGGTTGCAGGCGGGGCGTCTGACCATGTGCAAACTTATGTTTTGGCCACCTCGAAAAAAGTGTGTTTCTTAGTAGTCCAGTCAACTTATATAATTAGATACTTTATTAATTATGGGAGTTGCTGTATATAGGGGAGATAATGTGAAACTACAAGCTTGCTAGTTCCAGTAGCAGCTTGATTGATTTCATTCTCTTCCTGGTGGATGTCTGGGATGGTCATGGCGGTGGTTGGCTCCTGGCACCGGGTAGTCGTTCACCTCCACGTCCATCCTCGCCGTCGCCATGGTCAGAATCCCCGTCACCAACATTACTGATTGTTTCAGAATTTGGCCTTCTGAAAGTACAGATTCGTTTCAGAATTGGTTTGTGCAGGTATCTATGAGTGTCTTCGCGATTTTGCAGTAACAGGTCGACAAATTTAAATCTTAGGGGAATTCAGAGACTCAAGGAGATGAGAAAGATTAATTACATCTGCAGAGATGTTCAGTGACGACAGGTGTTGGTGCTGGTTGCTCAAGTGCAGGCTTCCTGCAAGAACGATTAGACACGCAAATTATAATCAGCAACTAGTAAATACACACATATGATATCGATGACGACAAAGCTTACTTGACATGGGCACCGAGGCGACGAGCAGTGGGAGGAGTAGGCAGGACAGAACCAGGACGGCCACGAGATCACGAGGCCTCATTTCCATTATGCGGCGCATGCAGGAGGTAGCAACCGAGGCAGCCAAAATGGCTGCAAGAAAGAAGAGCTCGTGTCTTCAAGTTGTTCTTTGTGTGCACGTGTGTGATCTGTGGTAGGAGGAGACGATGGATAGATGGATTATGATGGGTAGTGGACTCGTGGCGTTGCTGCCGCTGTCTTAGGGTTACTTATGAAACGTTGGATCAAGCGTTTACTTATCCTTATCCTCATTCATTAGTCATCTCTGCCCAATATTTAGTCCTCTCCATCTACATTTAGCTACATTTCGTGAGTAATCCTTACCCATTTGATCATGCTTAAGTATCAAAAGTTGGATCAAGTATGTACTTATCCGCATGCATTAGTCATCTCTACCCCTATATTTAGTCCTCTCCACCTATATTTAGCTACATATCACGAGTAATCCTTACCCATTTGATCATCTTTGTATAAAATTAACTGTTGGATCAAGGAGTTAGTTATCCACATTTATTGGTCGTCTCTTATCCTGAGCCATTTGATTATGTTAGTAAAAAAATATCAACCGTTGGATCAAGAAGTGACTTATCCATATTCATTACTCATCCCTACCCCTCCTCTACACCTTTATCCCGAGTCATACTATGTTATTTGATCATGTTATTATAAAATTATCAACCATTGGATAAATGAGTTATTTATCCACATTCATTTTTAGTAATTTCTACCCCTTCTCTCCACCTTTAATTAGATACACATCATAAGTAAATCCAAACCCATTTGATTATGTTAGTATGAAATTATCAACATTGGAAAAAGGAGTTGCATATCCGTATTTACTAGTTGTCTCTTATCCTAAGCCATTTGATTATGTTTATATAAAACAATTAACCATTTGATTAAGGAGTTTCTTACCCATACGCATTGGTCATCTCTACCCCTCCTCTCCACCTTTAACGAATACATGTCATGGGTAACCTAAGTCATTTGATCATGGTAGCATATCATCTACAGTTAAATAAAAGAGTTACTTATCTGCATTTCTTAGTCGTCTCTTCCTCTCCTCTCTACCTTTAATAATACATATATGAACATCTCCTCATTACCTGTATAATACCATCTCCTCGTGACCTATATAGTCCTGACCAAAATAATGCAGACCTCGTCGCGGCTGTCCTTTGCCCCCGCCTCGTCAATGCCAATGATGGTTTGCTGCATTGGCTTCTTCCTAAAGAAGACGTTGTAGAGGACGACTCTGACGCTGAGATGCCGACAACGAAGTCCTTGGCGAAATTGCATTGTGAATTTGTCATAACCCTTTTAAATTTATGATTGCATTGTGAGTTTGTGAATTGAGGATATTCATATCTGGATTTTCATATTTTTACACTAGAAATTCTTTTCACACATGAGTGACATAAGCATGCTATCTGTGAAAATCAATTTTCGCAGGTGGATCTCTTAGGTTGCCAGTCTCCGAAAATCATCGATATTCACAAGCCTTCGATCGCAGGCGGGCGTCTGGCGTGTACAAAATCATGTTTGGGCCACCTCAAAAAAATCGTATTTCGTAGTAGTGCACTCGACTTATGTAATCAGATACTTTATTAATTCTGGGAGTTGCTGACAGCCAGCAGAGATAATGTGAAACTACAAGCTAGCTAGTTCCAGCAGCAGCTTGATTAATTGATTTCACTCCCTCCCTGGTGGACGTCGAGGGTTATGGCGGGGGTTGGCTCCTGGCGCCGGGTAGTCATTCACCTCCACGTCCATCGTCGCTGCCACCATATGCTGCTCCTGCACGGGCAGACATAAACCCAATGGTCAGAATCGTTATCATCAACATTACTCATTGTTTCAGAATTTAGCCTTCTGAAAGTACAGTGTCGTTTCAGAAATGGTTTGTGCAGGTAGCTATGAACTGTCTACGAGATTTTGCAGTAACAAGTCAACGGATTTAAATCTTAGGGATTTCAGAGATTGAAGGAGATGAGAAAGATTAATTACATCAGCAGAGATGTTAAGAGACAGTGGGTGTTGGTGTTCGTTGCTCAAGTGCAGGCTTCCTGCAAGAACGAATCAACGCACAAATTATATCAGCAACTAGTAAATACACATATCAAGAACTCCAGGAGATCGACGAGGATGAAGCTTACTCGACATGGGCACCGAGGAGACGAGCAGTGGGAGGACTAGGCAGGACAGAGCCAGGACAACCACGAGATCACGAGGCCTCATTTCTGTTACGCGGCACATGCAAAAGGTAGCAAAGCAACCAAGGCAGCCAAGAATGGCCGCAAGAAAGAAGAGCTTGTGGCTACTAGTTGTTCTTTGTGTGTGTGATCTGTGGTAGGAGCTAGGAGACTATGGATGGATTTCGCTGAGGTGGGTAGTGGACTCGTGGTGTTGCTGCCGCTGCCTTGGGGCTACTTATCAAACGTTGGATCAAGCATTTACTTATCCGCATTCATTAGTCACCTCTACCCCTATATTTAGTCGTCTCAACCTATATTTAGCTACATATCATGAGTAATCCTTACCCAATTGATCATGTTTGTATAAAATGAGTTACTTATCCACATTTATTAGTCTTCTCTTATCTTGAGGCATTTGATTATGTTGGTACAAAAATTTCAACCGTTGGATCAAGCAAGCAGTTACTTATTGTCGAAACTTGGTTTCGGCAATATAATTTTTGGGGTCGCAGTCGAGATCGCCAAGCATAATGGGTTAGAAGAAGAAGATTTAGACAGGTTCAGGCCCTCTCGTGAGGTAATACCCTACTCCTGTTTCGGTGGATTCGATCCGCCGAATGTCTTTATTGATCTCGTGATCTAAGGCTGAAAGCTAAAGGCTCATAAACATATGATATCCCTCAAGGGACGCCCCTTACCCCCCTTATATAGTCTTGGGAGGAGGGCTTACAGATCGGAAACCCTATCTTACTCTAAGTCGATTCCCTCAATCTTACCAAACCGTGACTATAGGCCGATTGCCTTATCTCTATCGGCAATCGTAACACCTAAGTCATGTTCGGTTTACAGATATGGCAGGCGCAATTTATCCCTACCTCCAGTCGGATAAGCTTGCCATGTAGATATCCGATTGCCATAATCTCCACAGTAGCCCCCGAGTCCTTTTCAGTCGACGAGACAGCTCAACTTCAAACCAAAACAGCACACAGTCAAAAATCTCTTTGACCGAGTGCTTTTGGCGCCGAGTGATTTCATCATCTCTGCCCGAATCTTCCCGAGTGGCTCCAAAGACTGTGAAGGGCTGGAAAATATTAAAAAGTTCTCAAAAATAAATATCTAGGTGCATCTCCTGATGCACCTAATTAGGTGTAGCCCCCCGACTATGTGGTTAGTCAAAAACAGACTAAGCTTATAGTCAAAAACTATAAAAAATCATTCCCATGTGGATGCTTAGCTCATGCTAAAGCAACCTCATTACTCGGCTAACTCGTGCTTATCCGAGTGAATTTTCCCGAGTCATCTCAGAACAAATAACTCAATCAACCCTCGTGGGTGAAAAGCACTCGGTAAACTCATGCTTATCCGAGTGGATCTATCCGAGTCATCCCAGAACAAATATTTTAATCGTTTCTCATGGGAAAACGAATTCTTTCAATCGTATGAAAAATATGAATAAGTTATTAAATAGCTTCTGCCATAACACTGGTCTCAATCTATTAAGATCTTCACCAAGGTGGAAAAATAGCATCGATATGATCATTTAATCAAATGCTAAAAAACCAAACAGCCCTTGTCATCAAGGCAACTATAAAAAGCTTAGCTGTTGGTCACCTTCCAAGTTGCATCGTACTAGCTTCTCATGAAGTCAAGCAAACCGCGGTATGAAAGGATTTTCAAAGGTACAGGGCATTCGGACACATGCATATTGCCAGGGCAAATCTGCTTAAGCTCATCCGCTTAAGTCCCTAAGGACATGCATCGGGCCACACCTTAACTGGGCCGCAGATTCTCTCATGGGCTCGGCCCAATCACAAGAAAACCTAGCGCAACCCTCAAATCTTTCTATAAAGGCTCGAGGTCGTCCCCGCCTCTTCATCTTCCAAAAGATTCCTCTTTTCGCAGCACTGTTCACCAGTTTCCTGCGAAGAACCCTAGACTCGCGCGCTCCCAAATCCATCCATCCAAGAGCTCGCTTCTTGCCACAAACAGCTTCCGCAGCCGATCTTCCAAGATCTCTTGCTCAAATCGCCATCCTTTCCGACCAGATCCACTTCCCATTCACACCACACTCATGGCGGAGGAAAAGAGGATCCCATTTGACCAATGGGCCACATCGGATGTGAGGGAATCTACCCTCAAGGAGATGGTGAAGCATGGCGTGCTTCCCCCAAAGAAGATCGTGGGGTGGCGCCCGGCGGCGGGTGAGGACTTCCCAACCCTGAACACCGGTGAGCTCGTTGTATTCACCTCTTTCTTCTATTGTGGGTTCAGCCTTCCCACCTCTGAGTTCTTCCGGGGGCTTTTAGATTACTATGGTCTTCAGCTCTACCATCTGAACCCCAACTCCATGCTTCACATCGCTCTTTTCATTCATGTATGTGAAGCCTTCCTTGGCATCCTCCCCACTTCCAACTCTTCCGCCGCATGTTTCATCTCAAGCCGCATCCGAACAAGGACCACCCATGCGTTGTCGGCGGGGCAGGTTTCCAACTCCGCGGATCTCTCCGCAAGGAGTACTTCTCTCTTCCCTTAAAATCTTCCAATAAGGGATGGCTGCGGGCTGGTTCTATATTGGCAACCTCGAACCCAGCCTGCCAGCTTTCGTCGGCCTTCCCCCTATCCCCAGGCCTACTTGGAGCACCGTTCTAGTGGCCCAAGATTGGGACGAGGCCAACAAGCGCTTGCAAAGATCCACGGCAATGAAGCGAAGGGTCTTCGCGGCGAGCGGATCACTCGGCACTTCATCGGTGCCGGCGGCTCCAATCAAGGAGAGGTCAAAGCCGGCCTTCGAATACGAAGGCGGGAAGGACCCCAATCGGGAAGATCCAGATCCACTCAGCTACGAGATCACGAAGATCCGGATGTACAAGATCTTCTCGGCCAGGAATCGCGATTGAGCGTGCCCTCATTTTGCGGTTCTTCCCTTCGGCATCCACCGGCCTCCTCCTCCGGTAAGCCGAATGGTTGCTTCATAATGTCTTTCAATCTTGATATCTTGTCTCTTAGTGTTGTGCGAACTTCTCTCGTAGGAAAATGCTTCCGTTACTTCAAAGCCATACAAGGTATCCCACGATGACGTGCCGCGTCGCCCAGCCAAGAAGCCGGCTGGCGGGATTAAGATCCAGAGCGATCCAATTGGAAAGCGGGCGGCCCAGTGAGGACGCAAACAAACGGGCAAGCAAAAGGAGGCTCATTATCGAGGATTCGGACGATGACGTCCGGCTCCTCCAGTCGAGACTCCTCCTCCAAGGCGATCGCCAGAGGACGGCGCCGAAGATCCGCCGTCGTCGGTATGCTTCATGGAAGTCCGAACTTTCTTGTTAAAAGCTTTCTTTGTCTTCACCCGTGTATTCGTTATTGCGGGAGGCCCCGGGACATAGATCTTGCCGGGAGGGTGAGGGCCGACCCCTGCCGCTGCTCCCGAGGTGCCAAAGCCTGCAGAGCAAAAGCCCCGGAGCCCGCATCCGAGGGAGGGCGCTCCGGGCAAAAAACCTTCGCCTCCGAAGAAGGATGCCCGAAGGAAGGAGCCCCCGACCGCCAGCCGGGACGTCCCGGCTGGAAGCCAATCGACGGCCGGGAAACCTCCGACCACAGCTCGGGCAGCCCCGACTGAAGGTCACTCGGCGAAGAGCCAGAGGGAGGAGGCTAGTCGGGCTGTTCCACCTAAGCGCGCAGCCACCGAAGCCGGTGAGTCTTGTATCAAGATCTCCTCTTTGTACTTTTAGTTTGAATCTTTCACGTCTTCATTTGTTCTTCCTATCCGCCGGCCACAGTGGAGGAAATCCCGAGTTACGATCTTCGAGACACAGGTTCCCCAATCAAAATCGAGTGGCGAGACTTGGAAGGTCAAAGGAAGGGCATCATCCTGGACAGGCAAGCTGAGAGAGAAGAAAGGGATGCCCTTGTCAAAAGCTTGAACGGGCGACTCGGCTACTCAACGTAAGCCTTAGTCTTTTTCTTTTATTGTGTTATCATCCTTTTCCAGTCGGTCACTCTTCGGATTTCACGCGCAGAAGGAGTACTGCCGCTCCATGGCGAAGTCCGAGGTGCTGGAGAAGCTGGTTCCTCACCTGAGCTCCTTAGAGGACGTTCAGCGAAAGCTGAAAACCACTCAGGAGGAGGCCGCGTCGAGGGAGGCGGCTTTAAGGAGAGAGATCGCGGAGCTTCGGGAGGCGAACCTCGACCTCCGAGGATCAATCGGGAGTAAGCTCGTCTCTCCGAGTTTCTTCATGATTCTCATGTTGACTCTGGTTACTGATGATCTTCTTTTCTTGTAGAAAATTCTTCGGAGGTCCATTCGCTTTAAGTCCAGCTGGAGGCAGTCAGCCTCGACAAAGCCAAAGTGGAGGTCGAGTTTGAAGGTAAGCCTCTTTGAAGTAACATTCCTTGCGCTGCTTTATTTCCGAGTGCTTTGCATGATCAGATGCTTTTGGCAGCTTACAAGGTTAAGACCCGAGCTCAATATGACGTCTTGCTTGAGCGGGTCAAACGAGCCGGGGAGGCCCGGGAAGAGGTCGCCAATGCTGCTGCGCCAATCTTGCTATCTTTGTTCCATCATGGAGTCGGGACCAGCTCACTGGACCCAATTGAAGTCTTTGACAAGCTGCGGAGGGCTCCTGACCAGTATCTAGCTAACATCGTTGAAGCCGCCAAAATGGGGCTGGTCCGGCTCTTGCACGACCAAGTCCTTTACCCCGAGTGGATATCCACTCGGTCGGGGAGGGCTTTGCTGACGGGACTACAGATGAGCAAGCCTTGGATATGTTGAGTGAGGCGCAGGAGTCGGCAAAGAAGATCTCCGTCGATGTAGTGAACAATTTCCGGATTTAATTTATCTTTCGAACATTGTCTTGTAAATGTCGTGTGATCATGATGCTCTGACGTAGAACTTGTGATATATTCAGTTTATTTATGTTAATGCCTTGACCCGAGTTTTCGTGTGAAATTTCTTAAGTAATTTTCGTCTGACTGTCACCAAGCCTAGGCTCGATTAGGTCATCGGAAAACTCTCAGTCCTTAGACACTGAACTCGAATCGAAGAACATCAAACAATGATAAACCAAATCATGCACAGAAGTTGATGAGGAAAACTTAAGCTTTATTGACATGTGTATAGCCCCCGACTGCTAACTCAAGAAGTCATCTTGCTTGAGGTTGGAAGTCAAGGAAAACATGAAACCTTGGTCAAATTAAGCATAAAATCGTCGAAGATGCTCGATGTTCCAGGAGTTCTCCAACATAGATCCGTCTTCACGCTTTAGCCGGTATGCACCGGGCCGGGTCACCTTAGCGATTATGTACGGTCCTTCCCATAAGGGGGATAACTTGTGACGGTCCTTAGTGGTCTGGATCTTGCGTAGAACTAGGTCGCCCATGATGAAAGCTCGTGCCCGAACGTTGCGGCGTGGTATCGCTGAGCCCTTGAAGATATTTGGCCGGTTGGATGAGGGCTGCCTCGCGGGCCTCTTCCAATCGGGTGAGGTCATCCACTCGGTCGGGGTCGTAGCGTTCATCGTTGAAGCTGTGGACTCGGAGGGATTCGTACTTCATCTCGTTTGGCAACATGGCTTCTACGCCATAGACCAAGAAGAAGGGAGTTTGGCGGTAGCCCGGCGGGTGTGGTCCACGAGACCATAAGACCGAGGAAGCTCTTGGACCCACTTGCCCGCGTAAGGGTGAATTTTTGGCATTTTTAATTTTTTAAAGATTTACAAAAATAACTTCCGAGTTTCGAAAAATACAAAACTAATCTCCTCCCGCCCTCCGGGAGGCGTGAAGGAAAAACGCCCTCCCGGAGGGCGAAATATCCGGCGTGGCGAGCGGCCGTGGGGGTCGTCGCCGTGCGGTGGCATATTTGCGGCGGCCCCCTTCCCGCCCTTGGGAAGGGCGTTTTTCACGTGCACGGGGCCGCTGCAAAAGGCCGCCCGCCCCGGCATTTTGCGGCGGCCCCCTTCCCGCCCTTGGCAAGGCGTTTTTCACTTGTGCACGGGGCCGCTGCAAAAGGCGGCCGCGCCTGGCATTTTGCGGGCGGCCCCCTTCCCGCCCTTACCAAGGGCGTTTTTCTTGTGCTTACGGGGGCCGCCCGCAAAATTGCCACGGCCGCCCAGCAATTTTGCGGCGGCCCCCTTCCCGCCCTCTGCAAGGGCGTTTTTTACCCAGGCCAGTATATAAGCCGACTCTCAATCATTTCAACCTCATTTACACCTTCCCAAATCCAGAAAAAGAACAGAGAGAGAGAGGTGAGGAAGAGGAGGAGCGCGGCGAAGCCCTGCTGGATTGCATACTTCATTGGAGGTAAATGCAATATCTCGTCGTTATTTTGTTTGTTAGTTAGTATGTAAATGAAATATTAGGAAAAATATAAATTTGTAATATTTGAATATGTATTGAATAATTTTTTATAGATTTGTAAAACAGATGGTTTAATTTAGATCAATTTAGATAATTTAATCGACATTAACATAGGTAGAATAGATAGATCAACAAGGATAATTTAGTGGACATTAACATAGGTAGAATAGATAGATGAACTTAGGTAGAATGTGTTTGGATCTAAGTGTAAATTATGTGAGTAGATGGTAAGCACTATAGAATATCGTACGTATAATTTTGTTGATGATCAAAATATGTTTAGAAATAAACTACGATTTAATTGAATTTAGTTTATTAATTTTGGCAAACTGAAATGAACGAGTTACGATTGGCGGTAGATGGAACGAACAAATCGATTTGGGAAAATTTAAGATGTAGACCAGAGAACATATTGTTAAAGAAATTAAGTTAGGCACAGAATCATCTAGGCAATATATTCGTAGTATGGAATAAACTCAGTTTCAATTTGTTTGTCAGGCACTATGGCAAGTAAGATCATATTTCAGATAGTTCACGGTGAAGGCAACGTTAGATACGGTCCAGAAGGTGTAGATTTGTCAGAATTTAGGATGAAATCAAAGGGCATCGATAGGCCAGGCGAGAAAACATTTGAGTCAGTGTATAGTTGGTTGCTACGTGGATTTAAAGTGGATACAAGAGTGAACACAATGTCTCTATCCGTTGTAGTAAGTCGTGCAACAGAAGGATATTATTGGGAACTTATGCCTATTGATAACACTGAGTCGTGGAGATGTTATGTGGACATGGCACTTGAAAGGTCCTGGCCCCTTGTTATTTTTGTGGCACTGCACGAAATCGATAGCATTAATACAATGCAAACAGTACGGCGAAGGTCCAAGCAATGAAGCAAGCTTAGAGGAGGCGATTGGCGTGGTGGACGAGGGGGAGAGAATCGAAGCAATTGTTGAAGAAATGGAGAGGGAGGATTCTGAAAATGAGCAGGCGGAGGGCGATGAATCATCGGACGAGGAAGAAGATGTCATGCCCGTCGATTGGGAACAAGCTGATTTCTCTCAGCTTGTTATCTCGGAAGGGCAGCATGTTTCATTTGAATACAAAGATAACGAGGTCATCCAGGGTGCTACGTATGCTCATAAGGAAGACATGAAAGAGGCGGTGAAGCATTGGGCGGTGTCTTTGCATAGAGAGTTTAGGGTGGTGAAGTCTACGAACTATGTGTATGATGTGAAGTGTATGAAGGATGATTGTCAGTGGCGCGTTCATGCATACAAGGGGAAATGGAGTGACTATTGGAAAGTGAGCATTGTTGGTGAGCACACATGTCTGTTGCCGGGGGTAGATAAGTACCACCGCAACATCACCTCGGCGTTTGTTGCCGGTGAGATGTACAACCATGTTGTTAAAAACACGGATTTTGAACCAGGCTCCATTATTAAGCACATTGAGAACAAATTCAAGTATACTATTAGCTATGCGAAGGCTTGGAGGGCGAAACAAAAGATATTGGAGATGAGGTATGGCACATTTGAAGCATCGTATGACAATTTACCTCGTCTATTAGCCACCATTGCTCAGAGAAACCCCAATACCTACTACGACATTCAGACATTTCCATCATCTACTGATTCGAGCAAGAGCATGCTGCAAAGAGCCTTTTTCTCGATTGGTGCTTGCATCAACGCTTTTGTGCACTGTCGCCTTGTGCTGTGCATAGATGGAACCTTTCGGCGGCAAATAAAGAGGTCGATGCGACGGCGATTGGAGCGGATGGGAACAACCAGGTGTTACCTATGGCGTTTGCATTTGTCGAGAGTGAGAACACGGAAAGCCGGTATTGGTTCTTGGAGAGAGTTCGATGCCAAGTCGTTCGTATGAGGCCCAATGTTTGTCTCATACATGATCGTCATGCCGGCATGCTTGAGGGCAATCGACTACCTTGAGAATGGTTGGCCGGAGAGGGGACTTCCGGCTAGGTGGCATGATGTTCGGAGTAGGTGGTGCATGCGTCATATGGGAGCCAATTTCTACAAACAATTCAAGAACAAGCACCGATGGATCTATTCAAGAGGCTATGTGGTCAAAATCAAGAGAAAAATTCAATGAGATGTGGAGAAGGTTGGATGAGCGACAACGAAGCAAACCGACGAGCAATCTCGTTTGCCACGAGTTGACGAGCCTGCTTTGTACCTCTTGGTCCATTGCATAATGACCCGCCAACAATGAGAAGGAGGTCGCACCATCAATACGTAATTTCTCCCATTGGATAGAGAATGAACCGAAAGAAAAGTGGTCTCGTTGTATGACACGACGGAGCTCGATATGGTATAATGACAACGAACTCGGCCGAGGTGTACAACCGGGTGATGCGAGGAGTTAGGGGCTTCCATTGGTGGGTATTGTGGAATTTATCCTTCATGGCACTCGGGCATATTTTAGAGATAGATTTAAGAAAATATCCCCTTTAATGGTCGATAACAAAATTGTATTTGGCAACGTGGTGACGAAATATATGCAAGACAAAATTCTGAAGGCTATGAAGCACAGAGTAATCCCCTAAGGAACCCAAGTTCTTCGATACGAGATCATGTGTGTCGACAGGAGAAGGCGAGGCATCAACCGTGTTCAAGCTGTGCAGGAATGTGTGCTTCATGCAAATGGTGGTTGTAGCTGCAGCTGTATGAAGCCGAAGCTTAGACATCTGCCTTGCTCACACGTCCTTGCCGCAGCTGGGGACTGCGGCATAGTTCCAGATATTTATGTGTCACCGTACTACAGGAAAGAATCAATTTTTCATACGTGGAAGGAGGAGATATATGGTTTTGGGATATCTGGATCGTACACAACACTGCGGCCACAAGTGTTCTACATTCCAGATCCATTGAAGTTAAGGATGAAAAAGGGACGTCGTCAGTCGAGACGCATCAGAAACGACATGGACGAGTCCGAGGCCGGGGGAAGGACCCTACGTTGCAGCAAATGCGATGAGCACGGACATACATACAAAAAATGTACGAAGAATTCAAAAACTTCAACCGTCGAAGGTTCAGGACTTTCCGGACAGCCCTCCGATGGTAGCCGTCCAACTGGAGAAGGAACAACAACGAGGCGACCACGTCCTAGACGTGCTCGTGCAGCGACTACGTCGTCCTTTGGAGATGCAATGGCTTGATTATTTTGTTTGCTCCTTTTCAATCTAGTGGTGATCTGATATTTGTACTATTTGTCATGTTGTTGCCATCTGTCGTGCGTGTAATATTTATCATTATGAGACGTAAACTGTTTTATTGTTGTTGTGATACTTATATGTTGTGTTTGTTAGTTTGAATTAAGACGTGAACTTTTTTTATGTTGAGATATAATGGACCATTTATGTCATGTATTCATGTTGTTTTGATTTTTCTTATAAATTGCTTATTGTGTGCTTCATGTATTCATGCGGGTATGGCGGACGATACACCGGCGCTTTTCGGCGAGACGGTGGACGGGCGCACGGAGTCGTACTTGTCGGCGGTGCGGGGTGCTCGGTGACCACCTTTCGTCCACGGTCGTCGCGCGAGTTGTTGCGTGTCGATCCGCGACACGTCCAGCGGTACGATCAAACTCTTATCACTTATGCAAGAATACTATGCTTGATACTAATATTACACTATGTGTATGATATGCGAGTTACGTGAGTCGGCACGATCGCTCTCTCGACTTGTTGAGGCGCGTGCCCATGAGCACGACCGAGGCCGGAGCGGTGGGATGCGGACCGGTCCACGATAGCTGCTTTGGTGGATCGGTGGCGTCTGAGACGCACACCTTCCATCTTCCTTGTGGGGAGATGGCTCAGACGCCGGCGGGGACGTCTCCTACCCTAGGGCTACCACTAGCCTGGGAGCCTCGGGCTGTGGACGGTGTTGGTGGATGGAGGGAGGACATCACTGCACGCTTTGCTCAGGTGATGAGGCTACCGGGGCTCCCAGCTGTTCAGTCGATCTACCCTTACGCGACCACCGGGCCTACGAAGACTTGGATTATGCAGTTCACAGTAAGTTAACTTGAAGACTGCGGTATTTTTCATTACATCTGATGGTTGTTAACATGGTTTTCTCCTTTGTAGGCCGACAAGCTCCACCCGACGCCGACGAGTACTCCGTGCGACGCTTGTTGGAGGCGTACCTTCTTTGGTTGTTCGGTGGGTGATGTCACCAACACGTCGGGGAACACTGCAGAGAGGGGCCTGATCCACTACGCCCGGTCGATAGCGGACGCGGAGATAGGCTTCGTGCCTCAGTGGAGTTGGGGTTCAGCGGTCCTCGCAGCCACCTACCGTGGGCTGTGCGACGCGTGCACGAAGACAGATCCGGGAGCGATCTTCACAGGCTGTCCCCTTCTCTTACAGCTGTGGGCTGCGGAGCGGTTCGCGATCGGCCGACCGGTCGTCGACACCTCTCCGTACGACGTAGCGCCCGCTTTCGAGAACCCGGCCGACGGGCCTACGATGGGTTCGTACTGGTTTCGACGCAACGTAAGTGCAAAGTCATATTTCTTTCAAATATTTAAATTGTGTTGAACAAAACTTGTAACCACTTGATTATTTTATTGTCGCGGCGTCGTTACGCCCACGCTCGGGTGAGATGGAGCTACCGGACTTCGTGTTCGAGTTGGACCGTCTCCGGCCGTACGACGTTGTCTGGGAGCCGTACACGCAGCAGGCGGTCGCAGCTCGGGCGCCTCTAGGCCTCTCGACGTTGTGCACGCGCGACTCGGCCTACTGGATGACGTTGATCCCGATGGTGTACGACATCACCGTCGAGCCTCACCCCGGCCGAGTGATGAGGCGATTCGGACTGCGCTAGGGATTCCGGTAGACGTGCGGTTCTTTGTTCCCCACCGGGACCACCGGTGAGTATTTCTATTTCAAATGTACTACTATTGTGTCAAATTAAATGGAACTATAGTCGACCTTTGCTTGTGTCGCGAGTTGTCTCGACGGGGACGGCGGGGAGGCTCCTCTGGGAACCACGTATGCAGCAATACGTGGCGGGGGCGATAGCCACCGAGGAGGTGATCGGCGAGATCTACGCCCACTCCGAGGAGAACTACACCGCCTACCTTCGGTGGTACCTACCGCGGACGCGTCCGCGAGTTACCTTCACACCGGCCACGCAGCGGCAACACCGGGCGGCGATCACGAACACCTACCCGAGCACGAGACCAGGGACTACTTCGTTGGGGTACGTCATGATTTCTCGGCATTAAAGCCTTTGTACGTCATTATGTTTTTTATTGGAGCGAAAAACCTAACTTGTTTTGATTTTTGTAGGCCGACGCCGCATGGGCATTGAATGCCGAAATCGACTTCGGTGATGCGAGGCTAGACGCGGCATTCACCGAACGAGGTGGAACGAGAGGATGACCTTCCGGCGGATGCGGATGACGGCACGTTCGATCTTGCGGATCTTCTCGTGTCGTTACGCCGTCGACGCGGTTCCTCCACGGGTGTTACGGGTCCTCGTCCACGCGGTCCGGTGCCGGATGGTCACCACACGGCGCCGGTGCTTCCACGAGGTTAGTTCCACTCATTTTCATTGTGTCAACCCTACAACGTGATCTAACAAACCGAATGTCGCCTAGGTCCGACGCTACCGAGCGGGGATACGACGGCGCGAGTGGATCGTCGATCCCTCGGCCTTTCGCTACTCGGCCCGGCCTGCGAGCTTTGCTAGAGCGGCGGATCCTCCGTTCTCGTCCCCTCACTCGGGGGAGGTGAGCAAGCGTCGTCCGATGATTAGTTCACACGTGTTAGTTTAAGTCACGATGCTTCACATTGCTTACATACGGGAGGATTCTACTCGGCGGGGATTTTCCGGTCGGGGACTTCGTCGACGCAGGCGGGCGGGTCCGGGGGAGGCGACGAGGGGGGGTCAGGTACGGGCGACGACTTCGACGACCTGGAGGACCCAGATCGGGACGTACTCGCCTCCTCTCAGCTCGGTGGAGCACCTCTACCACAGAGCCAGGACCCGCCACAGGAGACGCCCGCGCCGGATGTCCGTGCTAGTCGTGGCGTGCCCCCAGACAGGCTGACGTACTCTCAGGGGCACGTCAGAGCACAGCCTAGGAGGGATAGGGGTAAGAGGCCTCGTCAGTAGCTGCTGTGTGCAACAGTTTGTACAAATTGTAAATATTTATTTTGTGTTTGATGTTTGTATATATCTATGTCTGTTCGTCGCACTCACATGTCACGAGATCCTTTCGTATCGTTCGCTGCATGATACTCTTACTAACGACAAAAAAACTTTCGGCCCAGTTAGACCTGCACGAGACATCGCTATCAGCTTTTGCCCGTGATAGTCCTGCACGATACGTCGCTATCAACTTTTGCCCCGTGATAGTCCTGCACGATACGTCGCTATCAACTTTTGCCCCGTGACAATCCTACACGATACGTCTCGATCAGCTGTTGCCCCGTGACAGACATAAACGATACATAGATGTGAACCTTCACCTCCCTGCACTATATATTGCCAAGATCCGAATACGAGCTCTTCAAATCTGCATTCTCTTTTCTACATTTACTCCTGCAATGAGATCTTCATATCATCCATTCCTTGAGCGTCTCCACTGGCGACTCCATCCTTTGAGCGGTTTTATTCCACCATGGTGTGACCGTCCGTTATGCCATTGTGGAGATGGCTGCATACTTACGTCGTCCCTCCTCGCTGAAACCAGGGGGAGACGATTTTTCCAATGCGCCAACATTGATCAGGTATGGCTTAAGCTGCCTTGCTTTCATCTACAAAATCTTCACGTAGAAACGCTAACTTGATTGTACATCGTGTTAACACCTCATGCGGGCATATCGTCGGGTGTGCAACTTCGTTGAGTGGATAGATACGGAGAACCCACGAACCGACGGAACACGTTACTACCCACTTAGCGAAACAAGGTCGGACTACCTTCAACGGAAGGCCGAGTACCAACGTCGAGTTCGCGCCGAAGCTTTGGACTGGCCTATGGATCAGCGGCACTACCCACATGGCGGAAACGTCCGAATGCCACGTGGTCTACGTTGCCGGTGGTAAGATCCATAAGACAAGCAACTAGAGGACAAAGATGCTTCGTGTGTCCCGAGATTGCGGATGACGATTTTGTCGTGAGTATAATTTTTCTTTCTTTAACCTTTTCGCTTGTTCCATTTTTTAACTCCGACCATAAAAAATGTGCAACCGAGAGGATGTACGTCGGTGTCCATACAAAGATTGGATCGATACGGTTAAACACCTTCGATCGGTCGGATGGTAACACAACCCGAGTCGGCGAACAATTCATTCGGGCTTGGATGGAGTATGAACGTCGCGTCGAAATCGCAAGCTTAGCTTGGAGGAACAACCCACTGGGTTTCCCTAAATGGTCGGAGCGTCCTATGTGCGGTTGTAGGGATCGTTGCAAGATGGCTACCTCATTTGAACCACGAACATATGGTCGGAGATATTTCATTTGCCCCAACTTAGACAACGACTTCGTTGTACGTCTTTTATTTTATCAATTATGCAAACGTCTTCGCTCTAGTGGCTCTCTAACTGATTACATGTGTTTCTTTACCAGGGCATTCAAAGAAGGTGTGGATTCACTAGGTGGATCGACAATGTCATTCCCCAATATAACGGCCTAAAAGTAACTGAATGTGAAACTCAAAAGGAGTACAACGCCGAGAAGGAAAGAGAAAATTGATGACATGCTTATTGCCCTTGAACGGTTCCGTAGGTAGCCGAGCCTTGACTCGTGGGGGATGAGTTAGTTGTATTGCATCATCCATACCTAATGGGTTATGTAACACTTGTGACAAACAAGCTGCTTAACCATTGCAACTAAGTTAACTTGGTTAAAACAATATGTTCACGGTAATGCAAACAACATATGTACGATACCTCGAACATTTACACTTGCAACAATATTTACATTTGCATCCTTACGACGATAACATTTACATTTCAAACAATACGACAAATCACGAAGACGGTTACATTTGCAACAATACCACAAATCCAATGGATTTGTTATATTAACACAAAATACAACGATAACATTTTACATCTCAAACAACACGAGAGAGAGTGGGTCGATGTCGATCGGGGCAATTAGGGTTTGGGCCTAAAACGCCCTCGGAAGGGCGGGAATGGGGCCCTGTAAGCACGGTGAAAAACGCCCTTGGTAAGGGCGGGAAGGGGCCGCCTGCAAAAATGCCGGGCGGCCAGAGCCTTTTGCGGCGGCCCCGTGCAAAGTGAAAAACGCCCTTGCCAAGGGCGGGAAGGGCCGCCTGCAAAAATGCCGGGCGGGCGGCCTTTTGCGGCGGCCCCGTGCACGGTGAAAAACGCCCTTCCCAAGGGCGGGAAGGGCCGCCTGCAAATATGCCACCGCGCGACGACGGCCCCCACGGCCGTCTGCCACGTCGGATATTTCGCCCTCTGGGAGGGCGTTTTTTTCCTTCACGCCCTCCCAGAGGGCAGGAGGAGATTACTTTTGTATTTTTCGAAACTCGGAAGTTATTTTTGTAAATCTTTAAAAAAAATTAAAAATGCCAAAAATTCCGTAAGGGTTTAGGCGATCGAACACGCGGGCCTTGATGCCTTGGAGGACCATGCCGTTGGCTCGTTCGACTTGTCCATTGCTTTTGGGATGGGCAACTGATGCATAGCAAATCTTGATTCCGAAGTCTTCGCGGAATTCCTTGAAGATGCCTCCGTGAATTGAGTCCCATTGTCGGTTATGATTACATTTGGGACGCCGAAGCGGTGCACGATGTTGAGGAAGAAATCCCGTGCCTTGTCAGCAGTAATTGTGGCGACCGGCTTGGCTTCAATCCACTTGGAGAACTTGTCGATTGCGACGAAAAGGTGTGTAAATCCTCCCGGGGCTTTCTTGAAGGGGCCGACCATGTCCAAGCCCCATACCGCGAACGGCCAGGATAGTGGAATTGTTTGTAGCTCCTGGGCCGAAACTTGGCTCTGTCGGGCGAAGAATTGGCAGCCTTCGCAGGTTCGTACGACTTTGTCCGCATCGGAGACCGCGGTAAGCCAGAAGAAACCTTGCCTGTAAGCTTTGCCGACCAGAGTGCGTGCTGCCGCATGGCTTCCGCATATGCCCGAGCGGATGTCTTGAAGTAGCTGCCTCCCTTCTTCGGGTGCGATGCATCTCATTAGGATTCCAGAGGGGCTTCTCTTGTATAAGTCGGAGTCAATCATGACATATGCTTGGCAGCGACGTCGGACGCGTTCTGCTTCATCCCGGTCCTCCGGCAGCTCTTGCTGAGTTAAGAATTTGATGAGCGGCGTCCTCTAGTCGGTGTCAGCCATGGCGACTTCGTTCGCAGCTTGCTCGTTGGAAGTTGTCTTTGCCGTGACGGTTGGTTCATAGAGGTGCTCGACAAAGACGTCTGTTGGGGCAGCTCCGCGCTTGGACCCAAACTGTGCCAACTCATCGGCTGCTTCGTTGTTGTGCCTCAAGACGTGTGAGAGTTCGAGCCCGTCAAACTTGTCTTCAAGTTTGGGGACCTCTTGCCGGTAGGCCTCCATGGTGTCATTTAGATAGGACCAGTCTTTCATTACTTGATTGACGACCGGTGGGAGTCGCCTTTCACGATGAGCCGACGTATTCGAGTGAAGCTGCGAGCGCGATCCATGTAGGAGAGCTTCATACTCGGCAACGTTGTGAGAGGCGAGAAAGTGGAGGTGAAGGACGTATCTTAGCCTTTCCCGGTCGGGAGATCGGCACAACTCCTGCTCCTAAGCGGTGATCCTCTTGGATCCGTCGAAGTGCATGGTCCGGTGTTGGAGGTCTTCCCGAGGTACGTTCTCTTGTTGTTCGATCCACTCGGCCGGGAAATCCGCCAAGGCTTGTGACTTTATGGACGTCCTCGCCTTAAAAGTCAAGTCCAAAGGCATCAGCTCTAGAGCCCACTTGGCGATGCGCCCAGTCGCCTCCCGGTTGTGGATGACATCGCCGAGTGGAAAGGAAGTGACGACGGTGACCGAGTGACCCAGAAAATAGTGTGCCAACTTCCTCGCGGTTATTAGGACACCATAGAGTAGTTTTTGTACCTGAGGGTAGCGAATTTTGACTCCTGCCAACACTTCGCTAACAAAGTAGATCGGCCTCTGAGTCTTCTGAGCCCGTCCTTCTTCTTCGCGTTCGACCACGAGGACCGTACTAACCACTTGGTGAGTGGCTGAAACGTACAACAGCAAAGGTTCCTGGGGTTGAGGCGAGGCCAGGACGGGCGGCGTTGTAAGAAACTCTTTGAAATCTTCAAAGGCCTTGTTGGCTTCTGCGGTCCACTGGAAGTCGTCTGTCTTCTTCAGCAGTCTGAAGAAGGGCATGCCTCGTTCGCCGAGTCGAGAGATGAAGCGGCTTAGTGCCGCCATGCAGCCAGTGAGCTTCTGGACGTCTTTCTGATTACTCGGGGGCTTCATGCTCAAGATAGCGTTGATCTTCTCCGAATTAGCTTCAATGCCGCGATGTGACACCATGAAGCCGAGCAGTTTGCCTGATGGAACACCGAAAGTGCACTTCTCCGGGTTCAACTTCATTCTGAAGGCCCAGATGTTTGCAAAAGTTTCTTCTAGATCAGTGATCAGGTCTTGTTTCTGCTTGGTCTTGATGACAACGTCGTCGACATAAGATTCTACGTTCTTGCCGATCTGCGTCTGGAAGCATCTTTGGATCATGCGTTGGTATGTGGCGCCGGCGTTCTTCAGGCCGAAAGGCATTGTGATGTAGCAGTAGGCCCCAAACGGCGTGATGAACGATGTCTTCAGGCAGTCGGATTCTTTCAAGCTGATCTGGTGATAGCCCGCATAACAATCCAAGAAACTCAGGAGTTGGCAGCCGACTGTTGAGTCAACGACTTGGTCGATGCGAGGCAGCCCGAACGGATCTTTGGGGCAGGCTTTGTTGAGGTCAGTATAGTCAACGCACATGCGCCATTGCCCCGTATTCTTGCGGACCAAGACTGGGTTGGCTAACCAGTCGGGATGAAGGACTTCTTTAATGAAGCCGACAGCCAAGAGTTTTGCGAGCTCTTCCTTGATAGCGTCTTTTCGGTCCTGCGCGAATCTGCGTAATCGTTGTTTTATCAGTTTGGCGTCATCTTTGACGTGCAAAGAGTGCTCGATCACGTCCCTAGGAATTCCAGGCATATCAGATGGTTTCCAAGCAAAAACATCTTTATTATTTTGGAGGAAGGTGACGAGCGCGCTTTCCTATTTGGGATCTAGGTCAGCACCGATTACAGCAGTTTTCAAGGGATCCGACGGATCAAGGGAGATCTTCTTGGTCTTGGCGTCACCGGATCCTGATTTGGCTATCTTCTTCACGGGGACTTCGCCCTCTGCCGAAGTTGATGCAGCCAATCGGACTTCTTGTTGGCCACGCAATCTCTCGCGAGATTGGGCCATGTCGCAGCTCTCCTTATCGCAGGTGAAGGCTTGCTTCACATCGCTGCGAAGAGTGATGACGCCGTTCGGACCCGGCATCTTCATGCAGAGGTAGGTGTAATGTGGGATTGCAATAAATTTGGCAAGCGCAGGCCTTCCGATGATGGCGTGATATGCTATTTCGAAGTCGGCCACCTCAAAAGTGAAGTTCTCCATTCGGAAGTTCTCTCGGGCCCCGAAGGTGACAGGGAGGGAGATGTGCCCGAGTGGTGTAGACGATAGTGCCCCGGGATGACTCCGTTGAAGGGGGCTGAGCTTGCCTTCAGTTCGGCCCTCGGGATCTGCATCTCATCCATGGTCTTGGCAAACAGGATGTTGAGGGCGCTGCCCCCATCGATGAGGACGCACTTGAGCGATGTTGCGGACCACGGGATCCGGGACGAGCGGATAGCGCCCCGGATGAACCACTCGGTCGGGGTGATCCGGCGGTCGAAAGTGATGGCCACCTCTGACCATCGTAGGTACTGAGGGACTTCGGATTGAGCCGCGTTGACCTCTCGGTCGGTTAGCTTCTGTTTCCTCTTGGATTCATAGGCTAGCGGCCCCCCGAAGATGTGATTGAGCTCTCCCACTGGGTCTTGGAACGGTTCGGCGTTCTCAGCCGCGTTGTTTTTCTTGGCGCCCGATGGACCGGCCTCATCAGTCGGCTTCTTGTTGAAGCTGCGCCGCGTCTTGCTCGGCGTTGTTTATAGATGAAGCGATCCTTCGCCGCGTGCTTATGATTGGGATGATGGGTGCACTGGGGCGTTCATGATGGCGTCGTAGGCGGCGACTCGGGGACGGCGTTGAGTGTTGGTGGTTGCGGCCACTAGGTCCTCAGATCGGCGTTTGCGGTCTTTTTGGGCCTGGTTGCTGCTGTTGCCGCCATCCTTCTTAGGATTGCGGCTTCCTCCCGCTTGCTTGTCTTCCCTCCTATCGGGCCGGTCTTGACGGGCAGCCTTGATGGCGTCGTTAGACTTTGCGTAGGAGTTCGCCGTCTCGAACATCTGTTTCACCGTCTTCGGTGGCTTGCGCCCGAACTTCCCGATTAACAGCTCATGACGGACTCCCTTCTGGAAGGCGGCGATGATGATGTCATCGGTGATGTTGGGGATCTTGTTGCGCTTCTCGAAGAAACGGCGGATGTAATCCTTCAGAGGCTCATCTGGCTTTTGGATGACGTTGTATAGATCGAAGTGTGTGCCAGGCCTCTCGAAGGTACCTTGGAAGTTGGCAATAAAGTGGTCCCTCAACTCGCTCCACGAGCCGATTGAGCCTCTTGGCAGGCTCGTGAGCCAGTTCCTGGCGGAGTTGGCGAGGGCCACTGGAAGATAATTGGCCATAGCTTTGTTTTCGCCACCTGCTGCGCGGATGGCGAGAGTGTAGACGGTAAGCCATGACTCGGGGTCGGTCTTGCCGTCGTACCTTTCAATTCCTGTGGGCTTGAAACCACTCGGCCAATGCACTCGGCGAAGCTCCCAGTGAAGGCCGGCACTCCGTCGTCGCCGCTATCGGGTGATCCTTCGATCTTCCCAAGTGCGTCGGTCCCGCTCTGGTAGCGGCGATCGAGGACTTCCCGCGAGATCACTCGGCGGGGTCTTCGGTTGGATGGTTGGGTAGGCTGGAGTTGTTGCGGCGGACGCGGTGGTGGACGGGTGGACGTCCATGTCGTTTGTCGCGGGAGTCGGCCGTTTGCTCCTGGTACTTCAGCGTGGACTCGCGGGGCGGGCCTCTTGGCCTGGTCGTCGACCGATCTGGCTCGGGCCTCTTATAGTCTCCTGACCTTAGAGGCGGAAGCCGGCTCTTGTCTGGCGTTTCGGCCACAGATTCAGTCGGCCTTCATGCCGAGGTGGTGGGGTGGCCGTTAGTTGTGGCGGCGACGATGGTCTTTATCTTGTCGAGTATCGGAGTCACATTGGCGGGTGCCGTCTCCATGACGATGTCCAAGAGCATGAGCGCGGCAACAGCGTTCTGCTGTGGCGTCTGGATAATGTTGGTGTTGCGAACCCGTGTTTGGAGGATGGCCTCGTGGGCAGATCGTCCGGCTGCACGTAGATCCTGCTTCCTCTTGTCAGCCTCATCCTTGCGTTGCTTCTCCTCTTCAGCCGTCTTGCGCTCATGCTCAATCTTGGCTCGCTCTTCTTCAGCAAGCCTCCTGGCCATGGCTGAGTCGGACTCGTCCGGCTCGGCCATGAGGACATCAAAGCACTTCGGCTCATAGTCCATGCGGCAGTCGGAGTTGTCGGCTTCGTCAGAGGGGATGCCATAGAGGTCGTCGAAGCCGGCGGAGCTGAGGTATCCATTGAGCTCTGAAGATGAGCAGGAGCCGAATGACGGGAGGATGACCGCGACCTCCCTTGATCCTGGGTAGCCTGGGTCTGGATCGTTCCAGTCCGAGTCAGAGCTTGAGGATGCGGGCTCCTCCGAGTGGGTCGCCGCCGACTCGGGGGAGAGAAGTTTGCTGTAGATCTCGGCGGCGTTTGGTAACCCAAACAGCACCGAGAGGTCTTCGTCCGAGTAGATCGCCTCCGTCGGGGAGGTGAGAAGATTGGCGCAGATTTCGGCGGTGTTCGGCAATCCGAACAGTGCCGAGTGAAGTCCGTTGTTGGAGAGAGTAGATTGCATCTTGATTTTCAAGACGTCGTTGTAGATCTTGCTATTGTTCGGGAGTCCGAACGGCGTCGAGTGGATTTCTCCTTCCGACTGGTCCGAATTCGAGTTGAAGGAGGAATCGTCGACGAAGTAGGCGGCGAAGTCGCCGAATCCTGAGGGAGATCCCATCACGCTTGTTGGCGAGATTGTTGAAGAAGTCTCGACGCGGGCCCCTACAGGGCGCCAACCGTCGAAACTTGGTTTCGGCAATATAATTTACGGGTCGCGATCGAGATCGCCAAGCACAATGGGTTAGAAGAAGAAGAAGATTTAGACAGGTTCAGGCCCTCTCGTGAGGTAATACCCTACTCCTGTTTCGGTGGATTCGATCCGCCGAATGTCTTTATTGATCTCGCGATCTAAGGCTGAAAGCTAAAGGCTCATAAACATATGATATCCCTCAAGGGACGCCCCTTACCCCCCTTATATAGTCTTGGGAGGAGGGCTTACAGATCGGAAACCCTATCTTACTCTAAGTCGGTTCCCTCAATCTTACCAAACCGTGACTATAGGCCGATTGCCTTATCTCTATCGGCAATCGTAACACCCAAGTCATGTTCGGTTTACAGATATGGCAGGCACAATCTATCCCTACCTCCAGTCGGATAAGCTTGCCATGTAGATACCCGATTGTCATAATCTCCACACTTATCCCCATTCATTAGTCATCCCTATCCCTCTCTACGCCTTTATATAGATACACATCATGAGTCATACTATAAAATTATCAACCGTTGGATAAAGACATTACTTATCCACATTCATATTTAGTAATTTCTACCCCTTCTCTCCACCTTTAATTAGATACACCTCATGAGTAAATCCAAACCCATTTGATTATGTTAGTATGAAATTATCAACTGTCTGATAAAGGAGTTGCATATCCATATTTACTAGTCATGTCTTATGCTAAGCCATTTGATTATGTTTGTATAAAACAATAAACCATTTGATTAAGGAGTTACTTATCTCTACTCATTAGTCATCTCTACCCATCTCCCCCTTTAACGAATACAGGTCATGAATAACCTAAGTCATTTGATCATGTTAGTATATGTCACACCCCGAAGTTTCCCTTCGTAGCCTTCAAATTAATTAATAAATCACGCGAAGAAATTGTTGAGAATTAACCTAGAGAGGATCCCCAATTAATAAATCCATTTAATAAAGGGAATTGGCTTGGTGGGATTTTTCATAAATTCCCCATGCCAAAATACATTAACATACATTTTTGTGGAATTTTCAGAGCAAAGGAAATAATTTTAATAATTGAAATACGATTATCAGAATTAAATTAAATCCTAAAATCCTTTTTCTTTTTCTTCCCCCGGCCATGGGCCGCTTTTGGCCCATCTCTTGTTTCTGGCCCGCACCCACGCCCCTCCTTCCTCCCACTGGGCCGGCCTGTGGCTGTGGCCCATCCGGTCGGAAAGTCCGTCGCACCTCCCCCTCTCTCCCAAGACACCGATAGGTGGGCCCCACCTACCAGAGGACCTGTCTCCTACCTCCGGCCAGAGAGAGCGGGCTAACGTCAGCCACGCCGTTGCTCTCCCCGTGCCCCTCACGCCCACTCCTCCCGTGCGTATCGCGCTGCGAAACGACCGTGATTCAAAATCCAAATCCGCTGACCGTTCCTCTCTCCCTCTCTCCTCACGACGCCACCATTTTCGTCCCCTCCGGGCCACGTCTGAGCCCAATGGCTATAAAGAGAACCCCCGAGCTCCTCACTCCCTTTTCCTCAAGCCATCGTCAGCTCTCGTGCTCTCTCTCACTCCCGTGCCACCAAACTCTAGCGTCCTCGCTCTCCGCCGTTTTCGGTCACCTCTAGCCACCATGCCATTTGCCACTGGGCCGTGCTGTTGCCGCTGTCGGGTTCACGAGATCGTGAGGAACCACGGTCGCTACTTGGACGCCGTCCTCCATCGCCAGAACCTCATTCCCCTCGTGCCCAGTGAGCTCTGCCCCATTTTCCTCCTCTAGCCAGCGATTCTCGTCGTCATGCGCTCCCTCTCCCGTCTAACTCTCTCTCTCACCTTCCTTAGGCATCCCAGGACCGTCGCCTTTGATTCATCGGATCGCTGCCACATTTGCCGTGGTTGCCCTCCCCTTCTCCCATTCCAATCACCGTCACTTTGGTGAGCTCACCCCTCCCCCTTTGCTCCTTCCCATTCTCGGCCGCCGCTCCTCTCGAGTGCACCGCCGCCTCCCGAACGCACTGCCTCTCCCGCATCATCGTCGCATGCCACTAGTGACCATTTGGTCCCACGCATCGCCGTCAGGCAGTCGCGCACTCCATCGGCTGGCGAAGCCGTCGTCCCTTTCACTTGCGTTGTCAGATTCACCCCGGGGTGAATCCGAGCCATCCGCGTGTCACCCCGATGCCATCCCGCGTCGGCGCCACCCCACCCGCCTGTCCTCCGCCGCGTGGCTGCCACATCGGCGCCACGTGTGTGCCACGTGGTGCACCTTTTCCCTTGGCCCCGTGGACTTGGTCCACCATGCGCCGTAGATGTTGGATTAGAAAATATTTAGTCATGCTTAGATCAACTAGCTCACTATGGGAAATATCACCACTACCCTATAATTGGATTAATGAGGATGATTAGGGACATGTAACACCATGATATGATTTCAACTAAAATGTGACTAACGGTGGAGGGTGCATGGTTTTGTTAGACGTACTCATGGCATTTAAGGATCGCTTCACGGGAAACCTTGGAAGAATTACCGTGCGTACCACAAGCCAGCATGGGCAACGACATGACTTGTAGTGTAGTTTTTCCTTGTCCAACGTACCCAAGCAAGGGTGAGCGTGATGGAGTTCGGATGGGCCCTGCGATAGCCTCTACTGCTTTTGGATTCACCTAGGCCCAAGGGGGCTACCTACCTTTGATTTAAAGGAAGGGATGAAACCTGAAGTGTGATGCGCTTGGTCAGGGAGGGTTATGCAAAGGGTCATGTCACAGTTCCTTTCCAGTATGTTGTGGTGGCATGTCGGTGCACGAAAACATGTCGTGAGGCTGTCTTGTGGGTACAGTTGTACACATCTGATCAGAGTAAAACTATTCAAATAATCGTGCCCACGGTTATGGGCGATCAACTAGATTCACCATGATCAGTCCTATCATTAATAATCTGACTTAATGGAACTGGCATAGATCAGGTGGATGGGTTGGGCCTATCGCAACATGGTGTAGTGTTGGACAGTGATGGTTAATACTGCTTAATTAAGTTTAATAGTTTTATTACTTTTAAATGTCTGCTTTATACAAAAGAACCCTAGCCTTTTTTGGAATTATTTGCATCATACCTCCTCTTGGTATGACTTGCTGAGTACAGTGTGTAGTACTCACTCTTACTCTATCTCCCCCACCTCATAACTGGAGTACTATTCTGATGAAGGATATGTGATGAAGTAGGCTTCGTCTCTACCATTGAGGATGCCTCTGGAATGGAGTCGCCAAGATGCTAGACTAGCTCTCTTTTATTTTTTCGCTGCATATGTATAGGGATGAAAGCGGGTATGGGAAAATCTCGTACCGACCAACACCGAATACCGAAAATCCCGACTGGATACCGTAACCGTGAGAAGAATGGGAACGGGAAAAATACGAGAAACAGGAAACGGGAAACGGAAACGGGAATGGTTGGGGTGTTTTCCTAACCGTATTCACGGATCTTGTATTTATCCGGGAAAATTCCTGGGAGAAAGTCCCGTTTATTGGACCATCTAAACTAATTTCAGCCCACAAAGCATACACCCGACTCCTTCCATTCTTGACCCAGTTATGTTTTGGCTCAACTGCAGAGTGCAAACCCTAAGTCAACACTCCCCAATCCCCATCCATCCCTAGGCCAGCCGCCACAGTCGTCCTGTCTGCCAGCCATCCCCCTAGCCCACCGCAGGCACACGCACGCGCATGGGCGCCTCCGCACCCACGAGCCCGCTGCAGGCACGCGCACGGGTGCTGCCGCGCCGTCTCATCGCGCTCGCCCGCCATGGCGCCGCCGACTCCGCCCGATGCCCTCCCGTGCGGCTTTGCTCCCCGACGCCGGCCTCCCGTGCACTACTCTCTGCGCCTTTGCCCCGCCGTGGCGCCGCTGACTCTGCCCGACGCCCTCCCGTGCAGCTTGCTCCCGACGCCGGCCTCCTCCTATGCACTGCTCTCTGTGCCTCTGCCCCACCGCGGCGCCACTGACTCCGCCCGATGCCATCATCCGCCTGGCTTGCTCCCGACGCCGGCCTCCACCCGTGCAGCTTGCTCAGCCGGCGCCGGTGCCGACGCCCGCTTCCCTCGGCCGAACAATAGCCCCACGCCAAGATGAAGCCGTCAACTGAGCAAGTCGCTTTTGCATCAGCCTCATCCACCTCCAAGCGCCGCCTCTTCCTAGAGCCATCCCCGCCGGTGTACAACAGTACCCTCGAGCCTTTCCCACCGGCAAGTATAAATAGTGATGTGTGATATTTAGTTGGTTAAGATTGTTTTTCCAATTGAAAATGATGAGGCAAAATAAGCATGATTCCTGTAGCCATGTTAAACTGATTCTTCCCGTAGTCATGAATCTGTGTAGTCATGAGATGATGCTTCCTGTAGTCATGAAATGATGAGGTAAAATGATTTTTCCCATGTGAAAACCATATTGGATAGTGGCTTGGCAAGACTCTCGCCGCAAGAGTAGGGTTTCACTGTGGAGCATGTGGAGCATTTTTTACAGATGACAACAACATCACACACAACCTGTTTAAATAGTTGATAGATGTTTTTTTAAAAAAACACACATTACATGACTATTCATTTAACATGATCTATAGTACCAGTCTCTCGGATGTGCATGTAGGTAAATACAGTGTGCTTATATTATTCTATTACTATAAAAGTGATGACTTAACAGATATTGCCTTGGCACTAGGCAGTTCTAAAAGGTCAAGGCAAAGCCCTAGTGTATGTCTATCTGTATCATCTGCAAGTGCAACTCCTACATCTAGTCCAGGGGTAGCAACTGACGTAGGCTCTTTGCCAAGTCAAGGTGACACTGGGTTAGGAGGTGATGGTGGCAGTGGTTCAAATGTTGATGTTCGCAGTGGTTCAGGTGATGTCGCTGCTCCAAGTGATAGAGATGTTGTTGCTGCAAGTGATATAGGTGTTGCTGGTGCTGCTGGAACAAATACTGCAGATGCAATCAACGTCGAGTGTGATGAGCCTGTGCCTGTGCAACAGAGAGTGGAAGGAGGAAAAAGTGCACGTCTTATGTGTGCACTTCACCAAGAAGAATCTGAGGTTAGAAAAGCATCTCAAAAATAGTTGTTGTGCAATATTTTATCATCTTTGCATATATATCTATCTTGGCTTTGATTTTCAGATAAGAAGATTGGTTCAATAATTGAAGTTATTGATGCCCTTGTTTCAAAGCATCAGATTGAGGTATTGTCAATTGTGCCAAGTCTCCGTACAAATTTGTTGTGTCATTTTGATTCTTGTCATATGTGGAAAAAAGTTCTTTGATTCTATAGCTGATGATTAAAACAAACAAAGCTATAAACATCGTCGTAGCTCTTGCAATTGTTTGGTCTAGTTTAGACTTGGTCATTTTTGTAACTCTGGATGTTCATTCACCATATATCTAAAGTTCAGTGCATGTAGAGCGCCATTTTCTGCTATAGGCCTTGCTTCCATGTGCACAACACCTAGATTTTAACACATCCTTTAGTACCAACTCAAGATTGATGTGGACTGTGACAAATAGCAAACCTCTTCTTATGCCCCATTTTGGCAAAGCAAATAGCACTATGCACATCAGCCTTTTATTGGTCGACAATGATGCACCAGCAAACCTCTTCTAGAACCTGGATCCAGCCCTGTCGTAACGCCTATATATGGTTGCAATATGGCTATTTTGGTTGCAATATGGATCAATTGCATCTATGTAAGGTCGTTGAGAGGTGGTTGCATTTGGAACGGTGCAATAGGTTCTTGCATCCTCTTGAATGTGGAGTTGCAATAAAGTAGTTTTGCAATGCACAAAAATAACTATTGAAACCAACAGAATGGTTGTGTTAGTTACTGTTGCGATGAAACATGTGGCTGCAATATGACAGTGTTTTCATGGATGAACTTGTGGCAAAATAATGTTACTGCAACTCTGTAGTTATGTGGGAATATGGCCATATTGCCATGCATCGTGCTCCATTGCATTATAGAGATTTTGCAATGTAACAAATTTGGTGGCTAGAGTCAAAATTGCCACGGTGATTTGTTAGTGGTAATATATAGGAAGTGCAATGGATTCATTGTTGGTGGTAATAGATAGAAAATGCAATGAAGTATTGTTGGTGGTAATAGATGGAAAATACAATAAATCATTGTTGGTGGTAATAGATGGGAAATGCAACAAATCATTGTTGGTGGTAATAGATGAAAAATGCAATGAGTCATTGTTGGTGGTAGACAGGTCCTTTAGCAACGCATAAAGTTTGTGGCAATAATGTATATTGTAACTACAAATAGGGGTTGCGTGGTAGTTTGTTGCAATGAGGGCATTTTAACCAGCATATTTTTTTGTTTCATAGATGGAAATTTAATTCTTGAAACAAAATAGTTATGCTATGAGTATAGATTTCATCATCACATATAAGAACTCAAACCTTTATTAACTTTAAATATATGTCTCAACCAAAGTAATAACACAATGTCTAGAGTACTACTAGAATAAAGATGACCACAATAGAATAAAAACATCATCTCCGTATACAAGTTTGCAACTATGTTTTGAGTATTACATAATAAAATAGAACTCAATATGATTTCACTTATTGATTGCTCCATGCTCCATGGCCCATCAGCACTTCATTCTTCTAGCTATCCATCACTATCATGTAGGCATAAACCTTTCTCTAAATATTTTGGGGATCCGCGCTTTTTTGCAATTCATGAACACAATAGAATTTATTATTTTTATGAAGCCCAATAAAATTTATTATTAATTTAATATAAGAACCCTGGTGATTAAGTTGATGGAAAAATAAGTATGTGCAAATTTAATGATCATAGTGGCATGGCAAAGATATAAAGTAAATTAAGGAACACCCTGCAAAAATATCATATACCGTTTGGATGATAAGATCCCCACCAATTTGATGAACTTTACTAACACATCATACATAGCATAATAACCACCATTTCAAAGACAAACCACATTGGTATTCATACCTTATGTTGCTTCATTTGATTACGAGTCCTTAATAATTGTTGGGTAGAAATTACATTAGCACCATTGTTTTTCTGGAAAAGAGGCCTGATTGCAGCAATCTTTGTTGCCATGATAGTACCTTCACCAACTACCTTTTCTATGGTCAACACGCTTGCTGGTCCATTATTCTGCCAAAATGAACGCTTTCATGTAAACAAGTTGCATTTTATATGTAAACATGTTGCACCTTTTGTAAGTAATTTTGCTGCATTTTTATTACCTCTATAGTTGTATCCTCTATGCGTGGTGGTGTGATGAAGTTGTTATCGACACTTGGGCCATTAAGAACCTGTGTGGTGTTGATGGTTCCTGCCATAGCCTGTGCAGCGCAAAAGACAAGGAACATTAGGTAAAGTAGAGGAGCCAGAAAAAGAAGAATCATGTTCCAAAGTTAGTACCTGCTGCAATGCCAATTGTATTTGTTGTTGTAGTGTTGACCAGAATTCTTTCCTAATTTCTTCAATTTGTTTCATACTTTCTTCCTTATCTTTTCCCTTGCTGAAACTTCATCTCGCAAGCTTTTCTTTTAACTCTTCAACCTCTTGTTCGTGCTGCATTCTTTCTTGTCGGGCTAAGACTTCACTACGGGTTGCATCTTCTTCTCTCTGTTTTAGTAGAGCTCTTCGTGTTGGATATTTGGCCATGTATCCACGCCCATGACATCTGTACGATTTTGTTCCAAGAGTTTCAGAGTAGCTGAGTTGGAAAACTGTGTTTTCCTCCTCAGCTGTAAGGAAAGGCCTACCCTTCCTTCTTTTTGCTGCTATAACTTGGACGCAGGCATTTTCCTAAGCGGAACATGAGAAATAAATTAGGATCATGTAATTTTCAAACAGTTCCAACAAGTTTGAATCATGCTGTAATTTTAAAGCTGCAATAATATACAAGCACTCACGTAGACATTCCTAGAGTCGTCATTTGACCATTGCCCGTCCTTGGTGTGAGTCTTCATCCAAAGTTGCAAATCTGTAAGTTGTTGACCATCAGTCTGGTTTCTCTGAGATGGCAACAATATAATGTAGCATTAGGTAACGGTCATATATCTAAGTAAGTAATCAGCTTAGTTAATGTTGTCATCACCTGTTCAAAACTGACTTGGGAAAATGGTTTCGATCCCGTGAAATGCTTAGTCTTATGTTTCTGTCGGTTTTCAGAGTTCTTGGTGCTAATATTCTACAAAAGGTGTACAAGTAGAGCTCCGTTAATTACGTTGTACTTAGCAGTGGAATTGCAAAAGAAGCTGGACACCAACGAACCTGGAATCTCTCACTTCCAAAATATTGGATCAAGTAGTACCACTCTACGTTGTCTAAATCTTCAGGCTTATGCTTCATTCGTTGACCATCACTGGAGTATGCCTTGAATGTTGAACTAAATGAAGCTCTCCATCCTGTGTACCTCTCTCTGGCAATTGCCAATATCTTTTCCCTAGCATCTTCAATGTCGTCCAAGTCCCAAACTTTCTGTTTGAATGGAAAGACAAATAAAATAGTAAAGTGGAGGTACTGAATTCAAAACATTTGGCTAAACAAAACAATTTGACTCACCAGCATCTCATCTACTATTGCTATTTTCACATCGTCCTTCACGTCCTTCCAAGATTTCACTCCTATAAGTGGAGCCTTTTTCCTAGTAAACACTACAATCTCATCGACGAATGTGCGGCTATTCTCACCATAGGGGCCTCCTGTCTCTGAGTCAAATTCGATATTAATTTCTGAGAGCCGCTCTTAATTCTCTTGATAGTTGCTTTGAAGCCTTTGAGGCATCCACGTCCACGAGTTTTGGGTCCACCCTATTAACATATGAAATAAATATAACATACAAGATCAGCAAAAGAGTTTTGAACGTACAATGCAAAATGGAAAGACCAGCACATACCATTCCCTTGTTGTTTTGGCTTTCTTGCATGAGTTGGCCTATCATTGTTTGCCATGATCCTTTCCTGATTTCCCTCCCCTCCAGCTAAATGATCTTCGTCCGCATTTTCTTCCAATAATGACACTGAAAAGAAATAGATCAACATGTGTCAATTATTTTATTGAATGCACAAGAGTTAGTAGTATATTTGATGACATGATGAAAGCAATTTAATTACACATATGTCGATGACGTCCTGTATGCCTTAGCCATTCCTTGTATGTTTCAATTGTTTCTTCCCTAATGTCATCCATGTAGTCTGCAAGTCATGATTAACCGGATGCACTTGTCAAAGCAACATTGTGTTATAACAATTTGAATGAATGATGCAAAGAACCATCTTACCTATGTCTGGATTTTCAGCTCGCAAATTTTCTAGCCACACCTTGTAGGCATCAAGGTGTTCATTTGTTTGATCATGTTTTTGCTTCCCCCCATGTCGCTTAATAGGTGTTATGCTAACATTTTCCTCCAGTTCTGACTCCCTTGACAATACCAACCTGATTTGCCTATCTGCAGCATTGTCATGTAATATTGCTTCTGCATGCCGTAAATATTCGATGGGCTCAAGTCTAGATACATCCTTACCATAACACTTCTTGTAGTATAAGAAATCCCTCGCTCCATACCCAAGCTGTTCTTTGAAATTCATCGGGTTAAAAAAATGAGATATGAGCTCTATCCATATCAACGGAGGTGAATTCGTCTTCCTCAGGTCTCCCCTTGCATTGGAAATGAATTGTCCACATGCACCCGTCATTGGTTCACTGTGTGCATATAGAGAGCAGGAATCATCAAAGTGTGTGCATAGCATAATCACTGAGAATATATATTAGGAGTAAACTTTGTCATTTGCAGCAGCAAGCTCAACCAGTATCTTAGGTTCTGTTCTTTTAGGTTGCAAGTTCTCTTCATTTATCAGTAATTTTACAAGCCTATGCATGAGTGTTGATAGGAACAGAGTAGTTCAGTACCAGCCATAGTCATTTTCAGAGAGTTCAGAGTATTTTTGCTTCAGGGCAATTTAGTATGGATGCAAAGTATGGGGCAAGTATGGATGCATTAGTTTTTTACTTTACTATTATTGATACGTATGGAGGTATTTTAACACAAAATTTTATCGTGGCTATATTCACAACTACTTGCAACTAATCATTTCTTGGATGCAATATAGATCTGATCTATCGCAACGCGGGTCAAAATTAACACAACAAACTTACTTCATTGCCATATGCACAACTACTTGCAACCACCTTTACACTGGTGGCAACAACACCTAGCTATCACAACGCAACAATAATATTATCACAACTCAACACTAGTTGTGGCAATAGGCACCTGCACTCGCAACCACCTGTTCAACTGTGGCATTAGTTCCTACTTCTTGCAATGGAGCTTATGACTAACACAACACAACATTTTGGTCGCCATAAGTCCCATATATTGCTACCAAATATGATGAGAAACAAATATTGCAACCAAATGTGTGGTGTTGCGAAAACTAGTGGTGCTATAAGGGTCAAATCCTAGTAGTGTGCCATGAGGAATGGCACCATGATTTTGTTCATTTGTTCATTTGTTTAGATAGTGCAAAAATCTTTGATTTGCTCATAGCTGACGATTTTTCATATAGTGGATCAACAGGTTCTTATATAGTCATTTTGCTACTTTGTTTATATCTAGATACTGATGCCTCATATTTTTGTAGGACAATGATGTCGCTGACAGTGAAGAAGAAGCAGATGATATGCACTTTGACATGTAGACAGTGAAGAAGAAAATGGGGTTATCTTTTGCTTTTAACTGCCCATAGTGCTAGGAACATGCTCACTGTTGTCTGGGACCAATCCATTGCTCTTCTTCCCTTTGCAAACATGTGTGCAAATTTGGACTTGTGATGTAATGCCGTGAGTGTGTAATGCCATGAGTTGTGATGTTGTTGTTTTTAAAGTTGGACTTATGATATAATGTCATGGGATTATGCATGGTTGTAATTGTTGCATCTAGTCCTTTGATGTGGTTATATGTGTGTCAATGTTCCCATTTTTTAACCGATTCCCGATCATAATTGACATGCTCCCGACCGTTCCCATTGTCCCGTATTACCGAATTCGTATTCCCGTTCGTCTTTCCCGTTCCTGTTTCCGATCCCACCAAAAAAATACAGGAACGGGAATGGTTAAGGTCTTTTCCCGACCGTTCCCGACCGTTTTCATCCCTACATATGTAAGACTTTTATGATGTTTTGTAAGACGTGGATTTGTATCTCAATTTGTTGCTTGTGTACCCTGGCCAGTCCTGGACAGAGACTTAATGCACATTTAGCTTGGAAAATTATGGTCGTGAATTTTTGGGCGTGACAAGTTGGTATCAGAGCCGACCTTGCCAGTAGGACAAGCCAACTAGAAACCCTAAGATCCCTCTGAAACTCTTTCATCTGCATGCCCTCTCTGCACTTGAAGTTGTTTCGGGAAAAATTGGGGAATTGCTTCCTTGGTTTGTGGGGAAAATTTTGAATGGAGTCTCTTAAATATGGTCGGTCTAGGGTATTGGCAATTTTGGATAGACAAAATTTGGATCTGATTGGAGTTTTATTCGGTAGTCGGTCTGGGATTTATTGGGAGATATGCATTAAGTCGTGTCTAGGCACTAGGGATGCAATCTTTTTATGCTCTTTATTGTCATTATTATTATGTACCTATTTTTGCAGATTAATTTATTGCTTAGTCAGTGTCAATAATATCTTTATTTGGACTCATGCAAAAATGTTCTATGCATAAAAATTGGCTCTTACTTGGTTGTTTACTTGAGTCATTTATTGCTTTACTTAATTTAGATTTGAGCATGCATTGATTCCTATCCTTTGTCTTCTATAGATGCCAGACCCTCCCCCGATGCA
Organism: Oryza australiensis; assembly: GCA_019925245.2. Lineage (NCBI taxonomy): Eukaryota > Viridiplantae > Streptophyta > Magnoliopsida > Poales > Poaceae > Oryza > Oryza australiensis. Next base: position 2,959,553 of record JAIFGZ020000278.1, on the reverse strand, counting down.
CCGTGTGGAGATTGTGGCAATCGGGTATATACATGGCGAGCTTATCTGGCTGGAGGTAGGGATAGATTGCGTCTGCTATATCTGTAAGCCGAACTTGACTTGGGTGTTACGATTGCCGATAGAAAGAAGGCAATCGGCCTATAGTCACGGTTTGGTAAGATTGAGGAAACCAACTTAGAATAAGATAGGGTTTCCGATCTGTAAGCCCTCCTCCCAAGACTATATAAGGGGGGTGAAGGGCGTCCCTTGAGGGATATGTGATTTCATAAGCAAGAGCTTTAGATACACGAGATCAATAAAGACACTCGGCGGATCAAATCCACCGAAACAGAGTAGGGTATTACCTCACGAGAGGGCTGAACTGTCTAAATCTTCTTCTTCTTCTAACCCATTGTGCTTGGCGATCTCGACTGCGACCCCAGAAATTATATTGCCGAAACCAAGTTTCGACAGTTGGCGCGCCAGGTAGGGGAAGCGCGTCGAGACTTCCTCGACAATCTCGCCAACAAGCGTGATGGGATCTCCTTCAGGACTCGGCGACTTCGCCGCCAACTTCTTCAACGACTCCTCCTTCGACTCGGACTCAAACCAGTCGGAAGGAAAGACCCACTCGGCGCCGTTCGGGCTCCCCAATAGCGCCGAGATCTTCGACGACATCTTGAAGACCAAGATGCAATCTACTTTCTCCGACGACGGACTTCACTCGGCACCATTCGGATTACCGAATACCGCCGAAATCTGCGCCAATCTTCTCGCCTCCCGACGGAAGCGATCTACTCGGATGAAGACCTCTCAGTGCTGTTTGGGTTACTAAACGTCACCGAGATTTTCAGCAAACTTCTCTCCCCCGAGTCGGCGGCGATCCACTCGGAGGAGCCCTCATCCCCAAACTCCGACTCGGGGAACGGTCCGATCCGGGTTACCCAGATCAAGGGAGGTCGCTGTCATCCTCCCATCATTCGGCTCCCTGCTCATCTTCGGAGCTCAATGGATACCTCAGCTCCGCCGGCTTCGACAACCTCTATGGCATCCCTTCTGACGAAGCCAACGACTTCGACTGCCGCATGGACTGTGAGCCGAAGTGCTTTGACGTCCTCATGGCCGAGCCGGACGAGTCCGACTCAGCCATGGCCAGAAGGCTTGCCGAAGAAGAGCGAGCCAAGGTGGAGCTCAAGCGCAAGACAGCCGAGGAAGAGAAACAACGCAAGGACGAGGCTGACAAAAGAAAGCAGGATCTACGTGCAGCCGGGCGATCCGCCCAGGAGGCCATACTCCAAACACGGGTTCGCAACACCAACATCTTCCAGACGCCACAGCAGAATGCCGTAGCCGCGCTCACGCTCTTGGACACCGTCATCGAGACGGCTCCTGCCAACATGACTCCTATACTTGACAAGATCAAGACCATCGTTGCTGCCACGGCTAACGGCCATCCCACCACTTCGGCACGAAGGCCGACTGAATCTGTGGCCGAAACGCCAGACAAGAGCCGGCTTCCACCTCTAAAGTCGGAGACTATAGGAGGCCCGAGCCGCTCGGTCGACAACCGGCCAAGAGGTCCACCTCGCGAGTCCACGCTGAAGTACCAAGAGCGGACGGCCGACTCCCGCGACAAACGACACGGACGTCCACCCGTCCACCACCGAGTCCGCCGCAATAGTTCCAGCTATCCAACCAGCCAACCGAAGACCCCGCCGAGTGATCTGCGGGAGGTCCTCGATCGCCGCTACCAGGAGCGCGACCGACGCACTCGGGAAGATCGGAGGGGATCACCCGATAGCGGCGACGACGGAGTACCGGCCTTCACTGGGAGCTCCGCGAGTGCACTCGGCCGAGTGGCTTTAAGCCTACGGGGATTGAAAGGTACGATGGCAAAACCGACCCCGAATCTTGGCTAACCGTATACACCCTTGCCATCCGAGCTGCAGGTGGCGACAACAAAGCTATGGCCAATTACTCGCCCGTGGCCCTCGCAAACTCGGCCGAAATTGGCTCACGAGCCTGCCAAGAGGCTCAATCGGCTCGTGGAGCGAGCTGAGGGATCACTTCATCGCCAACTTCCAAGGTACCTTCGAGAGGCCCGGCACACACTTTGACCTTTACAACGTCATCCAGAAGCCGGACGAGCCCCTGAAGGATTATATTCGTCGTTTCTCCGAGAAACGCAACAAGATCCCGAATATCACCGACGACATCATCATCGCCGCCTTCCGGAAGGGAGTCCGTGATGAGCTGCTCATCGGGAAGTTCGGCGCAAACCACCGAAGACGGTGAAGCAAATGTTCGAGACGGCGAACTCATACGCCAAATCCAATGACGCCATTAAGGCCGCCCGTCAAGACCGGCCCGACGGAAGGGAAGATAAGCAAGCGGGAGGAAGCCGTAATCCTAAGAAGGATGGCGGCAACAACGGCAACCAGGCCCAGAAGGATCGCAAGCGCCGATCCGAGGACCTAGTCGCCGCAACCTCCAACACTCAACGCCGTCCCCGAGTCGCCGCCTACGACGCCATCATGAACGCCCGGTGCACCCACCATCCGAATCATAAGCACGCGGCGAAGGATCGCTTTATCTACAAGCGGTTCGCGAACATATGCGGCGCAGCTCAACAAGAAGCCGACTGACGAGGCCGGACCGTCAGGCGCCAAGAAGAACAATGCGGCTGAAAATGCTGAACCTTTTCAAGACCCAGTGGGGGAGCTCAACCACATCTTCGGAGGACCGCTAGCCTATGAGTCCAAGAGGAAACATAAGCTAACTGACCGAGAGGTCAATGCGGCTCAACCCGAAGTCCCTCAATATCTGCGATGGTCGAAAGTGGCCATCACCTTTGACCGCTCGGATCATCTTGACCGAGTGGTTCACCCGGGGCGCTATCCACTCGTCCTGGACCCCGTGGTCCGCAACATCAGGCTTAAGCGCGTCCTCATCGATGGGGGCAGCGCCCTCAACATCCTGTTTGCCAAGACCATGGATGAGATGCAGATACCGAGGGCCGAACTAAAGGCAAGCTCAGCCCCCTTCCACGGAGTTATCCCAGGGCTATCTTCCACACCACTCGGGCATATCTCCCTCCCAGTCACCTTCGGAGCCCGAGAGAACTTCCGAACGGAGAACGTCACCTTTGAGGTGGCCGACTTGAAACAGCATATCACGCCATCATCGGAAGGCTGCGCTTGCCAAGTTCATGGCGATCCCTCACTACACCTACCTCTCGCATGAAGATGCCGGGTCCCAACGGCGTCATCACTCTTCGCAGCGACGTGAAGCAAGCCTTCACCGCGATAAGGAGAGCTGCGACATGGCCCAATCTCGCGAGAGATTACGTGGCCAACAAGAAGTCCGATTGGCTGCATCAACTTCGGCAGAGGGCGAAGTCCCCGCGAAGATAGCCAAATCGGGATCCGGCGACGCCAAGACCAAGAAGATCTCCCTTGATCCGTCGGATCCCTCGAAACTGCTATAATCGGCGCGACCTAGATCCCAAATAGGAAAGCGCGCTCGTCACCTTCCTCCAAAATAATAAAGATGTTTTTGCTTAGAAACCATCTGATATGCCGGAATTCCTAGGGAGGTGATCGAGCACTCTTTGAACGTCAAAGATGACGCCAAACCGATAAAACAACGATTACGCAGATTCGTACGGGATCGAAAAGACGCTATCAAAGAAGAACTCGCAAAGCTCTTGGCTGCGGCTTTATTAAAGAAGTCCTCCATCCCGACCGGTTAGCCAACCCGGTCCCGGTCCGCAAGAAGACGGGGCAATGGCGCATGTGCGTTGACTATACCGACCTCAACAAAGCTCGCCCCAAAGATCCGTTCGGCTGCCTCGCATCGACCAAGTCGTCGACTCAATGGCTGCCAACTCCCGAGTTTCTGGATCATTACTCGGGCTATCACCAGATCAGCTTAAAAGAATCCGACCGCTGAAGACATCGTTCATCACGCCGTTTGGGGCCTACTCTACATCATCATGCCTTTCGGCCTGAAGAACGCCGGAGCCACATACCAACGCATGATCCAAAGATGTTTCCAGACGCAGATCGGCAAGAACGTTGAAGCTTACGTCGACGATGTGGTCATCAAGACCAAGCAGAAAGAAGACCTGATCGCCGACTTAGAAGAAACCTTTGCGAACATCCGTGCCTTCAGAATGAAGTTAAACCCGGAGAAGTGCACTTTCGGTGTTCCCTCAGGCAAACTGCTCGGCTTCATGGTGTCACATCGCGGAATTGAAGCAAATCAAGAGAAGATCAACGCCATCTTAAGCATGAAACCCCCGAGTAACCAAAAAGACGTCTAGAAGCTCACTGGCTGCATGGCGGCACTAAGCCGTTTCATATCCCGACTCGACGAACGAGGCATGCCCTTCTTCAGACTGCTAAAGAAGACAGACGACTTCCAGTGGACCGCGGAAGCCAACCAAGCCTTTGAAGATTTCAAAGAATTCCTTACCACGCCACCCGTCCTGGCCTCACCTCAGCCCTAGGAACCTCTGTTGCTGTACGTCTCAGCCACTCACCAAGTGGTCAGCACGGTCCTTGTGGTCGAACGCGAAGAGGAAGGACGGACTCAGAAGATTCAAAGGCCAATCTACTTTGTTAGCGAAGTATTGGCAGGAGCCAAAATTCGCTACCCTCAGGTACAAAAGCTGCTCTATGGTGTTCTAATAACCACGAGGAAATTAGCACACTATTTTCAGGGTCACTCGGTCACCATCGTCACCTCTTTCCCACTCGGCGACGTCATCCATAACCGCGAGGCAACCGGACGCATCGCCAAGTGGGGCCCTAGAGCTAATGCCGCTGGACTTGACTTTTAAGGCAAGAACGTCCATAAAGTAACAAGCCTTGGCGGACTTCCGGCCGAGTGGGTGAACGGCAAGAGAACGTGCCTCGAGAAGACCTCCAACACTGGACCATGCACTTCGACGGATCCAAGAGAATCACCGGCTTGGGAGCAGGAGTTGTGCTGATTTCCCGACCGGGGAAAGGCTAAGATATGTCCTTCACCTCCACTTCTCCGCCTCACACAACATTGCCGAGTACGAAGCTCTTCTACATGGATCGGCGCCTAGCGCCTCACTCAGATACGACGACTTATTGTGAAAGGCGACTCCCAGCTGGTCGTCAATCAAGTGATGAAAGACTGGTCTTGCCTAAACGACACTATGGAGGCCTACCGACAAGAGGTCCGCAAGCTTGAGGACAAGTTTGATGGACTCGAACTCTCTCATGTCCCGAGACATAACAACGAAGCTGCCGATGAGCCGGCACAATTCGGATCTAAGCGCGAAGCTGCCCCAACACGTCTTTGTCGAACATCTCTACGAACCAACCATCACGGCAAAGACAACTCTCACCGAGCAAACCACGAACGAAGTCGCCATGATTGTACCGACTGGAGGACGCCGCTCATCAAATTTTTAACCCAGCAAGAGCTGCCGGATGACCGGGATGAAGCGTAACGCGTCCGGCGTCGTTGCCAAGCATACGTCATGGTTGACTCCGATCTATACAAGAGAAGCCCCTTCGGAATTCTAATGAGGTGCATCACACCGAAGAAGGGAAGCATTACTCCAAGACATCCACTCGGGCATATGCGGAAGCCACGCGGCAAGACGCACTCTAGTCGGCAAAGCTTACGGGCAAGGTTTCTTCGGCTTACCGCGGTCTCCGACACGAGATAAAGTCGTATGAACCCGCGAAGGCCGCGCTTTTCGCCGACAAAGCCATGTCCCGCCCGGGAGCTTCAAACAATCCCACTTTCCCGGCCGTTTGCGGTATGGGGGCTGGACATGGTTGGCCCTTTCAAAAAGCTCCGGAGGATTCACACACCTCTTCGTCGCAATCGACAAGTTCTCCAAGTGGACTGAGGCCAAACCGGTCGCCACAATTCGTAGACAAAGCACGAGACTTTTCCTCAACATCGTGCACCGCTTCGGCGTCCCAAACGAATCATAACCGATAATGGGACTCAATTCACGGGAGGCATCTTCAAGGAATTGCGAAGACTTCGGAATCAAGATCTCGCTACGCATCGTGAGCTCACCCCAAAAGCAACGGACAAGTCGAGCGAGCCAACGGCATGGTCCTCCAAGGCATCAAGGTCCGCGTTTTCGACCGCCTAAACCCTTACGCTGGCAAGTGGGTCCAAGAACTACCCTCGGTTTTATGGTCGCTGCGAACCACACCCAGTCGGGCTACCGGCCAAACTCCTTTCTTTTTGGTCTATGGCGCAGAAGCCATGTTGCCAAACGAGATGGAGTATGAGTCCCTCCGGGTCCGCAGCTTCAACGATGAACGCTACGACCCCGACCGAGTGGATGACCTCACCCGATTGGAAGAGGCCCGTGAGGCAGCCCTCATCCAGTCGGCCAAATACCTTCAAGGGCTTAGAAGATACCACAGTCGCAACGTGCGAGCACGAGCTTTCATTGTTGGCGACCTGGCCCTACGCAAGATCCAGACCACCAAAGATCGACACAAGTTATCTCCCTTATGGGAAGGACCATACATAATCGCTGAAGTGACTCAGCCCGGTGCATACCGGCTAAAGCGCGAAGACGGGTCTATGGTGGAGAACTCCTGGAACATTGAGCATCTTCGACGATTTTATGCCTAATTTGGCTAAGGCCTCATGTTTTCCTTGACTGCCAACCTCAAGCAAGATGACTTCTTGAGTTAGTAGTCGGGGGCTGTACACATGTTAATAAAGCTCAAGTTTTCCTCATCAACTTTTGTGCATAATTTGGTTTATCATTGTTTAATGTCCTTCGATTTGAGCTCAGTGTCTAAGGACTGAGAGTTTTCCGATGACCTAATCGAGCCTAGGCTTGATGACAGCCAGACGAAAACTACTTAAGAAATTTCACGCAAAAGCTCGAATCAAGGCATTAACATAAATAAACTAAAACTATCACAAGTTCTACATTAGAATGTTACAGATATGTGACATCTACAAGACAAAGTCAGAAAGACAAATCAAATCTTGAAGTTGTTTACTACATCAAGGGATATTTTCTTCGCCGCTTCCTGCGCCTCACTTAGCATGTCCAAGGCCTCGCTCGTCCGTCGTTCCATCGCAAAGCCTTCTCCGACCGAGTGGATATCCACTCGGGGTAAAGGACTTGGTACGTGCAAGAGCCGACCAGCCCCCATGCCGGCCGCTTCGGTGATATTGGCCGGGTATCGGTCGGGAGCCAACCGCAGCTTGTCAAATATCTCGATCGGCTCTAGCGAACTGGTCCCAACCCCTTGATCGAACAAGGACAGCAAGATCGGCATGGCGGCGTTCGCGACCTCTTCCCGCATCTCGTCGCTTCGTTTGATCCGCCCAAGCAAGACGTCGTCTGGGCTCGGGTTTTACCTTGTAAGCCGCCAAAAGTCCTGGATCATTCAAAGCACTCGGAAATAAAGCGCACAAGAAGTTTTACTCCAAAGAAGATTACCTTCAAACTCGGCCTCCATCTCGGCCTTATCAAGGTTGACCGCTTCTAGCTGGACTTGGAGCGAATGAACCTCGAAGAATTTTCTACGACAAAAAAGATCGTCAACAACCGAAATCGACATGGGAATCATGAAGAAATTTGAGGAGACGGGCTTACTTCCGATCGATCCTCGGAGGTCGAGGTTCGCCTCCCTAAGCTCGCGATCTCCCTCCTTAAAGCCGCCTCCCTTGACGCGGCCTCCTCCCGAGTGACCTTCACCGCCGCCGAACGTCCTCTAAGGAGTTCAGTGGGGGAACCAACTTCTCCAAGTACCTCGACTTTGCCATGGAACGGCAATACTCCTTCACGCGCACGAAAGCGAAGAATGACCGACCGGAAGACAATGATAATACAATTTAAGAGAAAGACAAAGGCTTACGTTGAGCAGCGGGTCGCCTCGTTCGGCTCTCGACAAGGGCATATCTTTCATCTTTTCGGCTTGCCGGTCTAAGATGATGCCCCGCCTCTCGCCCTCCGAGTCCCGCCACTCGATCCGAATGGGGGAACCCGTGTTTCGGAGGCGCAACCTGGGATCTCCTCCACCGTGGTCGGCAAGCGGGAAGGACAAATGAGGACATGAAAGATTCAAATCGAAAGAGTAAAGGAGAACTTCAAACAAATCTCACCGGTTTCGGCGGCCGCTTGCTTAGGCGGAGTGGCCCGATGGCCTCCTTCTCCCGACTCCGCGTCGAGTGGCCCTTAGTTGGGGGAGCTTGAGCCGTGGCCTCAGGCTTCCCAGCCGCTGACTGGTTTCCAGTCGGGATATCCTGGCTGGGGGCTGGGGGCTCCTTCCTCGGGGCATCCTGCTTTGGAGGCGAAGGTTGTTTCCCCGGAGCACTTGCACTCGGTTGTGGGCTCCGGGGCTTTGGCTCTGCCAGCTTCGACGCCTCGGGAGCAGCGGCTGGAGTCGGTCCTTCACCCCCTCCGGCAGGATCTATGTCCTGGGGCCTCCTGTGAAAGCAAACACAGCAGGGGTAAAGATAGAGGAAAGTTTTCAACGAAAGAGTTCATACTTTGGTTTCAGAGCATACCTGGATGATCGGCGGATCTTCGGCGCTGTCCACGGCGATCGACTCAAAGGTGGGGTCTCGGTGGGAGGAGCCGGGACGTCGTCATCCGAGTCTTCTATAATCAGCCTCCTCTTGCTCGCGCGCTTGTTCGAGTCTTCACTCGGCGCCGCCCGCTTCCTGACTGGGTCGCTTTGGATTTTGATCCCGCCAGCCAGCTTCTTGGCAGGGCGACGCGGCGCGTCATTGTGGGACACCTTGTATGGCTTGGAAGTGATAGAGGCGTTTTCCTGCAGAAGAAAGAGAGTACAATGTTAAGAGACAAGATGTCAAGGTTGAAAGATACTATGAAGCAACCAATCGGCTTACCGGAGGAGGCGGTCGGTGGATGCTGAAGGGAAGAACCGGCAGAATGAGGGCCCGCTCAACTGAGATTCCGAACGAGAAGAGTTTGTACATCCGGATTTTCAGGATCTCGTACTTGAGCGGATCTGGGTCTTCCCGATTGGGGTCCGTTCCGCCTTCATACTCGAAGGCCGGCTTCGACCGTTCCTTGATTGGCGCTAGTCGGCACCTGATGAAGTGCCGAGTGATTTGTTCCCCGCGAAGACCCCTTTGCTTCATCGCCAGGATCTTCGCGAGCAGCTCGTTGGCCTCATCCCAATCTTGGGCTACTGGAACAGTGCTCCATGATGGACTGGGGACAGGAGGAAGGCCGACGAAAGATGGCAGGCTGGGTTCTAGGTTGCTAATGTAGAACCAGCCCGCGTGCCATCCCTTGTTGGAAGACTTCAAAGGAAGAGAAAAATACTCCTTGCGGAGAGATCCGCGGAGTTGGAAACCTGCCCCGCGAACAACGCAAGGCTGGTCCTTGTTCGGATGAGGTTTGAGATAGAACATGCGACGGAAGAGATGGAAGTGGGGGAGGATGCCAAGGAAGGCTTCACATACATGAATGAAGAGAGCGATGTGAAGCATCGAGTTGGGGTTCAGATGGTAGAGATGAAGTCCATAGTAGTCCAGAAGCCCCCGGAAGAACTCGGAGGTGGGAAGACTGAACCCGCAATAGAAGAAAGAAGTAAAAACGACGAGCTCATTGGTGTTTGGGGTCGGGAACTCCTCCCCCGCCGCCGGCGCCATCCCACAATCTCCTTCGGCGGAAGCACGCCGTGCTTCACCATCTCTTTGAGAGTGGTTTCCTTCACGTCCGAAGCGGCCCATTGGTCGAACGGGATCTTTCTTTCCTCCGCCATGAGAGTGGATTGATGGGAAGTGGATCTGGCTGGAAAAGGTCGGATTTTTGACAAGGGAATGTGGGAGATTTGGCTGCGGAGGCTGGATGTTGCAGAGAGCGAGTTCCTAGATGGATGAATTTGGGAGCGCGCGAGTTTAGGGTTCTCCGCGATGGACTAGTGAACAGTGCTGCGAAAAGGGGAATCTTTGGAAGATGAAGAGGCGGGGATGACCTCGCATCTTTATAGAAAGATTTGAGGGTTGTGTTAGGTTTTCTGGTGATTGGGCCGAGCCCATAAGAAAATCTATGGCCCAGCTAAGGTGTGGTCTGATGCGTGTCCTTAGGGACTTAAGCGGATGTGCTTAAGCAGATTTGCTCTGGCAATATGCGCGTGTCCGAGTGCCCTATACCTTTAAAAAATCCTTCCATACCGCGGTTTGCTTGACTTCATGAGAAGCTAGCACGATGCAACTTGGAAGGTGACCAACAGTTAAGTTTCTATAGCTGCCTTGATGACAAGGGCTGTTTGGTTTTTTGGCATTTGATTTAGTAATCTTATCAAAGCTATCTATTTTTCCACCTTGGTGAAGATCTTTTTAGATTGAGACCAGTATTATGGCATAAGCTATTTAATAATTTGGTCATATTTTTCACATGATTGAAAGAACTTGTTTTCCCATGAGGGATGATTGAAATGTTTGTTCCGGGATTACTCGGACAAATCCACTCGGATAAGCTTGAGCTTACCGAGTGTTTTTCACCCATATGGTTTGATTGAATTATTTGTTCTGAGATGACTCGGGCAAATTCACTCGGATAAGTATGAACTTGCCGAGTAATGAGATTTCTATGATTGCTTTAGCATGAGCTAGGCATCTACATGAGAATGATCTTTTATAGTTCTTGACTATATGCTTAGCCTATTTTTGACTAACCACATAGTCGGGGGCTACACCTAATTAGGTGCATCGGGAGATGCACCTAGATATTTATTTTTGAGAAATTTTTTATATATTTTTCCAGCCCTTCACAGTCTTTGGAGCCACTCGGGAAGATTCAGCAGAGATGATGGAATCACTCGGCGCCCAAAAGCACTCGGTCAAAGAGATTTTTGGTGAAGTGCGCTTTGGTTTGAAGCCGAGTTGTCTCGTCGACGAAAAGGACTCGGGGCTACTTGTGGAGATTGTGGCAATCGGGTATATACATGGCGAGCTTATCCATGGAGGTAGGGATAGATTGCGCTGCTATATCGTAAGCCGAACTTGACTTGGGTGTTACGATTGCCGATAGAAAGAAGGCAATCGGCCTATAGTCACGGTTTGGTAAGATTGAGGAAACCAACTTAGAATAAGATAGGGTTTCCGATCTGTAAGCCCTCCTCCCAAGACTATATAAGGGGGGTGAGGGGCGTCCCTTGAGAGATATGTGATTTCATAAGCAAGAGCTTTAGATACACGAGATCAATAAAGACACTCGGCGGATCGAATCCACCGAAACAGGAGTAGGGTATTACCTCACGAGAGGGCCTGAACCTGTCTAAATCTTCTTCTTCTTCTAACCCATTGTGCTTGGCGATCTCGACTGCGACCCCAGAAATTATATTGCCGAAACCAAGTTTCGACACACCGTGGCCAAGATATGGGCGACGTCGTAGCTGAGCTCAGTCACATGGCATTCCTGGTGGGATACCCTCACTACCCAGAGTACACCCAGATCCGCCCTCTCAGCGGCGAGTTCCCTCACCGTGTCAGCTTGGAGGTGCACGGCAACCCCACCTGCCTGCCCAACATGGTGGTCACTGCTTTCGAGGGTACGTTGAAGAACGCCTGTCAGGAGGCAGCCTACCGGATGATGGCCAGGATCCGCGAGAGGCATGATGTCAACCTCCACAGCACCGCCTACCGCTACCACCCTAGCCGTGGCGGCCATGTGCCGACGAGAAATTTCTCTCACGCGCCGGCACGGGAGATCTCGCTAGCTCCGCAGTCCTTCTCTGCACGCTCGTGCGGTAAGATGGCGTGCGCTTGGTTGATCTCGCTAACCAACAAGAAAAACATGATATATGCGTTAAGTGTTAGGTTAGATCCCCACTGGATCGGCTGAGGGAATCCATGAGCATATATATGTTATCCTAAAATATATTTAAGCCAAGCGACTAGAATGGATCGGCTATACCGAGACAGCATCAGCCGCTTAACCCAAATACAGTAAAGGATAATAAATATATGTATTGATAACCTAGCCGATACTGGAAAGCTAAGCATGGATCGGCTAGTACTCCGATGATTCTTATGAAAAGATATCATTCTTGAACCAGATATGCTTAGCCTGGAAAATTGGTCGTCGGCTGTTGATAGCAGGCCGATTTCGGCTTATTATGTCCGACAAGAATGAGATCTTCATATAAGAGGTAGTTCTAACATAAATCTAGCAATAAATATACTAAAAATATATTAGGGCAGATAAGGCCGGCTGAAACCCCGGCACTGTCTCTAAACATATGAATCTAACCGAACAGATCATTAGAAGTTCTAAAAATGACTTAATAGTTCAATGTTGATGCAGCATTAAGTATAAAAAGAACAACCTGATTTGTTGTAGCTGATTTATTCCTCTCGAGACGATGGATACCGCATATAAACTAGTCCAACCTTTAGATCTAGCCCTATCGGTTGCGGGTTCTTGATAGAACTGTCCGATGACAGGATAGATCTAAACATTGCTCCAGTTTATATGCGATATATGGTAAATAGCGCAGTATAAACCCCTAAATCTAATGTGTCATTACGATGGAAGCACTAGAATCAGCAGAACATACCACTAATGACAAGCATTTACCTGGATTTGGGGATTGAAACGATGCAGCCCGTAGCCAAATCAATTGCTCGTCTGAAGAAAAGTTTGGCGATGTGCCGAAAGTTGTTTGATTGATTGAATGTGTTTTTACAGGAGGTCTCGGGTCCTATTTATACCCAAGATAACATTATCTGTACAGACCCTAGACTCTATCTAAACTACTATTTAAAATACGACGATATCTCGGGAAGGACCCACGCCGCATTACAATAAACAGTTTAAACAAACTCCTAATTTACAGATACAATTGCCGTTACAGGACTCTATCCATAGATGGCAATATTTTTTAACGCACAAACTGATAACCGAATCTTCTATTTATCTTCAAACATCTGCACCAGAAACGGTTTTATCTTCTCTGAACCTAGAATCGGCTATCAGCCGCTCTTGTCCGATTCAACCTTAGCCGACTGGCTTCACAGCCGATCGCTTCTCAGCCGATGCGGCCTCTGTTTCTCCGTCAAACCAGCCTATCCGATTCTGTTTCATCCTTGCCAAGACTTAGGGATTCAATTACCAAATTTAGGTGTTAACACATGCCCCCCAAATCTGTGATACAAAGTGTTACGGATTTGTTGCCTGTTCAAATTCCTGCTCTTTTCTGACCTAAACCGCTTCGGCTGCCCCAAATGCCCTTTAAATAGTCCTTCACCTCGACCGAAACGATCATGCCTTCAAAATGCACTCACACACTTCGCAAACAAGCTTCCTTTTCCTCTCTCCTCTCCGGCGACTCATCGGTGCTTTGCATCACATCCCGGCGTTCCTCGCGAATCAGGACCCATCTCCGTCTCCGACGACCCTAATGGCTTTCAACATCGCCGCCGCATCAGGCGTCGCTGTCGCACCGGCCGCCGCCGCCACACCATGTGCCGTCGCCGCACCGGCCGTCACCGCCGTCGAGTTCCTCGAGGTACGCCCATCGGTTCAAAACTCTTTTTCTTCAGATTTCCTTTCCAGCCATGCCTCCTAGCGTTGTTGTGTTCATCATGCCTTCAGCTACTCTTGATTAGCAATTTCTTCTTTTCCAAACTATAGCACATGTCACATCAAGTGGTCATCCCAAGTTTGACCCAAGAAAAGAGGTACTTTCTCAGCCCCATCGGCAACACTGACCCAGCCGATGTAATCATAGCCGAAACCAACAGAATCCCCTACAACACCAGGAAGCCATCCCTAGCCCACTGGAATGGGACTTTCAAGTCGTGGCCGACCACAGATGCAGCTTGGATTGAATGGTATAAGAGGGTGCGATCAGCCAAGTACGCTCAGTGGGAGGAAACCGGGATAGCCCAGTGCTTGGCCTTGTCCGTCGCCAGCATGGAGAAAGATGAGCCGCTTATGTCGGCTGCGACGTACTTTTGGAACGACAGCTTCAATGCCTTCATGTTCCGGCAAGGGCCGATGACGATCACATTAGTCGACGTATACATGACGACCGGACTGGACATCCTGGCGTCGGCTAACCCTGGAAACCTGAACCGAAAGGGGCAACACAAATTCAAAACCAAAGCCATCGGCGGGTGGAGCGGCTACGTCGCTCAAAACATGAAGGATGGACCGGTTGGCCACAGGAAACACGCCACATTCCTCATGATGTGGCTAGAAAAGTTCTTGTTCTGTGGATCGAGCTACGAGCCGACCGCTAATTGGCAGGTCGTAGCCGAATCCCTAGCCGACGGGAATAAGTTCGTGCTAGGGAAGTTTCTCCTCGGCTATCTGTACCAGATGCTACACCAAGTCGTTGCAAAGATAGCCACCAATGCTACTGTTAATACCGGCGGCCCTTGGTGGTTCCTCCAAATCTGGCTAGTGCTGGTGACCCAGAAAATAGCCGGTCGGCTGCCCCTGACTGAGGCCGTCTTCCCAAGGCTGGAGCCGATCGAAGATGAAGATGGCAACAAAATCACCACTACCAGGTGCATGAGCTACGGAGAGGCAGGGGCTGTGCACGCGGGCTCAAAGCAATCGACCAATCTGCTGGTCGAATGGTTCATCGCCATGTATGACGGGCTGTCACGCGAGAACCGCGCCTGGTACTTTTATCGGGACCGGGCACTGTTCGAGTTGCCGGTCGATTTCAACTGGGAAGACATCAATTCAGCCGACAACCCTAGGTGCAGCGAGCTGTTCACCGCTGCCCTAGCCCCCTGCATTCTGCCTACCGGGATCCCCCAAGGCCGATCGATGGCCAAAAGTTACGAGTTTTACTATCCGGTATCGGCTGTAAGGCAGTTTGGTCTTGGGCAACTGCCCGTCGGCTTCTATTATGCTGACAAGATTGAGACGAGGGGAGTTGTGAGTCAAGAACTGATAATGCATCGGCTGCTGAACATAGCCGGCCCTCCCCTCAGCAGCATCGGCGAGATGACTCTGGCACTCAAGAAAAGCGAAGCCTACGACCAATGGTGGGCCGAAATCAAGCGACACATCTTCCACCAGCGGTCATCTTATTACGTCGACCTGCTCCTGCCCGAAGAAATCCCCTCGGTAAGCTTTAAACTCCAAATGATTTTTCTTTTCTTATCATCGGCCGATGTAGCCGATTAACACTTGCCCTCTGGTTTGCAGGAGACCGAGACAGAATGGCCGACGGTGAGCGACTCCGGGATCCCCATCGAATACCGCCTAGGTGTTCTGGATGGGGGCGGCCTTGCTCCATCGGCGATCGGCTGGAACGCACCAAAATTGGCGTCCCTACTGCATGGGCAAGTGCGCGAGCCGATCGCTCACAAGAAAAGGGCCGCGCCTCCCGTACAGCCATCGGCCGCGCCTGCCCCCAAGAAGCTGAAGGAGAAGAAGCCGATCGCGCCGACCGATAGCCTTCCCCCTTGGACCCGAGCGTCGCGCAGTTTCTTGACGTCGTCGCCAGCGAGGAGATGCCCGGCTGTTGGAGCAGCGGCTGAACCCGAGAGCTCGAGCCATGAATCCGTCAAAGCTCCGCCCGACGTCCCGCCGCTTCCGAGTCCCCGCGAAAATCGGCCGGTAAGCTCTCGTCTCATCAAATTCTGCCTTATGATGATATCACTTGCATCTGACCGAACAATCCTTCTTAGGTCAAGAAATTGGTTGGCCGCACTTCGTGTCACGCACCATTGGTAACCATCTCTTGCAACTTGATTTATAAAACTTAGCCGATTTGACCGCTAACCCTTTCTTTTGCAGCCACGATCTCCGCCGCTACCCCCAGGCGTCCAAGTGAGCACATTGTGACTGCGGGGCGGCGGCAATGGTGTCGATGATGAGGCCTCATCGGCTGCAGGCGGCGAACCAGCCGAGCCAATTGCTCTGACCCTGGTGCCCAAGGTAAGCCGTCTGAATTTTATGATCGGCTCTGCCAACTCAACATTTTCTAATCATCTTTTCTTTGCAGAACATAGCCGACCTCCTCAATTTCGACTTGTCAGAGTTTGAGGATTCTGGCGAGATCGGCGAGGTGGCGCCGGTGAAGCGACCGAGGACTCCGAGGGCCAGCTAGCCGACATCGGCAACCGGCCGGAGGCTTCGCCGACGTGCCGGTAGTCGGCAATGGCTCGATCCACGCACGCTTCGTGGGAGATCCAAGGCCAGCTGCCGGAAGCTCTAGCCGATGCCATCGTGTCGGCCACCTTCTTCGAAGCCCACCAACTCAAATACGAGCGCACGGCAGCGAATAGCCAACCGTCGCGAAAACCAGATGCGGTTGGCAACCCTCCGGTCGACCAAGGAAGCCATCGAGAGTCGAAGGCCGCCTCGATCGCTCGAAAACCGAGCCGGCGCAAGCCGGGAGCAGCCTCTCATGCCAGACCAGCTGATGGCTGATCTCGTTCAAGTCGAACGAGATCGACGTCCACAAGGAGTACATGGCCGCCGCCACCCAAAATCGACGCTCAACGTCAAAGTATCAAGGCGGCTGTGGCGCATCTCTGGGACCTGGTGAAAGGCATTCGGCTGGTGGCTGGGTCCGAGGCCGACGACGTCAAGGCCATCGAGGAGGTGGACCAAATTAGGCGGACAACGCTGTCGGCTATAGCCGATTTCCTGAAGATATGAACTTGTGATATTTTAGCTTTCTGAAATCGGCTACTGCTTCATGTAATATATTCGTCAAACTTTTGTAATGGGCTTTAACTCTGATCAACTGCTCAAATTTTGTAATCGGCTCTGGCCCTTGTTTAATATAGCTTGTCAATTTTTTGCAACTGTGCTTGTGGATGGGATCGGCTCCGGCCGCATGTACTACCTTGGTATGACTGTCAATTCTAAATTGCTTATGCTGAAATCGGCCCTAGCCGTCCGTGTCACATCACGTTCGCCGATTCCGAAACCACACCACGACCGTAGATCTTAACACCTGAATTATGGCCGCCGATCCCAATCACTTAAAACGCCTTTAAATCGAAGCTTAAAAAATTTAAAATTTCCTGACACCCAATTTTGTAATCGGCTCGTGTATGTATATGCCCCCTAAATTTTGTTGATAGCTTCGGTGTCGACAAAATTGTGAATCCAAGCCATTTGCACCTCATTGCCGTCGCTATCAGCCAATCATTGGCTAACCGTAGAAAACTTAGGGAAAAAATGTTGCATAAAAATACCTAAAGGCGATGCCTTATTGAAAACAAGACATCGACTGTCATAAATCGGCTAAGCAACCAGAGCCGAATCATGAGTTGATCCATACAGTTGGGTGGTATTTCTTCAGGTATTTTCCATTAAGAGCCCTTCCAAATACTTCTCCGTCTAAACCTTCTAGCATGTAAGCTCCTTTAGAGACGCATTTGTGGATCTTGAAAGGCCCTTCCCAATTTGGTGACCACTTGCCGAATTTGTTATCCCTAGATCCGATCAACAGTATCAATTTCCAAACGAGTTCTCCTTCCTCGAAAGATTTAGGCACCACTTTTTTATTATAATGTCTGGCTACTTGTTCTTTATCCCTTGTAACTTTTTCCAAGGCCCTCATCCTGGATAAAACAAAGTCTTCTGATTCATCCACAATCAAGTGATAATAATCGTCGGCTATGAGTTGATCCTTGATGACGCTTTCCCATGGTAGCACCGCCTCATGCCCGTAGACCAGCTTGTATGGAGGGACTTGAATTGATCTGTGGCATGCCATCCGATACGCCCATAGTGATTCGGCTAATCGGCTGTGCCATTGTTTGGGGTACTCAGAGATCTTTCTTTTAATCAATTTAATCAAACTTTTATTTGAAGCTTCGGCTTGCCCGTTGGCCTATGCGTAGTACGGCGAAGAATTAAGTAGCTTGATCCCCATGCCATCGGCAAACTGAACAAACTCATCCGATATGAAGATAGATCCCTGGTCTGTTGTTATCGTTTGTGGGATGCCAAATCGGTAGATAATATATTCTTTGACAAACTCGATTGCATCCTTAGAATCCACTTTCTTCAGAGGAACTGCCTCCACCCATTTTGTGAAATAATCTGTCGTCACCAGAATAAATTTATGCCCTTTGCTTGAGGGTGGATTTATCTGGCCGATCATATCGATACCCCATCCTCTGAACGACCAAGGCTTAATAATTGGGTTCATAGCCGACGCTGGTGCTCGTTGTATGGCGCCAAATTTCTGACAATCCTGGCAACCCTAGTAATATTTGAAACAATCCTCCAGCATTATCGGCCAGAAATATCCTGCTCGGTGAGGCGGCCATTTCATTTTGTGGGCCGATTGATGCATGCCACAGATCCCTTCGTGCACTTCTCCGATGGCCACTTTGGCTTGATTGGCTCCCAAACACTTGAGTATCACACCATCAATCGTCCGATAATACAGATCTTCATCGAGCAAAACATATCTTAACGCCTTGTATCGTAATTTCCTTGTAGCCGATTGAGAGGGATTTTTGAGATAACTGCAAACTTCAAACCTCCGATCATCGGCTGTAACGGCGGCAACCTCTATGTCAATCTCTTTCTACATCGGCCGATAGCCTGATGCCCCTTGAGCTAAATCATGGGCTTCTGTGTTCTGCTCTCTGGGGACATGTTTCAAAGTAACTAGCCGAAAACGTCCATTAATTCCCGGCATTGCTGATAATAGACCATAAGCGCATCGTTTTTGCATTCGTATTCTCCTGATAATTGGCTGATTACCAACAATGAATTTCCCATTATTTCGATGGTGTCGGCTTCAACCTCCTTGAGTAGATGTAATCCTTTAAGGATGGCTTCGTATTCGGCTTGGTTGTTTGTAGCGTGGGGGTTGATAGCGAAAGCAAATTCGAAACTTGCCCCCTTGGGTGAAATAATGACTAAGCCGATGCCGCAGCCGTTGGTGCAAATCGAGCCGTCAAATGTCAAAGTCCAAGGCATAATTTCCACTGAGCCGATCGAGTCATTTCTGTGCTCCACAATAAAATCGGCTATAGCTTGTCCTTTGACTGCCCTGGGTGCCTGATACCTCAAATCGAACTCTGTTAGCGCAAAAATCCACTTCCCAAATCTTCCTTTCAATACTGGAGCCGATAGCATGTACTTAACTATGTCGGCTTTGTAGATTATTGTGCACTCGTTGGATAGCGTATAATGCCTTAACTTTGTACACAAAAAATAGAGGCATAGACATAGCTTCTCCACGTGCGAATACCTTGTTTCTGCGTCTAGTAACCGTCGCTGAGATAGAAGATGGCTTTTTCTTTGCCCTCAACTTCTTGGATTAAAACGGAGCCGATTGACTTATCATCGGTTGATAGGAACAGCTTAAACGGTATCCCTTTTTGTGGAGGCATTAGAACTGGAGGGGAACTCAGATAATCCTTGATGTTGTCCAAAGCCTTTTGTTGTTCTGCCCCTAATGTGAATACTTGATCGGCTTTCAGCTGAAGTAGTGGTGTGAACGACTCCATCTTTTCTGATAGATTGGCTATGAACGGTATGATGAAATTTATCTTGCCGATCAACGACTGGAGTTGTTTCTTGTCCTTCGAAGGCTAAATTGTCTTGATAGCATTTATGCTCCTTGGTGTAACCTCAATTCCTCTTTCATGAACAAGAAATCCCAAGAACTGGGGGCCGATACGCCGAACGTGCACTTAAGTGGATTCATCTTCAGGCCATATTTCCTCGTCCGCTCTAACACTTGTCTCAGATCGGCAATATGGCCCTCTATCTCCCTGGACTTGACAACCACGTCATCAATATAGATCTCTACTAGTGAGCCAATCATGTCATGAAAAATATAGTTCATGGCCCGTTGATGTGTTGCCCCAGCATTCTTCAAGCCGAACGTCATTACCACCCATTCATACAAGCCGATTGCACCGGGACACCGAAAAGCAGTCTTGTGGATGTCTTCGTCGGCCATAAATATCTGATTATAACCTGCATTGCCGTCCATGAAACTAATAATTTTGTGGCCTCGAAGAGATCGAGAGCAAATCGGCTATTGGCATTGGGTATTCATCCTTAGGGGTGGCCTTGTTTAGATCCCCGAAATCGATGCATACCCTAAGTTTACCGTTTTTCTTCAACACTGGGACAATGTTTGAGACCCACTCGGCGTATCGGCAAGGCCGAATGAATCCCGCATCGTATAGCCAAGTGATTTAGGCTTTGATTACATCATACATATCGGCTTTAAACCTCCTGGGAGGCTGTTTGAACGGCCGATAGCCTGCCTTAATCGGCAGTTGATGGACCACTATTGATCGGCTAAGGCCAGGCATCTTGAAATACTCCCAAGCAAAGCAATCTTTATATTCTTTTAACAAATCAATAAGCTGGGATCTACAATAAGGAGATAGATTTTTGCTAATATACGTCGGCCTCGGCTTGTCACCAGAGCCGATGTCAATTTATTCTAATTCGTCGACCGATGTGAAACCTTGCCCGAGCTTGCCATCGTCTTCGTCTGCGGTGTCCATGCCAAAGACGCTTCAGCCCTCCACCATGTCTTGTTCAAAGTAGCAGTTGTGGCTCGTCATCTCCAATAGGCTGTATTGTGGAATTGGACACATTTAGAAAATCGGCTTGCCAGATTTTCCCAGACAAACAATCGATGCGTTCGATTTCCCAAAGCGGCAAATCGGCACTGACGACGCTAACTGACCTGTCGGCCGGTACGATCTCAATCTTGTCACCGTCCCATTGGATTAGGCTCTGATGCATTGTAAAAGGAACGCAACAATTAGCGTGTATCCAGTCCCTTCCGAGCAGCAGGCTGTAAGACCCCTTCCCGTTGATGACAAAGAATGTTGTGGGCACGGTCTTATTGCTGATGGTCAGTTCGACGTTCAGGACGCCCTTGGTTTCTGATGGGTTGCTGCCGAAGTCTTTGAGCACCATATTGGTCTTTATCAGGTCTTCGGCTCCTTTGCGTAGTTTTTTGAATGTTGCGTAAGGCATGAGGTTGACTGCAGCTCCCCCATCAACTAGCATCTTGGACATCGGCTTGCCGTTGACGAATCCTTTAACGTACAACGACTTCAAGTGCCGATTTTTTGTCCCCTCGGGTTTGTCAAAAATAGCTTGGTCTGGTGAGATTGCTAGTTTCACTAAGTCGTCCTCGATGGTGTCTGCATCGGCTTCAGGAGCACTGAATTTGGCCGGCAGTATGAACACCATGTTGACCGATGCAGAAACTTTGCCTTTCCCTTTGGCCGCCCTCTTGGCTTGATCGGCTGGACTCTCCTTGGCTTGCTTCTCGTCGGCTATGGCGGTTTTCTCTTTGGGAACCCATCGCCTTTTGATATTACCCAGCCGACGACGATGTTCTTGGATCATGTGCTGAACTTCATCTTTTCTCCCTTCACGCTTGAGTCGTTGAATTCTTCTTTTCTACGTCTTTGTGAAGAGATCGAACGGGCACCATTGGGGATTGGCCGATTCCTCGTCGTCAGCTTCTTCATCGTCGCGTTTGTTGTCGTTATTGTCTTCATCAACGAAGAAGTCTTGATGGATCGGGCCGAGCCGATCATGGACGGACCGCCACCTTTGATTTAGCCGCACGGCTCTAGGGACGAACCGGGTTGGGCTTACAGCCGATGAGCTCCTGTGCTCATTGTCACGGCGATCGTTGCACGCTGGGCAGTCATCCAGTGTCGGCAGCCTCATGCTGGATTCCCAGCAGTACCTGAAAAAATCACAATACCAATGCGGATCGGCCTGCTGTGGGCTGCCTCGTACTGCCTGCTTTGTGTTTCGGTTCGCGTCGACGAGGTGCTTCATCGCGAGCTTCTTCCCATCGAGACCGTGGCCGAGGAGCGTCGGTTGTCTTCATAGATCGGCCGTTGGTCAGCCGATCTGATGACGAGGTGCACCATGTTGATTGGCGTGGCGTGATGTCCAGTCGGCTCGCCTTCTGTCCTGGCCCCGATTGATGCGTTGACTAAGCCGTGCGCCATTCTGTTCTGTCGATCGGCTCGCCTAGGGCTGGCTTGAACTATGTTGACCGGGAAAGGGTTGCCGTCTACCTTCATCGGCCGATTTGAATCGGCAAACTTCAATTTCCCGGCCTCAATTGCCGATTGGATTTGCTGCCTAAAGACTTTGCAATCGTTAGTGGCATGCGATGTGGAGTTGTGCCACTTGCAATATTTCTTCTTCTTTAGTTCTTTGGCCGATGGGATCACGTGGTTTTCAAGGAGCTGGATCTGTTTCTCCTTGAGCAGAAAGTCAAAAATCCTATCGGCTTTAGTGATGTCAAAGTCGTATCTCTCTTCTTTGGCTGTCTTCAGTAGCCATTGGAAGACGATGGCCTTTTTGTTCTTGGCCCATTCGGCTGCCGCCACCTCTGCGTCATCGTCATTGGAATCGTAGTCTGATTCAACGACGACCTGAGTTATGTTCTTGACGGCCTTCCTGGTGTCTTGGAATCGCTGCTCGTGGGCCGTCACCTTCTGCGCCAAGTGGGCTAGGCTGTCGAAGTCCTGCGCATAGAACCGCTCTCGGATCGGCGCGATCAAGCCGTGAAAGACCAAATCGGCCAACTGAGCATCCGATAGCACCAGGCTGTAGCATCGGTTCCTCGTCTCTCTGAAGCGTTGGATGTATTCTTGAACCGATTCGTTGTGCTTTTGTCTGATACTGGTGAGGTCCGACAACTTCATTTCATGGTTGCCGGAGTAAAAGTAGCTGTGAAATTGCTTTTCGAGATCGGCCCAGCTCTGAATTGAGTTGTAAGGCAATGAGGAGAACCAGGTAAAAGCCGATCCTGAAAGAGACAGAGGGAACAACCGGACTCTCAAAGCGTCTGTAGCTGATGCTTCGCCGCACTACGCTAAGAATCGGCTAACATGCTCATAGGTTGATACGTTGTCTTGCCCTGAGAACTTCGAAAAATCTGGGATCTTGTATCGGTTGGACAATGGGATCCGCTCGAAATGTTCTAGATAGGGATACCGATACATATTCCTTGAGTCCTTTGGCTTGAGGCCGAATTGATCGCGCATGACATCCGCAATCGATCGGCCCAAGTCCGGTTGTCGTCAGTATCGGCTCATATGGGTCATATGACGCGGGTGCTTGCCGATACAGCTGTGGTGGCGTCTGAGGCCTGTAGTGATGATCTTGGCGGCCTCCTTGATACTGGTAGTGGAGTGGATGATCAGCGGGAGGCAGCCGATGCGCCGGTGGTGGCGTTGGTGGTCCCAGGAATAGTTGTCGGCCACCGGCGTTGTACCGTCTGTCTAGGTCAAGCTGGGCAATCGGCTCTGACTGCCGATTGTCGTTGAACATGTTAGTGATCTGATCCTGGGGCAGCGGTTGCTATCGGTTCAGCATGGCAATCACTGGCCTTGTAGCCGATTCAGTTGGATTTGGCTGGCCAAGGACCCCTCCTGGCGGCCCTGGTTGTGTTGGCGGTGGGATCGGCCAATTCTGGGTGACCAACGTCCTGTAACCAGGAAACTAGCTGTCTGTGAAGTACGTTGGCCCCCGTTGTAGCTGGTCGGCTATCTTGGCGTCAACCACGGTAGCGATCATGTTGTTGAGAGTGTTGACAAGAATGCTACTCTGGTTGACCAGCGCGTGATGGACGGCCGAATCGATCCGGTCTTGCAAGGTATGCAAGGCTGAATCATCTTGTTCCTGAATCGGCTCCTCCACCTTTTGTTTGCCTTTTGATGCACTGGAGGAGGATGCCTTGAGTTCGTCCATGCTGAACTTGTACTTTTGATGTACAGCCCCGGATCTGGTCTGGGTGAATGAGTGCAAGTAGTTGAATTAGAGCTCTTCCACCATCTTCTTGTAATCAGCTTGCTGCTCAGCCGATAACTGCTCCATCTTCACAGGCACGATGTTGTCCTAAGAAACATTGGGGCTCTTGGAGTCGACCATCTTGTCGGCTGAGTCGATGCGTCCTAGCCGAGCCAACAGAGAAAGTCCCACAGGGCGTGCCAAGAAGCGTGTTGACGAAATTTCTCTCACGCGTTGGCTCTGGGAGATCCGCTTAGCTCCGCATGCGTCCTTCTCCGCCCGTGCTTGTACGGAGTGTGCCGCTTGGTTTGATCTACTAACCAACAAGAAAACATGATATATGCGTTAAGTGTTAGGTTGGATCTCCACTGGATCGGCTGAGGGAATCCATGAGCATATATATGCTATCCTAAAATATATTTAAGCCAAGCGACTAGAATGGATCGGCTACACCGAGACAGCATCAGCCGCTTAATCCAAATACGTAAAGGATAATAAATATATGTATCGATAACCTAGCCGATACTGGAAAGCTAACTATGGATCGGCTAGTACTCCGATGATTCTTATGAAAAGATACCATTCTTGAACCAGATATGCTTAGCCTGGGAAATCGGCCGTCAGCTGTTCATAGCAGGCCGATTTTGGCTTATTATGTCCGACAAGAATGAGATCTTAATATAAGAGGCAGTCCTAACATAAATCTAGCAATAAATATACTAAAAATATATCAGGGCAGATAAGGCCGGCTGGAACCCCGGCACTATCTCTAAACATATAAATCTAACCGAAGAGATCATTGAAGTTCTAAAAATGACTTAATAGTTCAATGTTGATGCAACATTAAGTATAAAAAGAACAACCTGATCTGTTGTAGCTGATTTATTTCACTCGAGACGGTGGATACTGCATATAAACTAGTCCAACCTTTAGATCTAGCCCTATCGGCTGCGGGTTCTTGATAGAACTGGCCGATGACAAGATAGATCTAAACATTGCTCCAGTTTATATGCGATATATGGTAAATAGCGCAGTATAAACCCCTGAATCTAATGTGTCATTACGATGGAAGCACTAGAATCAGCAGAACATACCACTAATGACAAGCATTTACCTGGATTTGGGGATCGAAACGATGTAGCCCATAGCCAAATCAATTGCTCGTCTGAAGAAAAAGTTTGGCGATGTGCCGAAAGTTGTTTGATTGATTGAATGTGTTTTTACATGGGGTCTCGGGTCCTATTTATACCCAAGATAACATTATCTATACGGACCACGGACGTATCTAAACTACTATTTAAAATACGACGATATCTCAGGAAGGACCCACGCCGCATTACAATAAACAGTTTAAACAAACTCCTAATTTACAGATACAATTGCCGTTACAGGACTCTATCCATAGATGGCAATATCTTTTAACGCACATACTGATAACCGAATCTTCTATTTATCTTCAAACATCTGCACCAGAAACGGTTTTATCTTCTCTGAACCTAGAATCGGCTATCAGCCGCTCTTGTCCGATTCAACCTTAGCCGACTGGCTTCACAGCTGATCGCTTCTCAGCCGATGCGGCCTCTGTTTCTCCGTCAAACCAGCCTATCCAATTCGTTTCATCCTTGCCAAGACTTAGGGATTCAATTACCAAATTTTGGTTTTAACACATGCCCCCAAGTCCGTGATACGAAGTGTTACGGATTTGTTGCCTGTTCAAATTCCCGCTCTTTTCTGACCTAAACCGCTTCGGTTGCCCCAAATGCCCTTTAAATAGTCCTTCACCTCGATCGAAATGATCACGCCTTCAAAACGCACTCACACATTTCGCAAACAAGCTTCCTTTTCCTCTGTCCTCTCCGGCGACTCACCGGCGCTTTGCATCACATCCCGGCGCTCCTCGCGAATCAGGACCCATCTCCGTCTCCGACGACCCCAATGGCTTCCAACATCACCGCCGCATCAGGCGCCGCCGTTGCACCGGCCGCCGTCGCCACACCAGGCGCCGTCGCCGCACCAGCCGCCGCCACCGTCGAGTTCCCCGAGGTATGCCCATCGGTTCAAAACTCTTTTTCTTTAGATTTCCTTTCCAGCCATGCCTCCTACGTTGTTGTGTTCATCATGCCTTCAGCTACTCTTGATTAGCAATTTCTTCTTTTCCAAACTATAGCACATGTCACATCAAGTGGTCATCCCAAGTTTGACCAAAGAAAAGAGGTACTTTCTCAGCCCCATCGGCAACACTGACCCAGCCGATGTAATCATAGCCGAAACCAACAGAATCCCCTACAACACCAGGAAGCCATCCCTAGCCCACTGGAATGGGACTTTCAAGTCGTGGCCGACCACAGATGCAGCTTGGATTGAATGGTATAAGAGGGTGCGATCGGCCAAGTACGCTCGGTGGGAGGAAACCGGATAGCCAGTGCTTGGCCTTGTCCGTCGCCAGATGGAGAAAGATGAGCCGCTTATGTCGGCTGCGACGTACTTTTGGAACGACAGCTTCAATGCCTTCATGTTCCGGCAAGGGCCGATGACGATCACATTAGCCGACGTATACATGACGACCGGACTGGACATCCTGGCGTCGGCTAACCCTGGAAACCTGAACCGAAAGGGGCAACACCAATTCAAAACCAAAGCCATCGGCGGGTGGAGCGGCTACGTCGCTCAAAACATGAAGGATGGACCGGTTGGCCACGGGGAACACGACGCGTTCCTCATGATGTGGCTAGAAAAGTTCTTGTTCTGTGGATTGAGCGCGGAC
Source organism: Oryza australiensis (assembly GCA_019925245.2). Lineage (NCBI taxonomy): Eukaryota > Viridiplantae > Streptophyta > Magnoliopsida > Poales > Poaceae > Oryza > Oryza australiensis. The sequence continues at coordinate 2,933,061 of JAIFGZ020000278.1, read as the reverse complement.
CGACGCCAATTGGCGGTCGTACCCGAATCCCTAGCCGACCGAAATTGGCGTCCCTACTACGTGGGCAAGTGCGCGAGCCGATCGCTCACAAGAAAAGGATCGCGCCTCCCGTACATCCATTGGTCGCGCCTGCCCCCAAGAAGCTGAAGGAGAAGAAGCTGATCGCGCCGGCCGATAGCCTTCCCCCCTTGGACCCAAGCGTCACGCAGTTTCTTGACGTCGCCAGCGAGGAGATGTCGGCGGCTGTTGGAGTGGCGGCTGAACAGCGGGTCTCGGGTCTCGGGTCCTATTTATACCCAAGATAACATTATCTGTATAGACCGTGAACTCTATCTAAACTACTATTTAAAATACGACGATATCCCGGGAAGGACCCACGCCGCATTACAATAAACAGTTTAAACAAACTCCTAATTTACAGATACAATTATCGTTACAGGATTCTATCCATAGATGTCAATATCTTTTAACGCAAAAACTGATAACCGAATCTTCTATTTATCTTCAAACATCTGCACTAGAAATGGTTTTATCTTCTCTGAACCTAGAATCGGCTACCGGTCGCTCTTGTCCGATTCAACCTTAGCTGATTGGCTTCACAGCCGATCTCTTCTCAGCTGATGCGGCCTCTGTTTCTCCGTCAAACCAGCCGATCCTATTCTGTTTCATCCTTGCCAAGACTTAGGGATTCAATTACCAAATTTAGGTGTTAACACCATTATAGCGTCAGCACTTTCCGGTCAGCCTCTGGGGAGAACAACAACACCTTCGGGCGCATGTGCGCCGTATTGCAGGGCTTGGATACTATGCATTCCAACATGCATAGGGCATCTAAGGCCCTCAACGACAGGAAGTTGGTGGAGATCGCTCGTCTGAAGGATGAGGTGGCCCGCCTCAAGAGGGAGAATGTCATATTCTAGGGATGTTCGCCACCTAGAGAAGTCTGGATCCGCACAATGCCGAGGAAGTCAACCACAGCTCCCATGCACATCCAACTAGCGCAATAGAACCTGCCACCAGCCCCAGAGCCATTACCTGTGTTCGCGCCGCCCTCGCCTCCACCGTCACCAGCCCCATCAACAGGACTCACCTTCGCTCCCATGGCAGAAGCAGTGGGCATTGCCAGCGGCAGTGGTGGTTAGCTGTCCGCTACGCCCAGCTCCTCTCATGGGGCCACCACCACCACCAGCAACAGCTCCAGCTCCGAGCTTGGCAGTGGCGAGACCTATCTGCTAGACTCTAGGAGTCGTTCGGAGGAGGACGGAGACGAGCCAGAGACAGACTTCGACTCCACCGACCGGAGGAGCCTCTCCGAGCACTAGGGTCGTTATCCCCTAGTTTACTATTTTACTAGTTTGTTTCCATGCTAGCTTTTGTGTCTAGGTTTGTTTGTGTGCTTGTAGGATAGTCGGTGGACCATACCAAGTGTTGTGGTATGGCTACTCTTAAGTAGGAGTTGAACTGCCTCTTTTTTGTGATGTTTTAAATTCAAAACAGATAACTACAGATAAATTATAATAAAGATTAGTTACTGAGCAACCTATTTTTTCTTCTCACCACCTCCCTTTGCCTGCCCCTCTCCAGATGGTGAACACAAGGAATGCCAACCGCACAAAAGGTGATGGCAGTAGCAATGAAGGACAAACAAGAGTGGCAAACCTCAATGGCGTAGCAAGCAATGGTCCACCTCCACCGTCGAAGAACCCAACCCTTGCCCAGGTGTTGGCCAACCAGACCTAGATGATGGCCACAATGATGCAACAGATGCAGCAACAACACCAGCAGATGCAGCAGCTGCAACAACAGATGCAGCAGGAGCAAAATCAATAGGTTGGTCCATCACCACCACCCCAGTTCAAGCTACCTGAGTTCCTCCGAGTCAGACCACCCACCTTCTTGAGTACCACCAACCCGATGGAGGCCAACGATTGGCTTCACGCCATCAAAAAGAAGCTTAACCTCCTCTAGTGCACCGACCAAGAGAAGGTCGCCTTTGCCACCCACAAACTTCAGGGTCCTCCTTTTGCTTGGTGGGACAACTACATGATGAACCGTCCTGTAGGAACAGAAGTCACTTGGGCAGAGTTCTATCATAGCTTTAGGAAGGCACAGGTCTCTTATGGGATAGTGACACAAAAGAAGAGAGAGTTTTGAGCACTACACCAAGGGAACATAACCGTGATAGAAGACCTCCACGAGTTCAACCGTCTCGCGTGCTATGCACCCGAGGACGTGTGCATCAATGCCGAGAGGCAAGAAAAGTTTCTAACTAGCCTCGACGATGAGCTGACCAACCAGATGATCTCCGGAGATTATGCTGACTTTGAGAAGTTGGTAGACAAGGCTATCTACCAGGAGGACTAGCGCAATAAAATGGACCGTAAGAGAAAGGCAGCCCAATTCCGAACACACCAGGGACCAACCAGAGGCCTCGCTTCATGGCTGGGCAGCAGGGTGGACCCTCCATCATGATTGTTCGCCAACATCCCCCGTACCACCCTAGAAACTTCAACAACAATGCCAACCATGGCAGCAATAGTGGTGGTGGGCAACCGTACCCAGCTCCACGCCCACCAATGGCTCCAGCTCCACCAGCTCAAGCCAAGAAGGATTTGGGAGAAAGCCGGTAGGTCGCTTCAACTGCAACGAGCCCGGTCATTTCGCCGACAACTGCTTGAAGCTATAGCGCATTGGGCCTATGTTAGTCCAGGCGCGGGTCAACCATGCATCTGCAGAGAAGGCAAAGACAGCACCAAAAGTTGTACTGGGTACATTCCCCGTGAACTCAGTCCCATTGGTCAAAAGGAATTTCTCTCTCCCGCCATGGATGAGCTTGGGAGGCTTGGGATTAGGGCTTTTTGAGGCAGGGTTTTGGGGGAAATATGGTTGAGGTGGAGCGGATCTATTCGGGGGCTGGGTTGCTTTCTCTTTTTGGTGGCTGGATGCGAGGAAAACCCTAGCCCTAGCTCCGACGGCGATGGCGGTGAAGAGGAGTGCGAAAGGGATTTTTTTAGAAATGAAGCGGCAGAGGAGACGATGAATAGTATCACAACAATTTTTTAAGGGTATCAATGAATTTTTTTATTGGGCCAAGGCCTGTTAAGAATTCGCAGCCCATATTTCTCAGGTGTGGCTTGACATGTGCCTTTAAGGACTTAGGCATATTTGCTCTTGGCAATATGCGCATGTTTAAGTGCCCAATACCTTAAAATCCTTTTATTCCGTTGCTACTCAAATTTTTAGGAGTTGGTACAATGCAATTTAAAGGGTGACAAACAGTGAAGCTTTATATATAGTTGTCCTTATAATTATTTTCTACAAGTAAAGGCATTGTTTGGATTTTGTAAAGCGATTGATTGGATACTATACCATTGATTTAGGACACATATGTGCGTACTTTTTATACCAATATTATGGCTTTTTGTTAATTATATATTTTGGTCATTTTTAGGCGGTTGGTAAATCTGTTTATGAGTGTTATTTCACTCACACTTTATACCACATATGCCATATATTTTCGAGGTGTGGTTCACTACATGTCTTTAGGGACTTAAGCACATTTGTTTTTATGGTGTGCGCGTAGGAGAAACCGAATACCTATAAAATCCTCTATTTTTCTGCTATATGACCTTTAATTTGAGATGGTTGATACAATGTGGTTTGATAGGAGGTGACAAAAGGTGTGCTTTAATAGCTTACAACCGGCCTTTTATGTAAAGGTAGGGCATTGTTTGGTTTATTATAAATATAGTCGGCTTAATGCGGTAATATTGCATTTATGTAGTCATATATATATATATGCATTTGTTTTTAGACCTCCATCATTGGCTTAGAGTTGTATATGATTTTTTGGTCATTTAATTGGCAGTTGGTAAATCTATTTTGAGTATTGTTCACTCGGATTTTACACCACATATGTGTGATTTTGATAAAACCTCTCGGTTGGTTAGATTATTTATTCCTTGACTATATGCTTAGTTGTTCAACTAAAAACATAGTCGGGGGCTACATCTAATTAGGTGCTTCTAGTCGATGCACCTGGGTATATTTTTATTATTGTTATTGTTATTTTTTGAAACTTTTTCAGCCCTTCACAGTCTTATGATCTGGTAAAAGCATGCAAGAGGCTATGGCAAAGATAATTGAAGCACCCGGCTTTGAATTAACCTAGTTCAAGAGAAGGTTATCTTTTTGACTACAAAGGTCTTAGGGGCTACCGTGGAGATTATGGGTACATATACCCACAGGGCTGGATTATCCGACTGGATATAGAGAATATATTATGTATATGAAATGTGTAACAGATCTTGACTTGGGTATTATGTTTCCTTGTCTATTAAGGAAATGGCTCAAAGACTTGGTTTGATAATATTGTAGACTAGATTTAGAAAACCGATATCGAGTTTGGTTAGGTACCTATTCTTGTAATCCTGCCCCCAAACCTATATAAGGGGGGCAAGAGGCCCTCAAGGGTAGATCGACAATTCAATCCTTAGATCAATACAATACCTGGCGGATTACTTTCCCAAAATAGGAGTAGGGTATTACCTCTTTTCAAGAGGGTCTGAACCTGTCTAAACTTTTGTCTCATAACCCATCTACTTCAGCTCTCGTACGCCACCCCCTTTTATTATTGTTGATTCCTATAATCGACAGAGGTGGCCCGGGTCCATTTATTATGTAATAGAGTAGGACTCGATCATAATGTTGTCTTGTGTTCTATGGCAGGGCCTAGAGTCCCGATAGATTACTACCATGTAATAGATTAGGAAACTGATGTCATGTCCGACTAAGTTTTCCTCTTTGTAACCATGCTCCCAAATCTATATAAGGTGGACAGGGAGCCCTCCTAGGGCATAGCTAGAACAATACCCATCATCAGATCGTCAGATCAATATACACCCAACGGAGATAGTCCCCAAACAGGAGTAGGGTATTACCTCTCATCGAGATGACTTGAACATGTCTAAACCCTTGTATCCTGCATCCCTCCACTTTTAGGTCTCGTGCGCTACCCCCTTTTATTTTTGCCGATTTCTAGAATTGACATTGATTGATTTCATTCTCTCCCTAGTAGACGTCGAGGGTCATGGCGGGGGTTGGCTCTTGGCGTTGGGTAGTCATTCACCTCCATGTCCATCCTCCATGATTCCGGGTCGAGTAGGACGAGGAACGAAGATGAGGAACAAGGTACGTTAGTTATGAAAAACCTAGAACTAGGGGGGTATACAGAATCAGCATGTTTTTTCTTACATGGGACGGGAACCATGTTAGTTTGGGATGATATTTCGAGACGATACTGTCGGGACGAGGGTCGTGTTCCTAAACAGTTGGGGTCGAAATCCCCGGACGACACTAAGAAAGGATGGTACCTATGTTGCCTGGAATGATACAACATTTTATTTTAGTTGTTTCCTAAGTTCACAAATTCAAAAGAAATTAACCGAACAGTTCACATGATATAGACCATCATACATGGCATAAAATTTAACCAAGTTTATAATCTGACACTCAAATCTTAAGAAAAGAGAAAACAAAATCAAATAGCATAATTTCCAATTCCTGACTCCTGAGTTCCTAACCCCTTAGTGTTGAATAAGGTCCTACTCTTGATATCCTACAATCATATAGAATTATAGATTAGTGTGTGAATGTGATTAACATTTTTTAGTAACGAATAGCCCACCATTAAATTGCTAGAGAACTAAATTTTACCTTTCATTTCTTAGATGGTTGAGTTGTTGGGATCTATATCCCACTTGGAATGTGGCCCTTGTTTGTAGCTCTCCATGACTCTTGACAAAAGGTGCAAATTTGAATGAATGAAGACAAGCTTGTTTGCATTCTTAGCATTTTGTTTGTTTCTCTTTGCACTATGAATATATTCACAAGTGCTCCAAATTCTCTACGTCGTAGCCTCTTGCGTTCCACGGAGCACAGGAACATCTCCGGCGGCCGTTCCCGCTTCAACCCTAGCTTTGTCTCGCTTCGTCCCCGTACTCGATTAGGGACGCCGTCCCCGAAACCTGGAATGGGGCATCGTCCCTCATTCTTGGTGACTAAGGTCCTACACGGACAGACACAAATCCATGGTCAGAACCGCTATCACCAACATCACTAATTGTTTCAGAATTTGGCCTTCTCAAAATTGGTTTGTGCAAGTAGCTATGAACTGTCTACAAGATTTTGTAGTAACAGGTCGATAAATCTAAATCGAAGGAGAATTCAGAGTTTGAAGGAGATGAGAAAGATTAGTTACATCTGCGGATATGTTCAGAGACAATGGGTGTTGTTGTTGGTTGCTCAAGTGCAGGCTTCCTGCAAGAACAAATCGACACACAAATTATAATCAGCAAAGTAGGAAATACACAGATCAACAACTCCACTAGATCAACGACAACGAAGCTTACTTGACATGGGAACCGAGGAGACGAGTAGTAGGAGGAGAAGGAGGCAGGACAGATCCAGGATGGTGGCGAGATCACGAGGCCTCCTCTCCATTGTGCAGTGCATGCAAGAGGTAGCAACCGAGCCAACCAAGAACGGTTGCAAGAAAGAAGAGCTCACGACTAGCTAGTTGTTCTTGATGTGTGTGATCCGTGGTAGGAGATGATGGATGGATGGCTGGCACTGGGGTGGGTGGTGGACTGGTGGTGCCGCTGCCGCTGCCTTGGGGTTACTTATAAAACGTTAGATGCAATTACTTATCTACATTCATTAGTCATTTCTACCCCTCCTCTCCAACATTAATTAGATACACATCATGAGTAATCCTAACCCATTTTGTCATGTTAGTATAAAATTAACAGTTGGATCAAGGAGTTTTTTATCTGCATTTATTGGTCATGTCTTATCCCGAGCCAATTGATTATGTTAGTACGAAACCATCAACTGTTGGATCAAGTAGTTACTTATATGCATTTATTAGTCATCCCTACCCCTCCTCTACGCCTTTAACTATATACACATCATGAGTGACACTAAGTCATTTGATCATGTTAGTATAAAACATTGGATCAATTAGTTACTTATTCGCATTCATTAGTAATCTCTATGTGTCCTCTCCACCTTTAATTAGATACACACATCATGAGTAATCCTAATCCATTTGATCATTTTAGTATAAAATTATCAACCGTTGAATCAAAGAGTTACTTATCTGCATTTATTAGCATCTCTTATCCTAAGTCATTTGATTGTGATAGTATAAAATTATCAACCGTTGAATCGAGGAGTTACTTATCCACGTCTATTAGTCATCTCTACCCCTCATCTCTACCTTTAACTAGATACACATGATTATGAATCCTAAGTCATTTGATTATGTTAGTATAGAATTTTCAACTGGCAGATAAAGGAGTTACTTATCCGCATTTATTATTCGTCTATTATCCTAAGCTATTTGATTGTGTTAGTATCAAATTATCAACCGTTGGATCAAGGTGTTGTTTTATCCGCATTCATTAGTCAACTCTACCCTCTCATCTTCACCTTTAACTACATACACATAATGGGTAATCCTAAACCATTTGATTATGTTAGTATAAAATTATCAAACGTTAGATCAAGGAGTTACTTATCCACATTTATTAGCCATCTCTTCCTCTACTCTCTACCATAATGCCTATATAGTACCACCTCCATGAACCTATATAATTCTGACCAAAATAATGCGGACCTCGTCGTGGCTAGCCTCCGCCCTTCGTTGCCAGCGCCAATGATGGTGTGCTGCATCGGCTTCTTCCCAAAGAAGACGTTGCAGAGGACGACTCCGATGCTGGGATGCTGACGATGAACTCCTTGGCAGAAGTGCATTGCGAATTTGTCAAATCTTTTTTAAATTTGTGATGGTGGAATTGCATTGTAAATTTTGCTAATTGGAGGATATTAATTTGGATCTGAATTTTCAATTTTTACGTTGGAAATCCTTTTTATCGGTGGGTGACTTAAGCGTGTCGTCTGTGAAAATCAATTATCGCATGCGGGTCTCTTAGTGTGGTCGCCTTCGAAAATCGTCGATTTTCACGAGCCTTTGATGGTAGGCGGAGCGCCTGGCCATGCGAAATAAACTTGTTTAATAGTAATGCGCTCAACTTATGTAATTAGACACTATTAATTCTCGGAGTTGCAAATAGCTAGCAGAGATAATATGAATTCTACAAGATAGCTAGTTCGAGCATCAGCTTAATTGATTGATAAAGTATTTTTCAATTAAATGTTCATGCATGTTCTTTAGCCTGAAATACTATTGCAGGCAGGCAAAGAAACACATGTAGGATGTATATTTTTTTAAGTAATATAAGCTTTCATCGAACTCAATCAATAAAACTAGGCTAGAATGCACACAGCCAAATTAAAACACAGGAATCAGTCACTACCGGAGAAACCATCGTTGGTTGAAGTGGCAAAACCACGTAGTCCCGGTTTGAGTTGCACCCGGTACTAGAGACGATCTCTAGTCCCAGTTTAAAAATTCAACGGCCCTCTAGGAACTTTAGTCCCAGTTCGTGTCACGAACCGGGACTAAAGATCACCTCTAGTCCCGGTTCGAATGTTGTCAGAGCGTGTCAGAGTGCCTGGCACCTTTAGTCCAGGTTGGTAACACCGGTGCCAGGCACGAACCGGGACTAAAGGTCCTAGAGAGCGTTGAATTTTTAAACTGTTGCCTCGGGACTAGAGATGCCATCTCCAGTCCCGGTTGGTGTTACCAACCGGAACTAGAGATTTGGCTTTATATACTCCTTCTTCCTCCTCCATCCCGAGCCAGCCACACTTGTACATCTTCAAAAATTTTCTTATGTTGGAGGTCCGGTGCTGTCAAGGTTAGCAACTTCTTTGTGATAATACACAAATATTTGCTATCTAGAAGGTTAGCAACTTCTTTCTCTTATAGATTTGCGGTTGTTTTCTATACATTTTGCTATCTACATGTCATGTGTTATCTACAATCTTAGCACTTCGCATTTTGCCGTTGTTTTCTATACATTTTCATCTCTAGATTTGTACGCAAAAACATGAGAAGATGTTTTCCCACCCACTGAAATTCACCTCTAGTCCCGGGAGTAATTATTACAGTGCCCTATTATATTGTGTTATATTCATATATAATTATAATTAACATATATGTTCATATATAATTATAATTAACATATATGTTCATAAATTCCTATATAATTAACATATGTTCATATAATTAACAAAAAATATTATAAATTGAAATAATAACATATAATTAACATTTGACATATTCCAAACTATTTAAAATTTAAATAATAATATATAATTAACACATAGCCTATTTGAAAAATATTTTAAATTGCAATAATAACATATAATTAACATTTGTCGTATTTAAAACTATTTTAAACCATAAACCCTAAACCCTAAACCTAAACCCTTTTACCATTAACCCTTAACCTAAACCCGAAACCCAATTTTAAACCCTAAACCCTAAACCCTAAACCCTCGTGCGGCCTGCGTGATTGGCATGTAGAAGTACTGCGACACGAGCTGGAACGTCAATGCCTTCTCCTCTGATCTAACATCGTCTCTCATGCTCTTGGAGGCTGCTCCGTTCTCATCACTGTAATAGAGCAGTGGCAATCCCTTCTCACTTTGTTCTACCTTGTTCTCCGATTGCTCCATCTCATCCCAATACTTCAGCACATCATCTTCAAAGATGACACCAAGCTCGTCTGCATGGCAAGAAACAAGTGTCTAAGAAACACAAATCCAGAAAGCACCATTCCTTTTCGATTAGAAAAAAGAGAGCATCATTCTTGCATTGATCCGAGTAGAAAGAAAAGAATCATACCTTGTAAAACGTTGCTTTGCATGACAGTAAAGCAGAATGGCTGGGGATGGAAGCTCGGGAAGGAGATACTGGAGAAGAAAGCTTCCTCCTCAAGCAGGTAACTATTAGGCCAAAGGCTAGTGCAATAAGGCCACCAGCTAGTTCATGAAAAAGGTTAGATCAATAACGAGATAAACGATAAACAAAGACAGTCTTGCGGCGAAAAGAAGTTCTTGCTATAAAATTTTCTCGATGAGCATGGTTTAACCATATGCATGATGCAAGACAAAACTGCATTTACCTATGTTCTTGGCTGGGCTCCATTCTTTCGAGAGACATGAAGCAAATCTCACACTCCAACCGGTTGATGGCTTCAACCGGGACTATACCATCTCTAGTCCCGGTTGATGGCTTATCCCGGGACAAGAGATGTCGTACCTATATATAGCAAGGGCCTCACTGAGATCCAAACACATAGCCGTTTTCGCACAACTGCATCGTCTTCTTCGTCGTCGCCGTCGCCGAGCACAAGGACGCCGCTGCAGCACGCCGTCTCCGCCGTCTTTGTCGCCGTCGTCGTCGCCGGAGGACCACCGCGCCGCCGTCTTTGTCGCCGCCGCCGCCGCCGCAGTTAGCCGCCGCCGCCTCCTTTTTCTCCGTGATGCGCGCTAGGGTTAGCCACCGCCGTCGATGCCATCGCCATCGCCACCATTGTCGTGGCCGTCGTTGTCGCTATCGCCGCCGTCCCCTCCCCACGCCGCCTCTCCCCTTGCCGCCCCCTCCCGATCCCCACGCCGGCCAGCCGCCCCTAAACCCTTAAACCTTGCCTCCCCCCCACGCCGCCCTGTATCCTCGCACACTTGCCGCATTGGTGCTATGTTTAAATTTGCAAATTTTGTGAATGTGAATGAATAAGGAGGATTTGAATATGATTTCGATGTGTATGTGTAAATTTGTGAATATGATTTCGATGTGTATGTGTAAATTTGTATGGACTTTATATGTAAATGGATTGTTTATTTAAATTTTAATGCATGAATATTGTGAATTTAGAATTTTGAATGTGTATTTAAATTTAAATGCATGAATAGATTTAAATTTGAATGTGTATGTGACTTGTGAAGTTTGTATTTTTGAACGAACGAGAACGATAAAATCAACAAACGGATGTGAATGGACGGACGGACGAATGAATGAACGAGTGTTCGTTCGTTCGTTCGTGGACGAATGGACGGACGGACGGACGTACGGACGTGGACGAACGGACGGACGCATGAACGAACACTCGTTCGTTCGTTCGTTTGGTCGTTCGTCCGTTCGTTCGTTCGTTCGTGGACGAACGGACGGACGTACGGAGGTGGACGAACGGACGGACAAACGAACGAACACTCGTTCGTTCATTCGGTCGGTCGGTCGTCCGTTCGTTCGTTCGGTCGGTCGTCCGTTCGTTCGTTCGTTCGATCGTTCGTTCGTGGACGAACGGACAGATGGACGGACGTATGGACGTGGACGAACGGACGGACGGACGAACGAACACTTGTTCGTTCGTTCGTTCGTTTGTTCGATCGTTCGTTCGTTCGTTCAGTCCGTCGTTACAACGTACATAGGCATGCAACGTACTCTCTCTCCTCTCCTCTCCTCTCCACTTCCTCTCCTCTCCACCTTATCTCCCTCACATCATTCTCCTCTCTTTCTCTCCTCTCCTCCAGATGATCGTACTCATGGACGTCAACGAACGTTAGAATGAACGGACGATAGTTTAGGATTTGGGTTTGGGTTAGGGTTAAGGGTCCGAACGAACGGACGTGAACGAACGATAGTTTAGGGTTAGGGTTGGGTTTAGGGTTTAGGGTTTAGGGTTTAGGGTGAACGAAAGAACGACCGAACGGAGACGTGAACAATAGATTGAACGAATGGTCGGTCGTTCAGTCATTCGGTCGTTCGTTCGTTCGGTCGTTCAGTGTGGATGTAATCCAGGAAGTGACTTCTGAAAAATATCACCATATTGGATGTGCACAATTGGATCTAGTGTCTATCGGATTTCATCTATTTTTTCCATCTTCTTCTTTTTTGTCTATATTTTTTACGTAGACATACATGATATTCCTGAATAATTGATACATGTATTAACCGAATAAATTTTTTTTCAGAATTCTTTGATTAAGTCCTCAACCCACAACAATCAAATGACGGATTGTGACGAGGAACAGTTTCTCCTTGATGAGATCGCACGAGGAACAGAGTTTTACAACGAGGAGGGACACGAAGATCCAGATCAGTACCTCAACGAGGAGGGGAACGATGGGGGAGACGAGCTATCGAAACTTGGTTTCGGCAATATGATTTCTGGGGTCGCAGTCAAGATCGCCAAGCACAATGGGTTAGAAGAAGAAGAAGATTTAGACAGGTTCAGGCCCTCTCGTGAGGTAATACCCTACTCCTGTTTCGGTGGATTCGATCCGCCGAGTGTCTTTATTGATCTCGTGATCTAAAGCTGAAAACTAAAAGCTGATCTAGAATTTGATATCCCTCAAGGGACGCCCCTTACCCCCCTTATATAGTCTTGGGAGGAGGGCTTACAGATCGGAAACCCTATCTTACTCTAAGTTGTTTTCCTCAATCTTACCAAACCGTGACTATAGGCCGATTGCCTTATCTCTATCGGCAATCGTAACACCCAAGTCATGTTCGGTTTACAGATATGACAGGCGCAATCTATCCCTACCTCCAGTCGGACAAGCTTGCCATGTAGATACCCGATTGCCATAATCTCCACAGTAGCCCCCGAGTCCTTTTCAGTCGACGAGACAGCTCAGCTTCAGACCAAAACAACGCACAGCCAAAAACCTCTTTGACCAAGTGTTTTTGGCGCCGAGTGATTCCATCATCTCTGCCTGAATCTTCCCGAGTGGCTCTAAAGACTGTGAAGGGCTGGAAAATATCTAAAAAATTCTCAAAAATAAATATCTAGGTGCATCTCCTGATGCACCTAATTAGGTGTAGCCCCCGACTATGTGGTTAGTCAAAAACGGACTAAGCATATAGTCAAGAACTATAAAAAAATCATTCTTATGTAGGTGCTTAGCTCATGCTAAAGCAACTTTATTACTCGGCAAGCCTACGCTTATCCGAGTGAATTTGCCCGAGTCATCTCAGAACAATTAACTCAATCAACCCTCGTGGATAAAAAGCACTCGGTAAGCTCATGCTTATCCGAGTGGATCTGCCCGAGTCATCCCGGAACAAATATTTTAATCAACCCTCATGGGAAACAAGTTCTTTCAATCGTATGAAAAATATGACCAAGTTATTAAATAGCTTATGCCATAATACTGGTCTTAACTTATAAAGATCTTCACCAAGATGGAAAAATAGATAGCATTGATAAGATTACTTGATCAAATGCCAAAAAACCAAACAGCCCTTGTCATCAAGACAGCTATAAAAACTTAGCTGTTGGTCACCTTCCAAGTTGCATCGTGCCAGCTTCTCATGAAGTCAAGCAAACCGCGGTATGGAAGGATTTTCAAAGGTACAGGGCATTCGGACACGCGCATATTGCCAGGGCAAATCTGCTTAAGCTCATCCGCTTAAGTCCCTAAGGACACGCGTCGGGCCACACCTTAACTGGGCCGTAGATTTTCTTATGGGCTCGGCCCAATCACAAGAAAACCTAGCGCAACCCTCAAATCTTTCTATAAAGGCACGAGGTCATCCCCGCCTCTTCGTCTTCCAAAAGTTTCCCCTTTTTCGCAGTATTGTTCATCAGTTCACTGCGAAGAACCCTAGACTCGTGCGCTCCCAAATTCATCCATCTAGGAACTCGCTCTTTGCAACAACTAGCTTCCGCAGCCAAATCTCCCAAGTTCCCTTGTCAAAATCCCCACTTTTTCCGACCAGATCCACTTCCCTTCAACACCACTCTCATGACGGAGGAAAAAAGGATCCTGTTCGACCAATGGGCCGCATCGGATGTGAGGGAATCCACCCTCAAAGAGATGGTGAAGCACAGCGTGCTTCCGCCAAAGGAGATCGTGGGATGGCGCCCGGCGGCGGGTGAGGAATTTCCAACCCCAAACACCGGTGAGCTTGTTGTTTTTACTTCTTTCTTCTATTGCAGGTTCAGCCTTCCCACCTCCGAGTTCTTCCGGGGGCTCCTGGATTACTATGGGCTTCAACTCTATCATCTGAACCCGAACTCGATGCTTCACATCGCTCTCTTTATTCATGTGCGAAGCATTCCTTGGCATCCTCCCCCACTTCCATCTCTTCCGCCGTATGTTTTATCTTAAGCCTCATCCGAATAAAGACCACCCATGCGTCGTTGGCGGGGCAGGTTTCCTGCTCCGCGGATCTCTCCACAAGGAGTACTTCTCTCTCCCTCTAAAGTCTTTCAATAAGGGATGGCACGCAGGCTGGTTCTACATTAACAACCTCGAACCCAGCCTGCCAACCTTTGTCGGTCTTCCCCCTGTCCCCAGGCCAACTTGGAGCACTGTTCCAGTAGCCCAAGATTGGGACGAGGCCAACAAGCTGCTTGCGAAGATCCTGGCGATGAAACAAAAGGGTCTTCGCGGGGAACAGATCACTCGGCACTTCATCAGGTGCCGACTGGCGCCGATCAAGGAACGGTCGAAGCCGGCCTTCGAGTATGAAGGCGGGAAGGACCCCAATCGGGAAGATCCAGATCCACTCAGCTACGAAATCCTGAAGATCCGGATGTACAAGATCTTCTTGACTGGAATTGCAGTTGAGCGCGCCCTCATTCTGCCAGTTCTTCCCTTCAGCATCCACCGACCTCCTCCTCCGGTAAGCCGACTGGTTGCTTCATAGTGTCTTTCAATCTTGATATCTTGTCTCTTAGTGTTATGCATTATTTTTCTTGCAGGAAAACGCTTCTGTTACCTCCAAGCCGTACAAGGTGTCCCACAATGATGCGCCGCGTCGTCCCGTCAAGAAGCCGGTTGGCGGGATCAAGATCCAGACCGATCCAGTCGGGAAGCGGGCGGCGCTGAGTGAGGACTCAAACAAGCGGGCGAGCAAAAGGAGGCTGATCATCGAAGATTCGGATGATGACGTCCTGGCTCCTCCAGTCGAGACCCCACCTCTAAGGCGATCGCCGCGGACGGCGCCGAAGATCCGCCGGTCGTCCAGGTTTGCTCCATAACCGAAGTCCGGACTTTTTCGTTGAAGGCTTTCTGTATCTTTACCCCAGCTGTATTCATTTTTGCAGGAGGCCCCAGGACATAGATCCTGCTGGGGGAGGTGAAGGGCCGACCCCTGCCGCAGCTCCCGAGGTGCCGAAGCCTGTAGAGCCAAAGCCCCGGAGCCCGCAACCGAGCGTGAGTGCTCCGGGCAAACAACCTTCGCCTCCGAAGAAGGATGCCCCAAGAAAGGAGCCCTCGACCGCCAGCCGGGATGTCCCGACTGGAAACCAGTCAACGGCCGGGAAACCTCAGGCCGCGGCTCGAGCAGCCCCGACTGAGGGCCACTCGGCGCAGAGCCAGAGGAAGGAGGCCAGCCGGGCCGCTCCACCTAAGCGCGCGGCCACCGAAGCTGGTGAGATTTGTATCAAAGTATTCTTTTGCTCTTTCAGTTTGAGACTTTCATGTCTTCATTTGCCCTTCTTATTTGCCAGCCACAGTGGAGGAAATCCCCAGGTTGCAGTCCTCTGAAACCTGGGTTCCCCCAATTAAGATTGAGTGGCGGGACTCGGAGGGTCAAAGGCGGGGCATCATCCTGGACAGCAAGCCGAGAGAGATGAAAGGGATGCCCTTGTCGAAAGCTTGAACGAGGCGACCCTGCTCAACGTAAGCCTTAGTCTTTCTATTTTATTGTATTATCATTATTTTTCAGTCAGTCACTCTTCTGATTTCACGCGCAGAAGGAGTACTGCCGCTCCATGGCAAAGTCCGAGGTGCTGGAGAAGCTAGTTCCTCACCTGAACTCCTTAGAGGATGTTCAGCGAAAGCTGAAGACCACTCAGGAGGAGGCCGCGTCGAGGGAGGCGGCTTTAAGGAGAGAGATCGCAGAGCTTCGGGAGGCGAACCTCGACCTCCGAGGATCAATCGGGAGTAAGCCCGTCTCTCCAAGTTTCTTCATGATTCTTATGTTAACCTCGGTTGTTGATGATCTTCTTCTTTTGTAGAAAATTCTTCGGAGGTCCATTCGCTTCAAGTCCAACTGGAGGCAGTCAGCCTCGACAAAGCCGAGATGGAGGCCGAGTTTGAAGGTAAGCCTCTTTGAAGTAATATTCCTTGCACCACTTTATTTCCGAGTGCTTTGCATGATTATATGCTTTTGGCAGCTTACAAGGTTAAGACCCGAGCTCAATACGACGTCTTGCTTGAGCGGGTCAATCGAGCCGGAGCGGTCCGGGAAGAAGTCGCCAATGCCGCCGCGCCAATCTTGCTGTCCTTATTCCATCAAGGAGTCGGGGCCAGTTCGCTAGAGCCGTTAGAAATTTTCGACAAGCTGCGAAGGGCTCCTGACCAATACCTGGCCAACATCACTGAAGCAGCCAACATGGGGGCTGGTCTGGCTCTTGCACAGACCAAGTCTCTTTACCCCCGAGTGGACATCCACTCGGTCGGGGAGGGCTTTGCTGACGGAACTACAGATGAGCAGGCCTTGGATATGCTGAGTGAGGCGCAGGAGGCAGCAAAGAAGATATCCATTGATGTAGTGAACAACTTCAGGATTCGATTTATCTTTCGAACACTGTCTTGTAAATGCCGTGTGATTGTGATGCTCTGATGTAGAACCTGTGATATATTTAGTTTATTTATGTTAATGCCTTGATCCGAGTTTTTGTGTGAAATTTCTTAAGTAGTTTTTGTCTGACTGTCGCCAAGCCTAGGCTCGATTAGGTCATCGCAAAACTCTCAGTCCTTAGACACTGAACTCGAATCGAAGACCATTAAATAATGATAAACCAAGTCATGCACAGAAGTTGATGAGGAAAACTTAAGCTTTATTGACATATGTACAGCCCCCGACTGCTAACTCAAGAAGTCATCTTGCTTGAGGTTGGCAGTCAAGGAAAACATGAAGCCTTAGCCAAATTAGGCATAAAATCGTCGAAGGTGCTCGATGTTCTAGGAGTTCTCCACCATAGACCCGTCTTCACGTTTTAGCCGGTATGCACTGGGCCGAGTCACCTCGGCGATTATGTACGGTCCTTCCCATAAGGGGGATAACTTGTGACGGTCTTTGGTGGTCTGGATCTTGCGTAGGACCAGGTTGCCAACGATGAAAGCTCGTGCTCGAACGTTGCGACTGTGGTATCTTCTGAGCCCTTGAAGGTATTTGGCCGACTGGATGAGGGCTGCCTCGCGGGCCTCTTCCAATCGGGTGAGGTCATCCACTCGGTCGGGGTCGTAGCGTTCATCGTTGAAGCTGCGGACTTGGAGGGATTCATATTCCATCTCGTTTGGCAACATGGCTTCTGCGCCGTAGACCAAAACGAAGGGGGTTTGGCCGGTAGCCCGACTGGGTGTGGTCCGCAGCGACCATAAGACCGAGGAAAGTTCTTGGACCCACTTGCCCGCGTAAGGGTTTAGGCGATCGAAAACGCGGGCCTTGATGCCTTGGAGGACCATGCCGTTGGCTCGTTCGACTTGTCCATTGCTTTTGGGATGGGCAACTGATGCGTAGCAAATCTTGATTCCGAAGTCCTCGCAGAATTCCTTGAAGATGCCTCCCGTGAATTGAGTCCCGTTGTCGGTTATGATTCTGTTTGGGACGCCGAAGCGGTGCACGATGTTGAGGAAAAAGTCCCGTGCCTTGTCAGCAGTGATGGTGGCGACCGGCTTGGCTTCAATCCACTTGGAGAACTTGTCGATTGCGACAAAGAGGTGTGTAAATCCTCCTGGAGCTTTCTTGAAGGGGCCGACCATGTCCAGGCCCCATACCGCGAACGGCCAGGAAAGTGGAATTGTTTGTAGTTCCTGGGCCGGGACATGGCTTTGTCGGGCGGAAAACTGGCAGGCTTCGCAGGTTCGTACGACTTTGTCCGCGTCGGAGACCGCGGTAAGCCAAAAGAAACCTTGCCTGTAAGCTTTGCCGACCAGGGTGCGTGCTGCCGCGTGGCTTCCGCATATGCCCGAGTGGATGTCTTGGAGTAGCTGTTTCCCTTCCTCGGGTGTGATGCATCTCATTAGGATTCCGGAGGGGCTTCTCTTGTATAGATCGGAGTCAACCATGACATATGCTTTGCAGCGACGTCGGACGCGTTCTGCTTCATCCCGGTCCTCCGGCAGCTCTTGCTGAGTTAGGAATTTGATGAGCGGCGTCCTCCAGTCGGCATCGGTCATGGCGACTTCGTTTGCAACTTCTTGGTTGGTAGTTGTCTTTGCCGTGATGGTTGGTTCATAGAGATGCTCGACAAAGACGTCTATTGGGGCGGCTTCGCGCTTGGACCCGAACTGTGCCAACTCGTCGGCTGCTTCGTTGTTATGCCTCAGAACATGTGAGAGTTCGAGCCCGTCAAACTTGTCTTCAAGTTTGCGGACCTCTTGCCGTAAGCCTCCATGGTGTCATTTAGGCAGGACCAATCCTTCATTACTTGATTGACGACCAACCGGGAGTCGCCTTTCACGATGAGCCGACGTATTCCGAGTGAAACTGCGAGGCGCAGTCCATGTAGCAGGGCTTCGTACTCGGAGACGTTGTGTGAGGTGGAGAAGTGGAGGTGAAGGACGTATCTTAGCCTTTCCCCAGTCGGGAGATCGGCACAACTCCCGCTCCCAAGCCGGTGATCCTCTTGGATCCGTCGAAGTGCATGGTCCAGTGTTGGAGGTCTTCCCGAGGTACGTTCTCTTGTTGTTCGTCCACTTGGCCGAAAATCGCCAAGGCTTGCGACTTTATGGACGTCCTCGCCTTAAAAGTCAAGTCCAACGGCATTAGCTCAAAAGCCCACTTGGCGATGCGTCCAGTTGCCTCCCGGTTGTGGATGACATCGCCGAGTGGAAAGGAAGTGACGACGGTGACCGAGTAACCACGAAAATAGTGTGCCAATTTCCTAGCGGTTATTAGAACACCATAGAGTAATTTTTGTACCGAGGGTAGCGAATTTTGGCTCCGCCAACACTTCGCTAACAAAGTAGATTGGCCTCGAATCTTCGAGCCCGTCCTTCTTCTTCGCGCTCGACCACGAGGACCGTACTTACCACCTGGTGGGTGGCTGAAACGCATACAACGCAAAGGTTCCTGGGGAGGCGAGGCCGGACGAGCGGCGTTGTAAGGAACTCTTTGAAATCTTCAAAGGCCTTGTTGGCTTCCGCGGTCCACTGGAAGTCATTTGTCTTTTTTAGCAATCTGAAGAAGGGCATGCCTCGTTCGCCGAGTCGGGAGATGAAATGGCTTAGCGCCGCCATGCACGTGAGCTTCGGACGTCTTTCGGTTACTCGGGGCTTCATGCTTAAGATGGCGTTGATCTTCTCCGGATTGGCTTCAATGCCGCAATGTGATACCATGAAGCCGAGCGGTTTTGCCGATGGAACGCCGAAAGTGCACTTCTCCGGGTTCAACTTCATCCTGAAGGCCCGGATGTTTGCAAAAGTTTCTTCTAGGTCAGCGATCAGGTTTTCCTTCTGCTTGGTCTTGATGACAACGTCGTCGACATAAGCTTCTACGTTCTTGCCGATCTGCGTCTGGAAGCATCTTTGGATCATGCGTTGGTATGTGGCGTCGGCGTTCTTCGAGCCGAAAGGCATGGTGATGTAGCAAAGGCCCCAAACGGCGTGATGAACGATGTCTTCAGGCAGTCGGATTCTTTTAAGCTGATCTAGTGATAGCCCAAGTAACAGTCCAGGAAACTCAGGAGTTGGCAGCCGGCTGTTGAGTCAACGACTTGGTCGATGCGAGGCAGCCCGAACGGATCTTTGGGGCAGGCTTTGTTGAGGTCAGTATAGTAAACGCACATGCGCCATTGCCCCGTCTTCTTGCGGACCAGGACTGGGTTGGCTAACCAGTCGGGATGAAGGACTTCTTTAATGAAGCCGGCAGCCAAGAGCTTTGCGAGTTCTTCTTTGATAGCGTCTTTTCGATCCTGCGCGAATCTGCGTAATCGTTGTTTTATCGGTTTGGCGTCATCTTTGACGTTCAAAGAGTGCTCGATCACCTCCCTAGGAATTCCAGGCATATCAGATGGTTTCCAAGCAAAAACATCTTTATTATTTTGGAGGAAGGTGACGAGCGCGCTTTCCTATTTGGGATCTAGGTCAGCGCCGATTACAGCAGTTTTCGAGGGATCCGACGGATCAAGGGAGATCTTCTTGGTCTTGGCGTCGCCGGATCCTGATTTGGCTATCTTCTTCGCGGGGACTTCGCCCTCTGCCGAAGTCGATGCAGCCAATCGGACTTCTTGTTGGCCACGTAATCTCTCGCGAGATTGGGCCATGTCGCAGCTCTCCTTATCGCAGGTGAAGGCTTGCTTCACATCGCTGCGAAGAGTGATGACGCCGTTGGGACCCGACATCTTCATGCGAGGTAGGTGTAGTGAGGGATCACCATGAACTTGGCAAGCGCGGGCCTTCCGATGATGGTGTGATATCTTTGTTTCGAAGTCGGCCACCTCAAAAGTGACGTTCTCCGTTCGGAAGTTCTCTCGGGCCCCGAAGGTGACTGGGAGGGAGATGTGCCCGAGTGGTGTAGACGATAGCCCTGGGATGACTCCGTGGAAGAGGGCTGAGCTTGCCTTTAGTTCGGCCCTCGGGATCTGCATCTCATCCATGGTCTTGGCAAACAGGATGTTGAGGGCGCTGCCCCATCGATGAGGACGCGCTTAAGCGATATTGCGGACCACGGGATCCGGGACGAGTGGATAGCGCCCTGGGTGAACCACTCGGTCGGGGTGATCCGAGCGGTCAAAAGTGATGGCCACTTCCGACCATCGCAGATACTGAGGGACTTCGGGTTGAGCCGCGTTGACCTCTCGGTCAGTTAGCTTCTGTTTCCTCTTGGATTCATAGGCTAGCGGTCCTCCGAAGATGTGGTTGAGCTCCCCCACTGGGTCTTGAAAAGGTTCGGCATTTTCAGCCGCGTTGTTCTTTTTGGCGCCTGACGGACCAGCCTCGTCAGTCGGCTTCTTGTTGAGCTGCGCCGCGTACTGTTCGGCGAACTGCTTGTAGATGAAACAGTCCTTCGCCGCGTGCTTATGATTGGGATGATGGGTGCACTGGGCGTTCATGATGGCGTCGTAGGCGGCGACTCAGGGACGGCGTTGAGCGTTGGAGGTTGCGGCGACTAGGTCCTCAGATCGGCGCTTGCGATCTTTCTGGCCTTGGTTGTTGCCGTTGCCGTTATCCTTC
Source organism: Oryza australiensis (assembly GCA_019925245.2). NCBI lineage: Eukaryota > Viridiplantae > Streptophyta > Magnoliopsida > Poales > Poaceae > Oryza > Oryza australiensis. Next base: position 2,911,956 of record JAIFGZ020000278.1, on the reverse strand, counting down.
TTAGGATTCCGGCTTCCTCCTGCCTGTTTGTCTTCCCTCCTGTCAGGCCGGTCTTGACGGGCAGCCTTAATGGCATCGTTGGACTTCGCGTATGAGTTCGCCGTCTCGAACATCTGTTTCACCGTCTTCGGTGGTTTGCGCCCAAACTTCCCGATTAGCAGCTCATCACGGACTCCCTTCTGGAAGGCGGCGATGATGATGTCATCGGTGATGTTGGGGATCTTGTTGCGCTTCTCGGAGAAACGGCGGATGTAGTCCTTCAGAGGCTCGTCTGGCTTCTGGATGACGTTGTATAGGTCGAAGTGTGTGCCGGGCCTCTCGAAGGTGCCTTGGAAGTTGGCGATGAAGTGGTCCCTCAGCTCGCTCCACGAGCCGATTGAGCCTCTTGGTAGGCTCGTGAGCTAGTTTCTGGCTGAGTTAGCGAGGGCCACGTGCAGGTAATTGGCCATGGCCTTGTTATCGCCACCTGCAGCATGGATGGCGAGGGTGTATACGGTTAGCCAAGATTCAGGGTCGGTCTTGCCGTCGTACCTTTCAATCCCCGTGGGCTTGAACCCACTCGGCCAGTGCACTCGGCGGAGCTCCCGAGTGAAGGCCGGTACTTTGTCGTCGCCGCTATCGGGTGATCCCCTCCGATCTTCCCGAGTGCGTCGATCCCGCTCCCGGTAGCGGCGATCGAGGACTTTCCGCGAGATCACTCGGCGGGGTCTTCGGTTGGTGGTTGGGTAGCGGAGCTTGCGGCGGACGCGGTGGTGGACGGGTGGACGTCCATGTCGTTTGTCGCGGGGAGTCGGCCGTCTGCTCCTGGTACCTCAGCGTGGACTCATGGGGTGGGCCTCTTGGCCTGGTCGTCGACCGATCTGGCTCGGGCCTCTTATAGTCTCCTGACCTTAGAGGCGGAAGCCGACTCTTGTCTGGAGTTTCAGCCACGGACTCAGTCGGCCTCCGTGCCGAGGTGGTGGGATGGCCGTTAGCTGTGGCTGCGATGATGGTCTTTATCTTGTCGAGTATTGGAGTCACGTTGGCAGGTGCCGTCTCCATGACGGTGTCCAAGAGGGTGAGCGCGGCAACAGCGTTCTGCTGTGGCGTTTGGAAGATGTTGGTGTTGCGGACCCGTGTTTGGAGGATGGCCTCCTGGGCAGATCGTTCGGCTGCACGTAGGTCCTGCTTCCTCTTGTCAGCCTCGTCCTTGCGTTGTTTCTCCTCTTCGGCCGTCTTGCGCTCGTGCTCCATCTTGGCTCGCTCTTCTTCAGCAAGCCTTCTGGCCATGGCTGAGTCGGACTCGTCCGGCTCGGCCATGAGGACGTCAAAGCACTTCGGCTCATAGTCCATGCGGCAGTCGGAGTTGTCGGCTTCGTCGGAAGGGATGCCATAAAGGTTGTCGAAGCCGGTGGAGCTGAGGTATCCATTGAGCTCCGAAGATGAGCAGGAGCCGAATGATGGGAGGATGACGGAGACCTCCCTTGATCCTGGGTAGCCCGGATCTGGATCGTTCCAGTCCGAGTCAGAGCTTGGGGGTGTGGGCTCCTCCGAGTGGGTTGCCGCCGACTCGGGAGAGAGAAGTTTGTTGTAGATCTCGGCGGCGTTTGGTAACCCAAACGGAACCGAGAGGTCTTCGTCCGAATAGATTGCTTCCATCGGGAGGTGAGAAGATTGGCGCAGATTTCGGCGGTATTCCGTAATCCGAATGGTGCCGAGTGAAGTCCGTCGTCGGAGGAAGTAGATTGCATCTTGGTCTTCAAGATGTCGTTGTAGATGCTGGCGCTGTTCGAAAGCCCGAACGGCGTCGAGTGGATTTCTTCTTCCGACTGGTCCGAATCCGAGTCGAAGGAGGAATCGTTGGCAAAGTAGGCGACGAAGTCGCCGAATCTTGAAGGAGATCCCATCACGCTTGTTGGCGAGATTGTTGAAGAAGTCTCGACGCGCGGTCCCCTACAGCGCGCCAGCCGCCGAAACTTGGTTTCGGCAATATGATTTCTGGGGTCGCTGTCAAGATCGCCAAGCACAATGGGTTAGAAGAAGAAGAAGATTTAGACAGGTTCAGGCCCTCTCGTGAGGTAATACCCTACTCCTGTTTCGGTGGATTCGATCCGCCAAGTGTCTTTATTGATCTCGTGATCTAAAGCTGAAAACTAAAAGCTGATCTAGAATTTGATATCCCTCAAGGGACGCCCCTTACCCCCCTTATATAGTCTTTGGAGGAGGGCTTACAGATCGAAAACCCTATCTTACTCTAAGTTGGTTTCCTCAATCTTACCAAACCGTGACTATAGGCCGATTGCCTTATCTCTATCGGCAATCGTAACACCCAAGTCATGTTCGGTTTACAGATATGGCAGGCGCAATCTATCCCTACCTCCAGTCGGACAAGCTTGCCATGTAGATACCCGATTGCCATAATCTCCACACGAGAAGACGAACGACAAGGGGAATGAGGGCTCCACCTCCGCCTCCGCCTCCGCTGGACTGAAGAGGCCACGCGGCCTCAGTAAGAAAATAGAGGGTCGACATGTCATAACGGAGGTGGCATCTGACGGTCGACCAATTGCCCCAGAGGATGCCGCAAGGAAGTTTGTGGCGCACAGCGGATGGTGGTGAGGGATCACGTGCCCATAAGCGTTGCCAACTGGAGGCGGTCTACCAAAGGAGGAGAGGAGCAGAGCTATCTCCCAGACTCAGAGAAAGAGATGTTGTGGACGACAATGCTACAGACGTTCACCATCCCAGACTCAGATCAGGCAAGGGTCAAGGAATGGACGTTGAAGAAAATGGCAGAGCTCTTCAGGAACTACAAGAAACAGTTACACAAGAAATATATCCTGAAGGGCCAGACACCAGACTTTGACAAGTTCCTAAAGCTCAAAGATCATTGGGATGCTTTTGTTGAGCACAAGACCGGTGAAGAAGCGGAATCTATCATAGAAAAACAAAGCCAACGCAGCCAAAAAAAATACCATCACGGGCTTGGGTCGCGGCTATAAAAAGAAATGGAGAAATGGGAAAAATGGAAGCCGACCTAGAAGCACGTGATATCGTTCCAGGCACAGCAAACTGGTCGGAACGATCAAAGAACTAGTTCTATACTCACGACGGCTCACTTAATCCCGTCGATGGCACAGTCATCTTTGGTGATGAAATTCAAGAAGCCGGTCGGAGGTTAGAGGAGGCGGTGCAGGCCAGTTCCTCGGGCTCGTTCAGGCCCGATAGAGAGAAGGACAAGCTAACGCTCGTCCTCCAAAACCCAGAGCACCCGGGGTGTACGCGAGAAAAAGGCGTCGTACCCTGGAAATACGGGTTCCAAGCTAATGTCGACACATACAGGAGCCGAATGAGGTCAAAGCGAGAGAATGATGCTAGATTCGCTGAGATGGAAACAAAGCTCTCGCAGATCGATCAGATTGTCGACGAAAAGGTGGCCCTAAGGTTGGCTGAGGAGCGGAGCCAGTGGGTTAGCCAACAGCCGGATCCAGCAACAACCACACAACTCCAACGGTAGCAGCTGCGCGTCTACTGGAAATGAAGGCGAGCTGGCCCTACAAGCTCAACCGGTCCGCCATGCCCTATGGATGACATCACACAGCGGACCCGTGTGAGCGCACATCCGCCGAAAAACATAACAATAAAGGTATGTTCGTAATGTTATGTTGTACGTATATTTTTTTGAATAACTTGTCAATCAACGTTCATTACTAACTAATAAGCAATCTTCTCAAACAAGTCGCGTCGGGCATGGCTATTCCAGTAGCTCGAGACGGCACCTACCACCCCCGGCCCGTTCCACCTTCGTACTCGAAGGTTGAAATTGAACAGGTGGAACGCGGCTATGAAGATGCGGAGCTGGATATCCCGGAGGAGACGGGGAGACGACGCTAGGAGAAACGATTCATGGAATATTTCTCTGGAGGAAGATCTTCATAAAATTCCCCGGACGAACATTGTCTCCTATCGTTCCACCGCCCTCGCCTCCACGTGGGCCGTCTCCTCCGCCTCCTTCGCCGCCTCCGCCGCCTCCGTCTCCTGCATTGCCTCCACGAGCACCGACTCCTAAACGGTCGTCTCCAACTCCACCGCCTTCCAACCCTCCTCCGTCGCCACAACGAGCACCGACTCCTAAACGGTCATCATCCAAGAGCGCGCGCGTCAATATCAAGCGGTCGTCCAAGAAAGACTCGAGAATTGAGAAGACGCCGCCACCTGCACCAAAGCGGTCGGTGCTCGCGAGGCGAAGAAAGCGGGCAAAGATGTACCCCAGCTTGGCATGCAGCCACAGAAGCCTCTGGAGTTCAGCACGATTCTAGATATTAGACTTGATTTAAGACAATTCATTCAAGAAGCTGGAATTAATATGGATCAATTACACGGGCGTGCACCCCTGGCGAAGGCTCCGCTTAAATACCAGTTCAACCTTGGAAAGCCTCTCGTCAAGCCGGATCTCATGAAAAGGCTTCCAACTCAGATGTACCGCTTCCATCAGTGGTACATGCAACGATCCAGCAAGGTGAAGACATGATAACATGCAAATATTCAATTGACTACTTCTTCGATGGAGATGACTACCTCTATCTCCGATTCGAAGATATATTCGACATGTACCAACTTGATGCCCTCGACGTCTCACTTCTAACCGCGCAGGTTTTGTAAGTATCGCCCTGTTATTTTGTTTCTTACCTCCTTGAATTTAGCTGACTAAAATTCTTTTTAACCGTTGTAGAATGGCGATCCAATACTGCAACAAGCACGAATGCACCAAGCATGGATTTATGGATCCACGCAAAATCAACGGCCCATTGGTTGATCAGTTTTCTAATGACACCGTGGACAACATATACAACGCGCTTGTGAAGCAACACTTCCGGTCCTTCATCCTTCTGCCCTACAATACTGCGTAAGGTTTTTCTTTCTTTCCGAACCAATTTCAATCCCGTGCTCATATGTGTCATCTAAACCAATTTGCAGATTCCACTGGATTCTGTTAGTACTTGACATGGGTCAGTCGAAGATCCATTTCTTTGACTCAATGAATAAACCAGAGTCCACGTACTCCGACATATTTGAACTGTTTAACAGGTAATGCCATCTTACGTTCTATTGCATATATGCGGTTCTCGGATAATTACGTGCTAACTTTCAACTGCACGTAGGGCATGGGAATGATTTCGGGTCAATGTTCGCGTAAATTGGAAAGATAAGCTCTCTGTGCGGATGAAGTTTCTAGTGAGTAACATGCCTGCTTCTAATTTGAGTTGAATCATTATTATGTTCTAAAATATGAAATGCATATTAAATCTGTCGTCGTTTCTCTTTTAGTGTGCAAAACAGTCGCAGGGCACCAACCTATATGGATATTACGTCTGCGACTACATTCACCACTTTGTGACCGAAGTCAAAACTATCGATGATCTATATGTATGTATAACAGCAATTCATACATTACGTCTCGATTTCTTATTCACTTCATATATTTATTTCTCGTTTATTCTAATTAATGATAACTTATGCGAGTAAGCGACAACCTCCCCCACGAGACTTTCATACAAGCCGCTCGGGAAGATTTGATGGGATTTATTAACGAGCAGGTCGTTGATCCCGCGGGGGAGTTCTTCATTAGTTTTAGTAGCTAAACCACTCCATCCACAGCAAAGTAGATTAGATACATTTTTTATAAGCTAGCTAGGAAATATGTATGAATATTATACATATTTTGGTAATATATGTATATTTCCTTTCTTAAGTTCATTTAAATATATATATATATATATGGAGGTGGTATATATATGTATATGTGTAATATAATATATGTGTGTAATATATATATATAGCCGTACTGCTGGAGAAAGGGCAGATTAAAAAAATAAAAAAAATTTAGTCTCGGTTGGTTGGTGGCTTCAACCGGGACTAAAGATGCATCTCTAGTCCCGGTTATTTAACCGGGACTAGAAATAGCTTATCTTTAGTCCTAGATTCATAGTCTCGGTTTGACAACCGGGACTACTGAGGGTTACCAACCGGGACTAGTGTGGCTTTCTGGTTTAAAAATATGTACCTGGGTACAATGTAAATAACTCCTGTAGTACTTAGTTTTGATTGCTTTGAGTGTATAGCCATTCGTGCAAGTGTTACGCCGCAATAATCAAATACCACGAGCCTGGCTTATATAAGTATAACCAGGATGTACATGCGATTTACTTCATTTAGTTTTGTTTTCTTCATTCTTTGTTGTCTCAGCTTCATGACGACAACCTGAAATACAACCCATTTCATGTCTAATTAACAGCACGAATGGCTATACACTTAAAAGCAATGATTGATTGGTTTTCTCGAGTACTACAAGAGTTATATTCACATACTGTTAGGTACAATTGTCCGTGAAGCAACATTCTCGCATTCAAGTCATGATTGTGATTGACATATGCCGTTAGGCTTACCCAATGCATGAGGCTTTGGGAGATATTGTACTTGATGGCATATTGGCATTGCTTCAACCGAATATCTGCTAGGAGTACCATGTAATATTACAACACAGACAGTGCCGTTGATTATGAAACTATATTTTCGCGGGGGAAGTTTGTATTGAGTTGTCTGTATCATAAACTATAAAAACTTAGCTAGACAATTCGCTTGTACTTTGACATAAGGGTGCGTTCTTTTTCAGTATTTGGCAGTAGATTTTCATATGCACATCAAACGAAATAAACTATTAGCGTATTATTAATCGATATTAATTATTATACACTTGAAATTTTAATTATTAAATCTTTAAAATATTTTTATGTAGAAAAATTTTATATAAAACACATCGTTTGGTAGTTTGTTGATAAAAAGTTAAAAAGTTATGGTTTGGAGTTGGTGAAAAGAACTCAGCCTTAGGTATATTATTCACTTTGACTATGTACGAGTCTAAGTTCCCAACTCTTTTTTTTTACACGCACGTTTTCTAAACTGTCAAATGATAAATATTTTTATAAAAATTTTTATAAAAAGTTATTTTAAAAATTAATTGACCCATTTTTAAAAAATAGTTAATACATAAGCGATTAGTTTTTAACTCAAGCTACTCAAGCTACCGAACACAGCCTTTGTAGCCCATGTCACTCTTGTTTCTGTTGTCTTGGCTGGTTGCTCCCAAGTCAAAATAATGCAGCTTAAAGAATTTGCAGATATACTTTAATCTGAAGAAAAAATACTTTGATTTGAGAACCGGTTTCAACGCTTCGATGCAAAAACTGCGTCATTTGGCTCGTCATCTTCCCATCTTGGAGATAGTACTGCACATCAGGACATTGATCATGAAGTCGATCACATCATATTTCACAAGTTGGTCAACACTGAGGAGCTTTTTGCGGCTATAGCTTCTTTCCAATTTGTCCAAGTTTTTCACATAGATTATGAGAATCAAAAGCTAGCCAAAAAATTCTTACCAGTTATACTCACTGTATGCTTCTTATGTTGAGTTATATTACAGAGAGTAATTTACAATGATAACTTACTTGTTCTCCACAAATACATACGTTTCTCACACTACTGAAGAAACGGTTTTTCCATACGGGCCAAAAGGCATCTTCCCATACGAAAGGCCTGCCCGCATGCGTGAAAAGGTCTGGAAAAAGATCATTTTCGCGTGCGAGCGGCCCAACCGCATGGGAAGATCGATTATCCCGTGCGATCGGCTTAAGCTACCTGCACGGGAAGATAGAATATTCCGTGCGGGCCGCTTACCCGACCGCACAGGAAGATGGTCGTGCCCATTATTTTATGTATACGTTCTGTTAGCTAGCTATTGTCCTCTCTCTCTTCTCTTCTCTCCTCTCTCTCTTCTATCCTCTCCTCTCCTCTCTGTCCTCTCCTCTCTCTCAGTAATGTTAAATGGGTCAATATATATATTTTTCACGCACGAGAAAAAAAGACATTTAATATTATTTCCTCATAAAAGATATATATAACACAGATTGATCATACATAATGTTTATATACATATCAAGCTAGTTTCGTCTCGCAAATTAACATAAGTCTAGCTAGCAACAAATTTACAAATTATTTAATGGCGGTGCTCTTTTTCCTACTCCCTAAGTCGTTTCAATTTATCGTCCATCGCCAGCTCGCTCTCGAGATCATAGAAATCGCCCAAATGGTTGCAGACATCGCGACGGATGAAGCGGCAAAGATCTGCAACCAAGTTAAGCATGGTTCTATCGTCAAACCGGTTCGCTACAACTGAAACTTTCGTGATCTATTTAAGAAAAAATAGTACACATATACCTACGATTAGGAAAATTATACAACAAAGGATGTTAAACGAGATCCTACGATAGGGATCATAACAATTAATATGGCTGGACTTACTGCTTGCTCGATAGGGATGTAGTCCGGGTCTTCTTCAACCGGTGGTGCTTGTGCTTGCATAATTTCGATCAAGGGATCGCTTGGTTCACGCCAAGGGCCTTCGCTCGAAGACTTATCCGTTGATTTGACATTGGGTACTTCGGAGGGAGCTTTCTCGTTCGACATTTGATCTACGGTTGTTCATAACGCACAACTTGTGAAATTTATGAACGAATGGACTAGACAGTTGTAATATGGTGTATATAAGAGGTGTACATGTGAGCACAATGTTTACCCTAAAATAAAGATGATCGAAAAGCGAGAATCAGTTGCGATTCTGAATCATCTTTCACATCAGAAGGAAATCATAAGTCTATAGCTAGCCTATGCATGCATGTGATAAACTGACAGTCAGCTCATTCTGTGATGGCTCCCCTGTGCCTACTGAGGTGTGCTTTCTTTCTTTTCAGCAGCATTAATGTTCAAGTTCTCGTTGCTAATGTCTTCGGCCGAATTCTTGTGAATTGCCACATCTTGATCGATGCCTTCTTTCTATCTTCTTCACCGATCTTGGTCTCTTCAACATGTCATGATCCATTGTAGTAGCCTTCTTCACCGATCTTTGTCTCTTCAACATGTCATGATCCGATCTTGGTCTTTTTTTGCTCTTCTCCCTTTGTTTCATAATCTTTCTGTCTTGCTCTTTCTTAGAGTACGGCGTAGCAGTACTCGTGTATCTCCATCAAACCGAGAGTCATGGATGACCGCTTTCATGAATGCAAGGAGGATGCTAAATTTTCCTGGGTCAGTGCCCTGATTCGTCGAGGACACTTTCAATGTGTTTTATCCGCGTAGGAAGATCTGTGAATAACGAAATGGTGTTGTATTGATTATAGTCGGACGCGTTGTCAATACCAATGATGTGTTGCTTGCCCGATATAATAATGTCCATCTTTTCATCGGAAGGATCCTTCACATAGAAAACTTGTGCAACACGCTCGACAAGGACCCATGGATCATCCTTGTGTCCAATTTTACTCCGTTCAGCACACACAAACCCAAATTTATCTACCATGTTGTCTTTCACCCATTGGCATCTGAGAATAGGGATCTGAATGTTTAAACCGTAGTCAAGTTCCCATATATCTTGTATGATCCCATAGTATGATTTTCTCTGCCCTGTTGCGTTCAACGCTTCGACACGAACCCCACTGTTCTGCGCTGAGCTTTTTTTGTCTTTGCTGTTGGTGTAAAAAGAGTATCCGCCAATGTCATACCCTTGCCATGAGGTCACAAGGCTTGTTGGGCCAGCTGCAAGTCTTTCTACCGTTTTTTCCTCGAGTGATTCACCAGACGGTACATTTTGATCCTTAAGCCATTGGGGGAAAGTGCACTTCTGTTCTTTCGAAACCCAATCATCGGATCGCCCAAGATTGCATGCTCCGATCTCGGAAGTGTGTTGCTCAATGTAGGGCGCAACGATGGCGAGTTGTTGAAGAACAGTGTTGTGTGCATCTGATACCACTTTGTAATCGTTGTCGTAGAAGCATTTTCTTCCTACCGTACCCTTCCCAGATAATCTTCCATCATGTCGAGGCATCGGTATCCCAATGGGGTTGGCATCTTTCATATAATTTAGGCAACACTCGACAGCCTCCTCAGTTGTGTAACCCTCTATCATCGAGCCCTCCGGATGAGCACGATTACGGACATACCCTTTCAGAACAGCCATGTATCGCTCATACGCCCACATTTGATATAGGTATAGAGGACCAAGTACAATAATTTGAGGGACAATGTGAACAATGAGATGTTCCATCATGTCGAAGTACGATGGAGGAAAAAACATCTCTAGCTGGCAAACTGTCTCGACTGTGAATTTCTGAAGGGGTCCTAATTCTTCTGGATCAAAAACTTTCTGTGATACTCGATTAAAAAAATAGCACAGCTTTGTTATCACAACCTTGGTGTGCACTGGTTTCACCGCCCTTATAGTGATAGGGAGAAACACCGTAAGCATCTTATGGCAGTCGTGAGGGTTATCCAGAAATCGACAAATCTTTCATTGATACTAGCTTCCGGATGTTCGATGAGAATCCAGTCGGCACTTTCAATCCACGAAGACATTTACAGAAAGTTTTTTCTCTTCTAGTGTCATTGAGTAGCATGCCGGAGAAATCTCAATCTTACCATTCGCTAGCTCTATTAGGTGGAGATCTTTCCTTATGCCCAAATTGACCAGGTCGTTACGTGACTTCAACCCATCCTTTGTTTTACTAGGGATGTCAAGTAAAGTCCCGATGGTGCTGTCGAACATATTTTTCTCGAGGTGCATGACATCGATGGCATGACGAATCTCCAGGTCTTTTCAGTACGTCAGGTACTTGAAAAGATTGAATATTTCTTGAAGGGCAGCGTGTTTTCTACCACTTCTTTCTTTCTCTTGCCTGAAGCTCTCTTTCCCTTGCCGAACACGACCTTTATGTTCTTTGTCAGCTTGAACACCATGGAACCATCCTTTGCTTCGGGGGCAGTACCTACCTCGACAGTTTTGTCAAAAAAGGTAGCCATCGCACGATACCCATGCTTCTGTGGTAAGAAACAACGATGACGCATGTAAACTAACTTTTGACGAGGTCGGTATATGTACGATGTGTTGTCCGGACATATCGGACATCCTCTTTCCTTTAATCTGTCGGATAGGGAAAAATTGGCTGGTAGATCGTTAATAGTAACGAATATGATAGCACGCAAAGTAAAATACTCCTGGTGGTATGCATCAAATAATCGTAGACCCTCTTCCCATATTTCTTGCATATCCTCCATCAAAGGTTCAAGAAACACATCTAGGTCGATGCCAGACTGTTTCGGCCCTTGTATAAGGATATTCAACAAAATGTACTTTCGCTTCTGACATAACCATGTCGGAAGGTTATACATAGTGAGCAGAACTGGCCAAGTGTTGTGCGAGCTGCTTAGATCACCGAACGTATTCATTCCATCCGTGCTCAACGCAAACCTGACATTTCTCGGATCATTTGCAAATTCTGGATGCTTCGAATCAAAGTTTTTCCACTGTCGAGCATCGGCGGGATGTCGAATCATACAATCCGTCTTTCGACCCTCTTGATGCCATCTCATCAACTCGGCGTCGGTGGGGTTCAAGAACAATCGCTTCATTCGATCTTTGACTAGCAAGTACCACATCACCATGGCCGGAATCTTTTTCCCTGGCTCGACCAATGTATTTGGTTCGACAATGTCACTATCGGCGACACTGTTATCCTTTTTGTACCTACTCGCCCAACAAGTTGGACACTTGTCCAAGTCAGCATATTCCTTGCGATAAAGTACACAGTAATTAATACATGCATGAATCTTTTCCACACCAAGTGATAATGAACATATCAGTTTCTTGGCTTGATAGGTGTTAGCTGGCAACAAATTAGGCTTAGGAAGCATAGCTCTCAGGAGACCCATCAAGTCGTTGAAACTAGTATCAGACCATCCGTGCCTGGCCTTCAATCTAAGAAGTTCTAGCATCGATCGTAACACTGTATAATCCATATCACATCTCTTTGCTTGATTGCATAAAAGATCTTTTGCTGCTTTCTGCAACGCCTCCCAATTGTTTAAATCTCTTGCTTTCTTTGTTAGGGCCTCTCGTTCAGCGTGACGCAACAAATCCTCAAGATCAAGATCAATATCAACCTCTGCCTCGTCAAAACCAAAGCTGCCAAAATCACCTGTCGTTTCACGAGACATGTCCTCAATTATAAAATTCTCTGCCTCATCGAAACAAATATCAGGATTCTCTTCCGGAGGGGCAACTTCCCCGTGATAAGTCCAAACTGTGTATTTCTCCACAAATCCACGCTGAATTATGTGTCCGAGAATTACATTAGGATCTTTCAACATCTTCTGATTCTTGCAATCCACGCAAGGACAAAAAATATCCTTCTTATTCTCCCTCAAAGCGTGTGCCTTAGCCTTATCAATAATGTTGATGCTTCTCTCATGTACACCGGATGAGTTCTCCGTGTCTCATACATCCATATCCTATCCATCTAAAAACAGTGACAGCATAAATTAATATTATATTGTCGGTGTTTCTAAATAAACAAGTTTAAATATCTTCGCATTCAACCAATGAAATTTTACAAAAACGGAAGCAAATGAAGTAGATGATCAAGCACATTACCTTTTATATTGATTTCAATTGAAGATTTAAAGTCTAAGCCTTCTACAAAATAAAATGCCTATTATTTAGAGAGAGAGAAAACCGAGTTAAAAAAGTTCAAATATTTTCGCATTCAACCAATAAAGATTTTTAAAAATGGAAGCAAATGAAAAAGAAGATCAAGTATGATACCTTTTGTATTGACTACAATTGAAAAATTCAAGTTCAAAACATTCCCCCTATAATTGCCTTTTTTGGAGAGAGAAAATACCACGGTAAATGCGCCACTGTCGGATTGAGCGAAAAATTTATTGCGCCACTATTCGGCATCATCGCATGCGGTCCACTTAACGGCCCGCACGAGAAAATGCATTATCCCGTGCGGGTCCTAGTGGACCGCACGGGATAATGCGCTATTATCCCGTGCGGTCGGTTTAGTGGGTCGCATGGGATAATCGCATTATCCCATATGGGCCATTAGCGACCGCATGGGATAATAGCCCATGCGGTCGTTTAAGTGGACCGCACGGGATAATGCATTATCCCATGCGGGTCAATTGCCGGCCCTCCGGAAACGGTTTTTACAGGCGCGGGCTCTTATGGTCCGTCTGGAACTTATTGGGGGCCTCGTATAGAAAAATCGTTTCTCCAATAGTGTCAAATTATATATAAATTTTCTTTTTTAAAAAATCAAATAAATCATGGTTTTAAGTTTATAATAATTGATTGATCTGACTTATTTTGATTTACGTGCCGTGAGCGAAAATTCTCGTTCGAACGGGCACTTAGAATCTGCAGCTTTCAAACAGGTCCATACTCCATAATATGTGGTAATGTGGCTAGTGGCCAGTGCCAGGAGCTTAAATTCAAGCGAGAGCAGCCAATGGCAAAGGCTAATCGATCAAAGCTTCTGATAGTCTACTGATGGAATCATATGAACCATGTCACTGTCTGACTGTCATCTACCACTATGCCAGCCTATGCTGTTGGACCGTGTGTGAGAGCAACGGGATTCCATTCAAACTTCAGATAATCTCGAGCTGATCTAGTCACGAGTGGTCGACTGATAGTTGCTGTCACTGTTCATGGACAGAAGAAAATACCGATGATTTCTAGTACTATGTTGTTATTTTCTCAAATTAATTCAGTGTGCTGCTGCTGCTAATGTCTGAAATTAATTCAGTTGACCCTCCACACCGATCGCTAATACAAAACAGCACACTGATGTTTGCAGTGCAGGTTGGCCAATCACCACTACAGTTCAGGTCAAACACACACAAAGAAAAACACTAAGCTCTCTGCACTAACAGCCGTCATATCAATAATCTCCAAGTGATTACAAACTCCTGCATTAAATTTGACTACGTCTGCCAGATATTTTGTCAATGGAGATACCATCTAAATTAACAAATGTCCAATGCTGTCATAGCAAGCTAGTGCAGCGTGAGTTGGAGGCACAAGCAAGCAAGCTCGCTCACTGTGTTCTCAAAAAGCAGTTCAGAATTTCAGAAACGTATGCATAATGACAACAAGATTTGACTTCGTTGTTTGTTCTGAAGTGATGTAAACTAAGAACAAGAAAACTTTTAAAATCCCTGTGATGATTTAACAAGATTTGACATGCGTAAAGTTAGGTAATTACTGGCGTAGATGCATGCATGTTGCTGCTAATAGCATTTACCCGGAAAGGTTAATTATTAGTACGTTCGTCCCCACAATATAAAATTTTTTAAAGTAATATTAAAAACTAAGTATAAAATTAAATGAGGAGATATTGTGATTGGTTAAGGGTGTTATCGGTTGCAAAAACCGATTATAAGGCATAACAGCTTATTAGTGACCGAAAAATAATTTGTACATTATATATAGCGACTTAAAAACGCTGAAAAGGAACTCTATTAAAAATATCTCAAAATCAACTTTAAAATTAAATTTTAAAATTTAAATTTTTGCTTTATGAAGATAGATGAGAAAATTAAATGGTGAAAGATTACGATTGATTGATAAAAAATATTAATAAAGAAGTTGTTGTATTTTAGAATAAATTTTGAATGTTAGAAGTTGTTGTACTTTACAACGGAGAAGTATGTGCTTTTATCAAGATTTTTTTTCTTAGAGTAAGAAAAATTATTGTCTTTTAATTTGAGTTTGTAGAGGCATGTCTGCATATTGCTGTAACACTCCGGCTTTAAGATTTAGGTCTTGTTCAGTTTATTACCAAAATCAACTTATCAAGATTTAACATTATCAATTATCAAATATTGATATACTTTGATGTTAGCAAAGTTAATAATGATGAATGTGTTCAGTTTGTATCTTTATCAAATTTTAATAATGTTTTATGAGAAAAAAACTTGTAGAAATATCAACTTTTGGTATATGACAATGTAAAAATATGTTTAGTTTATCACTTACCAAAATTTAATAACATCGAAATTTAATAAGGGTAAAAGTGACGACAGGCCGAACAACCTCTTAATCTTTCTGAAGTGGCCGTGGACCAACTGAACAGCGACAAGTGGCATGGCTCACTAGGAAAAAAAATCGCTGTCCGCTTCACTCCGGATCGGACGTGTTACTTTTTTAACACTAGTTTGGGTCGCACGTGTGAACGGAAGCTGTTTCTTCTTGAAGCCTCGTCGGTTTGGTTTAGTTTGTGGAACAACAGTGCACGCACGATGGAAAGAAAGGGGGCATGAAAAACACACGGCGTGTAGTGAGCGTGTCTATTTGACAAACCATTTTAGAGAATGAGGTACAGAGACAGCGTGTATGTCCCGCTCCGTTTTTCACCCTAGTTTAAAAAAATCACCGATAAAAAATCGTAAAGAAGAAAATTACCGAAAAAACTAAAGAAAATCAAAATTTTAAATTAAAAATTTATTTAATAATTGAAAATGACTCGGTGGAATTTTTCTTAAATTTTTCGTGTCAAAATACGTTAACGGATTTTTATCGGAATTTTCGAGCATCGAAATAATTTTAAAAATTAAATTAGGCTAACTGAATTAATTTCCTTAAGAAAAATAGCTTTTCTTTTTTTCTTTTTCCTCTCTTTCCCGTGGGCCTCCGGCCCACTTTCCTTTTTCTTTTCTTTTTCCCCCTCTCCACCCGTCGGCCCAAGCCGCACCCCCTTTTTTCTTCTCTCTCCTTCTTCTTCCTTTGGGCGGCCCGATCGTTCTTCCAGCGTGTGCCAAGTCTGCTCGTCCTCCCTTCGGGCTGGGGTGATGACAAGCGGGGCCCGCTTCCGCTTGTCATCCCCAAGCTCTAGCCACCTCGTGTAGCAGCCGCGCATGCAAGCGGCTTCCGTCTGTTTCCTGTTTCTCCCGGCCATGCCCGAGCTCCCTTGCCGGCCTATAAGTTTCTCCGCACCCTGGAACACGTCCCACACTCGCACTCGCTCGCGTTCGCTCACTCCCGTGCTCCCGCACCATGCGCCGTCCTTCTTCCGCCGCCAAGCTCACTGTTTCCGTCCGTTCCCGCTAAACCGTCGCTCATCTCGCCAAACCACCACCACCTCCATCTTCGCAATTCTCGAACACGTCCCCGTCGTTTTCCCCAAAAGTTGGTTGCCGATTCGTGCCGAAGCCGCCTTCTCTCCGAGTCCGGCCAACGGTAAAGAGGTGGTCATTTCTCTCTCTCTCTTCCTACCCATGCCGAGCCGGCCCGCGTCGTGCTGCCGCCGTGCGCCACCTGCAGCCGCCGCCGCGCCGCCGGCCGTGTGCCGCCATCGGTCGGGGTCGCCGTCGCCCGTCGCTGCCTTGTGCCGAGGCCGCCGCTACCGCTCCTCCCGGCCAAGTCCGGCCGAGCCGTGTCCTCCTCCCTGTTGGCCGATCCAATCTAGCCAGTGGCGTGTTGCCACGTGGCGCACCCCTCTCCCAAGCCGGTGGACTCGGTCCACCGTGCACCATTAGATTTCTCTCTCTTGCATCACTGTTCAGTGGGTCCCGCAGTGATGTCAGCCCTAAGACGCTTGCGTCATAAATCGTTTTTCTTTTTCTTAACTAGTAAAAAGGCTGAAACTTGTAAAATTCACAGAAAATTCACTCGAACTTCGTTTGAGTCCGTTCAAGTTGCAGCGGATTCGTAAAAATGTCAAGAATATATTAAAAATAGTTTAATTGTATGTTTTAGCTGTCTAATAGCCTATTTTTGCCGTGCTTTGTTTGTCGGTAGATTCTGGTTTCGAGGACGCTCCCGTTTACTTTGAGGTTGTCGAGGTTCCGTTGGATCAAGATCAAGGCAAGTCATTTTTCTTTGAACATATTTTACCTATTTTGCTATTCCTATTGTTTTGTCTATTGGGTTACATTATTTTATAATGCAATCGGGATGGGACCTATAGTATTAAGCCTAGGTCGTTTACCCTATGTTTTTAATCACCTGGGAATCAATTTGACTAGAATCGGGGCTAGGACATGCTTATTATGCTTAGTTTAACTAGATCATGAAAGGGAAATTTAATTTACTAGAATTATTTCACATGAAATGTCGGTCTCTGACCGGATGTACCGTTGGTACTGTTAATCAGTAAGTTAAAACTTGCCTATTATGGTGGGCTGTGGGTGCACGGTTTTGCAAGTCGCACCCATGGCAGTTAAGGACCGGTTCGCGGGAAACCCTGAAAGAATTATTAGTGCGTACCATAAGCCAGCATGGGCAAAGGCTGGGCTTGTAGTGTAGCTTTTCCTGGCCGACACATCCAAGCGAGGGTGAGCGTGATAGAGTGCGGATGGACCGGGAAAGGTCTATGCGGCTGCCGAATTCACCTAGGCATGAGAGGGGGCTGCCTACCCTGGATTCTGGGTAGGGGCGAAACCTGGGAGTGGTGTCGCTTGGTCAGGGAGGGTTATGCGAATGGTCCTGTCACAGACCCCTTTTTGATATGCCCTGGTGGTATGTCGACGCACGGACACGTGTTGTGGGGCTGTGTCTTGTGGGTACAGACGTACATCTCTGGCCAGAGTGAAAAACTATTCGAATAGCCGTGCCCGCGGTTATGGGCGATCATCCAGATTCACCGTGATTAGTCCCACTAAAATAATAACTTGATTCAGTGGAAATGAGATAGAATAGTTGGATGGTTTGGGTCTGACTCAACGTGGTGTAGCGTTGAGCAGAGTGTTAAAATATTGTTTAATTACTTTTAATTACTGCTTTTACTGCTTTCAACTTAATTCTGTGAAAAGCCTGCTTTATGCAAAAGTTAACCCTAGCCTATCCTTGGGGTTTAACCCTGCATTCATACATTCTTTCGGTATGACTTGCTGAGTACGGTGGTTGTACTCAGTCTTGCTTCCTTTTCCCCACCTCAGAGCTAGAGGACGAAGCTGCTGTTGGGTTTGCTGCTGAGTAGGCTCGTCGCTGCCGTCAAGGGTTGCCTGTGGAGTGGAGTCGCTGCCCCGCAAGAGTCGAAGCCTACTTCTTAAGTTTATTTTACCTTTCCGCTGCATATGTAAGACTTTTAGATGTTTTAAGACGTGGATGTGTATATACAATTTGTCGTTTGTGTATCCCTGGCTGGTCCTGGACAGGGTATTTTAATACACATTCAGCTTTGAAAATTCTGGTGCGAATTTCTGGGCGTGACAGTGTACGTATGAGTTGTATTTATAGGCATTTTAAGATTTTCGATCTCGACGTGTAATATGGTTCTATCTTATCACTTTAAGTTTTTTATTTTAATTTAAAAGAGATGTGCACTCTTCACTGATCGGTCTCATCTGACTTACTTAAATCTATCAATATTAAGGTTCAACAATTATGCCCTATAAACTTTCAACAATTATGCTCTACAAACTAAATCAACTATTGCCTACCCATGTAAGGACATTCACAATATTGTAAAAAAGTCACTTAAATCTATCAATCCTAGTGCTCTAGCTACAAACTAAGTCAACTATTGCCTATTCACGTAAGGGCATCCATAATGTTGTGAAAAAGTCACTTAAATCTATCAATCCTAGTGTTCTAGCTACAAACTAAGTCAACTATTGCCTATCCACGTAAGGGCATCTACAATGTTGTGAAAAAGTCACTTAAATCTATCAATCTTAATGCTCTAGCTATAAACTAAGTCAACTATTGCCTATCCACGTAAGGACATCCACAATATTATGAAAAAACATATGGTAGCCATAAAGTATTTTTATGACCTAGTAATAAGCATTGTAGAAGTAGATAGTAACAAATATCAGCTAGAAGCTTATGAGCCGATTGTAAGAATAAAAAACATTAAAATATCTCTATTTCTTTTTTCATACAAGGATTTGCTACTACTACATGCTGAGTTGGACAAAAAACAACTGAAAAAGCAATAATTTTTTTTCATGGGATCCACTTTACGAAGGCCTACTACCTTACCCGTGCTACTTATTATCTAGTTAGGCAAGATATATTGGTGTTCTCCTAATAGTTTATATATAAAATAGGACTGTAAGATAGCGTCTTGTTTTTGTTTTTTAGTCGATAGCAGTGGAGCATGAGGACATGAAGTCTAAGTAGTGGGATATCATATACTATGCTTCCAGTTGTTTCCACTATAACTTTTTAGACTTCCGATAGAGTACGATAGCGTCACACAAGTGTTAAGCTCAACTAGCGGTCTTACCAGTTTGAGAGCCGGCTCTACTAGGTTATAATGACTTGAGCACGAGACCCTTCTTAAATTTTTTAAAAAAACTTTGCTACAACTTATGGGTTTTCCCCCTAAGTTGTATGGTTAACACACCACTGCAATGGCGCTAACCATATTCAGATGCTCTGTTCATGTTTATCTTGTCCTTGTCAAAAAAAATTGACATTTGAATCCTAGACCTTAACATGGCTATGTCAATGTTAGAGCATCATCAATAATCCATCAAAACAATCTTATCTCTTAAATTAGACGGATAGAGGATCATTCATCTAAATAGAGCACTCATACCTCTTATATCTACAACAAATCACTCAAATCTTTCACCCGAACATAAATTTCAAAATTTATGTGAGAGTCTCCTTCATTTGAGTGACCAGAAGTCCAATTTGGATGATCATCTATTTTAGATAATTGTTTGGGTGGTTTGTTGGATTATGTTTTTTCATAAAAACATTTAAATGTGGTATAGACCATTTTTTAGAAGCTGTTAGTGACACTGCTGGAGAAACCCACGCTAGTCCCGGTAGATAACCCCTGTAGTTCCAGTTGTGAAACCGAAACTACGAATCCGGGACTAAAGATCCGTTGAAATAACGGGGACTAAAGATGCATTTTTAGTCTCGGTTGGTAACACCAACCGGGACTAAATGTGGCGGCGCCACGTGGTCGCTCGTCATCTTTAGTCCCGGTTGGTGTTACCAACCGGACTAAAGGTTGTTTTTTATTTTTTAGTTTACTCCTGCTATAGCTACTAGCTTGCTGCCTATATATTACATTTGTATATATTATATTGTGCATACATATTTTGCACATATATATTTATACATATATATGCAACATGCATATATATGTATAAATATATAATTTACACGCATATAAATAAACTTAAAAAAGAAAATATATATTACCAAAATATATATACACATACAATATCCATATGTGTTTCGTAGCTTACAAAAAATTATCTCTAATCTACTTTATGGATTGAGTACTAAAGTTACTTAAATTTAAGTAGAACTCTCCCGCGGGATCAATAATCTACTCGTTTATAAATCCCATCAATTTTTCCTGAGCAGCTTGTATGAAAGTCTCGTGGGGGAGGTTGTCTCTTACTCGCATAAGCTGTCATTAATTCGAATAAATGAGAAATAAATATATGAAGTGAATAAGAAATCGAGATGTAATGTATGAATGGCTGTTATACATACATCTATATCGTTGATAGTTGTGACATCGGTCACAAAGCGGTGAATGTAGTCGCAGACGTAATATCCGCATAAGTTGGTGTCCTGCGACTGTTTTGCACACTAAAGAAGAAACGACAACAATTTAATATACATTTTATATTTTAGAACAAAGTAATGATTTGAAACAACTTTGGAGCATGTTACTCACTGGAAAGTTCATCCTTATGGAGAGCTTATCTTTCCAATTTCCATGAATATTCACCCGAAGTCGTTCCCATGCCCTACGTACAGTTGAAAGTTAGCTAGTAATTATCTGAGAACCGCATATATGCAATAGCAAGTAAGATATATGGCATTACCTGTTAAACTGCTCCTGTTTATCCTCATCCCACACGGGAACACCTTCTTTTTTCCACAGCAGTTTTAGATCTTCGATCAGCGGTCTCAGGTACACATCGATGTCGTTACCAGGTTGCTTCGGGCCTTGAATAATAACCGACATTTGAATGTACTTCCGCTTCATGCATAGCCAAGACGGAAGGTTGTAGATACACATCGTTACAGGACAAGTGTTATGCCCGCTGCTCATCTCTCCAAAAGGATTCATGCCGTCCGTGCTTAAGCCAAACCTTAGGTTTCTTGCATCCTGCCGAAGTCTTTAAATGTTCGTCGATGTTTCGCCACTATGACCCATCGGCGGGATGTCTCAAAGATGCCATCTTGTAGGCGTTCTTCCGCGTGCGCCGCATCATCCTGCATGCTCTTTGTTCCTGAACAGACGCTTCAGCCGTGGTATTATAGGAAAATACCACATCACCTTAGCAGGAACCCTTTTCTTCGAAGGTCGTCCGTCAACTTCGTCTGGATCATCTCGTCTGATCTTGTATCAAAGTGCTTTACAAACCAGACATGCTTCTAGGTTCTCGTACTCCTCATCGCAGTAGTGGATACAATCGTTAGGACATGTGTGTATCTTCTGTACCTCCAGTCCTAGAGGGCAGATTAACTTCTTAGCCTCGTACGTTGATTCCGGCAATTCGTTTCCCTCTGGAAGAATGTTCTTCACGAGTTTTAGTAACTTGCCAAATGCCTTGTCACTGACACCATTTTTGGCCTTCCATTGCAAGAATTCCAGCATGGTACCCAACTTTTTGTGCCCTGTTCACAGCCTGGGTATAAGGACGTTTTGTGATCCGCCAACATATGCTCCAATTTCTGCACCTCCTTTTCAACTTCGCAGTCCCCCTGTACGTCGCGCAATATCTGACAAGGTCATCAGACCCGTCGTTTTCTTCAGCATCCCCGTCCGCCTCGCCTGCTGTATTCTCTTCAAACCCACCGTATTGACCACAGTCCGGAATATTGTCGTCGTCTTCTTCATCTTCTTCCATTGCAACCCTCACCTCTTCGTGTAATGTCCAGCAATTGTAGTGAGGCATGAATCCCGACTGAAACAAGTGGGCATGAATAATTCTTGATGTAGAATACTCCTTCTCGTTTTGTACTTTTTGCATGGACAACGTATGAAACCCTTCTGCTTGTTGGCATCGGCCACACTCAAAAAATAATGCACGCCTTGAATAAACTCTGTCGACCGTCGATCCACGTTGTACATCCCTTGCCTATCCATCTACATGGAATGCTCAAAAACCGTAAGAAAAATCCACAAAATTCAAACCATTTAAATATTATTACAATAATTATATATATATATGTAATCAAACAATAATTATATACTGGAGGAGGAAGAAGGAGTATAAGAAGGAACCCCATCTTTAGCCCTGGTTGGTGTTACCAACCAACACTAAAGATCAAAACAACACATACGCAATACTACCGCTGCACACACCATCAAGCAAGTGTAGATACTGCTACTTGTAGGGAAGAACAGATTGCGCAACAACAGAATGCAAACTAGAGGAACCTGAGGTGATTCACTTACCTCAAAAATACGGTTTTTCTCCGTCACAAATAGCTGCGGCTTGCAGCTCCGAAGGCCAAAAACAACAATAGCGGGAAGCTATGAAGGAGAAGAAGAAGTGGCGGGTAGACGGAGATGGGACAGGTGTGTTGCGGAGAATGGGAGAAATTGAGAGGAACGTGTGGGCTCTGCGGAATATATTTCACAGCCGCACGCCTTCTTCAACCATTGGAGAGTATATCAAGATGCCCTACTGAAGGGTTACGCGGATGCTATGCTAGCCGAAAAACAAAACTTTTACCGCAAAACCAGAACCCTTGCAAGTAAGGGTCGATAGATCGTTACCGATTGGAGTAAGGAAAAAACCCAATCGTGGCTATCCGATCTAGAACTGTGTAGCCGATTCCCGCAAGCCGACAGCCGATACCCGGGGACAGCCGATTCGCCAATCAGCCAATTCGCCGAGTCGTCCGGTCACGTTCTCACGCCTCGCTCCGATGCGCTCGACCGCAGCCGATTCCTCCACAGCCAATTCGTAGCCGATCAACAACGCGCAACGTAGCAGCGCCTCTACCGGTATCCACACGTCCGGGGATAGAACGCCGAACACCCGTGTGCTAGCACGCGATGCAAGGCTAGGGTTTGGCTCGAAAGTGGGGAGGGTTTCCGTGGAGATTGATCTCGACGACTTCTGTTGCGGATTCGGTTCAATGCGATGCAGCAACTCTCCACCCCTCGACCCTTTATATAGAGTTGGCCGACGCCGATCAGGACTCTATTTTAAATCGGATCCTATCCGACAGAGTTGGCCGCCCATACGTCGTAAGCCCATAGAACTCTATCCGATCGGATCCCTATCCGATCGAGCCGTATCCGAGTCCAACTCGAATATCTATTCCATCCCCTTAAGCGTGCGACCCTGTAGGTTCAGGTATACTCGGTTTCGGTTATAGTCTAACTTAGCCGACCGTCAGCTCGAGTCCAACTCAGCCGACCTGTCAACAGCGGCGCTTAGCAGCACATATTAACACCATAGTATACAAAAATATAATATCGGTTCTGAACCTGTAATGTGTACACAAATCCCTTTGCCTCACGATACCAATTAAGCTATAGACAAGATGTGTGCCATCCCTTCAATAGCTTAACCATTCACTCGAACCGTATTGGATTATCTGTCTGTTGATTGACTCCTCAACCAACTTAGCATGGCCATGCATTTCCATAATCCATTACCTCGAGGGGCCCAGAGATATCTCTCCAAAGGAGGGACAAATTTCATCTTGATCACTCACATCCCACTCCATGTTTCATAGCAAACCCGAAAACTACCTTTATAACTACCCAGTTACGGAATAGCGTTTGGTAGTTCCAAAGTAGGCTACTACACATGTTGGAATCCATAGTGATCTCAGGTCTAAGGACTTTGTACCAACACTACCTAGGACCAACTAATGGCACATTGATTCATGTAGTGTCTCATGGTGGGTCTATCCAACAATGTGTTCTCTAACACATATGTCCATGTTTATTGATTTGGTATCTCCATACCCATGATCTATGAGACATGATCATCAATCAATAAACATACCGATCTTAGAATCATATTAGTTCCAATAATATGATATATGATCAGGGATCATTTAAAAATAGATTCATACATATAGAGTCTCATAAATAAGTCACATACTTATTGATCAATACAAGATGTCTATTTCATGGAACTGAATAACACTTTATTCATAAATACATAAACATTGACGTGATATCCAACATCTCCATGTTGCCTCTAGGGCATATCACTAACACCTACTGCACAGCGTACCTCTCGTCTCATCGCTTGGTCTTAGACTTGACCTAAACGGTCTTTTAAAGTGGTAAACATAAAATTAATTAATTATTTTAAAAGTTCTTTTTAATGTACGTAGTGTACATATTTCTAACTATTTTAACGATCTTAAAATTACCTTACTTTTCTAATCTACTATCAAATTTTCTATATTTTTTCTTTTGTCATCTATTTTATAACTTTTTTTATCCAAAAGATTCTCTCTCATCATTTTTCATAAATATTTTTTGAGATAAAATTGTATGTAATAAATTCTTACAAATGTAACGTGTTAGGCATACTTTTCTTTCTCTTTATTTTTCCGGACATTTTTCTCAATACAATGTAATATGCTTAGTAAAATAATTAGTCCAAACAAATTTTCTCTCTCTTCATGTTTGCATATAAATTTTGGAGATGAAAATGTATAAAAAACAACCATAAAAAGCGAAGTGTTAAGCATAGATCATAAGAGGAAGAAGTTGCTAACCTTGTAGATAGCAAATATTTGTGTATTATCACTAAAACAAAATCATAAAAAATTTTGGCAGCACCTTCCCTCTAGCTAGAGCAAAGGTTTGAAGACAAGTGGAGCTGACTCGGGCTGGAGAAGGAAGAGGGAGTATAAAAAGGAATCCTATCTTTAGTCCTGGTTGATGTTAACAACCGATACTAAATATTATTTTGATCTTTAGTCCTGGTTGGTAACACCAACCGGGACAAAAAAATAACATCTTTAATCTCGATTGGTGTTACCAACCGGACTAAAGATCTGAGCGCTCTGACAGGTTTTGACAAGATTTGAACCGAGACTAAAGGTGATCTTTAGTCCTGGTTCATGACACGAATCAGGACTAAAGGTCCTAGAGAGCCTTTTCCTTTTTAAACCGAGACTATAATTATTATTTAGTCTCGGATACAATTTTAATTGAGAATGTTAGAGATTTTGGTATTTTAGTAAAAATGATTTATCCAGTAATGCTCTTACCTAACTCTTAAATCGTTAGAGCCTATCTTAATTAGTGGGTGAATGTAACGGAAGAAATTGCACTACCGAGAGATGATTGCGTATATATTCTTCCTAGCATTTGAGATGGAGAGAGAGAAGGCATAAAACTCGTCGTGGCATGGCATGTTCGCGTGCATGCGTGGCGTGTCTACCCTGCTTCTTCTTCTCTACAAAAGTGTTGCGTGCTCATCTTGAATTTATACATGCACTCTGCACTCCATCGATCTATGCATATGATAAAATGATCAGTCACACTCTCATGGAGGCCGGCCATACGTTACGGCGAGTTAGCGGCATTGTCACTTTGTTTGCAATGCAATGCTGTATCCATGTCAAATTGCCGTCTTGTTGAAAAACGCTGATAATGTGTGGTGCTAGGCTGGTATAATAATACGGCGCTAAAAGACCAAACATTCATATTAACCCGTAGAAGTAGATAATTCATATCAATAATAATCTAGTGAATATCTTCGTAAAAAATAATCTAGTGAAGATTTGTTTCCAATCTTCAAACTACGTTCGCTCTTTTGTAGTCATTTCATCAGATTATTATGTGAATATTGTTTGTTTCACGTTTCTAAAAATATGTTTTTTTAAAAAAACAAACTTTTTTCTATTGTATGTGTTTACATAACCCCTAAATTAATAAAATATATATTTTAGGATGAATAGTATATTCTATTTTAGTTTATATACTAGAATATTTCATTTAGCCCTGATGTGGATAATCCCTAGCAAGTGAAACAACCTGTTTCAAATGGGGCGAGATGAGATGCAACAAGAGATACGTGGTTTCAATCTCAAGGTTCTATGTTCAATTTTTTACATACTTATAATTTCTTCAATTCTTCACATGTTCACATTTTTTTTAAAAAATATTTAAAAATTGTTTAGAGGGAAATCTCTCACTTCAAATCTCGTTTTTAAATGGGCGGAGATTTTTGATTTATTTGCGCTGGCGAAAATCATGGCACGACGAGTGTGCGAGTGCGGCGGTGGCAAACTAGCACCGTGGATGCTCGCCGGACGGCTTACCCTTTAGCTTGTCTGCTGGCAAAAGACGCAAAGCCGTAGAAACGTAAGGAAACGGAATTTAGTTACTTATTATAACCAAATATATATGCACTTATGAAATGATCAACGGATATATAAAAGTTGCAGACAGATCAAAGCTATACTACATTACTACTCGTGAGCTTACTCGTGAGCTCGAGGTACATAAGTTTTATACAGAAAATATGTTATCTTCTGATATTTTTTCTATGATGATAATTGTCCTTAAAAATGTAGAGCTCTGAACAAAAATAGAGTAAAAGATGGCTAGAGTTATTTTCTTCTTTTTCCTAACTTTTACCTTTGTTTTTCACGAACGTTTTCCGAATCTAAACGGTGATTTTTTTAAAAAAACATATGTAGAAAAGTTGCTTTTAAAAAACATATTAATCTATTTTTTAAATTTTTTGCTAAAATTTAATTAATTATATATTAATTACGTGTATGAAGGATTAGTTTCTAACCTGTTTTGCCCAACGCAGCCTAAGGATCTCGCAAAAGAAAATGGGAAAAAAAATCCTGAACAGATGTGAGAAGAATAGGCCATGGTCCATATGCATAGGGTTTAATACTACGGCCCATATGCTGATGGACTTGGCCCATACTAGCCTGTTTATAACTCAGCCAGTCAAGCCCGGCCCACTCGTGAGCTCTCTCCCGTCTCATAAGAAACCCTCGCGGAGCCAGCGCCGCACGCTGCTCCCCACACTTCCTCCCGCGGCGCCGCCGCCGCCGCATCGCCGCTGCCGAGGGCTTCGCTCCAAAGGTATCACATCGAAATGCTCTTCTCCTCGTCTCTATCACTGCGCAGCTAGTTCTTGCCGTGTATCTATGCTCTGCCGCTGTTACATTTCTCTCGAGCAACTAGCATCGAGGCGGATTGGTCGATGTGGCACTGGTGCTGCTTGGATCCTAGGCTAGATTCGAGAAGAATAAATGCCGGGGATCCCTTAAGCTTGTAAATGGAGATGATTTCTTCTCTCTTGCGCCTGCAGTTGATCTTGACACTGTGTAGTGCGATATACACATCTGTTGCTACTCCTTCGGAGGAAGGATTCCAGTTTCGTGGGGTATGTAGTTATTCCGTTTGGTCTGATTGATCACGACTAGCTGCGGTTCTTTGGTAGATTCTAGATTTTTCCTAGGTGCGAGTGTAAGCACCGGTACTGAGGCGCTATGTCCATTGTGATGGCGTAGCAGCCTATTCTTTTGTGTGCTATATGAACCAGGGAACCCGCTTTGCAGGGGAGATTTGTCTCATGTTTCTTCTGCCAGTAGTCGCCCAATAGTTCACCCCTCTCTGGGGTTCTGAGTCCCTAGTTGTGGATGGTTCTCGAGTGGTTTGAGCATTTGAGGAACATTGTGTGTGTCGCACAGTCGCACTCAGGTGCTATGGCCTTTGTGATTGCATAGTATCCATCATTTTTTTTGTTCCCTGTAAATACCAAGACTATGTTTGGGAGGAGAGGCTGGGAACCCCTTCTTTTTGCACACAAAACAAAGCATGAATTAATGTATAATTAATTGAGTATTAACTAAAAAAATTTAAAAATAAATTACTATAATTTTTAAAACAATTTTCGGATGATTTTGTAAAAGATGCACCATTTAGTAATTTAAGAAGTGTGCACGTGAAAAACAAAAACAGAAGATGGGAATGTTGTCTTCCAATCACACCCCAAATCCTTATCACAGCATCAGCATCTGTAAGTGCAATTATGCATCTTTGAATATTTGTTCCAAAAAATGTTTTATAATTATTTTGTAAGTAAATTTCAGAGAACTAAAAATTAAGTGACTCAACATCGAGTTGTTGTAATATTTATGACCTAGAAAAAATTATCCCAAAACTATAACTTTACGAAAACTTTAATGTACTAACTTATGGAGCCGACCTGTCAGGTGGTACCCGACATGGCGAAACTGAGAGACATATTAGCATGACACGTCAACATGTGCATTGTAGCAAGTAGCAACAAGTAAGACTGCCACTTTGATCTGGCTGTAACATCACCCATACTTGATCAGTGCACCTAGGTCAAAACCTACAAAGCTTCAAAAGGGCAAAGGGCACGATGAGAGGGCCATCTGTCCTATACTGGAATTGGTTTTTAACCTAGATACACCGACCGAGCGGTGTTTCAGCTAGACATGATCGTAACAGTGTAACCGGACCTAATCACCTAAGTGATGGGCCAAGTACTTTACTGATGGCAATGCCGCTACATTTTATTTTGCTAACGTGTACCCTCTCGCTATCACCTCTATGACATGTCTAGGCCCTAATATATTAATTATGTTAGGGTGTTCATATAGTTATAGTTTGTGATATAATTTTCTTTACTATTGTTGCAGTAAATTAAAATAGTTCTTTAATATTGCAACAAGCCGATAGTTTATAAACCAGTTTATGAGCCAAAAAGCCTAAGCCTAAACAACCCAGCTTTTTCATTTTACCTTTTAAAGCCATACAGCCAATCCCAACCCAAACACTATGAAATAGTTTTCATACTTACGATATCATATACACTAGGTATAAAAACTATGTGTAATGAATGATGTCTTCAAAATAAATTATCATCCAATCACATTTCTTCTCTTTCCTTTTATCCACATATCCCATTGTTTTCATTATTGGTTCTTGTGTAGAGTTGGTTTCTTGCATGAGAAATAGTTTCTTAATCTTTTCTCTCTCTTAGCTCTCTTGCTACCTTAGTTTTTTTCTTACGTGACAGTATATTTAATGCTATAGACACCAGCTGAGATGAAGGGTTGGGACTGACCTAAGCCACTCTTACACTATTAAGGCCCTGTTTAGTTCATCCTAAAATCTGTAAACTTTTGGGATTTTGGTCACTTTTTTGGATTTGGAACTAAACACCCATGTGTAAAGTTGAGGCGTAAAGATTTTGGTTTTGGCCAAAAAAGGTGCAATTTTTTCTTGGGACTAGTGCTGGACATCTCTTTCCTCTCCTCTCTCTCCTCCACGCATGCTTCATGGTGTTAACAGGGACACATCTGTCTTTTTAACAACAGACCAAAAACTTTACACAGGGAACTAAACACCTTGTTTTGTGTAAAGTTTACACCCAAAAGCAGGAACTAAACAGGGCCTAAACCAACCAAAAGCTAGGTTGAAAAAGCTTTATTAGCTTATGTAAGAGAGGTATGACTTCACCTTTTGCTCTTGAGAGAAATTCATGCCAAAGCTCAATTACCACTGTTAGATTTTTGTTAGATGATCGATGTTCATTAACAACAGCATTTTAAAATAATTACTCTTCCTCGCGTGCCAATTGTGGAAAAGTACCTTTTCCACAATACCTATTTGGAAGTGAGCGAATGAATGCTAGGTATAAAAACTATATGTCTAATGAATGCTGTGAACGCATGTTTAATCATCTATAAACATTATACACCAAGACAGGGGAACGTTATTAATATGCTTGAAATCAACTCAATGACGGCTCCAGCCTCATTATTACGTAGCTCCAGTAATATATTAACTACACCAAATGCATGTGTTATATAATGTCATTGACTCCTATTACTTACTAATATTAGAATTGGTAAAATATGGCGAAGAGCTCATTTGAATTAGTACTAAACATGTATGACAATAATTTAACGGTTTGGTTGCATTCAGAAAGGGGTTCATCTTCATGCTAATGAGCAACAAACTACAATAATGAATAACTGCATTATTGTAGTTAAATCAATATTGTCCAATTTTTATAAGCCCAATTTAATTCTGTACCTAATATGATACGATCGGTTGAGGTTATTATAAACCGACACATATTTCTAATGTTAACATGAGTTTGTTAACATGTGGATTAATGATCTAGTTATACAGGCTAACATGGGCCAAATTTGTTTGTATTACAAATAAATTGGTAGAAGGCCAGTGTAAAACACATTGTTTTAAACGAAGTTTTACCATAACATTTTTCTAATTTCTAGCGAGATGTGTACGATTGCTACACATGTTGGGAGGCCACAATTAGGATAAGGCTAGTGCAAAACTCGGCAAGGAAGGTTTATAGAAGGCACACACATATAGCGGTGTAATTGTTCACATCTTTTAACTATTTAATAGAGATAATATTGCTATGTTTCACCAGCTTTGTGCGATGATCTCCCTAGAAAATGGATTCACGAGAAGCTGAATTATCCCCAAAACTCTTTTATTGTTGAGATTAAAAACATCTTAAGAGTGGCAATACCTTCGTGTGGTCAGTCACAACCATTGATCTGTAGAAGGTATCAGGATGAAGTGCTCGGAACCCTACATTGTTTAGCTTTGGATTAAGAATTATGGCTTAAACCATACTTATGGTAGACATACTAAATATGTCGGCTCGAACGATTACTAGGTCTCTGTTGTTATTTTTAGAGTACTAGTAGTATGCTCGTATCTGCGAATGTTTTTCTTGGTTTGGAAGACGATATGTACTAGGACCAGATCAGTACTAGCCTAACTGATTCGACGCTGAAATGGGGAGTATGCTGTTCACTTTGAGTTGCTCCTGGAGTTTGCATCATCATGTGAGTCCATCTAGTCGATATCTAGCTAGTTAAGGACTGTTCTATGATTATGTGCGGTGGTTCTGTGGTTTATAAACATCCTTCTTGATACCTACTATCCATCTAGGTGAGTGCTGGCAAGGACCCAGTCATCTATACTACTTCTAAAAAACTTACTGGTGGTGGTGGTGAGTCTGCCATCACCACCACCACTGACATGTGGCCCATGATGCCTGTAGTATGTACTACTATGTAGTCGGTAGCTTTCTATTGCTTCGCTTTTTATCTCGATTGCAAAAACTCACAAACATACTAGGTTTTTATTATAATTTTAAATGGTATACACAACACAATTTATTACAAGTCATCGATCTATATTTAAGTATTGTAAACTAAATGTGTTTATGTCTCACATTGAGAACTGCAATCCTAAGCATGGCATTTTTCATTTCATTTTTTCAGATGAAAGATCTTGTTTCAAAGTAAAAGATAATTTTTCCAACAAGGACTTAATTTTTGCTATTTTCAATAATCCGTTACAACGCACGTGCATTTGGCTAGTATTTGCAAAGGCCAGACCATAGGGTGCTTTGCCTAGCTCCCTTATCATCTCTAGGACAAAGCAAAAGGAAAAATACACTGCTCCCACTCTCTAGCTCCAGGCCTGGCACTGGTACCCCACACCCTAGTCAAGCCAGGCAACCTGTCACTCCCAATCCTGGTTCACTCCTAATCCTGGTTCACTCCTGTTGCCTTTTCATGAGAACCACCTTGTCCATGTGCAATCCAATCTACATTTACTTCTAATGTTTTGGCTTGCTTGGATGGGTCAGTTACTCATAGTGTCATGGACTTGATGTATTGCTCATTTTGTATCTCTTTCTTTAGGTAAATAGATAAGTTTTAAGTAAACTTACTACTACTACTACTAACAGTTTGTTTTTTTTTTAAAAAAAATTGGGGGTTCAGCTGAGCCCTCTTGCCCCACGTTGGGTCCTCCCCTGCAAAAATATGTGATTGGTTATAATACATAAGAAAGAGGTGGAGCAAGATAACCAAGGTGGGAGCTTTAGTATGGTACAGCATGGGAAAACTTCTTTGTAATAAGAACTGGTTAGGTGCAACTGAATTACTTTCTTTTTTTAAAAAAAAACTAGGGTTCAACTTATCCCCCATGCCTCGTCAGGTCCTCCCCTTGATATAGGTGCTTTCAGATTGTGAGTGATAGAGGTAAACAAGTCGCCATTTCTTTCTTGAATCTTGATTTTGATAGGTCTTACTGCCAATTCACCTTCTAGCTAGGTAGTTTCAAGAGAGATT
This sequence comes from Oryza australiensis, assembly GCA_019925245.2. Lineage (NCBI taxonomy): Eukaryota > Viridiplantae > Streptophyta > Magnoliopsida > Poales > Poaceae > Oryza > Oryza australiensis. The sequence continues at coordinate 2,879,975 of JAIFGZ020000278.1, read as the reverse complement.
ACTCAACTTCCCTCTCAGATGGGCTTGCTGTCTTGCAGATCTCTGAGGGTTATTCCAATTTCTGAGGCAAGATGTCGTTCATGCGAGGCGACCTGCTCACTAAGACACGGAAGCTGGTGAAGGGCATGGCCAAACCTGCTCCTGCATGGCTTAAGGCCATGGAGCAGTAAGTGCTGCCTTTCTATCCTAAGCTATTCCCTTACACATGCGTTTTTTGATCTTTTTGTCCATGTATTGAGTATCTGTGCTACGAGCAGAGATAGGTCAATCAATGTGTTACTGTGATTGTTTGGTGGTGTGCTTATAGTTGATGACTCTGTTAATGATGAAACCTAAGCTTGGCTGCTGCTTTGCTTTAAGTGGGAGTGTGCTCTTGATCTGTCCATTCCATTCCATTTTGTATTTAGTTGGCTGGTGTCTTGTTGCACATGCATATCTGATTTGTTGGGATGCCGCAATATTCAGAATTCTGTGGTGTATTATTAATTTATGCCCCTCCATGCTCACATATACAATCACCTCTACTTGTGTTTGCCCTTTTCTTTGCCATATTTTTCATCTTGCGTAGTTCAGTGGGTACATGCTAATACACTTAAATGCTAAATTAATTATCTAGATGTTTCATTTATTCTTTGCTTTTCAAAATTTCAATCAAATGCAAATATCGTCCAAGTTTCTTCACTCTTTTTGGCAAAACTCAAAACGCAATACCAAGGGAACTACTGATGTCCACACCCAAACATCAAGTATGTACAGTCTTAGTTTAGCGATGCTCAGTCCAACCATCTAGCCTTTTGGAAGTTAATCATCAGTTATGAGCATTGTTCAAAACAGAATGAATTATGCCACAGTTTCCACCTTCCACACTCTCGGCCGATCACACTATGTAGTGACACAGGTATGCCATCCACTTGATCTATAATGCCAAAGTTAGGTGAAATGTAAACCTATAAAATGAGAGAGGATTCCCTTTGCTTCCTCTCTATTTTTTGATGTCCAGTAAATACCTGAGCAAGGCAGAAGGTACTTGTAGCTAAAGGGTTTGTGTTAGTTTTGTCTCCCCTGTTCCATTTACACTTGTCTGAATTTTGATATTATATAAACTAAAGACTTGATGATCTATTGATGGTTCTATTCTTTGTTTTGAAGTGTTTTGGTTGATTTACTTATTTTCTTCTTTTTTTCTCTTGTATTTCATGTTCCTCCCTGATCTTCTGAAACATATACTGTTTGTTGACCAGGTCACCTCCAGCCACATTCCCTCGTACTGATGGGAAGATTAAGAAGATCGAGTTGCCAGAAGATGTTTATGTCAAGAGGTTCTTCAAAAAGCATCCAGATTCACTCTATCATGATGCAATCAAGTAATTTCCATCTCTTCTATTTTCCTAGTTCTAGGTTGTTTACACCTTTTCCCACTACACGGTTTACCTTTTCTTTCTCTCTCTCCATTTTTTACTTTTTTGATTGTTTGTTGGACTTTACCCCTTTCTGAATTTTATCTCGTCTCAAGTACAAAATTTATTATCTGCCCAATCACTTAACAGGATAAGCGGTTTTGATCCACCGCCAGCACGAGTTTTTGCTTGGCGTGTCCTAGAGTTGAAACAGGACGGAGTCAATGAAGATGATGCAATGGCTGTAGCAGATGTAATTATTCTCTTTTGAGTACATTCTTCATTTCTTTATTGAATATCTTTAAGCAGTTTCTATTCCTGTCATACTCTGTCGACATTGAAGGTGTAGACTTGCATTTTGTGAACTATATAGGGATTTGGTACTTATTAGATTCTACGTTGTAGATGGAGTACGCAGCAGAGAAGAAAGCCAAGAAGAAAGCATACAAGGAGCTGAAAGAAATCGCACGCATCGAAGGAAGAAGGCCACCTCCAAATCCATACCCAAGCGCCATCAAAGAAATACAGGCAGAGGAAAAGAAGTATGTGAGAGAGCGTTTCCATAACCCCAAGATACTTGAGATTGTGAAGAAAATGAAAGAGGATAAGAAGTTGTTTTTCCAAGATAGAGAAGCATCTAGGGCTGGGCAGTAGCTGGTTTTGGTCCTACTGGTCAACTAGGTACTGTTGCATATATGACATTAACAAGCTGCTGTTTGAATCTGACTTTTACTTTCTCATGAAGAAATAATAGTTGCATAAATCGCGTTTGGAAGGTAGCAAATGTTAAAACTCTAGGATCACTAGGCATCGATGCTAATAGGGTTTATTTGGGTAGATCAATAGTGACGCATTCGGATGAGAGAGAGGGGATTAGGGTTACCGGTGGAGTGAGAACTCGATGGCTGTCCGTCGGCCATGGTGGTCGTCGCCGTCGTCGTGTGTTGGTGGAGATGTCGTGGGGCGCGGTGGTGGCGCTTTCCGTCGCTACTGCGCCCCCGCTGTTAGATCGGCTAGGGTTTGTGGGTGAGGCTTGGCGGCGGCAGCGATCCTCGTGTCGTGTGCCGTCTCGGCCCTCACCTCTTTTATATGGCGCAGGCGACAGGGGCTCACCAGCCATAGGAGGCTGGGCGTCCCGATCAGGCGCGGTCAAGGATCCCCGTTGGGCCCAACGGGAGAAGATCAATTCTAACATTCTCCCCCTTGATCTCTTTACTATTACTTTTAACCTTTGTCTGTTTCATCACAAATTAACGTATAGAGCATATCTTATCATCATGGTCAATCGTCGATAGATTCAATAGCCACTATACACATCTCTGTTCAGAACAGATACTTTATACTTTAACTTTTGGGCTCGAGTCCGAATCATAAGGCTTCCCTTAAACCCATGCCGCTACATGTTCCTTGAACAAGTTGGGTGGTAGGCCTTTCGTTAGCGAATCCGCGAGCATTTTTTCGCTTTATATGCTCGAGACTTATTGTTTGATCCCTGACTTTATCCTTCACAACATAATACTTTATGTCAATGTGTCGCGGCACCACTTGACGATTGTTGTGAGAGTACGATGCTGCGAGTTCATTGTCGCAGTATAACTTTAGTAGTTTCTCAATACATCAACCACTCTCAAACCGGGTATGAACTTCTTTAGCCAGTTCACCGCCCGTGACCTCATAATATGCTATAAATTCGGCATACATTGTAGACCCTGCGGTGATGGTCCGTTTAGAGCTTTTCCATGAAATAGCTCCCCGCAAGAGTGAACACGTATCCTGGATGTTGACTTTGTTTTATCGTGGCAAAATCGAGTCCGAATAACCCACTATTTGGAGTGAGTCAGATCTTTTGTATGTCAACATAAAGCCTTTCGTTCCTTGCGCATATCGCAGGACTTTCTTTACCAATTTCCAGTGCTCTGGGCCTGGATTGTTTTGAAATCTGCCAAGTAACCCGGTGACAAAAGATAAGTCAGGGCGTGTGCACACTTGTGCATACTGTGGGCTTCCTACAGCCGAAGTATATGACTTTGACTTCATTTCATCGAGCTCGAACTTATTTCTGGGGCATTGCCATTCCCCATATCTTTCGCCCTTCACTATAGGAGCAGGCGTGGCACTGCATTTCGACATGTTGAATTTCTTCAATACTTTTTCTATATATCCCTTTTGAGATAATCCCAGTGCATACTTTCTTCTATCTCGATGAATTTCTATGCCCAAAACATATGATGCTTCACCAAGGTCTTTCATATCAAAGTTTGAGGACAAGAACTCTTTTCTTCCCTGTAGAAGATTAACATCACTACTTGCTAGTAGAATGTCATCCACATACAGAATCAAGAATATGAATTTTTCATTCTTGAACTTTGTATAAATGCAGTTGTCCTCAACGTTTTCTTGGAAACCAAATTTCTTTATGGTTCCATCAAACTTCAAGTACCACTGTCTCGAAGCTTGCTTTAATCCATAAATGGATCTCTTTAATCGACATCCCATATTCTCTTTTCCTTTCATGACAAAACCTTTTGGTTGTGCCATATAGACTCTTTCTTCTAAATCTCCATTTAGAAATGCCGTTTTTACATCCATTTGATGTAATTCTAAATCGTAATGTGCCACTAGTGCCATTATGATTCTGAAAGAATCTTTACAAGAGACTGGAGAAAACGTCTCATTGTAATCAATTTCTTCTCTTTGTGTGAATCCTTTTGCCACAAGTCACGCCTTAAACTTTTCTATATTCCCTCTGGAGTCACATTTTGTTTTGTAGACCCATTTACAGCCTACTGTTTTGGCTCCTTTAGGAATTTCCTTCAAATCCCAAACGTCATTTAATTTCATGGATTTTATTTCATCTTCCATGGCTTCCAGCCATTTGGATGAGCGGACGCTTCTCATGGCCTCTTCATATGAGGCGGGATCATCCTCTATATGAGACTCTTCGTGTTATACACCCGATAATCATCAGTATAGCTTTTCTTCTTACTCTTTCGAGACCTTCTAGGGGCCTCAACATTTGGCACATTTTCTGTTTGAGACTCTTGTGAAGTCTCCGATTTGGCACATCTTCTATTTGAGGCCGTTGTTGCTCCTCCTCATGTGTGGTGGTGTTTTCGATGGATCTGAAGGACGGTCCTCATTTCTATTCGTTTCCACCACGGGAGAGCGAACAACGGTGTTGGAGCCGCAACGTCAGGCATTGCAGGCGCAACATCAACAGGTAGTGAGAAGAAAGGTTCCCGAATCGTCGAAGTGGGTATAGATTCCCGCTTCTCCTCAAGATCAATCACTCGAGCTACCGTGCTCCCCCTTATCATTTCGTCTTCCAAAAAGACAACATGTCTCGTTTCCACAAACTTTGTATAACTGTTCGGACAGTAGAAACGATAACCTTTCGATCTGTCAGGATAGCCAATGAAAATGACAACCGATTTTTGGGATCCAATTTCCCGATGTTTGGGTTAAATACTTTAGCCTCCGCAGACTCCCCACACACGGAGGTGAGCTAGCGAGGGTACTCTTCCGGTCCACAGCTCGTACGGTGTTTTGGGCACCGATTTGCTAGGTACTCTGTTGAGAATATGAACGGCGGTTTTTAACGCCTCCATCCATAAACCCAATGGTAGGGTGGAGTAGCTCATCATGCTGCGCACCATATCCATTAAGGTACGGTTACGCCGTTCAGCCACCCCATTCTGTTGAGACTCGCCCGGTGTAGAATATTGGGCGACTATACCATTTTCCATTAGAAACTTTGCAAAAGGTCCTGGGACTTGTCCATAAGGAGTATGCCGACCGTAGTACTCCCCCCCACGATCGGATCTTACTATTTTAATCCTTTTATCATGTTGATTTTCAACTTCAGCTTTGAATACTTTGAATTTATCCAAAGCTTCCGATCTTTCTTTAATTGGATAAATATAACCATATCGGGAGTAATCATCTGTGAATGTTATGAAAGAGTCATAACCATCCACACTTTTAACAGGAAATGGACCACAAATATCTGTGTGAATGATCTCTAATGTTCCTGCGCTTTTATTTGCACCTTTTTTAATGTGCTTTGTATATTTTCCTTTGATGCATTCTATGCATTGTTCTAAATCTAAGAACTCCAGTGGAGGAAGAATTTCATTCTTAACTAGTCTCTCTATTCTCCCCCTCGAAATGTGGCCTAGACGACAGTGCCACAATTTCGATGAGACATTAGAAGTTCTCTTTCTTTTCTTATTTTCTTTTGTCAACGAGGACCCATCATTCACATCATTTGCATCATTGCATAGAACATTCACACTTTCATGCATAGGCAGCATATAAAGTTTGTCTCGTCGGAAGGCGAGACCCACACATTCATTATTATGAATTATGCGACATTGTACTTTGTCAAAATAACAATAATAGTCATCTTCTGCCAAACATAGCACACTAATCAAGTTTCTATGTAAAGATGGGACATAAAAAACATCTCGGAGTGAAAGGATAAAGCCGTTATCAAGTTTGAGATTGAGATTTCCGACGGCTTCAACTTTCACTTCAACTCCATTTGCAACTTTAACGTTGCTTTCGCTTCTTTGCGTAGTCCTCGTCAAATGGAATCCCTGTAAGGAGTTGGAGGCATGAATAGTTGCTCCAGAATCGATCCACCATGTGGATTTTGAATAACTAGCATACAAGGATTCATTTACAAAAGTGATAAAATTCTCACCTTTCTTTGCCATTATCATCTTTAAGAAATCAGGACAGTCTTTCTTGAAATGTCCTTCCTTCTTGCAATACAGGCACTGGTTTGTCCCCACTGTAAATTGCTTTTGCTGAGGTTGGTGCTGACCTTGGGGCTTTAGAGGCTGTTTGTCCTTTGATTGGGACGGTCTATAGTTCATTTTCTTTGGGCTACCAACGTAGTTGATAACGCCACCATTTTTGGGCCTAATCCTCTCCTCCTCTTGTACACATTGTGCAAGAAGAGTATCAAAGGTCCAGTTCTCTGGGTGCATATTGTAGTTGAGAATGAAAGGATCAAACTCCTTTGGCAATCGAGACATGATCAGGTGAACCAAAAAGTCCTTCTTTAGATCCAAGTCCCATTGCTTTAGTCTTGCATTTTGTGCACTCTTCTGTAGGATAAAATCCCTAATGCCACCTCCAGTGTACCTGTCCGTGACAAGGTCCTTTATGAGTTCTGTGGCATGTGTCTTTGAAGAACCAGTGAACTGGGTCTTTATTCTTTCTAGATACTCAGAGACATTGTCAGTCTCTTGAATTGAACCTACAATAGCCTGCTCAATTGTATTCTTTACCACAGCCATACATTTTTTGTTGGCTGAGGCCCACTTTGCCTTTTCAACTATATATAGTTGTCTAAGGTCGACATTTTCTTTTTCTCTTTTTCAAAGTCGGCGTTTGACTCGTGTTGCCTCGACTAATGCAAGGCTCTATAGGACAGGGGTGTGGTTAGCACCCCCACCTCTCCCAAGATGAAAGCAAGGTCAAGCTTCCTTTTTCATTCACCGTAGTTATCTCCTTGTAGGGTCGGGATATCTTTTATGCATCCCATCAAGGAGTAACCTCCTGAAAATTGATCATGAAAAGTGAGAAACAAGATATCACATAACCTTCCTATGCATTAAGCCTTCATCACCGTTGGGCAGAAATTAGGCATAATACATAGCATGATATTGCAATTAACAACGTTGGTCAGAAAATAGCAACATCATATACCATAAATGAAATTCCTAAAATTAAAATTCTCCCGTTGGTTCGAAATTCAATTTTAGAAACGTCAGTTTCAACAATATTTGTCAATTTTGCAGCGGAAACTTTAAACTAAATAAAAAACATTTAACTATAAAAAAAATAAAACTTTGTATATTTTCCTTTTCCCTCCTTTTTTTCTTCCTTTCCTTTTCTTTTCTTCCTTTTTCCCGGCCCACTTGATTTTGGCCTGCTCGGGCACTGTACACGCGCGTGGGCTCGGGGCCCGGCGGCCAATGGCTGGGCCGCCGAAATGGCCCAAAACCGTGGCGTGCGGTGGTGGCGCTTCCCGTCGCTACTGCGCCCCCGCTGTTAGATCGGCTAGGGTTTGTGGGTGAGGCTTGGCGGCGGCAGCGATCCTCGTGTCGTGTGCCGCCCCGGCCCTCACCTCTTTTATATGGCGCAGGCGACAGGGGCCCACCAGCCATAGGAGGCTGGGCGCCCCGATCAGACGCGGTCAAGGATCCCCGTTGGGCCGTTGGGCCCAACGGGAGGAGATCAATTCTAACAGCAAACAGAAAAATCATATCAGTTTTGATATATGTTTGCTATGCGGATGCAAAGGCGACTTCATTACTTTACGGTACTTTGGCATGATTTCAGTTTCATCTCCCATTTCATTACAGATAATCTTTATGCACTATGTTAGATTTTGCACCATTATGCATGAGTTGCACAGCAAAATGTGTTTTTAAACTCTTAGGCAGAATGTGTTCAGATTTTTTTTACCTTTCGGACATGGCATATTTTGTGAGCAGCCATCAGTTATTCTTGTTCTTTAAAAAAATGGTATTAGTATATTTATGCAAATGCAGTGATACATGTACAATTGGACAGTCTGCAGTGGCAATTCCATTTGTAATGTCCCAAGTCAGCTGACCAGATAGTTCTTTTTTGTCGAGTGAACCTGGCAGAAATGAAAAACAAAATGGCAAATCCAAAAATCAAGATATCAACAAGGGTTTCATAAAATTGATTTGATTTATGTGTGCACCACTTGTGTCAACCGTGTGAACCTGATAAGAAACGAGAAGCAAAATGGCAAATCAAATTACTGTATAAAAACATATCAAATTCAGCCAGAAGAATCTCGCATTTGGCTAGCTACATTTGTAACCTAGTGGCCACACGTTTCAGGATAAGTGCACATTTGTGTCTCATTCTTGCAAGTGTATGCCTAACGGCAACATCATCTGTTGATGTTGATGTTGATCCATCTAGATGTGTCCATTTGATTAATTTGTCATCTTCAGCCAATATTTCCTCGCATGAAGTAGAATTTTCGGCAAGATAGCCTAAAACCTTGCACATTCTTGTACACCGAAGAGACTTATTGGATGTACATTGCCCTCTAGATAGCTGATAGCCTGATACATGTCAGGTTCTCAAAAATTAGAGAATAGTAAGTTAGAGGTTCTCAAAATTAGAAAAATAGTAAGTTAGAAGATTTCTCCTGTACACATTTTGTATCCATGGGTCGTCATGGTCAGTGTTGCAACTTGCAAAGCAATAAAGCAAGTGTGTTAGGCATAAGGGTCTGATGAGTACTTCAATTTAGACATGGAACTGGCTACCACCCTCAATTTTAATGATGTCCTTTATTTATCTTTGAACCACTAGAGATATATATCCAACCTCCTCCCTTCTTTTTACTGCATTTAGAGCATAGATATAGACCCTAATATATTTTCTTCGTTCCAACATATAAAAAAATTATTTAAATAAAACATATCCTATTACGAATCTGGACAAGGAACATATTCAAATTTGTAGTACTGTAATATATATTTTTAAACTAAAATCTCTTGTATTTTGATATAGAGGGAGTATATATTTCATCATTATGTTTTTTGATATTTATGAAAATTGTTGAAACCATTTTTCATGAAAAATGTACTAATATCATTTACATATTAGTTATTAACATTTTTAATTATTATTTTTTATGAAACAAGTATAAACACAACCACTCATATCCACTCGTACATAGTCAATCATATAAACACACACATACCCTCATAAAAATCCTCAAAAGACTAGGTTGATAAATATCACTGCTAAAAGTATCATAAAAAATAATTAATAATTAGTCATATATATGAACATGCATGCTGAGTTGAAATAGTCGTAGAGCCGTCCGATAAGCCCAAGCGGTCATCCAACTAGCCCAGACGGTGGCTTCGCCGCTGCAAATCTAGATGGATAGATTCCATCGTCAGGAAGCTCAATTCACATTCTTTTAAATGCTATTATTGACTTAAAGATTTCAGTGTTTAACTATATTCGTAATAAAGCATGTAATAAAGCATCTGTTTGTGAAAAATGGAAGGATTAACAAGTAATTTCAAAATATATTGATAAGACAGTCAAACTTTAGAAAGTTTGTCGGCATGGTTCTTATATGCGTCTAGTGGAAATTAAAGTCCAATTTGAGAGTAATGATTATTAATCATTAATTAAGGTGGTTTCTCCCTCTTATTGCAGAACAAGTAAACATCTCAGCAAGGATCATGTGTCGACGAAGTAGTAGCTGCTAAAGCCATCTTAGTGATCCATCGATCACAGAGAAAAAATGAGATTAGGACCACAGTGATAGATAGGCTGATCATTTAGGGACCACAAAATCTTGTTCCTAAAGATTTAATTAATCTATACTCCATACTCATCCAATTCATTTTGATAGAAATTAAATTTTCATGTAATTACCAAATCAAACAATCCACTTGGGTCCCAAATTCAAAACAAGCAATTCTAGATATTATATCTTTTTGATTATCACATTAATTCTATAACGGCCAGTGAATAATATAAATACGTGTGACTAAGAGTTAAGCCTTGATGAGCAAGAGTTAGGCTTTGATGAGCAAGAAAGGAAGAAGAAAAGACCAAAAGAAGAAGAAAAAGCAAAAAAATTGATCAATCCATATGACATGTCTATTTCTCTTAAAAAATATTATATATATATATATATATTATATAGAGAGAGTTGATTTTGTGTGGCGCGCGCAGTTCTCAATCCAGTGTGACATGGCCAAATCTCTAATTTGAAAACTCAAATTAAAAATCCAAACCATTCAAATTGTTCTACATATTAATATCGCTTTGTAGACCAAATTTTATATTTTTTAAATTTTTTTACTATTTTATCGAGATAGGTCAAAATACATTAATCCAACAATTTAAAAGTATCTATTCTATGGTATCTTTGACCTATCGATAAAATAGTAAAAATTTTAAAAAATATAAAATTTAGTCTATAATGAGGTATTAATATATAAAACAATTTGAACGGTTCGGATTTTCAATTTGAGTTTTCAAACTAGAAATTCGGCCATGTCACACGTGATGGGGCTGTGCGACACGCCACATAGTAGCCCAACTCTATATATCTATATCTATAACTATCTATAAAGCAAGTAGTGTTTCTACCCAAATTTGTTTTGCCTGGCTATTTTGCAGAAAATCCCTTGAGTTTTTTCAAAATTAACCCGCAGTCCGTCTGACTATTTTAAAAGAACTCAATTAAAGAAAAAAAGAGTTATTTTGCAGAAAACCTCTTGACTGTTTATAAATTAACCTGCAGTCCCAATGTTAAAAAGAAAGAGAGGGCTTGGATAAAAAAAGACCTCCTGCATCCTCTTCTGCCCCCATCCGCGTCGCGCTTGCGCTCCTCCCTCCCGTCGTCGCTCGGAGCTCCCGCGCCGCCGCCTGGACCTTCGTCCTCCGTCTGCTTTCCTCCCTGCATCGTCGTCCCATTGCAACGCACAGGCATTTTGCTATGTGGCGCGCCACACAGCCCCATCCCGTATGGCATGGCCAAATCTCTAATTTGAAAACTCAAATTGAAAATCTGAACCGTTCAAATTATTCTACATATTAATATCGCCTTGTATACCAAATTTTATATTTTTTTGAATTTTTTTACTATTTTATCAGATAGGTCAAAGATGCAATAAAATAAATACTCTAGAAATCGTTGAATTAATGCATCTTTGACTTATCTGATAAAATAGTAAACAAATTAAAAAAATGTAAAATTTGGTATACAAGGCGATATTAACGTGTAGAACAATTTGAACGGTTCGAATTTTCAATTTGAGTTTTCAAATTAGAGATTCGCCATGCCACACTGGGTGAGGTGTGCGGCGCGTCGACAAGAGCCCATATATATATATATATACTCTAGAAATCGTTGGATTAATGCATCTTTGACTTATCTGATAAAATAATAAAAAAATTTAAAAAAATAAAATTTGATATACAAGACGATATTAATATGTAGAACAATTTGAATGGTTCGGATTTTTAATTTGAGTTTTCAAATTAGAGATTTGGCCATGTCATACGGGATGGGCGTGCGACGCGCCACACACCATATATATATATATATATATATATATATATATATATATATATATATATATATATATATATATATATATATATATGGATCACACTATTATTGATGTGATGGTCTTACATTGCAGTGGCTACTTTTTTTAACTTACACTCTTTTCATCTTTTAATAGACGACGTTATTGATTTTTTATATGAGTTTAGTTCTGTTTTATTTTAAAATTTTGTGTCAATGTTTAGAAATATAAGCCATGCTAAAGTATCTTCAACGTTGAACCAAATCATAACAAACTAAATGGTAATTAAGACGAATGATCAAAGTAAGTGACAACATCTATTAAAAATGTGAAAATTGGAAAAATGTTTAAATTTTTCTTGATACCTTTTCTTTAATCTGGATATAAGATGCTCTAAAGTAAAATTTACTGAGATATTTTTAACACAACTATTACGTTACTTTCAAAAGAGGCAACAAATAAAGGTAGTATAATATGACAGAAAAATATGTAGTGTAAATTGCATAAATAAATAGTACAGTAGGATAAGAAAATATGTAGTGTAAATTAGATATGTAGTGAAAACCTAAAAAACATCTAGAATAAAAAAATGATGCCTGATATTTATTCATTTTTACTAATATGGTTGAATCTCAGTTGTCCATTTTAGAACAGTTGCACTCCATATTTCCCTCGGTAGGAGATAACTGCAGCCAATATATATGCACATATCTATTCTAGGCTCGTGTATCCAACTACCGGTCAAGCTTGAAATTTTCATTAATTGGTCTCTCGTTCGGCTAACGACGGCGAGCAGCTAGCTGCCGGCCGGCGGAGGTCATGAAGATAGGGTGCGACGCTTGCGAGCAGGCGGAGGCGGCGGTGCTGTGCTGCGCCGACGAGGCCGCGCTCTGCCGCCGCTGCGACGCCGCCGTCCACTCCGCCAACAGGCTCGCCGGCAAGCACAACCGCGTCGCGCTCCTCCTCCCTTCCTCCGCCGCCGCAGCAGGGCCCTCGCCGGCCGGCACCGCCGACGCCGACGACCACCACCCCACCTGCGACATCTGCCAGGTTGATTAATTACTCTTGCTGTAACAGAGAGAGATTTTAATTTTTGTCGTTATAGTCAAAAGAGCGGGTAATTAATTCATTAATTCATATACGGAATACAAGAGATATTTTACATGGTACAAAATAAATATCTTGCATACTTTCCTTCAACCAAGATAAACCAACTCGTATTGGATTAATCTGGTTAGCCATACAAGCTAGTTGGACAGATGGAGTATACTTTTCTAGGCGTACTCAGGCATTGAGATGATTGCCAATTTTCTTCAAGCAAGGACATGCCTAGTAATACATATAACTAGCTAAGCTATTAAGGCTGCAGTTTGCATAACAAACATTCCTAAAAGTTTCTTTTAAAATTATATGCACCACTACTAAATAATTTTAATTATATACATGTTTGATCATATTTTCAATAGAATTACGTCTACATATACTATCTTAACCTCAAATTTATTATATTTTAGCTGTAACAGTCTTAAGGCTATTGTCAGAATTTTATCTTTTTTTAAAAATTTAAAGATCAAGCTTTACACACACATGTAATATTATACATGTCAAAAAAATTTTAGATTTTTTGGTGATATTTGTTAATTGATACGCACGGTATGTACATGTGAGGGCTTGTGTGCATAGAATACGTTTCCATGCAGATGAACTTTTTGTTTTAATTAATGTTTTTGAGATTTTGAAACATTATGTACGGACATATATATTCTATAAACTAATAGTTTTGAAAATCAAACCAATCAATTCAATCTGATCAATAATTCTAGAATCTAAAATTAGAAAAAAAATACAAATATATTGTCGACTTGTCAATTATATATAATATTGATCCATCACTTTCTATTTTCCTGGTTTAATTCTGAATCTGCAATTAATAAATGCAAGGCTATACTTTGCGTTTATTCTTAATTTTAGTATTTATTTTATTAAATGTTTATGAAATCGGAATTAGTATTTCATAATTTTTCGGCGTTATTCTTAATTTTAGTTATATTTTTCATTAAAAAATTTCAGTTATTCTTAATTTTAGTTATATTTGTCATGGAGTCTCAATTTCAGTTTTCTTCACAATTTAGTATTTGCAAAAATGATTTCACAACTATTTGTCTACCAAGTTATGCTCGTGCAGGAGTGAATTTTAGTTTTTTTAGAACTTCTATGATTTGTTCCTACCTATACATGAATATACAAATTTGTTTCCTTTTCTCTGGCTAATATGGAAAATTCTAACTACTTGTACATATGTTCATATCGTTGGCATTATATATTTGAGGTTCATTTGATGTTTTTTAGAGGTTTAAAGTTGTTATGAAGTTGGTCGGTGTAGATCATCCTCTTAATCATTTTAAATGAAGTAATTAGTAATTAACCAATCCTGAATGGGGGTAATTAATTACCGATTAACCAAGCTAGATGTATCACCTAAATGAGTAATTAATTTGCACGTAATTACAGGAGAAGATGGGCTACTTCTTCTGCCTCGAGGACCGCGCCCTGCTCTGCCGGAGCTGCGACGTCGCCGTCCACACCGCCACCCCGCACGCCGCCGCCCACCGCCGCTTCCTCATCACCGGCGTCCGCATCGGCGACAGCGTCGACGCCGTCGCCGCGGCCGACGTCATCGTCAGCGCAACAAGCAGCAGCATCGCGCCCGCCGTCTCGGCCAGCGGCAACCACTCCGTCGCCGGCGCCGGCGGCAATGACAGGTCGCCGGCGCCGGTGAAGTTCTCGGGAGGAGATGGCGGCGTTGAGCTGGAGCAGCAATGGCCGTGGAGCGACGTCTTCGCCGACGACGACAATGACGTCACCGCCGCCATGGAGCAGTGCTACCACCCTGGCATCTCTGAGCCTCACTCCTCCAGCCTCACTGGATGATGGCAGCTTAGCTTCAGTCAAATTAATCAGGTGCTATATATAATTAATTTCCATCAATTGATCCCACAGAAAAGAATATTTCTAATATTAAGACCCCGTGCGTTAAAAATAAATTAAGTGTCTATCCTATTAAATTAATTAATATACATTTATTTAGTTTAAATAATACTATAATTTATTTTATTAAACAAGCAGATGATTTTTAAAGTTGAAAAGAGTCAACAATAAAACATAAAAAGACTTATCGATAGTATAGATCATGAGGCCTATATATCACTGATGAGAATGTAAATCATAACTATTACATTTTAATTTTTAAGTAGCAGATTGTGATTTTTTACTTCATATAAAAAGTGATTAATTAGTTCTAGATATCTGAGGTCATCAAAGTATAAATACTATGTAAAGCAGTGTCAGATTTGCAAATGTTAAAGAAGAGAATCAAATGTTCAGGGTCATCAAGAGTACTGGTTGAGAAATTCTGCAGCTCAAAATGGCACATGCAGACATGATGGCAAGTTTACTTGAGAATTGTCTGAAGTGTAACCAATCTTGCATTAAGAAAGATCAGAGAAGACGCAGGTGACATAACAAAAAAAAACACATAATAAAACCAATCTATATTGATCAGTTCTACTCATGAGATGGTACTCATAGGATTAAGTTTTTTATGCAAAATTAAACGATGCAACCAAATGTCTGTACAAGGACAATTTTCCTTCTTGAGAGCATAAACTGGCTGGAGAAACTTATGAATACATTGTCAACAAAGACAACACTTGCTGGTAACATGCTTGATAAATAGTCTAAAATTGTCTCACCTCCTGTCTCAGGAAAGCCAAAAATATTAGGCCATCAGAGATTCAGAGTGAAGATGCTAGAAATAGAAAATGAATCATGGAACAAAGATGGTGATAGCGTCATACTACTTTTAATTTTAATTTTAAGCTATATATGTGGCATTTCCTGCTGCATGAATATTTGAAATGCGCCTTCTATAACATTGAACATGTTTGCTCTAAATGATTAAGAGGATTTGACACGCATCTGTCTCTTCACCTGCATTTAACAGTGTCAGACTGTCATTTGGTGCCAATTGTCAAAGAATACATAAACAAAATATGGCACTTACTTTACCTTTAACTTCTTTGATCTTTGAGTTTTCCAACAGTGGAAAAGGCTAGGGCAACCAGGTCGTCCAGCTTCTGAGCAACTGTAAATTTGAGACGGTAAGAATGGTTAAGGACACTGTCAAGCAGTAACAAGAATCAGCATGCTCAAATAAACTTGTTAGTTGTTAATCAACTAATGTATGACACAAAGATCCTAGAAGCATTCCAAATAAAGCATCAGAATCAATATCTTGTGGATGCTAACATGTTTTATAATTAATTAATCAGTTAATACAACAACTGTTAGCCACATTTCATAACTCTAGATCAAGTTACTTTCTGCTAGTTACTATGATTGGAAAGAAAGAATCGTTGCCAGCATGTTCATCTATGTCCCATCAAATATCCACTAATATCCATTTAAAAACTAGAAGATGTACCAATTTCATGTCCTAAAAGTTAAAAAGGAAAAAGGGCTGGTTACAAACATATAGTGTTACTCACATGCTCTCTTTGTCACAATTTTCCATGTAATAATCATCGCTGTGCAGCTTGCTCGGTGAAACGACATTTCTGTTTTCGCTTCGTCCATTCTGGTCTTTCTGGACACCATAACTGTCAACAATCTTCATAGCTTTGATCCCATGAGCAAGGTCCTCATCTTCTTGGCCTGAGGGCACAACTAGGGCCATTGACGATCTCCTTTCGTACGGGCTGACAATTTGTGGCACAACCTGATGTCTATCAGGTCTTGCTTGATTTACCATGCCAGGTGTGTGTTTTTCAGCAGCCTGGAGCCAAGCACTCTCCAACCTTTGCTCATCAATCATTAATATCTTTGACATATGTGTGGTTTTAGATTTTCCTGAATTTACAGAAGTAACTGAAGCTGACCGCAACCTTTCATCACCAGCTAAGGCAAATTTGAACTGCTCCAATCCTTTCTTTGCTTCATCAGAATAATCAAAATTTCTACTTGAGGTGTTCAAGGTTCCCTTTAGTCGGTCGCTATTCGATGAGCAACTCAAGACGTCAGTTTCGACTCGTCTTACTTTAGGTCCCACACCTGATGTTAGACCACTGGCTATAAATTCAGGTAGTAGATCCATTCTGACTTCCACAGTGCATCTCACTACTGTCTCAATTGAATTTGTTATGCTGCTCAGAAATCTTTCAGCGCGAGACTTTATATTGCTCTCCTCAAATGCTATAAAGGCAAGCACATAGCCTGCAAAAAAGGATCATTGAATTTTACTTCAATAACATGGAACACTTTCTTCTTTTGAAAATTGGAGAAGTTAAAATCTGCACGAGCATAAAAAAAAATACAAGGCCCTATGTTGAAGATAGGTTCCTCTTCAACTTTGAGATATCTAAGCAGCCCATTTGAAAGCCATATTAAGTCCTAAACAAGTGCAATTCTATTTGCACAATTTGAAATTATTTTGGCGTATTTGGCCTCCAAGTTGAAGCCACAGACTTAGCCTAGTAGATGTTGTACCAACATAGAAGCTGTGAACTAAGGCCAATCTAGTCAGAGTTTTCCATATGTGACAAGTTAGTTCTAGCAAACCATCACTCTACATACAGATATCACCATACAGTTTATAATTTTGTCAACTCTGTAACTGTTGTTTCTTTTCCATTTCTATTATGTAGCTCAACGATTCCAATTCATTAGCAAAACATGATTCTATCAAAACATTCTGTAGCTCAATGATTCTATTAAACAGGACACATATTTGAAGACGAGGTTGCTAAATATATTCAAGCAATATATAGTAGGAGAAATTCCACCAAATCACAAATTGATCAGGTGCACTATCAACTATGTACTTTGTCTTTTGAAATTGTACGTGACTGTTAACGACCAAATTTGGTACCCAAATCTTCGGGTTTGAAGTCAAGATTGAAGCGAAATCGAAGAAGAAATGTGATCTGCGGAGAGACAGAGGCCGCATCGGCTAAGTCCGAATCGGCTGCGAAGCTAGTCTGCTGAGTCCGAATCGGACAAGGATGGCCAATAGCCGATTCCGATTGAAGATAGAAGTGAAGCCAGTCCCGAAACGAAAGCTTAAGGATAGAGTATTGGATTCGGTTTCCAAAGTGCTTTGAAGATATCACCATCTATGGATAACGTCCTGTAACGACAATTGTATCTTTAAATTAGGATATTTTGTATAGTTTCCTTTCGTGATAATGTCGGTTTGTTTTGTAATCTAATCTGTAATAGGAATCGTGTCCATCACGGACTCATTGTGTATTCGGGTATAAATAAGACCCGAGGGCTTGATATATCAACAATCAATACAATCTCGGCGCATCGTCAAACCTTTTTCGTTTTTACTTTTCTCGACAATTGCTTTTGCTCGGGCTGCATCGACGTTGATCTCCGAACAAGGTAATTCCTTGTTGCAAGTGGCTTGTATCGTCGGGGTTAGCGCTTACATCATTATGATACTCTAATTTTGATGTTATAAACTGCTTGAGTTATCATACGTGACATATAATCTAGAACAATATCTAGATCTATCTTGCAACCGACTGAGTTCTCTCTGAAAACCGCAGCCGATGGAGCTAGATCTAAATGTTGATTTAGATTATATGGTGTGTCTACCGTCTCAAGAGGTTCTCATTGGCCCATACAGATCTAGTATTTCTTCTTGTACTTAATGCTGCATCAAATCGACCTGTTAAGTCGCTTTTAGAGATATATAGATCTGTTCAACATAATGCTTACCATTAGAGACAGTGCCGGGGTTTCAGCCGGTCTTACCTGTTTTAATCATCTTTTTAGTATTAATTACTATTATATGTATTAGAGTTGCCTTTTATATTAAGATCTCAATCTATTTAAATGTCATAAGCCAACATCAATGTGTTGAATTATATCAACAGCTGATTGATCTAGGTTTATCGTATTTAACTCAAATTAATATCTTTTTATAAAATATATCGGAGTATTAGCTGATTTACATTAGATCTACGACATCGGCTGGGTTATGAATGCATATAACTTTTATACTAATGCACTTTTGGATCTAAGTGGTTTATACTGTCTTGGTATACTACCGATCTATCCCAATCACTTAATTTAAACGTGTGTTGGGATAACGATTATATATTTATTAATTTCTTTAGCCAATCGAGTAGGATCTAATCTTAACCCAAACGCATATTTCTTGTTTTCTTGTTGGTTACAGGATCAAACCAACTGGCACGCCCGAATTCCACCAAAGGCAATCAACTTGGACCTGCACTAGAGTAAAGCAAATCTATCAGGCCAGTGCGTGGGAAGCTTTTCTCATCAACACGCTTTTGGCACGCCCGGTGGGACGATCTGCAAACTTCCAAGTTCGACGTGATGTCTGACACCAAGACTCCAGAGATCGACCAAGAAAACATCATCCCAGTGACAATGGAGCAACTGTCGGCTGAATAACTAGCCGACTACAAGCAGATGGTTGAGCGGCTGCAGGCACATTACCTGCAATCCTTCACCCAGACCAGATCTGGGGCGGTCCTCCAGAAATTCAAGTTCTCCATCGAAGACTTTGACATGTCTAATGAAGACAAGAAAGGAAAGAAGAAGGTGGAAGATGACAAACAAGAGCAAGATGATTCGGGACCCCACACACTGCAAGACCAAGTCAACTCGGTTGTCCACCACGCGCTTGTCAACCAGTCTGGGATACTGGTTAACACTCTCAACAATATGATAAGCACCATGGTTGATTCAAAGATAGCCGAGCAGCTGCCAAGGGGGCCGACATACTTTGCTGACGGCCAGTTCCCGCCTTACAGAACGCTATCTACTCACAGTCTGCCAGTCTCGCCACTAGGACAGCCAAATCCTCAAGGAGGGGCTCCGATCCAGCCAAATGTATAGGCATCGGCTTCAGAGCCGCACCCCAGGATCCTGGTCCGATAACAGCCTCAACATCAGGGCCGCGGTGTCCCAACAGTGACACAGGAACAGGTCGAGAACATGTTTAACACTAATCAGCGGCCAACCATGTCCAATTAGCCGATTGGCAACATCGCCTCGGGGCCACATCATAATCCCGCTGTTAATCGGCTACCTCCTGAGCAATCGCCGCCGATTACGTCTCGGCCACCTCTCGCTGCAAATCAGTTTCAATGCCAATATCCGGGAGGCCATGTTGACCAACAATACCAGCCGCAGACGCCACCACTCCAGTATCGGCAAGGACCCGTTCACTACGAGCAGTATGAGCCGATACTTCAAGTTCAAACTCAAGACAACAGACCTTGGGCCGATCTGATTGCCGACGTCATGCACGATCAGTTCGGCCTTAAACCCAAAGATTCTGGCAACATGTACCGGTACCCGTATCCGGAATACTTCAAGAGGGTGCCGCTGCCAAACCGGTACAAGGTGCCGGATTTCTCGAAATTCTCCGGGCAAGACAACGTGTCCACTTACGAACACGTCAGCCGATTCCTAGCTCAATGCAAGGAGGCGTCGGCTACAGACGCGCTCAAGGTACGCTTGTTCCCGCTATCACTTTCGGGGTCGGCTTTTACCTGGTTTTCTTACTTGCCCTACAACTCGGTTCAAAGCTGGGCCGATCTCGAGAAACAATTCCACAGCTACTTCTACTCCGGTACCCATGAAATGAAGCTGTCAGATCTTACCAGCATCAGGCAGAAACACAAAGAATCGGTTCAGGACTACATCCAGTGTTTCAGGGACATGAGAAATTGATGCTACAGCTTGGTGTTATCGGACTCACAACTAGCCGATTTAGCTTTTCACGGCCTTTTAGCCCCAATCCGTGAAAGGTTTTCGGCTCAAGACTTTGACAGCCTGACCCACTTGGCCCAAAAGGTGACGGCGCACGAGCAAAGATTTCAAGAATCCAGGAGGGTCGTCAAGAAAGTTATCCACGTCACTTGCACAACAGGTTCAGACTCAAGTGATAGTGACGCAGAGGTGGCAGCAACCGAGTGGACCAGAAACAAGAAGGCCATAACCTGCCAATGGTTGAAAAAGTCGGCTAAGGAGGAGAAATATGACTTTGATATAACTAAAGCCGACAGGATTTTTGATCTGCTGCTGAGGGAGAAGAGAATTCGGCTGCCGGACAACCACATTATCCCATCAGCCGACGAATGGCACAACGCCACCTCCCACAGCACAAACGATTGCAAAGTATTCAGGGAGCAAATCCAGTCAGCCATCGAAGCCGGCAAGATAAAATTCGAAGAATCAACTAAGCCGATGAAGATCGATGGTAACCCTTTCTCGGTCAATATGGTCCAAGCCGGCCCCCGGCGAGCTGATCGGCAGCACCGAATGGCGTACAGTTTAGCCGAAAAACTAAAATCAGTCGAGGTCGACTCAGGAGCATCGTACGAAAAGCCGACTAGAGATGAAGCCGCTTCGATCAACATGGTGCACACCACTGGCCGATCGGCCGACCGTCGGCCCAGACAGACGGACAGCCGAGTGCATTTCCAACGCAGGGTCCGAGAAGAAGAAGAAAGCTGATACGGTAAGCCATATCAAAGAACATCCGATCGGCTGGGTGTAGCGTACTACTGCTGTCATGACGGCTGTGATCCGCATTGGCGCTGCGAGTTCTTCAGGTTCTGCTGGGAGCAAGGAATGAAACTGCCCACACTTGAAAATTGCCCGGCATGCAACGAATACAGGGAGGACGAATACAGGGATCCACCGATGGAGAGTTCTAGCCGATTCGTCCCCCGAGCCGTTCAACTTAACCAGCGGAAACTTCCCGTCCATGATCGGCTCGGCCCAATCCACCAGGACTTCTTCCGAGAAGAGGCCGAAGAGGAGGCTGATGAAGAACAATCAGCCAACCCCCAATGGTATCCTTTGGACTTGTTCACCAAGACGCAGAAAAGAAAAATTCAGAGGCTTAAGAGTGAGGGACGGGAAGAAGAAGTCCAGCGGATGATCCAACAACAACAACGTCGGCAGGGCGCAAAGCAATGGCGTGTCAAGAAACAGGCAGCCCCAGCTGACGAGAACCCAGCCGACAAGGCCAAAAGGGCGGCGAAGGGCAAAGGAGTGGTCACTGCATCGGTCAACATGGTTTTCATATTGCCGGCCGAATTTGAGGCTATCGAAGCCGATGCAGACACAGTGAAAGAAACCTTGGCTAAACTGGTATTGTCCCCGGAACCAGCTATCTTCGAGAAACCTGAGGGGACCGAGAATCGGCACTTGAAGCCCTTATACGTCAAAGGATATGTCAACGGGAAGCCGATGTCCAAGATGCTAGTTGATGGAGGGGCTGCTGTCAACCTGATGCCCTACGCAACCTTCAGAAAGCTAGGCAAAGGAGCCGAAGATCTGATCAAGACCAACATGGTGTTCAAGGACTTCGGCGGCAACCCTTCAGAAGCCAAGGGAGTTTTAAATGTTGAGCTGACCGTCGGCAGCAAAACCGTGCCCACTATGTTTTTTGTCATCGACGGAAGGGGTCGTATAGCCTGCTGCTTGGGAGGGATTGGATCCATGCCAACTGTTGCATCCCTTCCACAATGCACCAAAGCTTAATCCAGTGGCAATGTGTGGGGTCTCCTAAAAGGATCAACTCCCACAATACCACATAACCTCCCAGGAGTCTGGTTATGCGTGAGATAATATAGATACAAGAGCTTTGCGTATTTATACAAACTTATAAGGTTCAAATATAACTCATACAATACAAGAGAAAGCGCGACACTTCCACAAGGATTGCCCGAGTGTAGAGTCGACCTAGAAATCGTACTCGTCTTCCCAATCCTCTAGGGTATTTGGGAGTTCTTCCTCTGCTTCTGGGTTACCTGAGTATAATTATGCAAGGGTGAGTACCAAAGGTACTCAGCAAGCCAAGCTGGATACAGTTTTATTCTTATACTTATGCATGCTATATCGACAAGAGAAATATTTTGTTAAAAGAAAGAACTAATATTTACATGTGTTCTATCCCTTAATAGTATATCTGATATATCTAACCTTGAGTGTGAAGCATGAATATCAATTTTATAAATTTTACCCCTTTCCTAAATATACCTAGATATGCATATTTCTTTTAATAGTATTCAGAAAAGGTGCTCATGTCGCTGTACTGGATTCACCCATAGACATAGCTCCATTAACCGGGAGTACGACGTATTCGAATACCAATCGACTCTGCAGTGTCTGCCTAGCTTTACCCGAGGATTAATCCTAGGTTGCAAAGCTAAGGATAACATGACTTTTATATAGTTCTAACCTTTTCTGATGTGTGATCGAGATCTGGGTTCTATCTTAATAGGAGCACCAATTCTAACCAGTAATTGGTGGATATGTCTCCTATTTAATAGCTGCTCGTCACACACTTGCCCCGGCTTGGTGGAACCTGGATTCTATCTTAACAGACGGTACCGATCTGGTTAGTATCGGCGTTTTATCCGTTGTTTACATAGCTGCCCACCATAAGACTTTTATGAACACTACAATCTCCAAATGCTGTTAAGCGCATTATAAATCTCCTGAGTCCCCAGAGAGATCAGAGAGAAATATATAAATGCCATGCCGGTTTAACCGGTCCATCGGATGGGCAAAACTATGTCCTTATTCTGGCACAAGTACTTTTATATTTTCTGGCATACAGCCAAAACCATATTCATATCACATAAAATGATAGGGTTTATATTCACCTATCACATGAAATAATAATCCATTCTCATATTACATGAGATGATAGGACTTATATTTGCCTATCCCATAAAATAATAGATCACTTTTCTATTTGGTCATATGAAATAACTTCCTATGAGCATGAAAGAAATACTAGTACATGTAATAATGTTTATTTTATCATGGTGATAATTTTATATCTAGTCCTAGTTATCAAGGTATTTTCTAAAGAGAAGGAGAATATATCTATTAACATGAAATAATGAACTCCTTCTTTTCTACATATGAAATAATAGGCAATACCTAGTGCATGCATTACTAACATATATAAACTAAAAATATTAACACGCATGATTTTAGAGAACATCTAAATCTATATGAAATAATAGTCTCTAACTATCTAACCCATCCCCGAAACATTTCTAACTTAATATGCTTTAATAACAAGAATTTTTTATTTTTAAATATTATAAATGATCAAGGATAGTTTGGCTTGTCTTGCGTGTCGGCGGTCTCAAAACTCGTATTTGGTAGGAGGGCGATAAGGGCGTTTATATCAACCTTTGGGTCGTGTTCTAATTCTTCTAAGAATATAACGTCACGATCTATTGATAAAATAAAATAAAAGAAATTAACAAATAAATCCAAATAATAACAAAAAATATTACAAAAGAAAGAATACTTTAGGGTGAAAAGATTCTTTTAAAATTTAGAAGATATTATTCCTTTGGTTTAAAGATTTTTAAATTCTTATAAGAATATAAAAGGTTTTGAAATAAAAATTTGAATGAGTTCAAAAGGAGTAAAGAAATATATTTGGAAGAATAAAAAGATTTGAAAAGAGGGTTTAAAAGAGTTTGAAAAAGGTCAAACTATTTTTCTAGAGTCTTTCTCTATGGTTTTCTATTTTTCTCTTGCTTCTTTCTAACTCTACAAGGAAAAAAACAGAAAAAGAAAGATTAAAAAATGGGGTGGAGACATGGGTTGAACCCCAGGACTTCTCCTTCTTTCCTTTGTTTCTTTCCACTGCACCACTTGCCTACTTCTTACTCACTTGCCTACTTCTTACTTCCCTTTCCCCTTCTATTCTTTTCTTTATTCCTTCTTCTGACTACTGTTCATCGTCTTTTATCTTCGTTCTTTTCTCTCTCTCCCGAAACTAGCAGTTGCAGAACTGCTTGCGCATGGCATGGAATGGCTAAAGCTTAGGATTTAATGGGTTTTCTCCACCTAGGACTCATGGCTGTTCCATTTTTGTGGTTAAATGGGTCGGCAAAACTCGGAGACGAGTCGGCGACGACGCACAGGTTTCAGCAGTGAGGAGGTTCAGCGCCGGCGTGCTTCGGTAAGAAATTAACCAGAAAAAGGAGTCTACAAGCATCTATGAACCTTGGGGAAACTTTCTAGCCCACTAGTTGAATCGAAAACGCACTGGAGAAGGCTAGCACCATGCGGCTCCGACCGAAAAACAGAGCATGGCCGGCGGCTATCGTCGCCAGCACCCTCTAGTAATTAAACACTTAAAATCTTTGGGGAAAAGTAGGCATAGGGATCTTAGATCATCGGCATACCTCAAATTTGAAAGATTATTGGTCGAAGATTTCTAATTTTGAAGTTCCCTCGATGCGGCTTGTTCTAGGGTTCTTCGAACCCGACTCTGAGTCTTGGCAAAATTGGCAGAGTATAAGCTATAATAATTGGGGGTTTTAGGGGGTATTTAAGAAGGAAAGACGGCGATCCAAAATGGTATACAAAGTTCAAGCTATTGGGGTCTATTTATAGGAGTTCAAGGTTGGTTTTCTTCGAGGATATGCTCGTTGGCTATGGCAATGCAGTTCATATCGGTTTGGCGATGATATGGATGATGTCGTGGCCAAGCCAATGGCTTGATAACACGTTCACTAAGTTGAGGCCATGGTTTTGAATTGGTTCGGTGTGCCAATGTGTGAAATATATGTTCCTGAGAGGTAAAACCTCGACGGCGATGGTTTTTCTCTGTGTTGGTTCACTGGAGATTACAGCGATGACTCATCGATTCGATCCAAGATAGCTATGCCTGTGTGGATAGGGTAGTCACTATGTCGGTTGGATTTGCTTCGGTGGGCAAAGATTAGCCCACAGGCGCGTTGGCCGTGGTATGGCGCGCCGTGGGTTGCTCGTAAGCAAAGGTAGAAGAAAACTGGGAAGGGAGAAGAGGAAGGAAAGAAAAAGGAAGGGAAAAGAAAAAGAAAGAAAAAGGAAAAAGAGAAATAAAAGGAAAAGGGAAAATTTTAGGAAAAGTTTTGATAAATTTTATTTAGATTTTAAAGTTAATTTTTAAATTTTAACTTTTATAAATTTTCTTGATTTAAGAATTATATTTAAGATTTTCAAATAATTATAACCAATCACTTATATATTTGGTTTTCTAGCTTGTTTTCAAGAAAATTTAAAAGTATTTGGGGATTTTTTGAATACTTTAAACTAAATATAATACAAAATTAATTTGCAAAAATAATTTTACTATTTTATTCCTATTTAAGGTTACAAATTTGAGTCTGTTACACAAGGCGACAATATAGAAATCGTGCCAGCCAACAGGTCAGTCAACGTTGCTAACGCCGATTTACCATTTTGGAAAATCGATGGTATTGATTGCGTGTCCAGTAAAGTTTGGCAAGCTGATTTCTTAAAGGTGTCCGATTTCTATATACAACCCATTGGAGATGAAGAACCTCAATTATTACTTTGTATGCGTCGTGGAGGGCTCGAGCGTCTACAACGAGGACACCGTGGACGACATCGACGGCAAACTCGGGCAAGGTTTTATGTCGGCCGACGAGTTAGAAGAAGTGGATATAGGTCTAGGAGATAGGCCTAGGCTGACATATATTAGTAAACATTTATCTTCTCATTTTAATACCAAGCTTGTTGAATTGTTAAAGGAATATAAAGATTGTTTTGCTTGGGAATATTTTGAGATGCCCGGTCTTAGCCGATGAATTGTTGTGCATCAGCTTCCTATCAAGCCAGGATATCGACCGTACAAACAGCCTCCCAGGAGGTTTAAAGCCGATATGTGTGATGCGACCAAAGCCGAAATCACTCGGTTATATGACACTGGATTTATTCGGCCCTGCCGATATGCTGAATGGGTTTCAAATATAGTTCCAGTAATGAAGAAAAACAGCAAGCTACCACTAAGGACGAATACCCAATGCCTATAGCCGATTTGTTAGTGTATGCCGCCTCTGGCCATAAAATTATAAGTTTCATGGACGACAACGTAGGTTACAATCAGATTTTTATGTCCGAGGAAGACATCCATAAAAAAGCTTTCAGGTGCCTAGAGGCAATCGGCCTATACGAATGGGTCATCATGACTTTCGGCTTGAAGAATGCTGGAGCTACGTACTAGAGGGCCATGAATTACATATTTCATGACATGATCGGCTCCTTAGTAGAAATCTACATCGATGACGTCATTGTCAAATCTAGGGAGATAGAAGACCATATAGCCGATCTAAGGCAGGTTTTGGAAAGGACAAGAAAGTATGGCTTGAAGATAAACTCTATCAAGTGCACGTTTGGTGTATCGGCTGGCCAGTTCCTAGGATTTCTTGTTCACGAGAGGGGAATTGAGATCACACCAAGAAGCATCAACGCCATTAAGACGATTCAACCTCCAAAGGACAAGAAGGCATTGCAATTCCTGATTGGCAAGATCAACTTTATCAGACGGTTCATAGCAAACCTATCATAGAAGATGGAGCCGTTCACACCTTTTCTTCGGCTCAAAGCCGATCAAGCATTCACCTGGGGGGTAGAACAGCAGAAAGCTTTGGACAACATAAAAGATTATCTCAGCTCCCATCCAGTCCTGATTTCTTCACAAAAAGGGGTGTCATTCAAGTTATACTTGTCAGCCGACCAGAAGTCCATCGGCTCAGTTTTGATTCAGGAGATCGAAGGGAAGGAGAAAATAATTTTTTATCTTAGCCGACGACTTCTGGATGCAGAGACAAGGTATTCACCAGTGAAGAAGTTATGTTTGTGCTTGTATTTTTCATGTACGAAGTTAAGGCATTATCTATTATCCAGTGAGTGCACTGTGGTATGCAAAGCCGACGTAGTAAAGTATATGCTATCGGCTCCAGTTCTAAAAGGACGAGTCGGGAAGTGGATTTTTGCCCTAACAGAGTTTGATTTGAGATACCAGGCACCCAAGGCAATAAAGGGACAAGCTATAGCCGATTTTGTGGTGGAACACGAGATGATTCAATCGGCTCGGTGGATATCATGCCTTGGACTTTAGCTTTTGATGGCTCGGTTTGCACAAATGGGTGCGGTATCGGCTTGGTAATAATTTTCCTAAGGGGGCAAGCTTTGAGTTTGCTTTTTCAATCACACCCCATGCAACAAACAATCAAGCCGAATATGAAGCCGTACTGAAGGGACTATAACTGCTCAAGGAAGTCAAAGCCGACGCCATCGAGATAATGGGCGATTCACTATTGGTCATCAGCCAGTTATCAGGAGAATATGAGTGCAAAAACGATACGCTGATGGTCTACTATCAAAAGTGCCGAGAATTGATGGACAACTTTCGGCTAGTAACCCTGAAACATATCCCCAGGGAGCAAAATGCAGAAGCCAATGATCTAGCTCAGGGGGCATCAGGCTACAAGCCGATGACGAGAGAAATCGAAATAGAAATTGCAAACATGTCAGCCGACGACTGGAGACATGAAGTCTACAACTATCTGCAAAATCCATCCCAGTCGGCTTCAAGGAAATTGCGTTACAAGGCTCTACGATATGTTTTGCTCGACAAAAATTTATACTATCGGACGATTGATGGCGTCTTGCTCAGATGCCTAAGTGCCGATCAAGCCAAAGTGGCTATCGGAGAAGTACATGAAGGAATTTGTGGCACGCATCAATCGGCCCACAAGATGAAGTGGCTACTTCGGAGAGCAGGGTACTTTTGGTCAACTATGCTGGAAGATTGTTTTAAATATTGTAAAAGTTTGGAGCCATCCAGAGAGCGCCAGCATCGGCTATGAACCCCATTATCAAGCCTTGGCCGTTCAGAGGTTGGGAATCGATATGATCGGCCAAATTAATCCACCCTCAAGCAAAGGACATAAGTTTATATTGATGGCAACCGATTATTTTACCAAGTGGATGGAAGCAATTCCCTTGAAGAAGGTTGACTCTGGGGATGCAATCGAGTTTGTGAAGGAGCACATTATCTACAAA
The DNA here is from genome assembly GCA_019925245.2 of Oryza australiensis. Lineage (NCBI taxonomy): Eukaryota > Viridiplantae > Streptophyta > Magnoliopsida > Poales > Poaceae > Oryza > Oryza australiensis. The sequence continues at coordinate 2,851,513 of JAIFGZ020000278.1, read as the reverse complement.
TTCGATGTCCCTCAAACTATTACCACGGATTAGGGATCTATCTTTGTCTCAGATGAGTTTGTTCAGTTTGCCGACGGCATGAGATTAAGCTGTTAAATTCTTCGCCATACTATGCTCAGGCTAACAGGCAAGCAGAAGCTTCCAACAAAAGTTTAATCAAACTGATAAAGAGGAAGATCACTGAGCACCCAAAGCAATGGCACAATCGATTGGTCGAATCATTATGGGCTTATCGGATGGCTTGCCACGGATCAATCCAGGTGTCTCCATACAAATTAGTCTATGGACATGAAGCAGTTCTGCCATGTGAGAACATCATCAGTTTAAGAAGGATTCAACTACAAGATCAACTAACAACCAATGATTATTATAATCTCATGGTGGATGAATCAGAAGACCAGTCCTATCAAGGATGCGCGCTTTGAAAAAAGTGACCAGGGACAAGGAGTGAGTAGCCTGTCATTATAACAAGAAGGTGGTGTCTAAGTCTTTTGAAGAGGGTGAGCTCGTTTGGAAATTGATATTGCCGATTGGATCAAGGGATAGCAAATTCGGCAAGTGGTCACCAAACTGGGAAGGGTCTTTCAAGATCCACAAATGCGTCTCTAAGGGTGCCTACATGTTAGAAGGATTGGACGGAGAAGTATTTGGGAGAGCTCTCAATGGCAAGTATCTGAAGAAGTATTATCCCAGTGTTTGGATCAACTCATGATTCGGCTAAGGTTTTGTCGATCCATGTTAGCCGATGTGTTGCGCAGATATACGCATTGCCTTTAGGACGTTTTATTCTAAGATTTTTTCCTCTGATCTTTCCAAATCGTCTCAATCTAGCCGACGGATGCGAGTTATTTGGTTTACTAATTTTATCAATGCTAAGGATATCATTGACAAAATTAAGGGGGCATATATAACACAAGGTCAGAAATCATAGATGTAAGACTTCAAATTTCTGGGGATTTTTCAAAATTTTCGAGACATTCGAGACTTGGGAATAACTGAATCAGTAGAAGCATGAGAATAGATTAAGGGCACACAAATAGCCGATTACAAAGTTATGTACACATGAGCAAAATACGGGTCACAGATTACAACCCCAAGAAGTTGTCTATAGTCGCTATTGCTGCCTCCTTGATAGTATTGACTTTGTCGACTACAGCCTTATCTTCTTGCTCGGTGCCGGGAACTGCTTTGGCCGATTTGTTTAGCTCACCCAAGTGCTTTATAGTGGCAGTCACCTTGCCCCTTCGATCTTCTTGAGCCTTGGGGAGATCGGCCAGCAATTGCTTCTTAGCAGCAATTTTTGCCCTGTATTGTTCAAGTTGTAGCAGCAAACCAGCCTCTTCCAGCTCGAGCTCGGCGATCTCGCCTTGTGTGGCCAACGGCCTAGTCAAGAGTTTGTCTAACTTTGTTTTTTTGGCCACCACATTCTTCACGGTCGCATCAATCCTGGCCGCCAGGTCGACTTGAGCCAGTCGCTCAAGCATCCTGCACATTGCGCGTTCCAATCTGGGCCGATGCTGATCGATGAAGACCGCCTTCGAGATCTTTTTGAATAGATCGTCAGGGAGCTTGTCTTCGATCTCGAAGAAGCATGATCGGGCCGATCCACACTCCACCACCAGCCGGTCGACGTCAATGTCTAGCCGACGACAGATGTCTTGTAGCTTCTCTTTGATCTCGTCGGCTACCACAGTTTTGTCCAGGCTGGTTGCTTCGGTTTCTTCCTCGCCGACGAACTCTTTGATGTCAAAATGTAGCAAATCGGCTAGAGTGTGTGAACAAAGACAGAGCAGTCAGGCAGGGAATAGGACAATCGAGTTTCCGAGTTCTAAAAAAAAGGGAAGAGAAGTAAAGCTTACTCGTACGACAGGAGATGCAACGGCCGTTTCCTCGGCAACCGAGCTGGCTGGGGCAGTAGCCTCTGCGATGTTGTGGCTAGCCGAAGTAGCCACCTCTTCGGTGTTCTGATTGGGGTGGCGACTTCCTCGGCATCGTGGCTGCCCATGGCCGATTGAGTGCGTTCACTTTAAGCTTGGGGGGCAGCCGATGGAGACCGAGGGGGCTATACAGAAAACAAGTGTTAGTAATGATCGGCTAAGTACAAAGACACAAGCAAACAGAGAGATAAGTTAAGAGGACTACTGTTGAAGCTGGGCGAGGAGTGCGATCGGCTAATCTCTTGAACTAACAAAGAGGATTTGGTTAAGGCTTGAGTAAAAATAGTTTGAGAATCAAATTCTAGAAGATGAGGTCCTTACCGACCGTTTTGAAGCAGGAGGACTTCGTGGGGATGGAACGTTGGCTGTAGGGCTGACTGAATTATTACTGGTGTCGCATGATGCAGCTGCCTCCGCAACGGCTTGAGAGACCTCTTCGTCCATGACTTTCTTTATTGAGGAACTTATCGATGCTTGGATCGATGGACGGGAGGTTGTTGGCGGGCATCTTCGGCTTCTTTTTCTTCTGTCTCTTGCAGGAGCAGCCGATGGTTGTGCAACGGCAGGAGAAACCCTTTTCTTCCTTGCTACAGGCTGACGTGTTTGCCCATATAATAGGGTCTTCAGCTTCGGCGCTTCCCAGCCGATTGCCGATGGGGCAACCCACAGCCGTTTGGAAGGATTCCTAGCCAGTATTCGATGGCAACCCCAGAGTTGCTTACCATCGGCGGATCTGTCTCTGTCATCTGCAAAGAAAAAGATTTAACTATCAGCTAGCGAAGACAACCGATTCAAAAGAAGAAGTATTAAGGGTAAAGAGCTTACCGAAGGGATTTTGTCAGGCAATAAAGTGGTGATGTACATAGAAGAGCGGTGATGGAAGATGTGTCTTTTTATTTCCACCCACCACTTGTCGTAGGCTGAACTCCTTTTGTGGGCCGCTCTATGATCCGATCTTTGCGAGGGGTGGGCCCTCTATGTCCATCGCTTGTTCATGACCGGTTTGTCGTCCAACACCCCTCGGGTTTCTATCTTGTCGGCATAGTAGCAGCCGATGGGCAGTTGCCCTAGTCCAAATTGCCTACCAGCCGACACCGGATAGTAAAACTCGTAAGTCTTCAGGATGTTGCGACCTTGGTGAATGTCGATCGGTAGGATACATGGGGTAAGTGTTGTGGTAAATATCTCTCTACATTTAGGGAATTCTTCTGAGTTTATTTCGTCCCAATTCAATTCAATCGGCAATTCAAATATATTTCGGTCTTCATAAAAGAACCATGTCCGATTGTTTCTTGCAAATCCATCATAGAGAGAGACGAACCACTCAGCCAGCAACTGAGCCGATTGCTTTGATCCAGTGTAAGCGGCTGCGGCTTCCCCAAAAGACTGACACCTCCTGGTGGTCACTTTGTTGCCCTCGTCATCTTCAGTTGGCTCCAGGAGGGAGAAGTGAGCGTCGATCAGCTGTGGCCAACCAAAAATCTTTTGAGTCATTAAGACCAGCCACAGTTGCATAAACCACCAAGATCCTCCGGTGTTAATGTTGGCATTGGCAGCTATTTTGGAGATGGCTTGGTTCAGAGTCTGGTAGAGGTAGCCGAGGAGGAATTTTCCTAGAGGCAGTTTCTTCTTATCAACTAAGGCCTCGGCTACTACTTGCCAGTTGGCTGTTGGCCCGTAGCTGGATCCACAGAAGAAGAATTTTTCGAGCCACATCATCAGAAACGCGGTATGCTCTCTAGCACTGATCGGCCCATCTCCCATATTCATTGACACATAGCCGTTCCAGCCACCTATTGCTTTAGTTTTGAAGGAGAACTGGCCCTTGCCTTCTAGCCTGTTTGGGTTAGCCGATGATAAAATATCTAATCCGGTGATCATGACTACATCGGCTAATGTGGGAGTCATGGGGCCTTGTTGAAAGAGGAAGGCATTTATGGTGTTATTCCAGAAGTATGTGGCGGCTGATATCAGTGGTTCGTCCTTGACCATGTCGGCTACAGACAGTGCAAGACACTGGGCTATCCCAACTTCTTCCCAGTGGCTTTGCTTGGCCGGCTGCATTCTCTTATACCATGCCGGCCAAGACTTATCCATGGATGGCCATGATTTGAAAGTGTCAGACCAGTGATTAAGGTTTGGGTTCCTCATCCTATAGGGCATCCTATCGGTTTCGGCTGTTATGAAGTCTGTGGGATCCTTATTGCCAATAGGCCCTAAAAAGTGTCTCTCATCTTTCAGCAAACTGGGAATTATTACTTGATGGGCGAGATGCTACAATCGGGAAAGAGGAAAACAAAATTTCAGATTTATAAACCCTAGAATTCAGATTTGCAATGGGGAGCAAGCAAGAAAGGAATTTTTAGCCTATTAGGGCGTACCTCGGGGAATTCAGCAGGAGACGAAGCCGATGGAGCGGCGGAGGATGCCATTGGAACGCCTGGGGTCGTCGGAGTAGGGATCGTCATCGCGAGCTTGAAGAGGCTGAGGATGTCGCCGGAGAGCTCGAGGGAGTTAGTTGTAGAAGGATTCCTTTGACGGCGTGAGTTGTTCAACGCGGAGAAGGCGTTATTTAAAGAGTTTTCGTAACGGCCGGAACAGATTCATCCTAGGGTTACGTTTGAAATTTGGATTGCACAAAATCCATAACACTTTCATATCGCGGACTTGGGGGCATGTGTTAACGACCAAATTTGGTAGCCAAATCCCCGGGTTTGAAGCCAAGATTGAAGTGGAATCGGAGAAGAAACATGATCCGCGGAGAGACAGAGGCCACATTGGCTAAGTCTGAATCGGCTGCGAAGCTAGTCGACTGAGTCCGAGTCGGACCAGGATAGCCGATAGCCGATTCCGATTGAAGATAGAAGTGAAGCCAGTCCCGAAAGGAAAGCTTAAGGATAGAGTATTGGATTCGGTTTCTAAAGTGCTTTGAAGATATTGTCATCTATGGATAACGTCGTGTAACGGCAATTGTATCTTTAAATTAGGATATTTTGTATAGTTTCCTTTCGTGATAATGTCGGTTTGTTTTGTAATCTAATCTGTAATAGAAATCGTGTCTGTCATGGACTCATTGTGTATTTGGGTATAAATAAGACATGAGGGCTTGTAAAAAGATATATCAACAATCAATACAATCTCGGCGCATCGCCAAACCTTTTCGTTTTTACTTTTCTCGACAAGTTCTTGCTTTTGCTCGGGCTGCATCGACGTCGATCTCCGAATGAGGTAATTCCTTGTTTCAAGTGGCTTATATCGTCGGGGTTAGTGCTTACATCATTATGATACTCTAATTTTGATGTTATAAACTGCTTGAGTTATCATACACAACATAATCTAGAACAATGTCTAGATCTATCTTGCAATCGACTGAGTTCTCTCTGAAAACCGCAGCTGATGGATCTAGATCTAAATATTGATTTAGATTATATGGCATGTCTACCGTCTCAAGGGGTTCTCATTGGCCCATACAGATCTAGTATTTCTTTTTGTACTTAATGCTGCATCAATCGACCTATTAAGTCGCTTTTAGAGGTATATAGATCTGTTCAGCATAATACATACCATTAGAGACAGTGTCAGGGTTTCAGCCGGTCTTACCTGTTGTAATCGTCTTTTTAGTATTAATTACTATTAGATGTATTAGAGTTGCCTTTTATATTAAGATCTCAATCTATTTAAATGCCATAAGCCAGCATCAATCTGTTGAATTATATCAACAGCCGATTGATCTAGGTTTATCGCATTTAACTCAGATTAATATCTTTTTTATAAAATATATCAGAGTATTAGCCGATTTATATTAGATCTACGACATCGGCCGGGTTATGAATGCATATAATTTTTATACTAATGCACTTTTGGATCTAAGTGGTTTATACTGTCTCGGTATACTACCGATCTATCCCAATCACTTAGTTTAAACATGTGTTGAGATAACGATTATATGTTTATTGATTTCTTTAGCCGATCAAGTAGGATCTAATCTTAACCCAAACGCATATTTCTTATTTTCTTGTTGGTTACAGGATCAAACCAACTGGCACGCCCAAATTTCACCAAATGCAATCAACTTGGACCTACACTAGAGTAAAGCAAATCTATCAGGCCAGTGCGTGGAAAGCTTTTCTCATCAACAATGACTCATATACATATGTTCCATGCTGAAAATAAGAGTACAAAATATGTTTACCTTCACATTGCCTAACACATACTAGTTTTCCATGGTCGAAAAGTAGTTGTTGCAATGTCTTGGAGTGACAGTTTTCAATGCATCTCATCCAAATATGGGCAAGACTATCTAAGTTTGCATTCACCAGAAGTCTTTGAGTTAAGTCCTGTTGAATTCTATCAGCAGACATACATTCTCCTCCATAAGCAAAGTTGTCATTCAATCTTGACATGGATGAATGCGAGGCAAGAGCCTGAGGACTTGAATGCAGACTGGTTGTTTTGGGGTCAAGTAACTTCTTTGAAACACCAAAAGCTGATATAGAATGTGAAGCGGTCTTGCTAGATGATGATTCTCTTCCTGCTTTGGTCACTGCATCATTAATTGATTTGTGGCACTCTATAGTGCTGCTTCTTGCTTGATTCATTTCTGAACTATGACCACAGCTGAGTTGTAGTAGAGCTGCAGTGAACCATGTGGAACGTTCACTTGAAAGCCTCATCTGTTTTTCAGCATAAGAAAGAATCTTCAACGCTTGCTGTAATCTTTCCAACTCTCCATCAGTTACTACATGGCATTAAATGAACATGTTAAGAGATAGATGAAAGGGACTGCATCCCGAGGTAGCAACTGATCTTGTGATCACTTGGAACTTCACTTATATGATTGATTCGATTGGAAGCTCCAAACTCCATGAACCCTTGTATGCAGGGCGGGTGTGGGAGAGCGTGAGAGCGTGAGCGTGAGAGCATGAGAGCGCGAGCATCGCGTGCCACTCCGGCCGCGGCGACCACCGCCGTAGCCTCTGGCGCGGCGTCTACGGTTTATGTCCCCTTCTTGCCTCATCATGTCTCAGATCGAGAAGCAGCCCTAGAGCGTTGTTGTGGCGGGCCAACATGGTCAGAGGTCATCGCTTGAGGAAGATGGAGGAGACTGGACCCTGGTTCAGCGCAAAGCCAGGGCGCATTCAAGACGACCGACCGGCGTTCCAACCACCGGCATTAACAAGACCTTGCCAGCCCAGAGGATGATTCCTCGCTGGCTAGAAGGGCGCTGCTTCAAATGCCTGGGGATTGGTCACCACAAGAAGGAATGCTCTCGCTCGACAAGGTGCTACTCTTGTTGGTACCCTGGTCACACTGCCTCCTCATGCCCATCCTGTAACATCCTGAAAATCGAAGAACCGAAATCGGAACGTAAAAATCGGAACTTTCAAAAACCTTGGCTTATTGCTTCTTCTCGGGTTTGTTGCTTCTTATTTGCCAGCTCAGTTGCATAAATTTAGTCGTGGTTAATTCCCTTTTCGGTGTATTTGAAGGTTTCGGAGTTGTCAAAACAGAGGTGCGAAAGCCGCATCAGGGTAACAGGGGAAACCGAGAAAAGCGCGGATTTGCAAAAGCGCGTTTTGGGAAATATAAAATAAAATTTTTGGTTGGGAGAAGATAAATTAAGACACAAAATAAATAATAAAGTTCCGGTCGTACTCGAAATCCGGGAAAGTTTTGGAAAAATATGGAAAAGGATATTGAAATTTGAAAGAAAAGAAAAAGGGATTTTTAAAATAAATAAATATGAAAAATATTATGGGAAAATAAAAGTGGAGAAAAGTTGAGAATATTATGTGAAAAATTATTTTGAATGAGGGAATTTATTTTGGAATTTTTAGAAGAGAGAAAAATAGAAATGGAAAATTCAAATGGGAAAATCGGGAAAAATCGGAAATGGCACTTGTTCATTGCGCTAGAGGTCCTCGACGCCGTACGCCCGGCCGCGCGCGCGCGCGCGTCCCCGGCCGTCTGCGCGCCGCCACGCGCGCACGCACACGCACCGCCGCGCCCAACCGCGCCCGGCCCTACCCGCGCGCGCCACGCGCCGCAAGCGCTCGACGCGCCGGACCGCGCGCCGCCGCGCCGCCGCGCCGCCGCGTTGCGCCCGCCGTACCAGCCGCGCCGCGCACCGCGCGCCGCCACCACGGCCGAGCCACGCCGGACCCCCAGCCGCGCGCGCACGCCGCGCCGGACCCCCGCCCGCCCCGCCGGCCGCCGCGTTGCGCCGCCGTGCCGGCCTCCTCGTGCGCCGCCGCGTGTCTCCGCCCGCGCCGCGCCGAGCCGGCCCCCCTCCTTCCACCCCGCGCCCGCACCAAGCCCCCTTGGCCGCGCCTATAAAAGGCGGTGCCACGCCGATTTTGCCGCACCCGCCGTTTTTCCCGCCGTTCCCGAGCACCGCCGCCGGGGCCGCCGCCGCAATCCACGTGCCGCAGTGCGCAAAGCATCCCCGTGCCCCCTTGCTCCTCCCGAGCCGCCGTCGCCGGTAAGCCCCTTGCGCCGCCCTTTTGTCGCGCTGCCGTCGCCTCTGTTTCGGCCGGTCACCGGTCGAACGGTTGGCGGCAAATGAACAGATGCGCCGGTGAAAAAAAAAGGAAAAATTTGGGAAAAATTTTGGAAAATTTGGAAAATATTTTGGGATGACTTGAGTAAAATTTTGGGCAAAAATAAATTATTTTCTCGCATGTTTTCGCAGTGCAAAGTTTGAAAAATCGGAATCGGACGTTTTCCGGAATTTTATTTCGCATCGTTTTTAAATCCGGATTCCGTTCAATTCTTTCCCGCCATTGAAATAGGTTTCACTTTTGTGCTCAAACCCTCAAACTTCGAGCAGAATTCTCTTCGCTGATATTTTCAAACGTAATTTCCCAATTTATTGCGATCGCCGACTTTGCGAAAACCCTAGGTCATCAACTCGATTCCAAAACCCGGATTTTCCTCGCAACCCTTGTTCTAACTCGAGTAGAATTTTCGGCAAAACTTTTGGAGTTGTTTTCATGGCTTTTATGGTTCTTTTCGATCTCTCGGTATTTTATTGAATTCTAATTGAATTCAATTGATCTTTCGCACGTACGGGTAGCACTGAAGAAACCGGCATCGACCCCTGAAGATACCACCCCTCAAGTGTGCGAGCAAGGCAAGTCTTCACACCCTTTGAACATATCGATCCCAATTGCGAAATGATGTTATTTTAAACTCTAAATATGCATGCTTTACGAGTTACCTATACTTGTTATGCCATACCTTGCTATTGATTACCTTTAGAATTACTCCTTGTAACCGCGACGTGATACAAACAACCGAAGAATAACTTCGAAACCTTAGCCATGCTATACTTAGATTTATGCATACTCATGACCTTATGAAAAAGCTTTGTGCACGGGCAACTACCTTAGGGAAGGTAGTTGAGATACGGCATGTGGAGACATGAGCGCCACATGGCCATGAGAACGATGAACTAAGTTTTGATGAAAATTGAAAGTACCATACAAATGTTTTAGAGGCGGGCGCTGGATGATTCGGGTGGATTCCGGAAAAGGCAAGTGCCGACCCTGGTCAGTGGACCGAGCCATGAGATAGCCGGAAACGAGCCGGTACAACCGTACTTCTCGAATGGGTATAGACCTAGCCGACTAGATAGCCGAGCGGAGGCAGTATCCTTGCATAGATGGTTCTCTATGATGTGGTTATGGGATGAGAATGAGGCTGCGGCCTTTGTTATGAGTGGTGGAATTAAACTGATGTTAATTAAACTTAAAGATTTGGAAAGTTTTCCCTTACCCCGGGTGCGCCAGAACTCCTCTCACTGCTAGAAAAGGACGGCTAGAGTGCATGAGGGCTTAAGTTCATGGAGCGGTGCGCCAAAGCAAGGTTATCGAAAGGCTTTGCCGTGACCGTCTCATGTGTTGAGGCGTAGGCTCATTTGTTGGGCTGTCGCGGAGTACGGGTAAAGTGTACATCCACTGCAGTGTGAGTGAATCAATCTATTCGAATAGCCGTGCTCGCGGATATTGAGCATCGTGACAAGACTTTCGCTTGGCTAGATTTTGAACTTAAAACTACTGGGATGGGTATGCATGATGGTTTCATTCGCTGGTGGGTCAACTTCTCGATAAACGAGAAGGGGTAGATTCCCCAGAAAATCATGACGAACCGGAGGCGGGAAGCCATCCTTGGAATCACGAGGGATGGTAGACAGAACCGTCACCGGATTAATGAACTGTGAAAATTAAAACTTGATTGGCTAGTCGATAGGTTTGTGAAAAGAATTGTGAAAACGGCTTTACGCAAAAATAACCCTAGCCATGTTCTTTGAATAACCCTATCATATGCATCAATTCGTGTTGGCTTGCGAGTACGGTTGGTACTCACCCTTGCTATACGCACAAACCTCCAGTGATGGAAATGAAGAGCCGAGAAGACCCCTACGCGTATTACCGGAGGGCGAAGGAACGACGGCGCATACTAGACCTTAGCCCGGTCGTTGCTGTGGCAATTGACGAGCCGCCGCCTCTTTCCGCGCCTTATCTAAATTCTGTTTTTTGTTGTATTCGGACCATAAGGTCCGTGGGTCGGACATTGCCTTCGGGCCTATTGATGTAATAATGGTATTGTAAGACTATTCGTGCATGTGCACTTGATTATCGATCTTGTATTCGTGGGTACCAACTACTCGATCCAGGAAATGGTACTATGAACACGAAAGATTCCCGTCTCAAAAACGGGGTCCACAGAGCTGGTATCGAGCCATGCGACCGTAGGCTAAGACCAAATGGCGCCCTACCCCCAACCCGGTTGGCTAAAGGGAAATATCCCTACATAGGATCGGTTTTAAACTATTATTTCCGAAAATGCAAATATACCTTTTCTACATCTGTATTTCCTTTTACCAAATGATTATAATAGCTCTCTCCCTCTAACCCTAAGTTGCCTACAAAAGCAGATGTCAAACCACGACGGAGCACAGGAAGTCACTATCCGCGAGACGAGGGGTTTGTGGTACAACTTCAGTCCCTACTATGGTGTTTGAGGTACCGGAACCACCCACCTATCACACCAAGAGGCATGGCTCCGAAGTGTACCCAGCTTGGGAGGCGGCCGTATCCATAGAAGCCCGCATGGGAAGTGAGACATCCTTACGCTTCCACACTCGCTACCACCGGGACCTAGCGAAGCGGCTATTCAGGATGCGGCTCGCGAAGCCTTCCTTCGCCTTAATGCGATCCATCGTGTCGAACTCACGGTGACGAGTTCGTGCATCATCCTTATCGCGAAGAGGGCAACCGTGCACGCGTGGAGGCTACCCCTGCTTGCTACAACCCGATGGTCACGCGTCTATCACGTTGGGCGAGAGACGGCGAGCAGCTGTTACGAGGAGGCCCCTCGAGATCAACGACCAGCGATCACGCCTCAATGATCGGTCGACGACCACCAAGGCGTGGAGACCGATAAACATCTTCGGACTCAGTGCGCAGCCAATGGTGCCCAGTATGAGCAACTCTCGGACCGCTACATGGCCGTGGGGAAGCTCGGTAGAGCTGGAAGAGCGGCTCGGGAAGAGCAAGCGGCAAATCAACCAGTGGAGGAGCAGTGCACACTCATCTGTCTACGCTCGCAGTACTTCCACCGAGCTTGTGCCATCACCGCCTGCCCCTGTGCCCGACCATTATTACCTTATGACTCCACATGCTTGGATACCTTTCAAGCCATGATGGAGCAAGCTTTTATGTTGAGCACAGAGCCTGCACCGTACCTGGTGGACACCACTGCTGCCGCGTCCATGGGACCCACCCCGAGCTCCGTACCAGTACCATCCGAGCCGGGATCAGGAGAGGATAACCCCATCCAGATCTACACCGACACGGAGTCTGAGGCAGAGCCCATGGAGATCAAATGGGAGTCTAGCGACACCGACCCAATGGAGGAAGCTCCCCCTCGTCGCCTGACTCACACTGGAGGCCCCCTCACCCGCCAGACCGCTCGCAAGAGTACACGGCCACCGAGTCGGAAGATTCGGCATGACTCCGAGGCCACCACCTCCGAGCCATGGGTACTCCGGTTTGCTCCAGCAGCGGACCACCCACTTCCGGCGCCTGGTTCTTGCGGATGGTTGGATGACTAGGCGGGAGGACCTTCCCAGCTCGGCAGCACGAACCACTCTCTATTCCCCCTTAATTGGTTAATGTAGTTGGACGATATAATTGTTGTTGCTATCATGGCATGAAGGACTGTGTATGTACAGTCCATGTAACCCCCTTATGTAATATGATGAACCTAAGCATCGCTTTGCGGTGTCTTAATTCGTAAGCTTATTATCACTTCACCCTGCTTGTTGATTAAAGATCATTTAAAAGAACTTGAAGGAAAATTTCCCCCTAGGGACCATAAACTAAACTGGTCCGATCTCTTAATACATCTATCTTCTTCGGATGGCACATCGCCGCGAGCCGCGGCAACCAACGAGAACCCGCCGAACCCAACCCTTCCACTGGGCGAGGTCATGGCTTTGGGACCCGGCTACTCCAAGCGATTGCTAATAACCGGGGAGGTCGAGGAGGATCGAGCACAGGAGAATTCATGAGAGCTAAGCCACCCACTTTTCCACGGCCGAAGAACCGAGTGGATGCCGAAGATTGGCTAAGGGTGATAGAGAAGAAGCTAATCCTCGTCGGAATCCGAGAAGGCGATAGAGTTGTCTTCGCGACTAACCGGTGGAGGGTCCCGCAAGTGCGGTGGGACACCTACAAGGAAACACGAGCCGAAGACGCCGGCGAACCAACATGGGAGGAATTCACGGTGCGTTAGTGAGAATTTTGTGCAAGGCTGCGTTATGAGGATGAAGAAAAACGAGTTCCGAGGCTGCGTCAAGGGAACACCTCGGTACAAGAATATCTGAACAAGTTCACCCAGCTTGCCCGTTACGCCACCAGTGACCTGGCAGACGAAGAAGAAAAGATAGACAAATTCATTGAGGGACTAAATGACGAACTGAGGGGACCAATGATCGGGCAGGATCACACCAGTTTCCAAAGCCTCATCAACAAGGTCGTCCGGCTTGAGCATGACCAAAAGGTGGTAGACAATAACCGCAAGAGGAGGCTCGCTATGGCTCGCCCATTTCAGGGAACGCCACAACGCCCCAAGGGAGCCACCCCGTCTGGATGGAAGCCAAACGTTCCGGCAACCGGACGTTCTCCCGCCTTCGACCATGTCAACAGGTCAGCTACACCTCAGCTTCGTACACCCACGCCAACCCTAGCCGCTCCAGGAAGGAAGAATGTGAGCTGCTTCAATTGCGGAGAATTCGGGCACTACTCCAATAGCTGCCCAAAACCACGCAACACCCCTGTGCGCACTGGCGCCAATGCAACGCCCGTCCGAGGAACCCCCACCCCTGCGGCAGGACGAGGTCTGTTCAGGACCCCGCTACCCAACGAGGCTGCCACCGGGTTTCGACGTGGCCAGGTGAATCATGTGCGGGCGGAAGAAGCTCAGGAGGACCAGAGCGTATTGATGGGTATGTTCTCTATCAACTCTGCACCAGTTAAAGTTTTATTCGATTCTGGAGCCTCGCATTCATTCATATCTTCCCGAGTAAGCAAACAACACCACCTGCACCAAGTAGCACTTAGGAGACCTATGCTGGTACAATCACCTGGGGGAGACATAACCGTACCCCATGCCTGCATTGATGTGCCCCTACGGATTAGAGATGTGGTGTTTCTCTCAAACCTTATGGTGCTATCACCCCAAACCATAGATGTCATACTCGGAATGGATTGGTTGACCAAGAACAATGGAATTATAGACTGCAGTCGAAGGGAAGTCACGGTATCCACCCCATGGGGATCACCGATGAGCATAACTATGGATCAAAACCCAAAGCTATGTGAACAAGCTGCGGGAGTGTTCACCATGCTACCTCTAGGCGGAATGCCAGTAGTACAAGAATACCTGGACGTGTTTCCCGAGGAATTGCCCGGAATGCCCCCGGATCGCGACATAGAGTTTATCATCGATCTAATGCCTGGTACTGCCCCCATATCCAAGAGGCCTTATCGAATGCCGGCCAACGAGTTAGAGGAACTCAAGAAGCAAATACGAGAACTACAAGAGAAGGGATTTGTACGCCCGGCTCTTCCCCACGGGAGCCCCGGTACTCTTCGTTAAGAAGAAGGATGGGAGTATGAGAATGTGTGTGGACTACCGATCGCTAAATGAAGTAACTATCAAGAACAAGTACCCGCTACCTCGAATCGATGACCTATTCGATCAACTTAAGGGTGCGCAAGTGTTCTCAAAGATTGATCTACGGTTAGGATATCATCAGTTGAAGATTAGAGCCGGAGATATTCCTAAGACGGCGTTCTCTACACGTTACGGCTTATACGAGTTCACGATGATGTCCTTTGGATTGACCAATGCCCCGCATACTTTATGAACCTGATGAACAAGGTATTCATGGAATACCTGGACAAATTCGTAGTGGTATTCATCGACGATATACTTATCTACTCCAAGAACGATGAGGAACACGCGGAGCATCTACGACTCAGTCTTGGAAAAGCTACGAGAGCACCAGTGTATGCAAAGTTCAGCAAATGCGAGTTACGGCTCAAGGAAGTCGCTTTTCTTGGCCACGTGGTTTCAGCGGAGGAGTAGCGATGAGCCCGCCAAGGTCGAAGCCGTTATGGAATGGAAGGCACCCAAGTCGGTGACGGAAGTTCGGAGTTTCTTGGGCTTGGCCGGTTATCACCGCGGTTTATCGAAGGGTTTTCCACTAGCCCGACCTATGACTCAACTCTGAAGAAGGAAAAGAAGTTTGAGTGGAATGAGAAGTGCCAAAAGCCTTCGACCAATTAAAAGAAAAGTTAACCACGCCCCAATCTTGACCTTACCCGACAACCGGAAGGACTTCGTGATGTCTTGTGATGCATCCCGGCAAGGCTTAGGAGGAGTATTAATGCAGGATGGGAAGGTCGTAGCGTATGCCTCGTGACGATTCTGACCCCACGAAGAGAATTATCCCACACACGACTGGAATTAGCCGCGGTTGTACACGCATTGAAGATCGGAGACACTATCGATCGGGAACCACCGTGATGTGTATACCGATCACAAGAGCTTGAAATATTTTTTACTCAGCTGATCTCAACCTACGACGGAGGCGATGGTTGGAGTTGATCAAGGATTACGATCTAGGAATCCATTACCATCCCGGCAAGGCAAATGTAGTGGCCGATGCGGCGAGCCGCAAAGCCCAATGCAACCACATGGAATTGGGAGGTATGGCTAATGAGCTCCAGGAAGAAATGGCTCGACTCAATCACTGATTCCTCACGGAGAAGTGAACTCACTGGAAATCCAACCCCTACGAGAACTCAAATAGAAGAAGCCCAAAGAGGGAATGAGGAAACCCGGAAATCAAGGAACGCATGGCGGCTGGACGCGCTAAGGAGTTTTCGGTAGATGACAAGGGAATCTTGTGGTACAAGAAAAGAATCTGCGTGCTCGAACAAGGCGGTTTGAGAGGATTGATCTTAAAAGAAGCCCACGAATCGGCATATTCGTTACATCCAGGAGCACGAAAATGTACCAGGATTTGAAAGGAGAATACTGGTGGTCCAATATGAAGAGGGATGTAGCCGAATACGTAGCCGTGTGCGATGTGTGCCAAAGGGTGAAGGCTGAGCATCAACGACCAGCAGGCTTGCTGCAGCCACTCAAGATCCCCGAATGGAAATGGGACGAGATAGGCATGGATTTCATAGTGGGATTACCCAAAACTGTGACTGGTTACGATTCCATTTGGGTAATAGTAGATCGGCTCACCAAGACTGCCAGATTTATTCCCGTGAAAACTAACTACAACAGTGCCAAGCTAGCGGAACTATATATGAGTAGGATTGTATGTCTCCACGGTGTACCAAAGAGGATTATATCGGATCGTGGTACCCAATTCACATCTCATTTTTGGAGCAAGGTCCACGAGGCACTTGGCAGTCACCTCGCCTTCAGTACCGCCTTACCACCCACGGGCGACGGACGGGCCAGAAAGGACGAATCGGGTGCTAGAAGATATGCTTGAGAGCTCGTGCGTTGGATTTCACCAAGGATTGGGAGAAATGTTTACCGTACGCGAGTTTTCCTACAACAATAGCTATCAAGCCGATCGAAGATGTCGCCAAATGAAGCTCTATTTGGTCGCCGATGCCGAACCCCATTAATGTGGTCGAAACCGGTGAACGAACCATATTCGGGCGACATAATCAAAGAGGCCGAGGAAAAGTTCGCTTGATTCGGGACCGATTACAAACAGCTCAGTCACGACAAAAGAGCTACGCGGACACCGTCGAAGAGAATTGGAATTTAAAGAAGGTGACTACGTGTATCTAAAGGTCTCACCGCTACGGGAACCCAGAGGTTCAAGGTCAAGGAAACTCGCACCAAGATACGTGGGCCCATTCTTGATAAGCGCTAGGAGAGGAGAAGTGGCTTACCAATTGGAACCGCCCGAGAACCTCTCGATGTCCACCCAGTGTTCCACGTGTCACAATTGAAGAAATGTTTGCGAGTACCGGAAGAGCAAGCTCCTTTAGAAGCCATCCATGTCCACAGTGATCTTACCTACCCGGAGCATCCAATCAAGATACTAGACGAGGCGGAAAAGAAGACACGGACCAAATCATGGCGCATGTACAAGGTACAATGGAGCAATCACACGGAAGAAGAGGCTACTGGGAGAGCGAAGAGTTCCCGAGAGACGAATACCCACACCTACTCGGCAGCGTAAGAAATCTCGGGGACGAGATTTATTGTTAGGGGTAGGTTTGTAACATCCTGAAAATCGGAGAACCGAAATCGGAACGTAAAAATCGGAACTTTCAAAAACCTTGGCTTATTGCTTCTTCTCGGGTTTGTTGCTTCTTATTTGCCGGCTCGGTTGCATAAATTTAGTCATGGTTAATTCCCTTTTCGGTGTATTTGAAGGTTTCGGAGTTGTCAAAACAGAGGTGCGAAAGCCGCATCAGGGTAACAGGGGAAACCGAGAAAAGCGCGGATTTGCAAAAGCGCGTTTTGGGAAATATAAAATAAAATTTTTGGTTGGGAGAAGATAAATTAAGACACAAAATAAATAATAAAGTTCCGGAGTCGTACTCGAAATCCGGGAAAGTTTTGGAAAAATATGGGAGAGGATATTGAAATTTGAAAGAAAAGAAAAGGGATTTTTAAAATAAATAAATATGAAAAATATTATGGGAAAATAAAAGTGGAGAATATTATGTGAAAAATTATTTTGAATGAGGGAATTTATTTTGGAATTTTTAGAAGAGAGAAAAATAGAAATGGAAAATTCAAATGGGAAAATCGGAAAAATCGGAAATGGCACTGTTCATTGCGCTAGAGGTGCTCGACGCCGTACCGGCCCGGCCGCACGCGCCGCGCGTCGCCGTCCATCACGCGCGCGCGCGCGCGCTGCCGCCCAACCGCGCGCCGGCCCCTACCCGCGCGCGCCACAGCGCCGCCTGGGCACGCCGCGCCGCGCCGCGCGCGCCACGCGCCGCCGCAAGCGCTCGACCGCGCGGACCCGCGCGCCCGCGCCGCCCGCGCCCGCCGCGTTGCGCCCGCCGTACCAGCCGCGCGCCGCGCACCGCGCGCTCGCCGCCCACGCGGCCGAGCCACGCCCGGACCCCACGCCGCGCGCGCACGCCGCGCCGGACCCCGCCCGCGCCGCGCCGGCGCCGCGTTGCGCCGCCGTGCACCCTCCGTGCGCCGCCGCGTGTCTCCGCCCGCCCGAGCGCCCCCTCCTTCCACCCCGCGCCCGCACCAAGCCCCCCTGGCCGCGCCTATAAAAGGCGGTGCCACCGCCGATTTTGCCGCACCCCGCCGTTTTCCCGCCGTTCCCGAGCACCGCCGCCGAGGGCCGCCGCCGCAATCCACGTGCCGCAGTGCGCAAAGCATCCCCGTGCCCCCCTTGCTCCTCCCGAGCCGCCGTCGCCGGTAAGCCCCTTGCGCCGCCCTTTTGTCACCTGCTGCCGTCGCCTCTGTTTCGGCCGGTCACCGGTCGAACGGTTGGCGGCAAATGAAAAGATGCGCCGGTGAAAAAAAAAGGAAAAATTTGGGAAAAATTTTGGAAAATTTGGAAAATATTTTGGGATGACTTGAGTAAAATTTTGGGCAAAAATAAATTATTTTCTCGCATGTTTTCGCGGTGCAAAGTTTGAAAAATCGGAATCGGACGTTTTCGAATTTTATATCGCATCGTTTTTAAATCCGGATTCCGTTCAATTCTTTCCCGCCATTGAAATAGGTTTCACTTTTGTGCTCAAACCCTCAAACTTCGAGCACGAATTCTCTTCGCTGATATTTTCAAACGTAATTTCCCAATTTATTGCGATCGCCGACTTTGCGAAAACCCTAGGTCATCAACTCGATTCCAAAACCCGGATTTTCCTCGCAACCCTTGTTCTAACTCGAGTAGAATTTTCGGCAAAACTTTTGGAGTTGTTTTCATGGCTTTTATGGTTCTTTTCGATCTCTCGGTATTTTATTGAATTCTAATTGAATTCAATTGATCTTTCGCACGTACGGGTAGCACTGAAGAAACCGGCATCGACCCCAAAGATACCACCCCTCAAGTGTGCGAGCAAGGCAAGTCTTCACACCCTTTGAACATATCGATCCCAATTGCGAAATGATGTTATTTTAAACTCTAAATATGCATGCTTTACGAGTTACCTATACTTGTTATGCCATACCTTGCTATTGATTACCTTTAGAATTACTCCTTGTAACCCGCGACGTGATACAAACAACCGAAGAATAACTTCTAAACCTTAGCCATGCTATACTTAGATTTATGCATACTCATGACCTTATGAAAAAGCTTTGTGCAGGGCAACTACCTTAGGGAAGGTAGTTGAGATACGGCATGTGGAGACATGAGCGCCACATGGCCATGAGAACGATGAACTAAGTTTTGATGAAAATTGAAAGTACCATACAAATGTTTTAGGCTGGGGCGGTGGATGATTCGGGTGGATTCCGAAAAGGCAAGTGCCGACCACTGGTCAGTGGGACCGAGCCATGAGATAGCGGAAACGAGCCGTACAACCGTACTTCTCGAATGGGTATAGACCTAGCCGACTAGATAGCCGAGCGGAGGCGGTATCCTTGCATAGATGGTTCTCTATGATGTGGTTATGGGATGAGAATGAGGCTGCGGCCTTTGTTATGAGTGGTGGAATTAAACGATGTTAATTAAACTTAAAGATTTGGAAAGTTTTCCCTTACCCCGGTGCGCGAACTCCTCTCACCGCTAGAAAAGGACGGCTAGAGTGCATGAGGGCTTAAGTTCATGGAGCGGAGTGCGCAAAGCAAGGTTATCGAAAGGCTTTGCCGTGACCGTCTCATGTGTTGAGGCGTAGGCTCATTTGTTGGGTGTCGCGGAGTACGGGTAAAGTGTACATCCACCGCGGTGTGAGTGAATCAATCTATTCGAATAGCCGTGCTCGCGGATATTGAGCATCGTGACAAGACTTTCGCTTGGCTAGATTTTGAACTTAAAACTACTGGGATGGGTATGCATGATGGTTTCATTCATTTGGTGGGTCAACTTCTCGATAAACGAGAAGGGTAGATTCCCGAGAAAATCATGACGAACCGGAGGCGGGAAGCCATCCTTGGAATCACGAGGGATGGTAGACAGAACCGTCACCGGATTAATGAACTATGAAAATTAAAACTTGATTGGCTAGTCGATAGGTTTGTGAAAAGAATTGTGAAAACGGCTTTACGCAAAAATAACCCTAGCCATGTTCTTTGAATAACCCTATCATATGCATCAATTCGTGTTGGCTTGCCGAGTACGGTTGGTACTCACCCTTGCTATACGCACAAACCTCCAGTGATGGAAATGAAGAGCGAAGACCCCTACGCGTATTACCCGGAGGGCGAAGGAACCGACGGCGCATACTAGACCTTAGCCCTGTCGTTGCTCGTGGCAATTGACGAGCCGCCGCCTCTTTCCATTGCCTTATCTAAATTCTGTTTTTTTTGTTGTATTCGGACCATAAGGTCCTGTGGGTCGGACATTGCCTTCGGGCCTATTGATGTAATAATGGTATTGTAAGACTATTCGTGCATGTGCACTTGATTATCCAGTACTGTATTCGTGGGTACCAACTACTCGATCCAGGGAAATGGTACTATGAACACGAAAGATTCCCGTCTCAAAAACGGGGGTCCACACATCCAAGCGCCACAGCGGGAGTGAGAGAGACTTCCAGCAGCAGCGGCGACGACCTCAGCGGAGCAGAGAATGCTAGAAGAGCGACCCCAGCGACCAACCCTCGTTGAGAAGGTGAATCCAGTGAAGCTGTGAGAGAAGAATAAGGCTGATTTAATGGAGGCTCCCCAAGCACAAGCTACAACCACCATGGCGGGCCATCAAATCTGTAAGCGCCAGCCGCCGAGGATAGATCAAGACTGGCGAACAGGCGAGCCGGACCTACGGCCAACAAGGGCGCGATGTGCAATATCTTGGATGCCAAGAATGGCTGAAAATGAAACTTTCCTCGAGCGCCATGGTATGTTGGTGACAGTCCTGGGTGGCTGACCTCAGATTTCACCGGGCGAGATGGTGGAGGTGTTAGTCAGCTGTGGTGTTCGTCCTTTCAAAGTTCGTGTAGAGGTTACAATCCCTGAAGATTTCCTGGTAATCTTTGGCAGCAGCAGGGATAGGGACTGGGTTATCCAACACTCCAGGCAGGTGATGTTTAAGGGAGCTCAACTGGATTTCAAGCGATGGAACAGAACTTTGCAAGCGGATAGCACAAAATTTTAGTTTTTCACCAAGATCTCCCTTGAGGGATTGTCGCAACATGCTTGGGAGGAGGGGACGGTTTCACAGCTGATTCGAGGCCTGGGCGTTGAGTTGGTGGAGATGTTATCTCTTACAGCGCAAGAGTTCTAACCCTGTTTGCGTGGCTGAGAAACCCCAATGAGGTGCCGAAAGCTTTGCATGTGGAGATAGTGGAGCGCGCCGGGGGAGGGCCTCCGAGGTGGGAGCGCTTCCCTGGGCACCTGCTGATCCCAAGATCTCCCTACACAAGCCAACACTCACCTACGAGATCTTCATTCACATTGAAGAATTGATCGGTCCAATGCCGCTTCACATAGTGCGCTTGATGGGAACAGACTATGAAGAAGATTTTGATGATGAGATCCCTCGTCGAGTCACATTCTCATGTTGGGCTGGTCGAATGGATGGAACATGCCCCTAGGGTTCGCAGATGGGAAGCAGCTCTGCTCAGTGTTCGGTGATTGCACAGGAGCAGCTGGAGGTTTACTAGGGCACACATGGATAGGGAGGCGAGACCGACTGCAGCACAACAACCCGGGTTTGGTGGAGGAGCTGCCCTCGGCGATTCCTCTTTGGATGGGGTCACAGGGCTGGCGGCGGGGACAGAGGAAGGCAACCAAGTTGAGGGGCATCCAAATGCCCCCCTGTTCCTTGGTGGTGGCGGGGCAAGAGGAGGAGAAGTCTTTTCGAGAGGTGGCGGGGACAGAGGAGGAGAGGTCTTTTCGACAGGCGGCGGGGCAAGAGGAAGAGAGGCCTTTTTGAGAGGCGGTGGGGCAAGAGGAGGAGAGGTCTTTCCGAGAGACGTCGGGGACAGAGGAAGAGCACAACCGTTTCAAGCAAGCAAAGATCACACAGGACTACGGCGGGAACAACACAATTGATCCTTGTTCCCAACCCAAGCTTGGTGAAACCAGCGACTGAGAGTTGTCGGCAAACGCACAACATCCCCATCTCACAGAACAAGAACAGATGGGCAATCAACCTCATGTAACAGTGGCAGATTCCGGTCAAGTTTCTTGCGATGACCTGCGGTGCAGACTGAGTGCTCCAAAGATTTGGCCGCCGGCGATAGCCGGGCTACTAGCTGCAGCGGCTGACACGTTGGCCCACTACTGGAGAAACCATCATTGGTTGAAGTGGCAAAAACTATAGTAGTCCTGGTTTGAGTTGCACCCGAGACTAGAGATGATCTCTAGTCCCGGTTTAAAAAGTTTACGGATTTTTAGGAACATTAGTCCCAGTTCGTGTCACGAACCGGGACTACAGATCACCTCTAGTCCCGGTTCAAATGTTGTCAGAGCTTGTCAGAGCGTCGGGCACCTTTACCAACCGGGACTAGAGATGCTATCTTTAGTCCCAGTTGATGCTACCAACCGGACTAAAGATGTCGGCGCTCGACGAGTTTTGACGACCTCGACACCATCTTTAGTCCCGGTTGGTAGCACCAACCGGACTAGAGATGCTATTTTTGTCCGGTTGGTAACACCAACCGGGACAAAAGTGAATGTGCTTATTTTTTAACTGAACCTAATAAAAATATATAAATTTTGCTACATGATTCAAATGGCCAAAAATTAATTTAAGGGGATATGTAATTTCAAAGTGTGTGGTGTTGTGTGGAGGTGGATGGTTGAAGATAGAAGGAAGCTTTAATTTTGTTATTACATATCATCATATTGTTATTAACTAATGATTTTCAATATACAAAATCTTTTGTAAAATTATTTTGGTGATAATATACGAATCGGAGGGATGTACAATATTGATAAGAACATTTAAACCACGGCCGTCATGTCTAGTTTATGCGCGTTTAACAAGTTTTACGCGCATTGTTCCCGTTTCGTCCTCTAATTTGGAGTCAGTTTTTAAAACGGCCATAACTTTCACATACGGACTCCGATCGAGACGTTCCATATATGAAAATCGATAAGAAAAAAATTCCGGATGCGTCCGTTCACTGCTTTGCCACGTTCGGTGATTTTATTTTGCCCAAAAAAGCCTCAGAAGATTGTCTTTTTTGAGCCCGGAAGCTTCTTTCCCGATTTTGAGCGTGTCTTCCGAATTTTCCACAGGCCACGTCTTTTGCTTGTTTACGCTCAAATTTTACGTGGTTAACTCTCGTGTGCTCCTAAGTCCATAAAAATATAAAAAATAAAACAAAAAAGTTGAATTTTTCTAAAAAAACAACTTTAGATGAATATGAAAAATAGAGAGGGGCAAAAGAGGAACACTATCTAGAAGAGCACATTAATATTTAGGATTATCTATGTTTGATTAAATTTTAATATTATTATTTTAAACATATATTTAATAAATTTAATTTGGCCCTATTTACAAATTATTTAATTGTTAACCCTAGGGACCAAATAAATTTGGAAAAATAGCGAGAAATTATCTTTAGTCCGGTTGGTGACATCAACCGGGACTAAAGATGAATTAGAAATAGCGAAAAATTATCTTTAGTCCGGTTGGTGGCACCAACCGGGAGTAAAGATGAATTAGAAATAGCGAAAAATTATCTTTAGTCCCGGTTGGTGCCACCAATCGGGACTAAAGATGAATTGAAAATAGCGGAAATTATCTTTAGTCCCGGTTGGTGACACCAACGACTAAAATTAGGGCTATATATATCCCCAACGCATCGTCTTCTCCACCGATCCAACACTTAGCACATTTTTCGAGATCTCTCTCCCTCTCCCTTCGACTCTCTCTCCCTCTCCCTCTTCCCTTGGCAAGCAAGGGAAGGAGATGGCGCGCGGGGAAGGAGGTGGCGGCGACGGGGCGCCATCTCCTCACCGACGGGGCCGGGTCGGCGGCGGCCTCGCGCGCGGCGAGCGGCGGCGGGCCGGGCAACCGAGGTCACGGCGGGCGGGCGGGCGGTCGGAGGTGGCGGCGGGTGGGCGTGGCGGCGGATCTGAATTTTTTTATCTTTGATGATATGTGATGTGATAATATTTGATTTGTGATTTTTGTGGATTTTGAAGATGTATTTGATATGTGGAGAAAAATAAAAAACATTTGGGATATGTATTGTTCATTGCTATTTGTGAATCGTGATATTTGATTTTCGTATTTGTGATGATTTTAGGATTTTGACAAAAAAACAAAAGAATCGAGGCAATGGGTAGAAAGGGCAAATTTATAAAAATTAAAAAAATCTTAGTCTTAGTTGAAGCCATCAACCGGGACTAAAAATGGCGGAGCCGGCCACGTGGCTCCGCCATTTTTAGTCCGGTTGGTGCTTTAACCGAGACTAAAGATGCATCTCTAGATCGGTTATTTAACCAAGACTAGAGATCGTCCATCTTTAGTCTCGGATTCGTAGTCCCGATTTGACAACCGGGACTACTGATGTTTATGAACCGAGACAGTTGTGGCTTTCTCCAGTAGTGGCCGGACATCGGGTAGAGGAGATGCTTACACGTGGGACCACAGAAGACGCAAGGATCGAGGCTTCACATGCCTCAACGTAGAGGGTAATGTCTGACATTGCAACGCCAACAGCATTTGCAATGCAATGCGTATGGCCATGTCAAATTGCCGTCTTGCTGAAAAACGCTTATAATGTGTGCTGCTAGCTAGGCTGGTATAATAATACAGCGCTAAAAGACCAAACATTCATATTAACCCGTAGAGAAGTAGATAATCTATATCAATAATTAATCTAGTGAATATCTTCGTAAAAAATAATCTACTGAAGATTTGTTTCAAATCGTCAAACTACGTCCGCTCTTTTGTAGCTATTTCATCATATTATTATATGGATTGTTTGTTTCACATTTTTTAAAATATGTTCTTTAAAAAACAAACTTTTTTTAAATATATCAACGTAAACGCCCTCATCTATGAAAAAGACGAAGATTTGAGACCGCTGACCTCGAAGACAAGTCAAACTATCTTTGATCATATGTCGAGTTCAAAACAGTGAGACGTCATATTTTAAATAGTATATTTATTAAAAATATTGCATGGGCTGGTTTATTTAAAATAAATAAAAATAACCTATCATTTCATGTGACTAGGAATACTCTTTTTATTATATTTGTAACACCCTGATAATCTTAGATCAAATATGAGTTATAACGCAATAAAATGACTATTATTGCATGGACTATCATTTTATGCACAATCATATGAAGTCTTATTATTTCATGCACTGTCATATTACGCATAATAGAAACAAGAGTCTTATTATTTCATGCAATAAACAGGAAAAATGTTCTATTATTTCATGTGGTAGGAGGATAGAGGTCCTATCATTTTATGTGACAGAAATATGGTTTTGGCTTGATGCCAGAAGACATAAAACTCTTGTGTCATAATAAGGACATAGTTACGCCCATCCATTGGATTGGTTTACCAGCTTAGAAAATATATTTCTCTATCTGATCTCTCTAGGGGCTTACCTTAATAGTCTACAGAAGCCTTATTGGTAAACAGCTATGTAAACAGCGGATAAAAAGCCAATACTAACCAGATTGGTACCGACTGTTAAGATAGTCCGAGATGTTATCAAGCCACGACAAGTGTGTGATAAATAGCTATTAAATATTGGATTAAGCGCCATCGCTCGTTAGGTTGGTGCTCATATTAAGATAGCCCACAGGTCTTATCACACATAAAGAAAAGATAGAGCAATTTAAATGCTATGTTATCCTTAGCCTTGCAAACTAAGATTAATCCTCGGGTAAAGCTGAGCAGATGCTGCAGTTAATTGTATTCGAATATGCCATACTCCCAGTTAACGAAGTTGTGTCTATGGATGAATTCAGTTTAATGGCATAAGCAATTTTCTAAATGTTATCATAAAATATGGATATTTATATAAATTATTCTAAAGGAAGGATAGGATATATAATCGGCTAGGTTTATAATATTCTTTTTAAGTTACCATGCATATTTGTTTTATAGTTGAATTCAGTTTGGCTCATCCTTGCATATAATCTTCAGGAAACCCCGAAGACGAAGAAAAAGCTCCTAGTACCCTGGTGGACTGGAAGAAAGAGTATGAGTTCTAGGTCGACTCTACACTCGGGCTATCCCTGTGAAAGTATCGCGGTTTTTCTATTGTAAAGTTTGTACTTAAAACTTATCAGTTTGTATTAACACTACTGGAGAAAGCCACACTAGTCCCGGTTGGTAAACCTCAGTAGTCTGGGTTGTCAAACCGGGACTACGAATCCGGGATTAGAGATGGGCGACCTCTAGTCCCGGTTAAATAACGGGACTAGAGATGCATCTTTAGTCTCGGTTGAAGCCACCAACCGAGACTAAAGATGGCGGAGCCACGTGACCGGTTCCGTCATCTTTAGTCCCGGTTGGTGGCTCCAACCGGGACTAAAGTATTTTTTATTTTTTCTAATTTGCCCTTTCTCCAGTAGTACTGCTATATATATTACACACATATATTATATTACACATATACATATATATATATATGCAACATGCATATATATGTATAAATATATAATTTACACACATTTAAATGAACTTAAGAAAGGAAATATACATATATTACCAAAATATGTACAATATTCATACAACTAGCTTATAAAAAAATGTCTCTAATCTACTTTGATGTGGATGGAGTGGTTTGGCTACTAAAACTAATGAAGAACTCCCCCGCGGGATCAACAACCTGCTCGTTAATAAATCCCATCAAATCTTCCTGAGCGGCTTGTATGAAAGTCTCGTGAGGGAGGTCGTCTCTTACTCGCATAAGCTGTCATTAATTAGAATAAACGAGAAATAAATATATATGAAGTGATACGAAATCGAGACGTAATGTATGAATTGTTGTTATACGTACATCTAGATCATCGACAGTTTTGACTTCGGTCACAAAGCGGTGAATGTAGTCGCAGACGTAATATCCACATAGGTTGGTGCCACAGAATTTTTGCACACTAAAAGAGAAACAACGACGATTTAATATGCATTTCATATTTTAGAACATAATAATGATTCAACTCAAATTAGGAGCAGGCATGTTACTCACTGGAAACTTCATCCGCACAGAGAGCTTATCTTTCCAATTTCCGCGAACATTGACCGAAATCGTTCCCATGCCCTACGTGCAGTTGAAAGTTAGCACGTAATTATCCGAGAACCGCATATATGCAATAGAAAGTAAGATGGCATTACCTGTTTAACAGTTCAAATATGTCGGAGTACGTGGACTCTGGTTTATCCATTGAGTGAAAGACATGGATCTTCGACTAACCCATGTCAAGTACTAACAGAATCCAGTGGAATCTGCAAATTGGTTTAGATAACACATATGAAACTTTATGTATGCAAGAATGATGCTCTCTTTTTTCTAATCGAAAAGGAATGGTGCTTTCTGGATTTGTGTTGCTTAGACACTTTTTTCTTGCCATGCAGACGAGCTTGGTGTCATCTTTGAAGATGATGTGCTAAAGTATTGGGATGAGATGGAGCAATCGGAGAACAAGGTAGAACAAAGTGAGAAGGAATTGCCACTGCTCTATTACAGTGATGAGAACGGAGCAGCCTCCAAGAGCATAAGAGACGATGTTAGATCAGAGGAGAAGGCATTGACGTTCCAGCTCGTGTCGCAGTACTTCTACATGCCAATCACACAGGCCGCACGACGGTTTAGGGTTTAGGGTTTAGGGTTTAAAATAGGGTTTAGGGTTTAGGTTAAGGGTCAATGGTAAAAGGGTTTAGGTTTAGGGTTTAGGGTTTAGGGTTTATGGTTTAAAATAGTTTTAAATATGACAAATGTTAATTATATGTTATTATTTCAATTTAAAATATTTTTCAAATAGACTATATGTTAATTATATGTTATTATTTAAATTTTAAATAGTTTGGAATATGATAAATGTTAATTATATGTTATTATTTCAATTTATAATATTTTTTTTAATTATTTGAACATATGTTAATTATATATGAATATATGAACATATATGTTAATTATAATTATATATGAATGTAACACAATATAATTGGGCACTGTAATAATTAGTCCCGGTTTTTAAAACCAACCGGGACTAGAGATGAATTTCAGTGGGCGGAAAAACATCTCCTCATGTTTTTGCATACAAACCTAGAGATGAAAATGTATAGAAAACAACCGCAAAATACGAAGTGCTAAAATTGTAGATAACACATGACATGTAGATAGCAAAATGTATAGAAAACAACCGCAAATCTATAAGAGGAAGAAGTTGCTAACCTTGTAGATAGCAAATATTTGTGTATTATCACAAAGAAGTTGCTAACCTTGGTAGCACCGGACCTCTAACATATAAAAAATTTTGAAGATGTACAAGTGTGGCTGGCTCGGGATGAAGGAGGAAAAAGGAGTATATAAAACAAAATCTCTAGTCTCGGTTGGTAACACCAACTGGGACTAGAGATGGCATCTCTAGTCCTAAGGCAACGGTTTAAAAATTCAACGGCTCTCTAGGACCTTTAGTCCCAGTTCGTGTCAAGAACCAGGACGGTTCAAATGTTGTCAGAACGTGTTACCAAACGGGACTAGAGGTAGAATCTTTAGTCCCGGTTGGTGTTACCAACCGGGACCAAAGGTGCCCGGCGCTCTGACACGCTCTGACAACATTCGAACTGGAACTAGAGGTGATCTTTAGTCCCATGAAACAAACCGGGACTAAAGTTCCTAGAAGGCCGTTAAATTTTTAAACCGGGACTAGAGATCTCTAGTCCCGGGTGCAACTCAAACCGGGGCTACTGTGGTTTTTGCCACTTCAACCAATGATGGTTTCTCCAGTAGTGTAATAAATAAAATTCTTGTATCTATACTATCTCACGTATAACCGAACTAAAATTATGTGAATAAGAGTCGACCTCTCCGAAAGAGACCTCACATAAATTATTTTGTTTCACGCGTGCGAAAAGGATAGTTCCCAACATGTTTTTGCCCAACATAGCCTAAGGATCTCGCAAAAGAAAATGGGAAAAAAATCCTAAAACAGATGTGAGAAGAATAGGCCATGGCCCATATGCATGGGGTTTAATAGTACGGCCCATATGCTGATGGACTTGGCCCATACCAGCCTGTTCATAACTCGGCCCAGCAAGCCCGGCCCACTCGTGAGTTCTCTCCCGTCTCATAAGAAACCCTCGCGGAGCCAGCGCCGCACGCTGCTCCCCCCCAACTCCCTCCCGCGCCGCCGCCGCCGCCGCATCGCCGCTGCCGACGGCTTCGCTCCGAAGGTATCACGTCGAAGTGCTCTTCTCCTCGTCTCTATCACTGCGCAGCTAGTTCTTGCCGTGTATCTATGCTCTGCCGCTGTTACATTTCTCTCGAGCAACTAGCATCGGGGCGGATTGGTGGATGCGGCACTGGTGCTGCTTGGATCCTAGGCTAGATTCGAGAAGAATAAATGCCGGAGATCCCTTAAGCTTGTAAATGGAGATGGTTTCTTCTCTCTTGCGCCTGCAGTTGATCTTGACACTGTGTAGTGCGATATACACATCTGTTGCTACTCCTTCGGAGGAAGGATTCCAGTTTCGTGGGGTATGTAGTTATTCCGTTTGGTCTGATTGATCACGACTAGCTGCGGTTCTTTGGTAGATTCTAGATTTTTCCTAGGTGCGAGTGAAAGCACCGGTACTGAGGCGCTATGTCCATTGTGATGGCGTAGCAGCCTATTCTTTTGTGTGCTATATGAACCAGGGAACCCGCTTTGCAGGGGAGATTTGGCTCATGTTTCTTCTGCCAGTAGTCGCCCAATAGTTCACCCCTCTCTGGGTTCTGAGTCCGTAGTTGTGGATGGTTCTCGAGTGGTTTGAGCATTTGAGGAACATTGTGTGTGTCGCACAGTCGCACTCAGTTGCTATGTCCTTTGTGATTGCATAGTAGCCTAGTTGATTAATGTGCAAGATGGACCACCCTTGCAGCAGGTGCTAAGTTGATTGTGTTTCTACTGCCTGTAGAATCCCTATATTTTTAACAGTTAAAATTTGAGATGATTACCTATTTGTGTATTGTTGGTAACTTGATGTAGGTTTTTAATGTTCTGTGATTACCTCTGCACAATTTTTTGTTTCTGGATCCTGATTCCTTTTTCTTTTGTTGTTGGAAATTTGGCAGAATTCTGTTAGGATTTAAGCTGAGAAGATGGTCCTGAAGTAAGTTCCTGTGTATATTTTGTTGTTCAACATGATTGTAGATTGTGTTAGTGCCCTTATACCCTGTGCATGCTCTAGGCTATGTAGTTTGGTTAATGGTAGTAAAAGGTTATTAACAATGATTTGGCAATGAGTACTATTTCATATTTAGGAGGTATTTCAACTATTCCTTTTTTTTCTGTCCCACAGGACAGAGCTTTGCCGTTTTAGTGGCCAGAAGATATATCCAGGGAAGGGCATTCGCTTTATTCGTGCTGATTCGCAGGTCAGTCTGTTAATCGAATGTATTGTTTTAATGTCAGGATATTTCTCCGCTTATAGGTTTGTTGTAAACGTATTGGTATGTTGTACAGGTCTTCCTTTTTGCGAACTCAAAATGCAAGCGCTACTTCCACAACCGCCTGAAGCCTGCAAAGCTTACCTGGACAGCTATGTACAGGAAGCAGCATAAGAAGGTATTGTATTTGATTTAGGTGGGCCTTTCTTGTATGTACATGCTCGATAACTGGATGACCTTAAACCTTCTTTTTTCCTATTCACTGATCATTGCTTTCTTAAATTTGCTGGGTTGAGCTGAGATGAGAATGCTTACACTTTGTAATTTGTATTGTACTTGAAATGCTAAGTTAATTGTTTCTTATGCTATCAAACCTGGATTCCAGTAAATGTCTGTTTATATGATTGAGTTGAGTGCCATCATCTACATTCAAGATTGCAGTTATCTTTTTACTGTGCAAACATCATGTTGATTCTTCAAATAAGCACCTTGCAGTGTTTGCATGCATGTAAAAATATTGTATCTTTTGGCACTTTGGTAGTTATGTCTGCATCATGTAGTTCTCTGTCTGTTCCTTGTACATATGTGCTATGTATTGCTTCCAATCAGATTTATTCTCCTGTTTACACTCTTTCTCCCAATTTTGTGTTTTTAGGATATCCATGCTGAAGCTGTCAAAAAGAGGCGCCGCACCACCAAGAAGCCATACTCTAGGTCAATCGTTGGTGCTTCACTGGAAGTCATCCAAAAGAAGAGAGCTGAAAAGCCTGAAGTTCGTGATGCTGCTAGAGAAGCTGCTCTTCGGTATGCTCTTTCTCTGAATAGCAATTTAGACTGATGCCCGGCGCCAACAAACCCTTGGAATAGACATTGCCACTCTATATGGGTTACATTTTGACTTCATTTTCTCTGCACTAGCCCTTACCTCATGCAGTGCCTAGTGTGTTTCCTTTCGCTGCCTTTGTTCTGTGTAGTTCACTCTATCATTGCAACAGGATGTTACCCGTCCTTATTGGTGGCGTCTGCACCTAGCAAATTCTCTGTTCATATTCGTTCATAATCCCCTATTGTTGCATCTTGTGTGTATGCACAATCCCCCGATATACATTTTGATGATGCTAAAGGACTCGTTCGTTTGACCTTATGCATTGTGCAGCGAGATCAAAGAGCGCATCAAGAAAACCAAGGATGAAAAGAAGGCCAAGAAGGCTGAGGTGGTCAAGTCCCAGAAGTCGCAGTCGAAGGGCGCCGCCCCGAGGGGTGCCAAAGGCCCGAAGATTGGTGGTGGTGGCGGAAAGCGCTGAAGATTTCATGCATCCTATGAGAGGGTCGCTCGGTTCTCTTCTGTTGTCTAAACCGTATCTCATCAAAAGTTGCCTTGTAGAACCTCTGTTAAATTAGCACTACTGCCAAATGTTTTAATATCGCCACTGGAGATAATATCATGAAGTTTGAAATGTGACTATGTGAGAAAATGTTTTTGTGGTTGTATTCCTGTTACTAGTTTTTTCTTTACGAGATTTACCTTGGTTTGGTGTTTCTGAGCTTAGGTTTGATGCTGCTTGACATTTTCATCCTCTTGTATTTTCTTGGGTAAAGAGCATTTGGTGTTCTTATAACACGATCTGAATGCTCGTTCTGAATTGGCTGTACGACAAATCCCATCGTGTATATTTTGTCCAAAAGTGTAGGCTTTTAAACTCTTGTTAGTAGCGTCAAAGCGATTTTGACCTTTAAAGTTTTACTAAATTTTGCGAACGGAATAGCAGGAAAGCTGAAGTACGCTTTGAGGTGGCCCTAAAAGCAGGCCAGACCGCTAGGGTAGCGAGGTTTCGACGGGCACTCAACTAGATATGACTATAATTAAGTACTTAATTAGTTTAAACTTAGAAGAACTTTTTTAAAAAGAAACTTCTATATACCTTAATTAGTCTTTTTTTTTTCTCAAAAATCAGGCGTCCTCTTCGTCATCACTGTCTTTTTACTTGTCATATTCTATCAACATGACCATAGGTCACGGTTGTCTCCTTAAACATGCTTTGTCTTTATATTCTACTTCCTTCGCCTATATTCTACTTCCTTCGCCTCAAAACAAATGTACTTATCTAGTTCTGATAGCATTTTAGCAAACTTTAAAATATTTTTCTTCTAAATTACTTATCTGATCTATGATCTAATTATATATCTTTGTATTTATCGTAATTAAATCTTTATAACAAGACCTCACATAACTATATTTTTAATGAAAAGATATATATCATTATATTTCTAATTAAAAGATTTATATTATTATATATTTCATACATGAAGCAACAACTTGTAATGGTTGAAACATCACAATATACTCAACATTCAACATTTAAAGAACATCATGTGCAATATTTGCCAAAATGCAAATGAACTATTTAAACATCAGAAAATAATTATTGCAACATCTGAATAAACAGTATAACACCATATGCAACATTCAAAAAAGATTATTGCGACAGAAAAATTGAAAATATGCAACATAGCCGAATCCTAATTAAAACATATACTTCTCTCGCATGAAACATTGTCTTTAAAATGGTTGAAACATATATATATATTTCATGATATATGGTATCTTATTTAAAGATTTAATTATAACAGATACAAACGGAACAATCAGATTGTTGATTGGACAAATAGTTTAGGAAAAAATAATTTAATTTTTACACTTATACAGATGTATGCATATATGTAGTATACTGCTCGACATGCTCATGAAGAGAAAGAGGGTGAGAGAAGAGTTTGTGAGTATGTATGCTCAGAGAATGCATATTTTATCTCGGTTTTTATTATCATATTTTTCAAACTACTAAATGATGAAATGATGTATGCAATGTGAAAACTTATATATATATATATATATATATATATAGATGAGTTAATCTAAAATATCTAATAAATCTATTTTTCAAATTTATGATAATTAAAACTTAATTAATCATACGTTAATAGTTTTCTTATTTTTCGTGCCTTTACTTAATCTTGGCCATATATTTATTTTTTAAAAAAACATACTACCGTTTTAATCTGTACTGCTCCTACTAGTGCATACTCCCTGGTTTTA
The DNA here is from genome assembly GCA_019925245.2 of Oryza australiensis. Taxonomy (NCBI): domain Eukaryota; kingdom Viridiplantae; phylum Streptophyta; class Magnoliopsida; order Poales; family Poaceae; genus Oryza; species Oryza australiensis. The sequence goes on along the minus strand of JAIFGZ020000278.1, from coordinate 2,818,223 downwards.
AAATAGTTGTCACTTTAAGATTTTAATTTTATTTAAAAAGGTTTATCTACACATCAATCATCTTCATCTTCAATTCAAAAATTTCTCCATCATACCCCTAACTACCCTCTTACAGTCTTACTCCCTTTGTTTTAATACATTGTAACTTTTTGAGATACGATTTGATCATTCATTTTATTCAAAATTTTTATATAATTATCATTTATTTTATTGTGACTTGATTTATCGTCAAATGTTCTTTAAGCATGACTTAAATTTTTTTATATTTGCACAAAATTTTAAATAAGACAAATGGTCAAACATTTTGTCAAAAAGTGAACAACGCCGTTTGGATGCGAGAATCGGTTCCTATTCAGTGTGTTTCTTTGAGAATATGTACCAAACGGTTAAAAACGAGGAATGAGAAACCCTCCTTAGATAGTTTCGCCGATTTCTGGAAGAAACGTTTCTCCTAGAATCATCTGTGAATCATTAGAAACGATTATGCCCGTTTCTCTCGTTTCTTCGAGAATCCGAAACCGTAACAAACGGACCATGAAAAACAAAGGTAGCACTTCCAACCATATATCACTGGTGGCTTACTTATTCATGGCCATAATTTTGCAAAAAAAAAGAATGAATAACTTGTAGATCCACAGTATAAGAAAGTACAATAAATAAACCTAAGTGAAACAAATACTCTCTGTTTCATAAATAATAAACTTAAATGCGACATATACTAATAATATTATTTTTAAAATACTACTATGATATGTCACATTTAGTAGTATTAGGGCAATAGCGCTACGCAGGGCACGGTCGACAATGCGGACGCGCAAGTCGTTCCTGCCAGGGGTGAAAATGGGCAGGTCGAATCACAGCATTCTAGTATTCTAACCTATATTTCTTTTTAAATTGGAAACAAGGTAAAAATAATATCGAATAATATATCACCATCTCGTATCCTATTTCATATTATCTTTTCACAATCGGATCAGTAACGGATATCTATTTATATCTTCATAGATATTTAATATAAGAAGATAATTAAATTGCTAAAAAAGATACATCAAGAAACAAATTATATAATATTATATTATAAATAAGCTCATAAAGATTAATTATCATGTTTATAATGGATTTATAATAGATTTTCATATATGTTTTATAATATAAAACACTGTATCTTAATCCATATTTTTACGGATTCAAATTCAAACTCGGATAATATCATTATTCTATTTTCTCTTTCATATTCTTTCCGTAAGCCTCGGGTCGAACGGACGGTCAAAAAATACCTGTCCTGTTTTTACCCTAGTTTCTGCACCACGTATTCTAGTTTCTGCACCATGCTTCCTCAGCTGCACGTGAGTAAGGATCCGTTTGGTACGGTTTCGGATTCTCGGAGAAACAGGAGAAACGGCTGAAACGTTTTTAGTGATTCACAGGTGATTCTTGAAGAAACGTTTCTTTCAGAAACTGGTGAAACTATCTAAAGAGGTTTCTCATTTCTAGTTAAAAAACGAGAAACGTTTCTAATTCTCCAAAAACGTTTCTCGCTTTTAACCGTTTGGTACAGATTTTCGAAAAAAGAACAAACGGAACCAATTCTTGCAGCCAAACAAGGCCCTAACTAACGTCCTAGTGAAGGCCTGGGCATCTCAGATGAGGTACACAGGTGGTCGACGTGTTATGAAATCTACGAGCTGGTATGTTTGAGACACTTGACCTGTCGTCGCATTACGAAGGATCTTAGATTTATTTTTTATTTGTATTTTATAAGAGATAGGAAGTACATAATAGCTGTGGCTTATTAAAGTGAGACAATGAACCAATAAAGCCCCGAAGAAACAATCTCTCGGCGGCATTAAGGGTGCACTTGTTACTAAGGCTATTCCCAGTGAGGAGTTTCATTTCACGGTTTCATAGGCTGGGCATATCATTTAATTGAAGACATATGATTGGGCGTGATGAGATGAGATAAAACTCTGTAGTCCCCAGTGCTAGTTTCATCAGGTTTCATAGTCTTGGAAACAGTGTATACAGAGTTTCATCTTAATGAAACCCCTTCCCTCTCTCTCCTCTTAAATTTTCTGCCATGTCATCATATGAGTAGATGTGACAGTGTATTTAATGTGTATGAAACTACTATGAAACTACCACTGGGAATGACCTAATCGTAACCATACTTGTCATTATTTGTTAATAAATATTGTCACTGGTCTAAATTGAAGTGATTAAATTCTTAGCCACATCTCAGCAAGTCTAAGAGAATCTTATCATATTTTTTTCGTATTTTTTGAACTAATGACATGTGAGGTTCAGATTGTTAGAAAAAAATCTCATTACTATTGTGATAATGTGATTAAATAGTGACTTGCAACCAAACGTCCCCTAATCGCATCGTGTTGGCTAAACACGTTCAGGACTCAGGACACGCTCGTCGTCGTCGAGACCCGAATTTTTTTTTATCCTTTAGAAATTTTTCTAAAGATTCTTATAAATAGATCCTTAGCAGTTTTATTTTGAGGAATGAACTGTAAACTTAGACACCGAGTTTATATTACTCGACGCCAATATTATTGACGTCGAAATCTTTGCGCCACGTCGACGCCGAGGCTGACGTGGAAGAGCTAGGCGCCAAGATCGGCGGCAATGAGGCTGACGTCGAGCTCGGCGCCAAGATGACGCCAAGGTCAACGGCAATGAGGCTAGCGCCGAGTGTAGTTATAGGCCAGCCTCTCCCTCATTCTCCCATTCTTTCTCTTCCCCTCTCTCCCGTATAACTTCTCTTCCACCTTCGACCTTGCTTTGGAATCAACATATTGGACCGTGAAAACTTAAATCTGATACGTGGATTTGTTAGAGCAAGGTATCTTCTTCTCCCTCTTAGTTTTTTCACATCAATTTGGTATGTATAAGTCATATTTTTGATCGTAAAATGGAGCTTTACTTAGGGTTTTATGTACTGTTTGATAGTTGTTCTTGTTTGAAACCATAGGATGCCAAGACGTGAAAAAACTAGCAATTCAAGGTAACATAAGCGGTTCTTGCAATATTATTCGTTATTTGTTGTGCATCAATGAGAAACCCTAGGTTCACGGTTTAATGTGCTTGCTACCTCATGAGTTGTAGTTATCACCCGAAGACCGGAAATGCATTCGACCCATTGCCTTTGCCTACTGGTGTTCCAGTGCCCATGTGTTGGTGTGGTGATCCTTGCAAGGTAGCGGAGTCCGATGAAGAAGACACATATATGCAGAGGTACTGGATGTGTGCCAATTTTACGTTTGAGCCTACTCCTTAGCAGCGCCACATTAACAGGATGGTGAGAAACTGATGTTTTTTAATAATTATTTAGTGTATTAATAAGTCCTGCATAATTTATTTGTTTTGTAAATATTGCATTTGTTGTAGACCTCTCCACCGCTATGTGATTTTGAGCAGTGGATCGACATCGAGATCAAGCAGAAGACAAGGAGTGGTTGAAGTACATGGTGTGGTGGGGTGCAGAGCGCAAGGAGAAGATGGAAAAGAGACGTAGAGAGGAGGCCGCAGAAAAGCAGCACAAGGAAGAGGCGGAAAGGAGGCGTGTTGCTTCTTACAGGGAGGAGCAGGAGCGGAAGCTTGAGCGTGCGCGCTGTGGACCCTCGTTTTTGGAACGGGAATCTTTCGTGTTCTTAGTACCATTTCCCTGGATCGAGTAGTTGGTACCCACGAAATACAGTACTGAATAACCAGGTGCACATGCACGAATAGTCTTACAATAAAATTATTACAATGATAGGCCCGAAGGCAATGTTCACCACACAGGACCTCATGGTCCGGATACGACACAAAAGCAGAAATTAGATACGGCAGCGGAATATAGGCAGCGGCATGTCGGTTGCCACAGGCAACGACCGGGGCTAAGACCTAGTAAGCGCCATCGGCTTCTTCGCCCTCCTGGTAGTAGGCGTAAGAATCCTCCGATTCTTCATTCCCACCATCTGAAGGTTTGTGCGTATAGCAAGGGTGAGTACCGACCGTACTCAGCAAGCCAACACAGAAGTGATGCATATGATAGGGTTATTCAAGGGATGGCTGAAGCTCTTTTGCATAAAGCCAATTTTCACAAATCTTTTCATAAGCCTAACAACTAGCCAATGTTAAGTTTTAGTTCCATAATTCATTAATTCGGTGACGGTTCTGTCTACCATCCATCGTGATTCCAAGGATGGCTTCCCGCCTCCGATTCGTCATGGTTTTCTGGGGAGTCCACCCCTTCTCGCATCTCGAGAAGTTGATCCACCAGCGAATGAAATCATCATGCAAACTCATCCCAGCATTTTTAAGCTTAAAGTCTAGCCAAGCGAAAGTCTTGTCACGATGCTCAATATCCGCGAGCACGGCTATTCGAATAGATTGATTCATTCACACTGCAGTGGATGTACACTTTACCCGTACTCCGCGACAGCCCAACAAATGAGCCTATGTCCCAACACATGAGACGGTCACGGCAAAGCCTTTCGATAACCTCACTTTGGCAGTACCCGCTCCATGAACTTAAACCCTCATGCACTCTAGCCGTCATTTTCTAGCAGTGAGAGGAGTTCTGGCGCACCCGGGGTAAGGGAAAATTTCCTCAATCTTTAAGTTCAATTAATGTTGATTTAATTCCACCATCCACAACATAGGCCGCAGCCTCCTCCTCATCACACAAACCACATCATAAAGAACCATCTATGCAAGGATACTGCCTCCGCTCGGCTATCTAGTCAGCTAGGTCTATACCCATTCGAGAAGTACGGTTGTACTGGCTCGTTTCCCGGCTATCTCATGGCTCGGTCCTTAATTGACCAGGGTCGGCACTTGCCTTTTTCGGAATCCACCCAAATCATCTGGCTGCCCCAGTCTAAAACATTTGTATAGTACTTTAAATTTTTATCAAACTTAGTTCATCATTCTCATGGCCATGTGGCGATCATGTCTCCACAGGCCGCATCTCAACTACCTTCCCTAAGGTAGTTGCCCAAGCACAAAGCTTCTTTATAAAATCATGAGTATGCAGGGATCTAGTATAAGCAGGGCTAAGCATTTTTACCGAAGTTAGCCTCCGGTCATATCACATCGAAGGTTACAAAGAATAATTCTAATGGTAATCAATATCAAGGCAGGGTATATCAAGCATAGGTACTCATTTGTGTGTAGCATGCAATTTATAATTAGAATTAACATCATTTCACAAAGTAGGATCAATATGTTCAAAGAGGGTGATGACTTGCCTTGCTCGCACGCTTGTGGAGTGGTGTCTTCAACGGGGTCGATGCCGGTCTCTTCAGGTGCTACCCGTACGTGCGAAAGATTAATCGAATCCGATTAGAATCCCATATAACACCAAAAGGTCGAAAAAGATCCGAAAAAGCCTCAGAAACGATTCCAAGCGCTAAGCCCAAATTCCTACTTGAGTTTGTACTAAGATCGCCCGGGAAAACTCCAAGCTTTGACATCGGGTCGATGACTTAGGGTTTTCGCAAAGCAACGATCGCGATTTGCTCGAGAAAATGGATTTGAAAATATCCGCGGAGGGATTGGTGCTCGAGGTTTTGAAGGTCCGATCACAAAAATAGAAACATATTTAAATGGCGAGAAAGATCTCAACGAAATTCGGATTCAAAACGACGCAAACGAAATTTCGGGAAAGTCCGGTTTTGATTTTCAAATTTTCGCACCGAGGAAACATACAAGAAATAATTTAATTTTGCCCAAAATTTTACTCAAAATCTTTCCAAAATATTTTTCCAAATCTTCTAAAATTGTTCCAAATTTTTCCTATTTTTCTTTTTTTATTTTCTCAGCGCCACTGTTCATTGCCCGAAAGGTGTTCGACCATGGCGCGGCAAAACAGAGGCGGCGGCGCTAGTTCGCGAGGGAAAAGGGGGCGGCGGCGGGGCTTACCGGCGACGGCGGCCCTCGGGGAGGCACGGCGAGGCCGGGCGACTTTGGCGCACGGCGGCGATGGCGTTGGCGCTCGGTGAAAGGAGGAGAGGCGGCGGTGCGGCAAAGGGCGGGGACGCGGCCCTTTTAGGCGCGGCCGGGAAGAGGGAATGGAGGGAAGGGGGCCGGTGCAAGCTCGGCCCGGCGGTTGCCACGTGGCGGCGCGGGAGGCCGGGCCGGCGCGGGCGCTGCGACGTGACGGAAGGGCGCGGCGTGGGCGCGGGGCGCGTACGGCGTCGTGCGCACGCGCGAGCGCGGCAGGTCCGGCGCGGGACGGCGCGCGGCGACGATGGCGCGAGCGCGGGCGGGGCGGTGCAGGGCGCGGTACGGCGTCGAACACTTGGCGCGGCGTGAATAGTGCGATTTTGTAATTTTCCCGATTTTTGATTTTTTTAATTCCTATTTCTATTTTCCTCCCCTCTAAAAATTCCAAAGTAAATTCCTATATTCCAAAAATAATTTCTAATACTATATTTTCAACTTTTTCTCCACTTTTACTTTCCCACAATATTTTTCATATCTATTTATTTAAATCCCCTTTTTCCTAATTTCCATACTTTACCTATTTATTTTCCAAAAGTTTCCCATTCCGAGTAAGACTCCCAAATATTTTATTGTTTATTTTGTGTCCTAATTTATCTTCCCCCAACCACAATTACTATTCTATTTTTTTCCAATTCGTATTTTCATAAATCCGCACTTCTTTCTTCGATTTCTTTTAAAAGTTCCTAATTTTGAATTTCGAATTTTTCTCTCCGACAAACTCTAAATCATCCACAAACACCGAAAGGGAATTGATCACAACTAGATTTATGCAACGAGTGGCAAATAAGAAGCAACAAACCCGAGGAAGAAGCAACAAGCGAAGGTTTTGAAAGTTCCGATTTTTACGTTCGATTTCGGTTTCTTCGATTTTCAGGATGTTACACGCGCCGAGCAAAGGCAGCAATGGAGGAGAATCCCGATGCCCAGAGGAAGGGGAAGTGGCCTCGTTGCACTCAGTAGTACGCACGAGTTAGTAGTTCTACGGTTTATCAGAAACATTGTTGTCGAGATTAGAAATTCGCAATGTGTTGCAACGTAATGCACTGAAACTGTTATTTAGTTTTTCGTAATGTTGTTGAAATGTTATCGTGTTGTGTAATGCACCCTATTATTGGACCTATCGTAATTATGTTGGTTACGTTACATGTGTTCATAATCGCAACTTATTTGCATTTGAGTTTGACATCTAGAAGTGCAGTACTTTACACAGGTACACAACTTGTCTAATAATAGAGGGATAACTCATATTCCATTGATGCTATGACATAGGACATAACATTTTTTCTCAGAATTCAGCCGTGAAACGTGTGCTATGGATACACGTTACGCATTAGTAGGACCCGACGAATCGAGCCTATGCTTTTCTGCGGACCCCTTCTACGACGTACAACGTGTCTTGCATTTTCGTAGTCCTTTAATCACTTGTACTCTGCTTGTGTTTCATACTCAGTTATCTTTTGGTCATTATATTATGGATTGACATTGTCGATCCATAAAGTGAATACGCATCTCCTTGGAATGCCCTGAGAAACAAATGTAGATAGTAAGTTAGAGTGGCAATATTATGAAGACGTTAGCAGAATTGAAAAACCATAAGACGTACAACGAAGTTGTTGTTTAAGTTGGGGTAAATGAAATATCTACTGCCATATGTTTCTGGTTCAAAGGAGGTAGCAATCTGGCAACGATCCCTACAACCACACCTGAGACGCTCCAAACATTCAGGGTAACCTAATGGATTGTTCCTCCAATCTGAGCTTGCGATTTCCTACGTACTTCATCCATGCCTGGATGAATTGTTCGGTCGGCTCAGGCTGTGTTACCATTGGACTGATGAAAGTTGGTCTCACCGTATCGATCCACTGTTCGAATCAACACTGCCTTACATCCTCTTGTTTGTACATTTGTGCCAGAAGAGGTTAGTACATGAAACGAGTGATTAGCCGTACCGGAAAAAATTGATACGACAAAATCGTCGTCGACAATCTCAGGACACACGAAGCATCTTTGTCCTCGAGTTGCCTGTCTAATGGACCTTATCACCTGACAACGGAGATCACAATGACATTTTGGACGTTTGCGCCATGTGGGTAGTACCAACGGATCAACCTGCCATTCCAAATCTTCCACAGCAATTCGACATTGATACTCAGGCTTCCTCCTCAGGTAGTCTAACCTTGTTTCGCTAAGTGGGTAGGAACATGTTCCGTCATTTCGTGGGTTCTCTGTATCTACTCACTCAATGAAGTTGCAGACCCGACGGTATGCTTGCGTAAGATGGTAATATTCTACGAATAATGTACTTAGCGTTTTGTGTATTAAGCATAGGTGTTACAGCTCGGAGCAGAGTAGTCATACATGATCCATGTTGGTGCATTGGAAGAATCTCCTCCCCCAAATTTCCGAGTTGAGGGATGACATTAGTATGCAGGCATTCACACAATGGCACAACGAACGGTCACACCATAGTGGAATCCAACTGCCCAAAGGATCGATTTGCCAGTCGAGACGCTCAGGAAATGGATGATCCATTCTGTCTAGATGTGTAGGAAACTGAACAAAGATATGAAGAGCTCATGTTCGGGTGGTGTAATATATAGTGGAGCAAGCATAAGCACATCTCGAGCATTAATCATTTATTCAATGGATGTGACACCACAAGCACGAACCAGCGTAGGTAGTCATTTATTCACTGGATACGACAACATGAGCACGCACCATCATGATTTATTTATTCAGGGATGTGACAACACGAGCAGCTCCGAAAGTAGATTGTGACAACTTGAAATTATGAAATTATGAATTTATATGAATTTTTGTTCACTTGAAATTATAAAATTTTCCCATTTGACCAAATCTATACTACTGTAAATTTAGAGCAGAAAAAATTGGCAGTAGCAGAAAAATTTGGCAGCATTTCCCCCTGTTTATCTATTCAAATCTTACACAAATATCAATGTATCATATGACATCAACAAATATATACCACATTCATCACAACCCATGAACGATAAAGACCAAAGAGTTCAAAATAGTTTGTACGGTCCATAATAGATCAGATAATCTAAAAGAATAGTCCATACAAGACATAATAAAATTCTATACAGTCCACAAGTGTATTGCATACATCTAGCACCATATATACATCAATGTTCACTGTCTCCTATTCTTACCCCTGCCCTTGTGTCCAAGAGTGTCACTGCCTGGAGGATCCGGTGGGTGCCTTCTCCTGGTGCCAAGCTGCTGCGCAGGCTGAGTCGATGGAGCATCGTGCAACTGAGATGACCCAATCTCATCGTGTCCCTGGAGCGCCTCCTCCTCCTCGTCGGCGTCAGCGTCCTCATCAGAGACAGTGCATCTGGAGTCCGTACGTGCATGCCTAGAGGAACCGCCACCTCCTATGGAAGCAGAAGGCACATGCACGTCTTGCCTCGTGATTGTCCTGCAACCACAACATGCAGCCGCACGACGTAGGCGACGTACTACTCTCTGTTGCACAAAATTCAGTACTTAGCTCAAAGATTGCAATGTATTAGATGTATACTTCAACGTGCTTTAAAAATCTTACGTCCAGGAAGTTGCGTGTGTCATCGTCTCTAACTCTCCCGCGAATTGTGCCATCTCCTCAACCGTCATTCGGAGGGTGTTGCCCTGAAATAAATCACATTTAGAACATCTAGTTATGCAACTCAATACAAAAAACCAAGTCAGATGACGTACCACTCTGTCCAAGATACGCTCTGCCTCCACCTGGCTCCCCACCCGCGTGGGAATGATGACGAGAAACGGTTCATAATTGAAACTTACTCGGATGATTCTGTGTCAAAGGGATCTCCTGAAGAGGATCTGCCACATCATCATGACTCAGACAAGCATCTCCATCTATCTCAAAAATTTCTACCTCACTGGGGCAGATTAAGCACTAGGAACCGTACGTGCAACCTTCGCAAATCTAAGAGGTTCTGGGACATCTATGGCATATTGTGCCTGATCAGCCATCGGTGGGGAAAACTCATGAGGAATGGGATCAACCACCACCCGACGCACAACCACCTCCAAACTTTGGAATTGACTCTTTATAACCGATCTCACATAGTTCTCCCACTGATCTGCACACCCAATTAGGATCATCCTCCTTAAGATGTTGGAAGGGGATACTACGTGAAGTACACCCTCAACTACGATGGAATCATCTCCAGGGCAATGTAGCTCCTCCCGAGCCCTACCAAGCTACTCTCTAAATGTTGGCTTCTCATTGAATAGAACAGGCTCGCTTTGCATGTCAACAAACTCGACATATCCATAGTGATCTCTTGACACAGTGCCTCCATGATATATGATCACTAAGTTGTCCATCTAGTAGTTCAACAAAATTAGAAATACAGTTCGTTCTGTAGTTGCTATATACAGTTTGTTCTAGCCTGTGGGAAATTATCCAATCCTGAGATTTCTATATAAGAACTACCTTCGCCCTACATCTTATGCTTCATTGAAAGTTGTGCTAATTTGCGTCGACCTAACTAAATCAACTAGTAAACTAATCAAAATTGCACTACGATTAAAACTTACTAGTTATTCAACAAAAACGATGCGAAAATTTATAAATTACAAGTTCAACAATGTACATTTCACCTATTCAAAATACACGTACAGTGCATATTTAAATTTACCCACATTGCATATTCTAAAATTATGTACATTGCATTTTAAATTTTTACGTACAATGCGTATTCTAAAATCATAAAATCACATGCATTGCATTTCTAAATTTTACCTATATTACACATTCTAATATTACATACATTGCATATTTAACTTTTAACCACATTGCATATTCTAAAATTACGTACATTGCATTTTAAATTTTCTCTACATTGTATATTCTAAAATCACATGCATTGCATTTCTAAATTTACCTATATTGCACATTCTAAATTTTATTTTTACCTACATTTCTCATTTGAATATTACATATACAATAAATTAAAATTTGCAATTTACCTCGTCGGGGAAGGGAAGTCGGCGCGGGCGGCGGGCGGGTGCGACTTGGTGCGGTGGCGGTCGGTGCGGGGGCGGCCTGCAGCGACGACACAGGGACGGGGGTAGTCGTGGCCGGGGCCGGGGGGACGTGCCGCGGCGGCGTCGGGCAGGGTGATGACGGGGTCGGCCCCGGGGGGTCTTGGGGCGACGGCGCCGGGACGACATCAGGCGGGGCCGGGGCCGGAAACTGGTGGCACGGCGACGTCCGATGGCTGGGAGTGTGTGCTCATGGCGGAGAGAGAGAGACAAACGCGATGGGGTAGACGAGAAAGACGGGACTCTCCTGTAAGCCGGGCTCGACGCCAAGATTGGTCCCGCCGAGGTTGCCACGTCATCGCCAAGTAAGCCTCGGTGCCGACGTGGCGTAGAGATCTTGGCATCAACAAAACTGATGCAGAGTAGTGTAAGCTTGACGCCATCAATATTTGTGCCGAGGTTGAGGTCCATTCGTACAAGTTAGCACGAATTTAAATTGCCAAAGGGCGTATTTGAGCGAATCTTAAGAAGAAAGAGCCAGAAAGAAAAAAAAAAGATCGTCCAGACTCAGTCGATGACTCCAGAGGCACCTGCGCACGCAAAGGTCTCCCTCTGCATCATCTCTCTCAAACCGCCTCGTCTCTCGCGCCCTCCTCGTCTCCTCGTTCGCCGACTCGCCGTTGGCGCTGCCATTTGGTGCTGCCAGCACGCGGGTGGTGCGCCGCCGCCTCACCGAGGCTGCCCGAGGCGTCGATGACGAGGCCGTAGCCGCTCGCCGGATCGCGCGCGCGAACCAAGGCGGCGGAGGAAGGGAGGGAGAGGGAGAGCGAGGGCGCCCTTGCCGACCAGGTGAGCGCTTTGCTTCCCCTCTTTTCCCCCAATTTCGACCTCCGACTCGTACGTGTCTGTCTCTCCCTCCCATCTCCGGTGTGGCCGGCCGGGCCGGCATATGGCCGGCGGCAGCAGCGGCGGCGACGACGACGACAACGGTAGTGTAGGGGGTGCGGGTACCTACGCTACGCTTCCCCAAAATTTGAATATTAAAAACCTAATTTTGGTGTTGATTCTAGGGTTTTTCACCGTAGTTTATTTTTCCAATATTGGTTTTAATAAATTGCTAATATAAAAGTTTTACGCACAAATTACTGGAGTCTGTTCGACACGCTGCATTCAGTTCATCAGCTGCGATCGACGGAGTTAGGGGTACTATACGTTTTGCCGCCCTTAAGCACTGATCATTGCAATCTGCTAGTCAGCTAGTGTATATACTAACTTTTGTTTTCTTTCTCAACACCATTGCCCTTAATTATTACTCATCAAGCAGGTACGGCAGCTAACTCCATTGTGAATGTGAGAGAGATGATTGCTAGTTTTTCGTGAGTCATGTCCTGTCCCTGAATCAGGGTTGCAAAATTGTGACAGCGGAGCCATTAACACAAATTAAATATCCCTGTAAAGGGCTAAAAGGCAGGGATGTGTTTGCCAAAGAATATTCTGTGCAAATGATCTAGAGTTTGGATTTTAATCATGTGAGAAGTCTTTGTAACTCCAACTTGAACTGATCTCTTTTTTTACAAAAGATTATTGAAGTTTGGAATATACTACTTATGATTAGATTAACCAACTAATCTTGGGGAGCTATTTACATAATGATGGGACTAATATTGTCCAGCTGCTGCTCTCAGCTTCACCCTATAATCTCCGCTCTTATGCTGCCTTGTAGATCATGGGCACAGTGGTTGGCAGCGTGGTTGGAGAAAAGGATGGCAGTAATCTTGAGAATCTTCAGCGAAGTCATATGAACAGCAATTCGTTGACTAGGCAAAGCAGCTTTCCGAGTAAATCACGTCTTGTTAGGGTACTTCACATGTCTTTCCCATTATTTCTAATAAAATTCTTTCTCCCAGCCCTGCAGATTTGTGTGCATAGTTCCATGCTCAAGGATAAGGACCTGCACATTATGTGGTGGTTCATGCCAAAAAGAAAAACCAATAGTTTTCTATAATAAGCTCTTTATTTTTTCGCTGAATTGCATACAATGTGAACTATATATAACCACTTCAAAGTCCATGCTTTTTTCTTGCAAGGAAGGTCCTTGCAATTTGGATGTATACTCAACACTCCGACACTGACTGTATACCTTTTTTAAAAAAATATTATAGGATAAGACGGCATTGGCTGCCAAGGGTTCAAATGAGAAAGCTGCGGTAGATGCAAATGAAGTTTCATCGCCTCTTTCTAATCTAACCAAAACTGGACAGCATTCTGATAGAGAAAACAACATGCCTAGAAAACATGGCAACGATGGCATGTCAAAAGACAACGGACGTGCTACTGGATTGAAGAGACTGCAAACGCCAATCAACTTATTTGAAGATGAATGTGTTTTCTGCCATTCATTTAGAACACCTCCTCAGGTGAACTATGATCTATTAACCAGAGGTTATCTTTTGAAGGCTTCTTAACCCTTTCTAACATTAAAAGACCTCACATTTCCTATTTCAGTTACATGGTCCCATGGTGCATTATCGAAAGGGAAAGCTTGTGTCAGGTGACAATGGCAGCCCATGCCCATCAGATATCATCTATGTCCATAAGAAATGCCTGGAGTGGTAAGTTTCTATATGCATTTTAACTCTTGATGCTTATTCAACACAATTTAAATTTATCATCATGCCCTTCCAATGCAGGTTTAAGATATGAGGATGCTGGGCCCTTTTCATTTTTATTTGTTGAGATCTAGACCTTTGTATAATTTTTAGCTTCATACATTATCTGTTTGCTTTATAAGACAACCATGCTTGCTGATATTCCATTTGTTTAATTATGTCCAAAGATTAGTCCGTATGATATATTGTTTTAGTGGCATGCAAGAATTACCATTTTGCTTCCTATTTCAAAGTAAATTCATATGATCGTATTTTTTTGGCCATTAACAACATATTCAATGTTTGAGACATGCTAAGTCAAACCATACCTAATGAAAATAACCAGTGGCTGGAGTGGTACTCTCGTATTTTAAAGTGGGTAGTTGAGGGGTGATGGTGCGTTCTACATCATGATTTTGTTGTTTGCAAGATCTATTCTTCTGTAAAAAAATGCTTTGTTTGCACGTGTATGTGTAGACGGTTGATTGATCTCATGCAGTAATTTATATGGTTTATTTTTAGTATATTTAGCTTTACATTATAAACTATATTTACTTCATCTGGCGCAACAGTTGGCACTAGTTAGTTACTTTCAAAGAAGGGTTATTTATTGGGTAAATTGTTTGTCTTTCCCTCCTTTTTTTTGCAAAGGGCCCCGCAAGTATTTTACAAGGGCGATACCATTGTGAACTTGGAGTTGGAAATAAGTCGTGCCTCAAAATTGAAGTGCAAAAGATGCAGGCTTCCTGGAGCAGCTCTTGGGTGTTATTATACAATGTGCAATAGGAGCTATCATGTTCCATGTGCAATGATGACTTTGAATTGCCGCTGGGATGTTGTAAGCTCTTGAGAATATCGTGTAATTGATCCTTTTGTTTGTGATATCCGTCACCACTCTAATGGTCTAAGTTCAGGACGCTAATTTTTCGTATTCCAGGATAACCGTTCTGTTATGTGCCCTGAACATGCAACCATGCCACTACCATGTGATAAGATAAGCTCACCAAGAAAGGAGAGTGGAAATTCTTCTTCCCTCCCTCAGAGGTTTTTCATGAATATGACATTGTTATTCAAGCTTATTGCTTTCTTGGAAGGATATACAAAGGCTCTGGTATAATTAATCATTGATCCTTCATTTGTATTTTTTCCCTTGATTCTGTGTTCCAGCCAATCGTCAATCGAACAAAGAGATTCCGCTGATTGTGAAAGGGAAGATCCTATAATAGATCAACGGAACACATCAAGTTCTTTGCCTCAAGGGTATATGACCTTTCTTCACCTGCCTTTTTGAGATACTTAGTAATCATTTTGTGAATTAACTAATAAATAACTATAACATTCTCTTTTGCCTTTTGTTGTCCAGACAAAGTTCAGCCAAAGAAGGAATTTCTGCTGTTCCTAAAAGGGAAATAGATCAAATTTACACTTCATGTTCTTCCTTTCCTGAGGGGTATTATTTCCTGAACTTTCTTGTGAGACGTCTTTAAGGTTCCTGATTCTTTGATCAATTGTAGTCTTCCATTCCATAAATTTGTGTTGTATTTGATCATGCAGCCAATACTTGGACAGAGAAGGAATTTCCATTGATGACTGCAGGAAAGAAAAGCAAACAGATAACCTTTACACAGAAAGAGATTGCCCCTCGGATCTGTGGGTTTTGCTTGGTTCAGCTTTAAGTGCATCCGAGAGGGTAGGACAAGTGAGAAGTAGCAAACATATTACTCTTTTTGTGTGATGAACAAGTTTATGGACAAACAAAGCTGAATCCTACTTCATGGATAAATTCAGCATGGTGGATGATTTGCTACATTTATGAAGTTAACTCTTCCATTCCAGCTTTTGTGGTAAATGTGATTTATGTTTTTCAAGCAGGATTCCTTGCAGGAGTTTGCATCTTGGACAGATGCAACTGTGGTCAATGAATGGACTGAAAGGGTGACCCATGTTATCGTTGGCAGAAGTGCTGGTAGTGCATGGAGCCGATCATATGATGTCTTGATGGCTCTTCTGTTTGGGAAATGGGTTGTCACGATTGGATGTCAGTATTGAGCTATCTTCTCTACAGTTCTTTATTTCTTTTAGGACCCCAATTTGACTATTCTTTCCTGTACGTTTATATTGTTTGATATGCCTAAATATCCCTAAGGCCATTCAAGGTTTATCATAAATTTGCTGAGTATTATCTTTCCTAAGCTGAAGTGCTTCGCCTTGCCCTTTTAGGGATTATGGATTGCTTGGTAAAGTTTATTCCAAGTCCAGAAGCTTCATTTGAGTTAAGATTTAGCCATGACTCACACACATCAATAGGTGAAAACAAGAAAAGAAGAAATCAAGCTTCTGATGGGGTAATGTATACATGGCTGGAAAATAAGATTAAACTTATTTTATGTACTGAAAACTATCTTAGGCAGTCATTTTTATAAGTTTAGGAATTTGATTTGCAAATCTTTTCTCAGTAATATTTTCCTACAAGTCCACAACTGGGTACAACACTGCATCAAAATACTTTTTACATATCGCTGTTTGATGTCAAGGTGTATATCTAGAGATCTAGAATTCAGATGCTTCCTGGTCTATAACTCCATATGTTCCACCACCTTTGTGTTGCAACTTCTGACATTTCATTCTTTTCAAACATTTTTTCTACATCCACGTCTCCATGATTGATAATGCGGCGCTTGCAGGCACAGAAGCTGTTCTCGGGACAGTATTTTGCCCTCAGTGCCTACATAAACCCTGACGACAAAGAACACATACAGAGGCTGATTGAAGCTGCTGGAGGGCAGATACTGGAGACAAACGGCGGCTTGCATTCGCTGCGCGAAAATCTGGAGAAAGTTGCTGTGAAGCCATACTTCGTCTACAACGGGGGCGCACCAAGAGATTTCACCCCAAGATTTCTTGATGATCTCCCCAAGGAGATGGAAGAGGGCATAGAGTATGCTGCCTGTGGAGCTAAGGTGATCAGCCATTTGATGGTGTTTGATGCCATTGTGGCCTATGATGCGCAGATTCTCAAGCACAAGGATCACTTTTCCCCGTATGTGTAATGGCATGCTGTGGCTGTACACGGTAAGCATGTTTGTTGGCAATTTGAATTGTAGGTGTTTTGGGGGCAGTGCCTTTTACATCGAATCTTTGGCACTGTAGGACGGAAATGCTCTTGTATATATAAAACAGTCGATGAATTCCTTCCATGTTTACTGCCGATCATACGGGGATAATTTTTTCTTTCTTTTTTTTTTTTATTACAAGGGACGACGAAATTAGAAAAGCTCATGCAAAATTGGAAACTTTATTCTGGCCGTTTCTCATGTACCGCTCTCTGGAACGACCAAAGTTGCCAAGGTTTTTTGGATTACGACCAAGGACATCGTGTTCCCCCGATCACAAATGCCCCATGCCAAACATTCTCTCAACCTTTTTTGGCAAGCACTGATATATTTAACACCATGAAAAAAGATATTAAAGAACTCGTAAAAAACAAAGTTTTCAACTGTCTAATTTTTAACGAATTGAAAGTTACAGGAAATCTAAAAATTTCTACATATAGCCTTTTCCTTTCTTGACAATCGATTTGCACAGAGATCATATATTATCGAGGATAGGCGGCTTACAAATTCATATTATCGTTGCGTCAAGCAAACATAGATAGTTTCACGGCCATTTTGGCCTTGCTTCATATATTAAAAGACGACATCATATATTAAAAAATCATATATTAAAAAACGAAAACGAAAAGAGTACGTAATTTTTTATTATATACCAGTTTCAGGTTCGTCGTCGTCGTCGTCGTCGGATCGGAACAACCAGTGCGGGATGAGAGCCTTGTTGGACGGCTTCTTCTTGGTCACATTGCAGAATTCGCAGGTGCAGGTTGAGCGGCCGGAGGCAATCAACCAGGGTTGCCTCGCTGGGTCCAGCTTCACCACCGGCACCATCCGGTCGATCTCCGCCGGCCATGTCGAACTCGCCGTCGCGGTTGCGCCGGCGTCGCCGACGACCCATGGCTGATCCTATCGGGAAAGGAAGCTGCAGTACGTAGGGTTAGGCCGGTAGGTGAATGTGATCGATCTATCGGTGTATAGAAGCCATGACAGTGAGGTCGATGTATCCTACTCCCAGTCTTATATATACTCTGGATATGAAACCGATAAGATCATAGCAGCTCTGTTCCTGGACAGTGAGCAGGGCTATTTCGTGAAGCCTTTCGGTACAAAATTATTCAAAATTTATTAATTTTTTTTCTGGGAAGGCCATGAAAAGACCGTCACATTTTATTAAGGACAAAAGGAGTAAAAACGCCATCCCGGATAGCAACAGTCCCAGACAGCTAGAAGCGAAAAAGAAAAGCAGAGGTTTTAGAGCTCCCTCTGAAGAACTCTGAAGAATGTAGCAGGTCTAATGCCGCTGAAAAATCCCCGCCGCACTCCAAACTCCAATCTCATCGTTGATTGCATTTGCCAATTGTTGTACTGTCTTGGCCGTGTGGTTAAAAACCCTCGCATTTTCTCTTTCCAAACCTCCCAGGTTATCAGCACGATGAGGGCATCAAAGTTTTTCCTGTTTTCTTTCCGACAACGCTTTCTGGTTTCTAACCACCATTCCGCAAGCTCTTTCCCACTGTCCCCTGGTAAAGCAAAGTCTTGATTACACCACAATCGGACTTGTCTCCACACCTCAGTAGTGAACACACATGTTGAGAAAATGTGTTCTCACAATGTTCTGGCTCATCCTCGCGCTGACAAAGGGAGCAATTATGTTCATGAGGCCAGTTGCGGATCTCCAAATTGTCAGCCATGAGGCATTTCCCTTTGAGGGCCAGCTAGATGAAGAACCTCACCTTGCCAGACGCCCTTGAACTCCAGAGCAGCCGCCCGTATGAACAATTCTGGTTTGCCATGAAGAACAGGCCATATGCTGATTTCGTGGTGTACTTACCGTCCACTGTTAGCTTCCATAGTACCTGATCCTTGACAGGTTGCAGCGCCGTTTGCTGTAAATCGTCCCAGAGTTGAAGGAATTCGCCCAACGCCGGGAGAGAAAGGCTTCCCTGCAGCTTTCTGATCCAGAAGTTGTTTTCCAGGCTTTGGTAACCGAGAGCTTGCGCCCACTAGTGTATGAGTACAAGATTGGCCATTTTGCTTTGAAACTCTATTCTCCTAGCCAAATATCGGTCCAGAACTGAGTATCCTCACTATCCCCAACGATGAAGCATGTACCTGCCTGAAAGAGCTTATCCATCTCTTGTCCTAAATCAAAGCTAAACGTTTCTGTCCAAGGCTTCTCCCTTTGATTGAACCAGCTAACTCTCCATTGTAGCCTTAAAGTTTTCCCTAGGCAGTGTAAGTCCTTAATCCCAAGCCCACCCTTTTCAATGGGTTGACAGACCTTCTTCCAAGAGATCAAACAATATCTTCCAGCAACCCTGATCCTGTCCCTTCCATAAAAAACCTCTATACTTCCGATTGATCTCCTTAACAACCCATTGAGGTAGTTTCAGCACCGTCATGAAATGAATAGGTAGTGTCATCAGTGTTGTTTTAATGAGGCAAAGGCGACCATCAACTGACAACAGTCCTGGCTTCCATCCAGCTGCTTTCTTACTAAACATGTCCATCAGCGGTTGAATCTCTGCCCTCGTTGGTTTCTTGACTGACAGTGGCAGTCCTAGGTAAGTGATGGGGAAGTCTACCTTTTTGCAACCAAGAAGAGCTTCAACTAGCTCACACTGATGTGCAGTGCATCTGATCGGAGTAATTGAACTCTTTGAAAAGTTGACCTTCAGTCCTGTAACATGGCCAAAGAGGTTCAGAAACTGCTGAATCACCCTTGTGTCTTGCTGTTCTGGCCTGAAGAGAACAATTGCATCGTCTGCATAGGTGGAAACTGCAGGCAGATGTTTTCTTGCATCGATCGGTGCCAGTAAATGTGCTCGCTGTGCTTGGAACAACATGGCCTGTAGGGCATCCATAACAAGGACAAAAAGCATGGGTGAAAGTGGATCACCCTGTCTAAGTCCCCTCGTTGGTTTGATAGCATCTGTCTGATCACCATTTACAATCACCGTAGTGTTTGCAGTTTGCAGGATAGCTGACAGCCATCTCCTCCAACGCGGCCCAAAGCCCCTGTAGAGCAACATATCTAAAAGAATTGGCCAGGAAACTGTGTCAAATGCCTTGGAGATGTCAAGCTTCAATAAAATCATCTGCCTTCCCCTTTTATGCAGCCACCGGATTAGCTCCTTGACATAAATGAAGTTCTCGTGTATCCTCCTTTTTGAGATAAAAGCTGTTTGTGTGTTAGGGATTAGAGAGTCCAGCTTGGGGGCTAGTCTTAGTGCCATCAACTTTGTTGCAAGCTTGGAGAAACTATGAAGTAGACTAATTGGCCTATAATCCTTCAACTGCTCCGGGCTTTCTTTTTTAGGCACAAGAACGATCATTGCCGAATTAAGCAAATGGAGATTTTGGCTATTTCCCGTCACAAACTTACTTAGAGAATTTAACACATCCACCTTGATTACATCCCAACATTTTTGGTAGAACAATCCCGTATAGCCATCAGGGCCGGGTGATTTCTCTTGCGGCATTTTACGAATTGCTGACCAGACCTCTTGTTCTGTGAAATCAGCTTCTAGGTCGGATAGGTTAGCCTTTGCAAGCAAAACTTGATCAAAGTTCAGACTTTTCAAAGTGTCTTCACTGGTCTGAAGCACGTTCTGGAAGTACTGTGTAGCCACAGACTTCAGATCCTGTTGAGTTGTTGCGACCATCCCGTCTTGTTTGAGAATCGGTATTGTTAACTTCCTCCTTCTTGAATTAATTTTCAGATGAAAGTATGGAGTACCAGCATCCCCTTCTCGCAAGTGCCAAACCTTCGCTCTCTGCCTGAGGCGAATTCTTTCCAAAGAAGCCAAAGCAAGGCACCTTCCCTTACATGCTCGTTCTTCTTCTGTCAGCAACCTTGCTTCTTGTGCCACGTCCAGCCTCAAAACAATTTCCTCGGCGATCTGAAGTTGCAGTCTGTATAGACTAATTTTCCTCCGGCCCCAACTGGCAAGCTTCTTGCTAAGCCTTGCAAGCTTTACATGGAGGATGACATACGGGTCCTGCGAGTCCACTGGTATCTGCCAGACCTCGTGTACTAACTCATGAAAGCCCTGCAGTCTTGTCCAGAAGGACTCAAAGCGGAATCGCCGCATTCTGCTGCCTCTCTCACCACAGCTTAGAAGAAGTGGACAGTGGTCCGAGACCGACGAACTGAGACCCTGAAGAAAGAAATACGGAAACTCCTGTTCCAACTGTGCTGTCAACAAGAACCGATCAAGCTTAACCAAAGTGGGTTGCCTCTGCTCATTGCTCCAGGTATAGCGTTTCCCAAAAAGGTAGAGATCTCGGAGCTTTAGCTCGTTCAGTTTGTTTCTAAACACATTCATGAGTCTGCGATTGATTTTGCTGTTGTTCTTATATGCTGCTGTTGCTATCAGGTTGAAGTCGGCTACCACCATCCATTTGTCTTCACAAACCTCCCTGACCTGCGAGAGCTCTTCAAGGAATTGTAACTTCTCATCCTCTGCCTGCGGCCCATAGACCGAAGTTAAGTACCATGATTTGTCCGCAGCCTGCCAATTCAGTTTAACAGTTAAAGACCATCTGCTCGAGTGTATCAAATCCCCCTTGAAATAGTCACTTTTCCAAGCAATGATCAATCCCCCTCCTCGTTTGTTGTGCTGGTAGCGCCTCATAACTATCAAAATCCAATCCCCAAATTTCAGTTATCACAGAAGCATCAACATCTTGCAATTTAGATTCTTGCAAACACAGAATAGGAACACCACATGACCGAGCCAACTCACGGACGAAACTTCTTTTCGCCACATTGTTTAACCCACGGACATTCCAACAAAGCAACGTAAAAATACATGTTCGACATAGAGATAGGTGGACACCACACACTCTCCAGCAATCCGATCGATCAGATGCTCAAGCCGGGGACTGGACGACGGCCCCCTGCGCCTCCAGGATTTGCAAGGCGCTGTCTTGCTGTGCAATCTCCACATCTAAAAGTGCCGCAAGGGTGCTGATATGTTGTGCAGACAAAGGTTCCTCAAACAGCTTAAGATATGCCTGAGATGCTGGCGCAACGGCCTCCTCTTTTTCCTCCTCAATCAAACCAAATCTTTTCATTATAACCTTGTGAGCTTTGGTTAGGGTGTGGCATCTAGCCCTTGCACTCTGTTCCTGCAGCCGCGGGCTACGCCAAGGAACAAAGTTTGGTGGAATCGCATTTCGGCGTTTACTTTGCGTCCCCGTCGGCAAGGCAGCCGGCGGGATCGCCGGCCTGGAAAGTAGGGCCGGTACCTGCTCCTTGGAGATTTCTTCAATGAACGCCTGAAGATGATGCTGCGAGTCCCGCATTTGTTCAGATTGCAGATGCTCCTGCTGCTGGTCGGAGGCATGTTGCCCTTGTACTTCAGGCATGGGAGGCAACCTTGCTGAGGAATGTGAGCTCTGCTCCCCTTCTCCTCTTCTTCTTGTGTAGCAGATAGGAAGGGAAGTCGCCCTCTGCTCAGCTGGAGCAGGCGCCATCTGGTCAGCCTGAGTTTGTGCTATCACGTGGACAGCGGCATGCCAGGGATTTGAGCTTGCACTGCTACCCATTTGACCCGCATTTGCTGTAATTTGAACAGGGTCTGAAACAACTCTCTTGTGCGGATTCTCTTTCCCGCCCTCGCGCGCTTGCTCTTCTTCTCCAAACTTTCCCCTGCCTTGCATTGATGCATCCCCAACTACCAAGTCTCGTCGGTCTGCAAGCTGGCACAGACTCTCCTCTACGTTCCCGGTCACCAAGGCCGCCCCATACTGTGCAGCTATCATCTGACTTTGCCTTAATGGATCCTCTTGAACCGCTTCCAAATCTTCATGAACTGAATCCATGAAGATTTAGACCGGATGGTTCTGAAATTTTGGAAATTTTGAACCGAAATTTCAAACCCTGACTGTGAGTGGTCTTGAGCTCTGTTTCTGGATGATTGCTGTTTACCTATATTTTTATCTCACTTTTTTTAGTAGTACTTCATTTCTGTCATAAATAGTAGATCCGTACGAAATTAGGTCAAAATTTTAAATTTTAATTTTTCAAAGGTATGGAGGATTGGTGACAAGGGTCTTCGGGATAGGAAATCTTGATCTGGTTTATCTGGATTCTGGATTCGACAATGCTGACATATGTTTTTCAATTCATTAATTGGTAATAAGGTAATAAAGGTATTGTCTTCAAGTTTCCTCTAGATGAAAATCTAGCACTATATTCAAGTCGGTTTGGATAATATTGAGGAGAAAACAACGGTTTTTCCTTAAAAACGTTGTTATGGAGAATACATCATACTCTTTATACTTTTTTTTCTTAATGTAGTGTAAGATGTCATGTTGCTTTTTGTTTCTTTTTATGACGGTATGTATCCTGGTTGTTGCATAGGCGAGATGCTTTCATCGCTTAATGAAATATTTCATTATCTAAAAGAAGAGTAAGAGCACGGAACTTAATAGGGTCAGCCATAAAAAAAAGTGTTCAAATGTGTATTCCTGAAGATAGAAGTGCTGAAACTGGGCCTAATATATCAGATTGGTCCTGGGGGTGTGAATGTTTGGAAAGAAAACTGGATACCAGGAACACATTCTTTTCGTCCTTTGATCCGATCGACTGGCAACAGCCCAGGTGGAGAGAGTGCATGAGTTGTTCATACATTGTACGAGAGTGTGGGACGAAGATGCGGTGCGCCGGAATTTTCTTCCGACGGATGCTGATGAGGTTTTAAAGATGAAGCCTGGTAATACGATGCTTCGGGATGTTGAAGGATGGGCGCTTGAGAGACATGGGCAATATTCGGTTCGATCGGCTTATATACTTTGTGAAGGAGAGACAAACGAACCTAGTAAGGTCAGCTGCAAATGAAGTGGCAGTATCCAAGTCTGGAAACTGAAGGTGCCCAGGGTAATGCACAATGCAATAATCCCTTGTAAAGCTGAGCTGAAACGGCGCCATATAGAGAAAGAAAGTTACTGCGAGACGTGCGGAAATTCCTCCAGATGAAACGCTGCATCATGTAGTGTTCCAGTGCCCCATTGCGAAATCGTTTGTGCAAGAAGTGAAGAAATGGCGGACGACGTGTTCAACACGAAGCTATGTCCTCCAGAGATGGCAAGCGCCATAACCGGCCTGTTTGGACACCGGGTGATTCGGCGAGGTTTGTATCAAACCTTGTGGAGACAATGCTTATGCTAAGCATGCCAACTGAAAACACAAAGATTACTCGGCGCCAGCAATGGAAAGTCCCGGCGACGTACGGGTTGGGTGAAGGTGAATACACCTGCACTGGTTAGTACGTGGATTGTTATTCGTGATGAACATGGCACTGCCATGGCCGGGGCAACACGTACGATGGCTGGAGCACGTCTCAGAGCCCCTTGTGGCGGAAGAACTTGCGGCTAAAGAAGGCCTGGAGCTGGCTCTTGAGTTGGTTCTGGAAAGTTGATTTTGCAAAGAACTGTCTCTCTTTCTGGCTGATGGAGAAGCAATTAAATCAAGTGTAGGTGGCCTGTGCGATGAAATTGGACATCTCAGCAGACTACTTCAAGGTTTTCCAGGTGTGCTGGGTTCGAAGGGAAGCAAATGCGGTGGCCCATGAATGCGCCACTAGGGCTACTAATAATAATCTTGTTTCTTTTGGCTTGATTATATTCCTGATTGGTTGGCGATTTTGGCCGCCAAAGATTGTAATCTGGAAAGAGACTGATTAGGGTCTCTGACTCTCAAAAAAAAGAAGAAGAAGAAGAAGAAGAAGAAGATAGAAAGGACTGCACCTCAGCTAGCTTGTGGTGTTTTGGTTAACTAGACGGGGTGCACAATGGCTGTTGCGCAAACGTTCGTGGGAAAGAGTTCGCGTGAAAAAAAAATACGATCTGATCTGAAAAAAAATGCACGCGCATGCCTATCTGATCTGAAAAAGAAATACGATATACATGTGTTTTCTTTTAAGATATGCATGTTTCCGTATATAAAATAATTTTGCATGCACATGCAGTCAAAATTATAATTTTTCTACTTAGTCAGTTATTTTATCATATAATAAAATGGTGCATTTTGTGTATAATTTTTAAATCCGATTTAAAAAGTTGCTGTAAAAAGCTTCCTAATATTTTTTTCATGTATAAAGTTTATGAATATAAACTTTTTCTGTAGAAAGTTTGTGAATAGATTTTTTTAAAAAAATCTTACAATTTGTATTTTTTTAATCCTATGAGTTGATTTTTTTTAATTACCGAAGAAAGTTTCCTAATAGATTTTTTTGCTATGTCAAATTTATGAATACAAAGAATTATTTTTGTGCAAAGTTTATGAGTAGAGATTTTTTAAATTTTGAATAGGATTTAATCTGAATGGCATGTTTAAAATTTTGGATAGAAATTATTGAATAGAATATGTTGCTATTAAATACTAAAAAAATTACCACGGTAATTATGCTGGGCTTGCCAATTTTTTGTGCATGGAGCCGAAATTTCCTAAGGGCACTCTCAATGAAATATTTATGATGGTTTCTATCTGCATTAAATAGGTTGACAGCTTATTTTTTTATGACATGGCACATCACTTAATGAAGAGAGAGGGAAGAAAAAGAAGAAACGATTTCTCAATCACGGAACCGTGTCTTCGGTAGATTCGAAGCACAGAGAAACCAGCGAGGGCGCGTTGGGGAGAAATCGATGGTTTCTAGCAGGATCTCATGCTCCGTCTCCCGCGCTCGCCCCATCCCACGTGTCGGCCGGCTCCCATGCTCCCGCCCCCGCACTCCCGCCTCCCGCGCGTCGGCCGCCTCCTGCGCTCCCGCCTCCCGCACTCCCTCCTCCCATGTGTCGGTCTCCTCCCGCGCTCCCGCTCCCGCCTCCCATCGATGCCTCCCGCGTGTCGGCCGCCTCCCGATAGGAGGAGGCTGTCGCGCCGAAAACTAGCTTGACTAGTGTCCGGTTAAGAAACGAAAAAACGAAAAGGAAGAAAGTAGAAACAGCAGACTTTGAACCAGGCGTCTACTAAAGCCCGTCAAACGAAAAAACGATTACTCCCCGAATTGGGATAAAATCCCTGCTTCCTTCCATTCACGGACCTCATCAGTGATTCGATCCAGAGTCTGCTGCACCGTCTTGGATTTGTTTTCAAAGATTCGCGCGTTTCTTTCTTTCCAAATAGTCCAACTTGTTAACATGAAAACATTGTCAAAATTCGCCCGTAGCATTTCTGAACAATCTTCGCTTTCCACCACCAAAGTTCTAGTTGTTTTCCTTCTTCGATGGAATTCGAACCGAGTTCCAATCCAAGTGCGAATCCTTATCCACACCCGTATCATGTAATCACAGGAGACGAAAAGATGATGGACCGATTCGTCCCTCGCTGACAGAGAACGCATTGTTCTTGGTGCGGCGTTCTTTTTGCCAAATTCTCCACGGTATGGCATTTCCTTTTGAGCATTGTCCGGATGAAAAATCTTACCCGTGCAGGGTGCTTTTGAATGCCGAGCACCCGTCCATAGGGACACACTTGCGACGCTAGAAAGAACGCTTGTAGGAGGAAGAAACCGAAAAGCACCCATCCTTTGAAGCTCTTCATCCGACGAGTCCATCTCTGATTTAAGCTCACACGTAGTTCTTCCCAAAGTTGTAAATACTCCTCGATTGCTTGAGCCGTTAATGACCCCTAAATCCAACCGAGCCATTGTTGTTTTGTAGTCCTTCACAGACGATGACCTTCCTTTTCGAACAAAGGTGAATAAAATTGGCCATCTCCATTGAAAACTCCCTTTGCTGTCAAGTTCTGCGTCCAAAACGAGTGCTTAAGCCATTGCCGATGGAGAATTCAGCCACGAGTTGAAGAAAGACAAGACATCCTTTCCGGGTTGAAATTGACCGCACACCATGGTCTGTCCTGCTATTCTATCTCCTTTGCCGCCAATGAAGCTAAGTGATCGCCCAAAAAATCGAGGTTCTTTATCCCGACCTCCATTCTGAATTGGCGAACAAACCGAGCTCCATGCAACTAGGCAATGCCCACCGTTCACCTTTTCCTCACCCTTCCATAGAAAGCCTCTACACTTCCTTTCTATTTCCTTTACTGCCCATTTTGGTAATTTCAGTACAGACATAAGGTAGATGGGCTGCGCTATGAGAACTGACTTGATCAAGCAAAGTCTGCCATCAATGTTAAGCATTTTTGGTTTCCAACCTGCCACCTTCTTCGAAATGGTGTCAAGCATTGGCTGAAGCTACTTTTAGTACCACTGGCAGGATCATTGAAGACCGACGACGGAGGCTGAACCCTGAAACTGTGGAGGCCCTCACATGCATCAAGGATTGGGAAGCTGCAGAGACAAGGTTACAACATATGGTGGAGGATAAGGAGCTTGAGGAGGCATTTGCCCATGTGCCCACTGCACAGCTCGCCCGAGCTATCAAAACCGAAGGAACCTATCCTGAACGAAGAAGAGTAAAAACTTGAGATCTATGTGAAATTACTGATCCAAACTCGTTTTTACTGCGTCTCGCTATTGGTGTTGTTGCTCGTCATTTTGTTGCTAGAAAGGAGTTATTTTGTAGAAAATTTCTTGAGTGTTTATAAAATTAACTCGCAGTCCTAATGCTTGAAAAGAAAAAGAGGGCTTGGATGAAAAAAAAGACCTCATGTATCCCTCTCTTTCGTCCCCATCCGCGCCGCACTGCGCCCTTCCCTCCCGTCGCTGCTCGAAGCTCCCGCGTCGCCGCCTGGACCTTCGCCCTTCGCCTGCTTTCCTCCATGTGTCGTCGTCTCGTTGCAACGCACAGACATTTTGCTAGTGTGTGTGTATATATATACATATATATATATATATATATACATACATACATACATATATATATATATATGAGATGGGCTACTGTGTGGCACGCCGCACAGCCCCATCCCATGTGATATGGCCGAATCTCTAATTTGAAAACTTAAATTGAAAATCCGAACCGTTCAAATTGTTCTACATATTAATATCACCTTGTATACCAAATTTTACATTTTTTTGAATTTTTTTACTATTTTATCAGATAGGTCAAAGATGCAATAAAATAGATACTCCAGAAATCGTTGGATTAATGCATCTTTGACTTATCTGATAAAATAGTAAAAAAATTCAAAAAATGTAAAATTTGGTATACAAGACGATATTAATATGTACAACAATTTGAATGGTTCGGATTTTTAATTTGAGTTTTCAAATTAGAGATTTGGCCATGCCACACGGATGGGATCGTGCGCGCCACACGATAGCTATATATATATATATATATATATATATATATATATATATATATATATATATATATATATATCCTAGGCATCATAGAACAATTTTGATTTTGTTTATGCAAGTTTAGCTCTTGCTACTTTCTTATAGACGCGTGTGTCGGCTAGACCATCCGTTCTATTCGATTTAGAACCTTATTTTTTTCATATGCATTAAATCTGAAACTAATATTTGCAACTGAGTTGTTCATCTTGTTTTTGCGAGTTCTTCATCTTGTTTTTGCGAGTTCTTCTGTTGCTTGCAAGAATAACCTTAGTGGTTTGGTTAATCGTGCTCAGAAGATCGCGTCAACCAGTGGGGTTGGTGTATCGGTCGTTAAGACGCAATTACTTCGTGAAATATTGCAGTCGAGTTGTAAACGCCGCTTCATTAAATCGAAGTTATCGTTTTCAAAAAAAAAAAATCAGGACACCTTAGTGCATGTCAAATACACACAACCATAACAAGAAAGAAAAAGGCGATATGAACGTATCAGGCTGCCTTACGGCATCTTGTAGTACATCGAGAAAGAAAAAGTATAACAAAGTATAATGTATTGCCAATAACAAAGTTTTTAGGAAGAAATTGCCATTTGCCTGTCGATATCAGGGGCGAAGCCAGTTCAAAAGTATAGGAATCAACTCCACTGTATACCACAGTGAACAATGATCAAAACAACGTTTTACTAAAGGATTTGGGAATTTCGTCGAGGTCAGCTGAGCCCAATGAAGAGAGAGAAAGAGAGAGCCAAAAACAGAAGCGCGCACAACTGAGCGTGATAGCCAAGCCACCTTCATCATCCACCGACGACCAACCTTGTCGATCGCCATAGAAATCGCCACCCGCGTAGTAGCCGCTTCTGAATAATTGCCACCGGCTCAATGTCTTTTCACGTCCACGGGGCGGGGTAGGATGAGGAATACGACGCACAACGTTATAATCGTTGTTGTTTCCTCGCCGATCCTTAGACCAGGCCGCTGTCACCACCAACGGCGATGTTGTCCTTGTCAGATCGTTACTTATCTGTTGCTTGAATGACAACAGAGCAAAATTTCACCTGACCAAAAATTATCAAAAGAAGAAAAACCAGGACAGGAGCTGATTCAAGATCCAAAATATCAGTTCCTGATAATTTAAACGACAGATCTGGTACAGGGTAAAACAGGTTTAAACATTCAACATTCAGTCATCACAAGACCGAAACATGATTAAAACGGGTTCGTTCAACTTTGTTTCACAACTTAAAAACGGGTTCAACTGATTGCAGCCAACGAATTATGAACCGCAGTTTTTCGCAGCTACCACAAACGCCGGCCATTGCAGGATCTCCGCTTCCCAGACTGTTCAGAGTAAATTAATGGAGTTTAGGCCACCAAGTAAGTTAATCTGAACTTACTGTAGTACTACATAAGTGGTCACAGAATCATTTTGTGAGAGTTAGCTGTACCTTAATATTAACAGCTATTGATCCAAGCCATGAAACTTGTAGTCTTCAACACGCAGAACCTAGTGCAATGGCTGCAAATGCAAACTTACATCAGAAAAGGGAACCCTCTGCATATATTATGTGGAATTATGACATTACAGAATAGAACACACTATTGAAGATCTGCACCAAAAATGTCTATTGGGACTTCAACTCTGACCTTGTAAATTCTTTCTCTTCCATTTGGGGTGGCAGGAATAAGGGGAGGAAGTGCAGGTATCTTCTCGATATCGTCATAACGGAGAATGAAGTTGTCCTGCAACCAACTTATGGTCAGATATATTTTCTTCTGCCATGGGAAAAGGCTGAAAAAAAATCTGTCAAAATTTCTTTCACACATTTACCTTAGGAGTTGCATCCCAAATGTTCGGATCGAAAAAATAGCAGGGTCCTTGTTCATAAGTTGCAGTTTTGACGAGAGGGGTCGCATTAGGAGCTCTTTTAACCCACTGACGCAGCTCTTTGTGGTAAAGCCACCCGTATTTGCATCTGAAGAAATGGAAGCAACAATCTCAGCTATCTGGCACACCAGACCATTGTTTTACTAAAAATGACAGGCAAATGAGAAAACAATATATAACTATGGTTTTGTGCTTACATTTCATTCGCAGCATATAACTGAGCTGCATCCTGTGGCATACTGCACAAAAGACAGTCAAATAATGCATAGCCTACTAATACAGGAATTCACTGTTGATTGAATTAAGTACCTGTAGAAGATGTAGAATAGTGTCATGAGGTGAAACTTCAGAAAATGCAACACCTGCAGAGGAAGAGAAATTGTAATGTCAGATACAACGAGATTAATAGTAACCCAAACGTTCCCTTGCCAAAAAAAAAAAAGAAGGTAAAAAATTGAGGGCCTTACTTGCAGGGGTGGAGGCTGCATAGCAGAGTAGCAAGCCGGAGTTTCATAAGAATACTCTTCTTTAACTAGCTCATTTGACCAAGGAGAGCCAAATGTCTTGTAAAGATTATCTGAAGAGTTCATATCCAACCCTAATGTCGTCAAATCAATCCCTAAAGCAAGAGATGCCGGTCCCTCCTCTTTCAACTTCATTACCCTCAATAGTCCATGTAAGCCATACGGATCATATGGATCCAGTGCAGTATAAGTTCTCTGAGAAGACTTGGGACTCTGAACCTTGTAAGACTCTGGGCCTGAAGATGGTTGCAGCCTAACTGAATTCTGAGCCTGTGGTTCATGGTTTTGCTGGATAACTTGTTCACGAGGCCTCGAATTTAAAGGCGAACTTGGAGAATTTACTGTCCTTGGTCCAACATTTTCAGGACCAGTATTTTGAACCTAATAAACACAATCAATATGGTTAGTCCACATTTGAAAAGCTCAGCAGGCACCTGCTACCAATTATTTTGTAGGATTCTTACTGTTCCCCATAAAGAAAAGGTACATGAACAAGAGAGTCGTGTTCACCAAGGGTGGTGTTTTCAATCTTGACTATCTGGTCATGAGGTAAAAGGAAATCATAATACAAGTTGCTTACCGAATTAGCTGTCTGCTTATGTTGTTTACAGGGTGGATAACTGCTTCCTGTGTTAAAACCAGATGATTTGCCCATCTGTAGAATCACATGTAATGGAAATTTAAGGAAAAGGAGATAAAACTGTTGTTGGAATTACAATTTTTTTAAAAAAAGGAACTCACAGGATAATGTTGTGCTTGCATAATATTTGCATTCTTAGGAAGATGATCCTTGCAATGCAACTCCATACCTTACATTCAGAGCATGAGGTAATGTTCAAGCAAAGAACCAAGACATAATAAAAACCTATAGCATGAGGTACTTGGCAAGGAACTGTCTGAATAACATAGAGTTAAATGATGAAATAAAAAGTAGGGTAAGAGTACCTTCCAATCTTGGTAAAGCTGGGAAATCCTCATTATGGATTCTAAATTCCTGGTTTTGCTGAACAACAGCATTAATACCAAATACTTGTTGTCGTAGAGGTCCTTCAATTTGTTTTAAAGGAGAAAAGTTAGTTAACAAATATTATCATTCAAAATATTTTAGTTTGCATGTCAGCATTACCATATAACCCCTGAATATTTCCAGCAGAATTAGGCCGCCCAACTAACTGAGGAAAATCATTGATGTCAAATAGAGAATTTTCACCAAAGTTACCATCATGTCGCATTCCTGGAGAACCAGACGAACAGCTTCCTGCCTGCAATTGGTTCTTTGATAGTGTTCCTCCAGGTGCTGAACTAGAGCTTCCAAGCATATTCATAACCGATGATTCTGGTAAATAAACAATTTGAGACAAAACTGGCTAAATTAAAAATCCAGTGCCCTTTATATATAAGAAATGAGAATGTGTCTGCACGTGTTTCAGTTGCTTCGAATGATTGATAAATGTAATAGAATAAGCACATTAACAAGTTGGATGACATGTCAGTACAGAAGAAATAACAGCTAGCTGAAGCTGCAGAACTACACCAAATTGCCTCAACAGAGTGATACTTCTTTAATAATGGACCAATTTAACACTTCCATTCCCCAGTTCAGTTACCGGTCAAATTTAGTCAAGTTAAACTTCGATCTGTGGAACTTTGGACGGTCATGTTATCCTTCCTCCACTAATGACAAATATGTGCTTGCTTGTTCTTTTTTGCTCAATATTACTGTAATGTACTTTCATAGGCTTAATACTCAGTCTGTTTTTTTATATGACATTGGTTAGTTCTAAATTGAACTAACCAATGTCATATAAAAAATGGAGGGAGCATGCGATTATTATTACTAATTATTCTAGATCACTTCATTATAAAGTCAGAAAGAAAGACAAATTGAGAACATATGCACATGCATCCATCAAGGGGTTTACATGTTTAGCATATACCTTGTTGATGAGTACCACCCATTTGGTTTGATCCTCGAATGTTAAGAGCCCCAGTTACAGACAAATTCACAGGGGATGCAGCAGTAGGCATAGACATTCCAGCAGAGCTTATGGGTCTCCCAGTGTTGCCCCCTCCAGCAATACTACCCACATAAGTTATTCGCTGGCCAAAATTCCCCCAAACTGGAGCAGCTGCCAACCCAAGAGCAGAATTGTGGTTACCATCATTAGTCAAGTATAAGGAGGAAGTTTGTATTGAACCATCAATTGCACTCGTGTTACCGGTAAAAAAAGGACTTCCCCCAACATGCATACCTCCTCGGTTGCTGAGAGCAGGATACCCATGAGGAACCTACAAAAAGGGTGAAAGTAAATGTGAGCTGGATTAGAAGAGCTTCATAAACAGATATAAGCTTAGGAGAGGGGGAAAAACCTGATAAATGGATGCTGGAAGATTATTTGGAGGAAACCAAGCACCAGGAATACTACCCCTAGGTTGTTGAACCCCTAGGGATGGACTGCCAGCCATTGAGGAAGCCCTTGGTGCTAGTGAACCTGACATGTCTGTAAGATTGAGTTTCCCATGAATGTTGTACAACCCTTCCAAGTTTTTCATGAGAATTAGTTTTAGAAAAGGGTGACTTTCTAACATGCATAAACGAACTAGCAAAATAAACTACTGTAATGTCACTAACCAGCATGACGAAAACCTGAAAGTGATCCAGATTGACCAGAAAACATTGGTGTCAACGGCCTTCCTGTTGAGACTGGAAGGTTTGATCTGGCACCACTACTGCTTGACTGAAAAAGTAACAAGATATAAGTTTTGAACCTATAATTGTGACATTTTAATATGCATTTGTGCCAAAACAAAATAATATGGATCAAATTTTAATGATAATACAGACTTTAATAATAAATCATAGCTAGTATTGAAAGCTGCTATCACTACTCTAAAGAGCACTAATAACAATAAGAGAAAAGTGTCCTTCAACGGCATGACTCATAACATTTTGTTTTGAATTCAAACATAGTTTAAGGTCCTTGTGAAATAGAGGAACTAAACAAAGAGAAGGTAAGTTACAGAAATACGGTATCCAGAAGGATACACAAGCCACCAATAAAGTATAAATAGGCTCACGATCTGTTAACCTGGACTTCAATGATTTATTGAAATAAGATATAAACACGTAAAAAAATTATGATAGTAAGGATGAGGGCCTTCTGAAACAACTGAACAAGGATGAGAGCACACATTCAACGATCCTGACATTGTGATGATGATCAAAGAACAAACAGGCCAAGAGCAAGTCAATAACATTCTACTGATCCCATAACACCATTTATCAGATCTAGAATTCAAGATAAGACACCCTGTATAGGCAATCCTCCAAAATTCAAGGAATGAAAGGGAAAGGATTGATGTATTATTGAACAAATGATGTGCAATGGATGCAATGCAGGATCCAAAACCTGTTTAAACATAATCATAAGAAGATGTAACCGCTCTATTTGGGATCTCACTGCCGCACTAGCTTGTTTTGTTTCGCCCATTTACCTGTCTCATCCAACTGCCATGTAAGCTTGGCCTGTAATATTTCCTCCAAGGTATATACAAAAATCTCGCTAGGGTTCTTCCTAATCCCCTCCACCAAATTATCCACAGCCGCCACCGCCACGGACTGTCTCTATGCTCAATTATTCCAAGCTTCCATTGCTTGCCGCCTGCTCCAAGCCGCCCTGGCGCGCGACACCCAGCTGGTCCCACGACGCTCTGCCTGCCAGCGCTGCCCTCTGTGACTTCCTCCCAGGCGTCAGTAGATAGCAGCTAGCGGCGGCGTCAGCACACGGTGTGGCATGCGCTGACTGTGAAGGCAACCAGCCAACCGCGCAAGGTGTGACCAACCACCAGGACTCCATCCGCGCATCCTTTATCCTCCCGATGATGATTGTCTCTCTCATATTCTCCCAATTCCCCTTTTGCCTTTTCAGATTTGGAACCATCATGTTATCAGATCTATAAATCTAAAATGGTGTATTGGTTTTTGTTCGTGTTTACCGGTAATTGGGCCTCTCATTGCATGTGCTTGCCGGTAATTGTTCAGCTTGTACTCCAAGAGACTACCATTCTCATGCTAACATGTGGGATTTTTTGTTCTATTTCGATGCTCTCTTTCCGATCTGCTGAACTTTTGAGACCATACCGTTCAGCTATCTGGCGGGCACACGGGCATGCCCACGAGCACACAGCGCCCGCGGGCGATGGTCATGGACTGAGTTCTTCGCCTGTCATAGAGTAACGGGCATGCCTGCGGGCAGCAAATGTACTCGCAGGCGCGGCACGGGTAGCCAATACCCGTGCCCGTCACGCCCGATTGCCATCCCTAACCCTAACCCTAGATTTACGTGTTTTCTCACTAGATTTGTCTTCAACTTTTTTTCCACCGTGAATCCTAAATTCTTGTCAACATAGACCACTCTTGAATAAATGGAAATTGAGATCTTACCTAGTATAGTGCATACTTGCCGACTATCTCTACCTACCAAATCTCATGCGTACCAACCAAATCGCAACAAGAATTACCAAAATCAGTCGTCGAGGAGGCGACGGAAAGGGAGGATTACCTGCGTCGACTTTGATGGAGATCTGCCACCGCCCATCCTTGAGCGTTTACTTTGACGAGAAGGTTGAGAGGTGAAAAGACCAAGAATTGCGGCTAGGCATAGGGGTTCAACCCCTTTTATGGAACAAAACCGCCAAATTTCCTTATTTGCCATAGGCACATATGTTCAATCCCATAGTTGCCCCTGACCTCTTTGACATGTGGGCCCATAACACACATGCCATTGAGAGAATAAGGGGCAAATAAGAGAATACGTAAACTTTTAGGGGTGAATAATGAATTTATCAAAAGGGGCCAAGCATACAAAATTGACTAAATTCCTTATTTGCCCTTGGAAGTTGATTTCGTCCCTTTTTGCCCTTGCAAAATTGCCCTTCAATCCATTGACCCACTTTCTCAACTTCCCTTCCATATTTGCCTATTGATGCATCAAAAGACATTTTTGCTCTAGTAAATGCCTTTCTTCCTCATCTTTATTGTTCTTTTTAGCACCATGGCAACACTTAATCCTCTTACTCATTACTAGTTCACTGGTGTTATCTTGTCTCTCAACTCTTGGTTGGTTGTACCCCCATCAATTGGCACCTCCTCACCTCCTGAGTCCTGACCTGCTACTCCACTATTGGCAACATCTTCCTCCATTCTCACACAGCCACTCCTTATCTCCTCCTTGGCTTGAACTACAGCTATCTAGCACCTTGTTCCAGCAAAACCTAACCCACTCATTTGCTACCAGGTAAGACTACCCCATTCCTTAGCTCCTTGTCTATTGTAGCCTCACCCACTTCATCCTTCTCTAGAGCAGGCCAATTCATAAAGTGGCTAGTGATGGAGAGGAGACTTACAAGCTCAAGCATGGAGGGTGTACCATTTGTGGAGGAAATGGTAAGAATGAGAGGGAAGAGGATGACATGTGGGGGGGGTAAGATGTGCATGTTTGAAAAAAATGAGTGAAAAGGTATTATGAAGAACAAATAAGAAAGAGAACTTGAGGATGGACAATAGGAGAGGCAATTTCCTAAGGGTAAATGAGAAAGGTGGTCAACTTCTAGGGGCAAATGAAGAATTTTTCTCAAAAAAAATTATAAATTGGAAACCTTTCGATTGAATAATACCATTCTTTTCTTTAGTCTTTAGCCTTTACTCCTCAAAAAGAGGTGTTATGCAATCTACACCATCCCCTAGTAAGGTACACATGTGGGACTATAGTTTATTTGCACTTTTTAGAAAAAGACTTAACCGGTATACAGGCCTATCTCACGTGTAAAGCACACCATGAAGATCTCTGGTTTGCATGTTAATCAATGCACCAGTAATTTAGTAATCAATTAGGATAAGTCACATGCCAAAAAGTATTCACCTTCCTCCCTACCTGATGCATATTCTTTGCTTGCATATTTATTCGTTCTACATAGGAATTTGCATAAAAATGCATTATCTAATCAAATGGTAGCCCTCACTAGGTTTTTTTTTAGAAAATAGATTTCATGAAACTTTTCTTGATTGCAGCATGGAATATTTGGGAGTGAAGAAATGGACTCATCTCTCATAATGTGATGCCTAGTGGAGGATCCTAGTTTTTCCCTTGGGAAAATATTCTTCAGAATACTCGCAGAATGAATGAGACTCTTAAAGATATAGTTCTTAAGCCGGTTACAAACATTGTAAGGATTCTGGTTTTTGTAATCCCTTTTGCCTCTTCATCTCTACTACTTAGAGGCCGAGTCGTCCGTCTGCCCCTCCCCCTCACGTTATGCGCAGTGCGAGCCACTACCTCCCCGAGAAACCCGTAAAAAAACAAACAGTTGATTAAAAAAACAGTTGTATCCCATGCTTTATGCTAGACCCATACCCCACCATAGTATGGGTCAGTTGCAATGCACGGACGTGTTGCTAGTTAAAAGCAACTGTTGGCTATCGACTGGCAGTATTCTCCTGAAAAAAGCATTATTTGCATGTGTCTTTAGGTATTTGGTTGATTTACATGGTTGTGTATACAACTTTTAGAACTGTGGATAATTATATGTTGCTTTTTTAACTATAGATCTTTAGTATATTTGTTTGACATATGTTGGAACATGTGAGCACATTGCTAGTTATATTGCAAATAGGCACTATGTCATGCATGGCAAACTAATGAACTGTTGGTGGCAAAATTCTAGAAAAAGTAACATAGATCCATAATGAGAGTAGGTGAATTACAACTAGTCCGTAAACCCAAATGAGGGTGAGTGCAAAATGCAAGTTTAAAAGTGGTACTTTAGAATATACGACTAAAATTCAACCTAATTTGACAGGCGAAAATTATACTTAGGATAAATCCTGATTGCCTCCAACTTTACACCACCCTGAAAAGATTAGTAGTTGATCTCTAGAAGGCAAAACAGAAGTGCTAATGCTTACAAAAGAATTGAGATGAAGGAAATATAAAATGAAATGAAATAAAAAGGTAATTACAAACACTGAACAAACACAGGCCTACTGTAACTGGAGACTAGAACTCACAACCCACGGAAGTCTAGGATTAACATTCTGTGAGTAGCTTTATTATTGCTGGTGTTCCAACTAGCCTCAAGAGCCCACGTATTTATGGACCTTCCATGTATAATCCTGAACATTAGAATTAGCTATGTGATAATAAACCAATAACATGTTTGGATTATCTTGAGATGCAAACTCGAAATTCCCAAAACTGACTTACAAAACTAGATGGTGGGCCAGCAAGAAACAATGAAATTTCATCAGAATAACACATGGCATTTTTCACTCATAGGTATGGGGCCTTACGTCTTTCAATAGCGTATGGCAACATACTGAACAAAAAGAAGGAAAAGGGCCTCAAATTACCATATTAAACGTAAGCATTCAAACATTACTCTGGTGGATCGAATTTTATCAATAGTAAGCCACTTGTAATTTGTACTACTCTTGTATAGATACACAAAAAAGGGTACAAAGCTCATTCTTTTGGCTATATTTAGAATGTGTATTCCGAATCCTAATGGTAATGATTTGCATCATGTGAAAATCCTACAAAACTCAGTTGTCAGGCCCTTACTATACTTAGCACCTTACATGAACATTTGTCTGTAAGCCGCAAACATAATTTTTTCTTTGGTCAGATTGAACAAATCCTACCCTAGACCCGCACTAAGAACTGAGAAGCAAAATTCCGCCCAATAAAATATTTTAGGTGCTTCTCCCTCATTCAACTATACAAGATCTGCACATCACCTCATGCACACCTATAATCTCTCCCACTAATTTCTTGATCAGATGCATTGACCAAATATGAAGGCTACTTGAGGAAGCAAATCTATGGTAGGCCACCATTCTTTTGTAACCAATTTCTAACATCACCTTGGTTGCTTAGTTTTTGGGTTGATTTATTTAAGTCAACAAAGTAAAGAAAGGCTTTCTATGTAATTGCTTATCTGGCTATTGTTCCATCTCCCACAGACACCAATTCTGATAAGTAAGAACAAAAGCGTGACCATCCATGTGCAGATAGGTGTTAAAGTTTAGTGTAGTTCAAATCTCATTCCTTAATGAGTATAGTTACATGGTACAACTATAAGGTCAGTTTACTCAGACTAACCTTCACGCCAATAGGAGTAGAAAGTAATGTAGAATTCATGCTTTGTTTCAATCCTAGATTGTGTATTAATTGGCAAAAAAATTATTCAGCAGAAACAGGAATATTATTATAATAATTATTTCGAATATTGGATTCAAAAAGAAGGTCCATTCTGGCTAGACTCTAGGGGAGTTCTTAAAAGGTAAAAGGATCTTGAATCCATTATAAGACAGTCATTTAAGGCATACAAATTAAAACTTTTTGTAAATTGGTCTGTTTGTTGTATTTTCTATCAGGAGATGATGCTAATGGAACATTAAATTAGCAAGTGGAAGAAAAGTTTACTGAAGAAAGGAACCTCACATTGTTTAGCTGGTTTAATTTCAGGTCTAACTTCCCCTAGAAGGTAGGAAATATGCACCATTGTCTGAACTCCGAAGCCTTTTCTCCAAGAATCTTATAGTCTACTGTATATGAACTCTGAATCTCAACTCATACAAAATAAATCTGCATGGTTAACACGACATATAAACAGATATCAATGAGTTGTTGAGACACACACACAAACAATGAAGAGGTTAGAAGCACAATTATTTTTCCGTGGATATATGTTCAGCTCGATACGAGAGGATTCTTGATTCTCTTGAAGTAGCTACTTCCGAAAAACATCGGGGGTTTTCAGGCTCCATTGGTGAACCTCCCCTGAACTAGAAGATCAGTGATGTCGAGCATAACAGAACAATGAATATCTATCTTCTCCAAAGATTGAGCTCGCCAGCTTGGATCAAATCGCAGACGCTCGCGCCGCAAGCTGCCAACAAGAGCAGGAGTTCATGAAACCTACCAATTTACTGCAAGAAAGATAATTAACGGAGCCTAACTGAAATTACATACAGCATCGAAGACTACCCGATAGACCGACAAATAATTTGAAACCTGTAGAACATTATGCAGCTTGAGTTCATTCAAAATCTTCAGAATAAACCCCCCATCCTATCCCATCCCATCCCCGGAGGCAACCAAAAAGGGAGAGAACATTCTGCAGATTGGGTTCATTCAGAACTCGCAGGCTGGAAACTCCAACATCGATGGCCCAAGCATCTCTCTAATTCGAATGCAGGAAAGGCCACCGCTAAATCAAACCCCCAACACCCCAAAAAAAGAAAAAGAATTCAAGCACGATGCACGGCTGGGAACTATTCCCCCCGGGACGGACACGCCGTCGGCTGGGAACCGAGATGACACAGATCCATCATCCATCCGCCGGTGAGCAGCGGGGCGGCCACCGACCTAAGCTGAGTTTTGGCGACGCGGCGGAAGGAGAGAGAGGCGGTAAACTGACCGAGACGGAGCGGCGGATCTCTTTGTAGTAGTAATGTTGATGCAGTAGCAGTGGGTACTGTAATACTGTTGATACAGTAGCAGTAGGAGCGGCGGCGGGAGGCGCGGATGCGGATCTCTCTGTCGCGGAGGAGTCGGGGGAATGAGGGGTTTTGCACTTTTGTGCCAAAGCTTCCCAAACCGCGCAACGTGATTATCACAGTTATTACGTATAATAATTTTTCAAACAATGATATACATCACGATAACTGTTTTATCGTGGAGTGGTAGTAACTTTTAAAAACGATTTGGAAAACCTGTTTGTGCCTGTGCGGGTGTCGTCCATCCCTGTACACAAATCTTGATGCAACCCCCTTCACGTTCATCAATGTTACAAAGATAGAAAAAGAAATTTGGTAAAATTTGGTAAACAAGATATAAAACCATTGAACACACACCCTATCACAATAAAAATCTAAAAAAACACCGATATGTTTTAAAATTAACGAAGCCAATACGTTCGTCTCGTTGTCGATGAATGCGTTGCTTACTGCTGAAAAAATAATTAACCATAAATATAAACATCCGTAACAAATCTATGACTTAAATTCGGGTGGACAACAAAGCTATCACTTTGCTTGCTTTGTGTTTTACAAAACCACAACAATATTGAATGATTTTATTAGAAAACTACAATTTGTCTGTTATGTGGGTATGATATGTGGATTTAACTTAAAATAACATGAGTGTTACAAAGGAATGACAGGTAGGCTTAATTTCGTAAGACAGCCATAAGTTATAATTTTCTGATAATATTCTACACTCTACTAAATGACAAGCAAACCGATAATTTTGAACTTTTGATAAAATAATTGCAAGTCTTTGAAATTTAAAGTCCTAATCCTGAAGTGTACGTGATGAAAATACCTGTGCTAGCTCCTCCAAAATAAGCAGTTTAGCATTCTCTCAGCCTGGGTTCTTTTCAGCTTATTGACCATAATTTTTATCGGAAAGGCATAATGGATTTCCCCTTTTCTATTACGAAGTATTAGAAAAGTAGAGATAAATATGACAATGGTAACATGATCTCCGATTCCTCATGGAGAATTCATCCATTAGGGGATGGAAAAAAATTTCCCAACAGGGATTGAAATGGAGAAATTTTGATCCCCATTGGGTATAACAAGGGCGGGTACGATCGACCATTCCCCATCCCTGTGAATTCGTGTACCCGACTATGTTATTTGCTTCAACTGTTGTGTGAACTATTGGTCTATTTTTTATTTGCAAGTTGCTGGACAAATGTTAATGAATATTTGATGTTGGGTTTGAATTTGATGATGTATGATTATGAATCTCATTTTTATTTGCTTATGTTATTGCTATTACCTACTAATGACTAGTAACAAGGTTCCCTGTTTGTGGGGACGGGTTTCCCCGTCGATACAAAATCTCTATCCTCGATGGTGATGGGAAGACAAGCTCCCCTGCGAGCATTAGCGGGGACGGAGCGGGGATGGGGAGGCATTCCCCTACAGATGATTAATTCCCCGTTGCCATCTCTAAGCAGAGAACTACAGACTATACTGAGTCTAGATAGAAGTAAAAAAAGACGACCATAGTTAAAACTTAAAACAAATTATTTATTTTGCGTTTAGAAAATATGTTTCTCAAAAGAATTTTGTCTACTGTACTTTCCCCCCACTTATTTAGTGTTATTTGTCAAAATAATTTATTCCTATATTTAAGTAGATAACTTTGTTTTCAATAATCTAAATCAAACAGGGCATTAAGTTGTTATTATTATTATTTGAAATAAGTTCATTTTAGATATCTCAATTTGTCGTCGAGTGTGAGAATTCGATCATAAACCAAAATATCACATATGACGCGTCTCTCAACTTATAAAACCAGTGCAAATAAGGTCCTAAGACGCTTTGGACAGCGGTTTTAGCAC
Organism: Oryza australiensis; assembly: GCA_019925245.2. Taxonomy (NCBI): domain Eukaryota; kingdom Viridiplantae; phylum Streptophyta; class Magnoliopsida; order Poales; family Poaceae; genus Oryza; species Oryza australiensis. The sequence goes on along the minus strand of JAIFGZ020000278.1, from coordinate 2,776,371 downwards.
ATGTGGCGCCTACATAGTGTTGACGTGGCACTTTGTGGGCCCCCGGTTTTTGAGACCAGAAACCTCATATGTATTATGTACCAAGCAGGGTACCGGAAACCACGGAAACCGCCGCGGTTCTCGGTCGTACCACGGTGAAGCATCTAGGCCCCGTTATTTGTTTTGGTAATTAATGACGAGTGCTAATTGTGGACTAACGATGCTTTTGAGATTCATATATTTGAGTCAGGTTCACATGATAAAAAATGCATAGATAATTACTGAGGTTTATTTGAGATGGCACAATGCAAGAAGATTGAAGACGATAAAATTTACAATTTATACTTATTGATCGAGGAGTTTGGGCGATCAAATTTCATAGATTATTATTATAGCTTTGCCGTACTATCAGGAGGGGTAATGGCCTAAGCAAAGAGATGATCAAAATGTCATATTAGGTCATTTGCATTCCAACTTAAATTTCTTCACCTTCTGACCAAGGCCGGTCTGACCGTGGATGTTGATCCGGTCTGACCGGGCCTTGAGGGCGGTCTGACCGCAAGTCCACAGGCGGTCCGACCGGCCCTTTGTGGCGGTCTCGACCGGACTTACACCACCGGTCCGACCGGCCTCCTTGATCCTCCGCCGCCGATCTAGAGCCGCCAAAGCCGCAATGCGGCCGATCGAGCCGATGGTGGTCCGATCGAGCCGAGGGCGATCGACCGCCATTTGGCCTCCGGCCCGACCGGACCCCCGTTGTCGAGCAATGATTACACCGTAATGGCTAGTTTTCTAGCCGTTACAACTAAGGCCGGTCTGACCGGCCACCCTTCGTCGGTCTAACCGGCAGGCAGCAGGGTTGGAGGATTTCGACCCCAACGGCTATTTTACTTGGTGTGGGGTATAAATAACCCCCTTGTGGCTGCAAGGGACTTCTTCTTGGCACTCTCTTCAATTGCATACACCCTTACACTTCTCTCACACTCATTTGAGCTTTGTGTTCATCCACTTAGTGTGTTTGGGATTTGATTTAGCCAAGAGCCAAGTGCATTGCTTCATTGTAGAGCTAGTGTGGCATTTGATCATCTCCAAGCCGCGGGATTACTTGTTACTCTTGTAGGTTGTCGCCTCCTAGATGGCTTGTGGAGGAGTTGCCCGGTGACCTCTCCGAGAAGATTGTGGAGGAGGCCCGGTGCCGGATTGTGAGTGGTTTGGAGTTCACCACCTTCGGAGCGAAGGAAGAACTACCCCTAGTGATCAAGGCTTGGGTAGTCCTCTCCGTGGGCCGGCTCCCACCTTGCCCACTCCTTGACGAAGGGGGCATGCGGTGGCTTCGTGGTTGAGCGGTGGAGTTGGGCTCGCCTCAACGGGGACTAGGAAACCGGCGAGTTTCCGAACCTCGGTGAAAAACTCCTTGTCTCTTGTCTTATTTACTTATTGCATTTACTTTTATGCAATTACATTTGTAGAGACATAATTGAGCCACTATCACCCTAGGATTGTAAAACTTAACTTAGTTGCTTAGTTAGACTCATCTCCCACCAAGCCTAGCAACTTAGGTTAGTTTTAAATTAGTGTCACTTAATTTTAAATCTCCTATTCACCCCCCTCTAGTCGATATCTCGATCCTACAAGTGGTATCAAAGCTTGGTCTCTCTTGATTGGGCTTCACCGTCTAGAGAGAAGATGTCGAATGAGGTGAACCATGTAGGAAAGGCTCCCATGTTTAATGGCACAAATTACTTCACTTGGAAAATCAAAATGTCTACTCACCTTAAAGCTATGAGCTTCCATATTTGGAGTATTGTGAATGTAGGTTTTGCTATCACCAGCTCACCCTTGACGGAGGTTGATCACCACAACCTTCAACTCAATGCTCAAGCCATGAATGCGTTGTTTAACTCCTTGAGCCAAGAAGAGTTTGATAGAGTGAGCAATCTTGAGACCGCCTATGAGATTTGGAATAAGTTGGCGGATATTCATGAGGGCACAAGTGAATATAAGGATGCCAAGCTTCATTTTCTCAAAATCAAATATGAGACATTCTCCATGTTGCCACATGAGAGTGTGAATGACATGTATGGAAGACTTAATGTCATTTTCAATGATCTCAAGGGGCTTGGGGCAACTTACACCGATCTTGAGGTTGCCCAAAAGATGCTTAGGGCTCTACTAGAGAAGTACGAGACTCTTGTCATTATGCTTATCAACTCCGACATGTCAAGAATGACACCCGCAAGCCTCTTGGGGAAGATCAACACAAATGACATGTACAAGTTGAAGAAGAAGGAGATGGAGGAAGCCTCTTCATCCAAGAAGTGCATAGCTCTTCAAGCCGAAGTGGAAGACAAAGGCAAGAGCACAGTCTATGAAACAAATGATGACTTAGAGGAATAAATTGCTCTTCTTGCTAAAAGATTCAATGATGTCTTGGGAAGAAGAAAGAAAAGAGGAAGGGACTCTAACTCAAATAGGAGAAGAAATAGGAGACGCAACAAGATTCTCTCCAACTTGAGATGCTTTAAGTGTGATGAGAATGGACACTTTGCTTCCAAGTGTCCTTTAAATGATGATGATGAAGACAAGTCATCCAAGAAGAAGAATGGATGTTACAAGCTCATGAAGAAGCTCAAAAAGGAAAGAAAGAAGATTGAGGCTTTCATTGGGCAATGAGACTCAAATGAAGAGAGCTCCACTTCTTTCGGGTTCGAAGGAGAAGAAGGTGATGATGATGCAAGCTCCAAGAAGAAGAAGATGACCGTAGTTGCTATCAAGGAGGCTCCATCACTCTTCGCTCCACTTAGCCTCATGGCAAAGGGATCTTCTAAGGTAACATCATTTAGTGATAGTGAAAGCGATGATGATTATGATGATGTTTCCTATGATGAGCTTGTGAGTATGTTTGAGGAGCTTCATGCTTATAGTGAGAAGGAGATTGCCAAGTTCAAGGCCCTAAAGAAAGATCATGTTTCTTTAAAAGTCTTGTATGAGGAGCTAAAGATTTCTCATGAGGAACTCACCATTTCTCATGAGAAGCTTAAGGAAGCTCATGACACTCTTCTTTCCACTACTCAACATGGAGCTCTAATTGATGTTGGCATATCGTGTGATTTGCTTGATGATAGTGCTATTTGTCATACTACTCATGTTGCATCATCTAGCATTTCTACTTCTTGTGATGATCTCATGGATATATCTTGCTCTAGCTCTAGCTCTTGTGTCTCTATTTATGATGCTTCACTTGTTGTTGAGAAAAATGAGCTTAAGGAGCAAGTCGCCAAGCTCAACAAGAGTTTGGAAAAATGTTTTAAGGGTAAGAGTACTCTTAACAAAATATTGAGTGAGCAACGGTGCATCCTTAACAAGGAAGGACTTGGATTCACTCCAAAAATGGGTAGAAAACCCTCTTACCGGGCCACTCGCTTTGTCAAGAGCAATGGTAAGTATTGCTCCAAGTGCTGTGAGGTTGGGCATTTGGCAAGTGATTGCCTTGGTAGTAAGCCATCTAAGACATGCATGTTTGATTCACATTATATGCTTAGAAAGGCTCATGATGGTCATATTGTTGCTAGATATGTGGGTTCCCCTATACTTGGTGGTAAAAAAAATGTCATTTGGGTGCCTAAAGCCTTGATCTCTAACCTCCAAGGACCCAAACAAGTTTGGGTACCTAAAAGAGCTTGATCTTCTTTTGTAGGTGAACTACCACACCGGTGGGAGCCATTGGGTGCTAGATAGTGGGTGCACTCAACATATGACCGGTGATAGAGGAATGTTCATCACATTTGAAGTAGGAGGTAATCAACAAGAAAAAGTCACTTTTGGAGATAATAGCAAAGGAAAGATAATTGGGTTAGGTAAAGTTGCTATCTCCAACGATTTATCAATCCAAAATGTTTCTCTTGTTGAATCACTAAATTTCAATTTGCTTTCGGTTGCACAAATTTGTGATCTTGGCTTGTCATGTGTATTTTTTCCGCAAGAAGTTATTGTTTCTAGTCTACATGATAAGTCTTGTGTTTTCAAAGGTTTTAGATATGGAAATCTTTATTTAGTTGATTTCAACTCTAGTGAAGCAAATTTGAAAACTTGTTTAGTTGCAAAAACTTCATTGGGTTGGCTTTGGCATAGGAGACTAGCTCATGTTGGTATGCATCAATTAAGCAAACTTTCAAAACGTGACCTAGTTGTGGGCTTGAAAGATGTGAAGTTTGAGAAGGATAAACTTTGTAGTGCTTGTCAAACCGGAAAGCAAATTACATGCTCTCATCCTTCTAAGAGTATCATTTCCACATCTAGGCTATTAGAGCTCTTACATATGGATTTGTTTGGCCCAACAACCTATAAGAGCATTGGAGGAAATAGTCATTGTCTTGTGATTGTTGATGACTATTCTCGCTACACTTGGGTGTTTTTTTGCATGATAAGTCTATTGTTGCCGAGCTTTTCAAAAAGTTTGCAAAAAGGGCCCAAAATGGGTTTAATTGCACTCTTGTGAAAATTAGAAGTGACAATGGTTCCGAGTTCAAAAATACCAATATCGAGGACTTCTGTGATGATCTTGGTATTAAGCATGAACTTTTCGCTACCTACTCACCACAACAAAATGGTGTAGTAGAGAGGAAAAATCGTACATTGATTGAGATGGCGAGGACTATGCTCGATGAAAATGGTGTTTCCGATTTCTTTTGGGCGGAAGCCATAAACACCGCTTGCCATGCAACCAATAGACTTTATTTGCATCGTCTTTTGAAAAAGACTTCCTATGAGCTAATTGTTGGGAGGAAGCCAAATGTTACATATTTTCGAGTTTTTGGTTGCAAGTGCTATATTTACCGAAAGGGTGTTAGACTAACCAAATTTGAAAGTCAGTGTGATGAAGGATTTCTTTTAGGGTATGCCTCAAATATTAAGGCGTACCGGGTCTACAACAAGAGCAAAGGTATTGTGGAAGAAACGGTCGATGTTCAATTTGATGAAACTAATGGCTCCCAAGAGGGGCACGCGAATTTGGATGATGTAGGTGATGAAGGCTTGATGAGAGCTATGAAGAACATGTCTATTGGAGACATCAAGCCTATTGAAGTGGAAGACAAGCCATCCATCTCCACTCAAGATGAGTCATCTACTTCCGCTACGCCAAGTCAAGCTCAAGTTGAAGTGGAGAAAGACAAGGCATAAGATTCACCTATTCCACCAAGAATACACACCGCTCTTTCCAAGGATCACCCAATTGACCAAGTTTTGGGTGACATTAGTAAGGGTGTCCAAACTCGATCTCGTGTCGCTTCAATTTGTGAACATTACTCGTTTGTTTCTTGTCTTGAGCCAAAACATGTAGATGAAGCTCTTGGTGATCCGGATTGGATTAATGCTATGCAAGAAGAGCTCAACAACTTTACAAGAAACAAAGTGTGGACTTTGGTTGAAAGACCTAAAGAACAAAATGTTATAGGAACAAAGTGGGTCTTTAGGAACAAACAAGATGAGAACGGGTTGGTGGTGAGAAACAAGGCAAGATTGGTTGCTCAAGGATGTAGGATCAAATGCCCAAAGAAAAGCCAACCAGAGGGGGGTGAATGGTTGGTGCACCCCAAAAATAAAGTTTTAGCGGAAATAAAACTTTACCTCTGTTCTGATGCTGGTCTAACCGAGATTGAATCGCCGGTCTAACCGCCTAGTAGAGCCGGTCCGACCGCCCGAGCAACACCGGTCGACCGCCCTTATAGCCGATCGCCGATGTCGATTGCCCGATGTAGCCGATCGCCCGATGTCGTACGCCGGTCTGACCGCCGCCTCTTGTCCGGTCTGACCGGGATAGAACTCCGGTCTAACCGCTGATTCAGACCGTCGCACCGAAGAAAATAGCAACACAAAGAATTCTCTAGAAAATTGACCTTTATTTAATCTCTCTGTGTTTACAAAGTGCATGCAAAGCACTCCTCACAAAATCTCAATCTAAACTTAAAACCTTAACTTAAGAAACTCTAAAACTTGAACTCAAAAGCGATAAAAGCGATACCGAGAGGCCACGCCTCCCCTCACTATTTATACCCAAGATCCGCAGCCAAGAGCCACGAATCCTACTCATACAAGAAGCCCTAATCCACTAGGAAACCTTCCCGTACAAGAAACGAACTATACATAGACCAACCATAACAAACTTGGTTTTCCTAAAACCGAAATTCCGCTTTTCATACGCAACAATATCTCCATTGTATGCCATATGGAAACTTCCCAATTATGTACACTAATCTCTACCCTTCAGCATCCCGCATGATCCCCATCTCGGACATCACCTTATCTCCAAGTTGACTCCGACTCGATCACCGGCAACACTTTCCCGAGGCGTAAAGAATACCTGCACACAATTAAACAAAGAATACCATATCCGAGCACAAGCTATCCAAACTTGACTCATTGTTAGCATAAACAACCAGACACGTGCATAGAAACACGAAACTTCCATGTATATGCAAGGAAACAAACTGAAACCAAAATCGAATCAAAATCGGCAACCAGTCGGATTGGCTCGGCCAGTCTGACCACAGGCAACTGCCCGGTCTGACCGCCGAAACACCTCCGGTCAGACCGGCTTTGGCAGCCGACTGAACACTGTTCATCATCCAAAAATTCAATTATCTCCCAAAACCAATTTGTCAATAATCTCCAAAGATCAAAACACACAAACCAAAAACCACAGCAACCAATTGTTTATCATCCAATAAGAATCAAACACACTTTGATTTTACAATCTCCCCCTTGATGAACACATTGGCAAACAAATAAAAATTGTTGTTTTGGTGTTTGGAAAATTAAATACAAAAAATGGTAAAAAGCATTTGAGTGCTCAAAAATCATTGAAAATATCTCTCCCTTTTGAAAAGAAAGAAAATCAATCCCTTGACCCAAAAAAAACTTGCACTTTATTTGTCCTCTTGTTCTCCTATGCAAACAACATTATTTTCTCTCCCTTTTGACAATGAATTCATCAAGCATAGGAATTATATTTATAAATATTCAAGAGCTTAGCACCATACATAAAGCAAGTCATGTCATGTGTTGCAATAAAAAGAAGATAAATTCATCAATTATATAGCAAATATGCATTCGAGTATAATCATGAATCAAATATTTTATAAGTAAATTCAATAACACAATAAAAGTTCATGGATTCAAACGATTTATAATGCAACATCTTTACAAGCACAAAGGTTGAAAAATAAACCCAAATATATATACCTATTGCAATTTTTATTCTTTCTCAAATTTACCTTTTTGCACATATAATTCAAGAGAAAATTTTTCATTTTGATTCGAGCCATCTTTAGTGCTCATATATTTTTTTCTCTCAATTATTCCGAGTACGTCCTTGTCGTCAAGACTGTTTCCAAGGATTCGGTACTCATTATTTTTGCTCACATCGAATACGTCCTTGTCGTCAAGACTGTTTCCAAGGATTCGGTATTCATTTTTCTCTCATAGATAATATTTTATTCTCTTTTCACATTGAGCAATTTTAAAGTAATTTGAGGAATATTAATGCAATATAATATATATATATATAAGCATTTAAAATCCAACACAAGTACTAGCATCAACATTGCATGTTTCTTTAATTCAAGTATGATTAAAGTGTCATGCATTATTTCACTTAAATATAAAATCTAGATCACATAAAAATACTAGAATACATATAAGCTATGCTAGTGACAAATAAACCTTCATAATATTGCTAACATGCACATGATCAATAATATGTATGGATAAAGCTCTTTTTTTCAATTTATTTTAATCATGTAGCTTGATAAAGAGCACAAAAACTCCCCCTCAAAACATGCCAAAAGGATGAATGATTCCCAATTCCCCTCGAAGAAAAGCAAAGCGAGAAGAATCCAATAGTTTTGGGCAAGTTGCAATTTTGTGTCCAAAAATTTCAATTCAATATTTTTCTTCTCAACATGATCTCGCAAGAAATGAAAGCGAATATCAATGTGTTTAGTGTGTGAATATTGAACAGATTCTTAGCAATGTTAATGGCACTTGTATTATCACAATAAAGAGGCACATTTTCAAAAATAAGTCCATAATCTTTTAAAGTAGAAATCACCAAAGAATCATGAACAACAACTTGCAAGCGAACATATTCGTATTCAGCAGTGGATTGAGCTACACTAGATTGTTTCCTAGAAGACCATGCAATCAATGAAGTTCCAAGAAAATGACATGTTCCACTAGTACTTTTTCTATCTATTCTACAACCCGCAAAATCAGCATCCGAATAACCACTTAAGCAAAGTGACGATGAAGTAGAATACCAAATACCAAACTCAAGTGTATGACTTAAATACCTCATGATGCGCTTGACCGCTTGACGATAAGAAGCACGTGGAGAAGCTTGAAAGCGCGCATACAAACATACAACAAACTGTATGTCTGGCCTAGAAGCAGTTAAATACAACAAGGATCCAATCATGCTTCTATACTCCTTTTGATCCACAGCTTCACCATCTTCATCGGGATCAAGAATAACAGTAGACCCAATGGGTGTTGATATTGGCTTGCAGCTCTCCATCTTGAACCTGCGCAAAAGATCTTTGGTGTACTTTGTTTGATGAATAAATGTACCTTGAGGTGTTTGCTTGATTTGTAATCCCAAAAAGTACGACAGCTCACCGATCATACCCATCTCAAATTCCCTACGCATAGTCTCAGCAAATTCTACAACCAAAGAGTGAGTTGCACAACCAAACATGATATCATCAACATATATCTGAACAAAAAGTTGATCTTCACCATGCTTAAGAACAAAAAGAGTTTTATCAATTTTTCCCATTTGAAAACCTTTTTTCAATCAAAAAGTTCTCAAGTCTGTCATACCATGCTCTAGGTGCTTGTTTCAAACCATATAAAGCTTTTGAAAGTTTAAAAACATAGTTGGGAAAATCAGGATTTTCAAAACTCGGTGGTTGTTTAACATAAACTTCCTCCTGGATAAAACCATTAAGAAAAGCACTTTTAACATCCATTTGAAACAATTTAAAACCTTTGGAGGCAGCAAAAGCTAGCAAGAGCCTAATTGCCTCAATCCTAGCAACAGGAGCAAAAGTTTCATCAAAATCCAAACCCTCCACCTTAGTATAATCCGAGCAACAAGTCTAGCCTTATTGCAAACAATCAAACCATCCTCATTTTGTTTATTTTTAAAAACCCACTTGGTTCTAATAATATTATGTCCGAAGGAGGTTCAACTAAAGACCAAACTTTGTTTCTTTCAAAATTTTCAAGTTCTTCATGCATGGCGTTAATCCACGATTCATCAGTTAATGCATGAGTAACATCTTTGGGTTCAAAAGAAGCAACAAAACCAGAATTTACAGAATCATGCACAGTTACCTTAGATCTCGTCGTCCGCTCATGTCAATTACCAATTATTTGTACCGGCGGATGACGTCGCTGAATGTGCAAAGGTGCAGTGATCTCAGAAGTTGATTCACGTTCTGGTTCAGCACTGGTCGTGGTCCCCGAAGAATCTTCGTGATTGGAATCGACGGAGTCTGAAGTAGTCGGCCCCTACCGGTCTGACTGGGTCTCTGGCCGGCCTCGACCGGGCAGCCTCCCTTCCGGTCGACCGGCAGGTCGACCTTGTCGTCGTCGTCATCGTTTTCGTCTTCAAAGATTTGACCATACTCCCCCTGAGCTTGTGGCAGTGTACCTGAAAGTTCTGGTCTAGTACCGGGACTAGCCTCATCAAAAGTGACTTCACAAGTCTCGACAATTTTGTTAGTTTCTAAAACAAGTACACGATAGCCACGAGTGTGTGCAGGGTAACCAAGAAATAAACCATCAGTTGAACGTGATTCAAACTTGTCCAAATTTCCAGATTTTAACACAAAGCACTTGCAACCAAAAACACGCAAATGTGAAACTTTGGGCTGATGACCAAAACGAAGCTCATAAGGAGTTTTGCCAAGTTTAGAACACAAGAAAATACGATTAGAAACATAGCAAGCAGTGTTAATAGCTTCGGCCCAAAATTTTCTAGGTGTGTGATATTCATCTAGCATTGTCCTAGCCATTTCAACCAAAGAACGATTTTTTCTTTCGACAACACCATTTTGTTGAGGAACACAAGGAGAAGAAAATTGATGTTCAATTCCTTTTTCAACACAAAAATGTTCAAAAGAAGCATTTTTAAATTCACCACCATTGTCACTTCTGATTGTTTTCAAAGAATTGGGAATTTCACAATTTAAGCGAAGAAAAAGACTTCGAAAGTGTCCAAAGGCCTCGTCCTTAGTTGCCATGAAGAAAACCCAAGAATATCGAGAAAAGTCATCAACAATAACTAACACATACCATTTTCCTCCAACAGATTGCACTCTAGATGGACCAACAGTGTCCATGTGTAAAAGTTGTCCTGGTGCATCTGTTATCACTGAAAGAATTGGTGTGTGTGAAGAAGCAACCATTTTACCATGACGACATGGTTCACAAACTAAATCAAGATCCTTTTTGAGTTTTGGCAAACCACGAACAAAATCCAAACCACTTAAACGAGTCAAATGATCAAATCCAACATGACCAAGTCTACGATGCGAGAACATTAAATCTTTGTTGAATTTAGCAACTAAACAAGTAACAACAGGAGAAACAGGGTGCCAGCGCTGGTCTGACCGGTGGAGACTACGGTCTGACCGGCCTTCCCGAGGAAAAACAAGATTTTTGCAACTTTGATTTTGCAAAATTATTTTCTCTTTCCCTTTTCTGTTTTCGTGCTAATCTAAAACAAAAACCAACAAGATGACTATCTTTACCACAGAAAAAGCAAGAAAACTTTTCTTTAGTAACAGATGGTTTTGAAAATTTTGGTTTAGTTTCTTTTAGATAAACAGAAAGGGGTGACAAATTTCCAGCAGACTTAAAAACTGTTTTCATGGTTTTAGGTTTTGTCAAGATTTCACCATTTTTAGTCATTCCTAAAACATTTGAAGGATTTTTGGTGAAATAGTTATGAGCATCAAAACATATTCCTTTATTGTCGCTACACACTTTAGATTTGTCCAAAATCATGTTAAGTTGTTTCTTATCATCAGAAAATTTTTGCAAGGAACTTTTCAAGTAAGAAACTTTTTTCCAAAATTAACACAATTTTCACAATCAATTATAACATCTTTGTCTTTGTGACATCTAGAGCAAGAAGCTACCTCATCTTGTTTAACTATTTCTTCCATGTACTTAACACGAGCTAAAGCATCTTTTAGTTTCAATTCATTAGCATCACAAGTTAAACAAGATTTAACAGCCAAAACTTGAGAATTATTGACATCTCTAATCTTTGAAATTTCTAGCATTAAAACCTCACAATTTTTGCAATTATCATCATTGGGAGTCAGAGATTTCAATCTAGCAATTTCAGCATTTAAAGATTCAATCACAAATTCTTGTTTTTAAACATTTTCTCACATTTTTTATTCTTAGCACTTAAAACAAGAATTGCATCCTCAAGTGAGCTTACCTCATTTTCTTCATCTCGAAGAATCTTCATCTCCAGGCGTCATGAGACAAACGCCGGAGATGTTCTTGCCCTTCTCCTCCTCACTGTCAGAATCTATGTCGCTGAGTGGCTCAAAAGCGGCATAGACTTGACTCAACACTTTCTTGATCATCTCCTTGGAGCGCCTACCCTTGGGCTTGTCATCTTTTGTCTTTTCGGCGCTCTTGTCCTCCTTCTTGCTCCTCCCGAGCTTGGAGCAGTTGGAGCGGATGTGATCCAAGGCACCGCACTCAAAGCAACGCGTTGGTCCTCCTTTCTTCCTGAACCTAACTCTATTCATAGCTCTGGAAAGTTTGTTAGTAGCAAGAGCCAAATCCTCCTCCTCGAAGTGCTCGAGTTGTTCATCGGACATGGCGTTAATTAAAGCAAGAGCATTTGGAGATGATGAAGAAGCAACATCTGAAGAAGTCAAAGGAGAAATCAAAGCACTTGACTTAGAATCCGTTTTTTGAGAAAGAATATTCATCTCATGAGTTTTGAGTTTTGTATAAAGCGAATCCAAAGTCAAATTTTCCATGTTAACAGATTCTTGAAAAGAAGTTACTTTCATCTCCCAAACAGACATGTCAAGACCATTTAAAAGCGGCGAGAAATCTCGATCGTGGATAATTAGTGTCATAGAAGAATCACGATCTAAGATTGCTCAAGATTTTATTAAACCTACCAAGATAGTCATCCAAAGCTTCAGCAGGTTTCATCTCAAATTTTATATATTTCTTTTTAAAAAGATCTCGACGAAGTTCTTTTATGTTTGTAGTTTCTTGATGAAAGTTTTTCAAAGCGTTCCAAATTTCATGAGCGGTTTGAAGATGAGAAACACGGTCAAAATCAGAACGCAAAATTCCATTCAACAAAATGTTTCGAGCTTTGCAATTATTATTAAATTCAGTTTTCAAAGCATCGAATTAATTGCATCGGTATGATGTAGGAAAGAGCAACCTTTTGCCACACATCATAGTCTTGAGCCATGATGTAGGATTGCATCTTACTACACCAATACGCGAAATCGGTGCCATCAAAAACATGGGGTTTTGTTGAAAAATTATTAGACATGGCGAAAAACTTTAGATCGATAAAAATCCAAAGCAGAAAAACGTGGCTCTGATACCACTTGTAGGATCGAATGCCCAAAGAAAAGCCAACCAGAGGGGGGTGAATGGTTGGTGCACCCCAAAAACAAAGTTTTAGCGGAAATAAAACTTTACCTCTGTTCTGATGCCGGTCTGACCGAGATTGAATCGCCGGTCTGACCGCCTAGTAGGGCCGGTCTGACCACCTGAGCAACACCGGTCTGACCGCCCTTATAGCCGATCGCCAGATGTCAGATTGCCTGATGTAGTCGATTGCCTAATGTCATACGCCGGTCTAACCGCCGCCTCTTGTCTGGTCTGACCGGGATAGAACTCCGGTCTAACCGCTGATTCAGACCGCCGCACCGAAGAAAATAGCAACACAAAGAATTCTCTAGAAAATTAATCTTTATTGAATCTCTCTGTCTTTACAAAGTGCATGCAAAGCACTCCTCACAAAATCTCAATCTAAACTTAAAACCCTAACTTGAGAAACTCTAAAACTTGAACTCAAAAGCGATAAAAGCGATACCGAGAGGCCACGCCTCCCCTCACTATTTATACCCAAGATCCGCAGCCAAGAGCCACGAATCCTACTCATACAAGAAGCCCTAATCCACTAGGAAACTTTCCCGTACAAGAAACGAACTATACATAAACCAACCATAACAAACTCGGTTTTCCTAAAATCGAAATTCCGTTTTCCATGCGCAACAATATCTCCATTGTATGCCATATGAAAACTTCCCAATTATGTACACTAATCTCTACCCTTCAAAGATCCCGCATGATCCCCATCTCGACGTCACCTTATCTTCAAGTTGACTCCGACTCGATCACCGCAACACTTTCCCGAGGCGTAAAGAATACCCGCATACAATTAAACAAAGAATACCATATCCGAGCACAAGCTATCCAAACTTGACTCATTGTTAGCATAAACAACCAGACACGTGCATAGGAACACGAAACTTCCATGTATATGCAAGGAAACAAACCGAAACCAAAACCGAATCAAAATCGGCAACCAGTCGGACTAGCTCGGCCGGTCTGACCGCAAGCAACTGCCCGGTCTGACCGCCGAAACACCTCCGGCCGACCGGCAGATAAGCTCCGGCCGACCGCTTTGCATCCGATCAACACTGTTCATCATCCGAAAATTCAATTATCTCCCAAAACCAATTTGTCAATAACACACAAACCAAAAACCACAGCGACCAATTGTTCATCATCCAATAAGAATCAAACACACGTTGATTTTACAAAGGCTTCACTCAAGTTGAAGGTTTGGACTTCGGTGAAACTTATGCTCCCGTGGCAAGACTTGAGGCAATTCGCATCCTTCTTGCATTTGCATCTTGTTTTGATATAAAGTTATTTCAAATGGATGTGAAAAGTGCCTTTCTAAATGGTGAAATTGCCGAACTTGTCTTTGTTGAACAACCACCTGGCTTTGAAGATCCTAAAAATCCTAACCATGTTTACAAGCTCTCAAAAGCTCTTTATGGGTTAAAACAAGCTCCTAGAGTTTGGTATGAAGATTGAGAGATTTTCTTTTGTCAAAGGATTTCAAAATTGGAAAATTTGACACCACCCTTTTCACAAAAATCATTGGTGATGATCTCTGTGTTTGCCAAATTTATGTTGATGATATTATATTCGGTTCTACTAATGAAATGTTTTGCAAGGAATTTGGTGATATGATGTCTAGAGAATTTGAGATGTTCATGATTGGAGAATTGAGCTTCTTCCTTGGACTTCAAATCAAGTAACTCAAGGATGGGACGTTTGTGAGCCAAACCAAGTACATCAAGGATCTACTCAAGATGTTTGGCTTGGAGGATGCAAAGCCCATCAAGACACCTATGGCAACCAACGGGCATCTCGACCTTGATGAGGGAGGTAAACCGGTAGACTTAAAGCTTTATCGTTCCATGATATGTAGCTTGCTTTACCTTACTACATCTAGGTCGGATATCATGTTTAGTGTTTGCATGTGTGCACGGTTTCAAGCCGCTCCTAAAGAATGTCATTTAGTGGCCGTGAAAAGAATTCTAAGATATTTAAAGCATTCCTCAACTATTGGCTTGTGGTACCCAAAAGGTGCAAAATTTAAGCTAGTTGGCTATTCCGATTCGGATTATGCCGGTTGCAAAGTGGATAGAAAGAGCACATCTGGTAGTTTTCAATTGCTTGGTAAATCCCTTGTATCATGGTCATCCAAGAAACAAAACTCCGTAGCCCTCTCTACCGCCGAGGCAGAATATGTTTCGGCGGGTAGTTGTTGTGCACAATTGCTTTGGATGAAACAAACCTTGTTGGATTATGGCATATCTTTCACCAAAACACCACTCCTATGTGATAATGATAGTGCCATAAAGATAGCCAACAATCCGGTTCAACATTCTATAACCAAGCATATTGACATTCGCCATCACTTCCTAAGAGACCATGTTACCAAGGGTGACATAGTCATTAGCCACATAAGAACCGAAGATCAACTAGCCGACATCTTTACCAAGCCTCTTGATGAAACCCGCTTTTGCAAATTGAGGAATTAATTAAATGTCGTAGATTTCTCAAATGTCGCTTGAGATCATGCACCATGGTTGCTATTTGTGCTTATTTGATTCATCCTTGTTCTTTTCCTTGGGTTTTGTTGTTATTTGGTTGTTCTTTGCGAAAACGGAGCTTATCACATTAAGGGGGAGTCTTGCATTTCTTCATGTGCTCTACTATTCCTTATATGTGAACAAATCAAACACAAGTGCTAGTATAGCTTTCAAACTGCTCAAGTCAACATAAGTCAAAATTTTTGTAAAATCAAAGTAATTTAAAAACTATCTCTTGGAAAAGGCTTTAAAAGGTTTCCTATCTGTTTTCCAAGCCTTTCATCGCAAGAAAACTGGAGTTTGATTGAAAAATGTCATTTTGGCATCTTTTGAAGAAACTAGATTTTAGTTTTAGCCAAAATGAGCTTTATCTCCAAAATGAGTTTGAGAAGGTTTTTGAGAAAAGTGTCAAAACAAAGTTAGTAGAGAAGACATCTTTAAATGTTTTTGATATTCAAATCAATTTCAAAAACTAAATCTTTCAAAAGATATTTGGAAATCAATTTGCCCCCAAAACCCCTATAGACCATAAAAGGTCATCTCCTAGTACTTAAGTGAGTTAAGTTACAAATCATCATAATTTTCAAATGTTATGGATGGTTAGCAATATTTCAACTCATACATTTCAAAACTGCTCCAAAAATTGAAATTTTATTGGAATTCCTTGTGTGGGGGTTGCCGGCGTGTGCAAGGGCTGTGCACAGCCGGCATGGGGCCTGGCGGTCTGACCGACGCTATATGCGTGGTCTGACCGACCGGGTGCGGCGGTCTGACCAGCTGAATAGCACCGGTCAGACCGGCCGATCAGATGGGCCCGAAATTTTTTCCCCTTCTTCTTCTACCCGGCCTTTTCTCTCTCCTTCTCATCTTACTCCTTAACCCGAAAATCCTCTCCTCTCTCTCTCCCTCAAGCCCTAACTCAAATCCCTCTAGAATCCCCCCAGTTTGACTGCGGATTTCTCTCCGGTTACACCGTAAGTGAATCTCCTCCTCTTCCTCTCTCTATTCCATGGATTGGATTTGTTTCTTATTGATTTTGTGATCCATGGATTGGAACCCTAGGTGAAGGAAGAGGTGTTCTTGATTGTGCACAATTTAGGGGTTAAATCTTCATGCAAATCAACTCCTACAACCGGTAATCTCCTTCCCCTCTCTTGTGTTCATAATTTTGTCTATTTCAATCTCTAGGATTAAGGGTAGTTCTCCCTCTATATCAATCTCTTGATGAAATAGACATCTCCTTGTGCTCCTTGTACAAACCTTAGTCTTAGCACATTTTTTAGACTCACTTTGTGGATGTGAAAATTTTGGGAGATATGTGCTGACTGCCACCGGCGGTCTGACCGGTGTCGGCAGGCGGTCTAACCGCTGGCTCTCTGCCGGTCGACCGCGCCGTATGCCGTCGATCCGACAGCAAGAGCCACCGCCCGACCTCCGCCTTGGCCGCGGTCGACCGCCCGAGAAGCGCGAATATCTATTTCGACACTTCCAAGTGATTTCTAAATTAGTTGCTAATATCCACTCTTTGATCTTTTGCCTTCAGAAATGCCTCCTCGCACTCGCCATGGTTGTCAAGCTCAAGACTTAGAAAGTGAGCATGAGTCCAGTGAAAATCAGTATGCTCCAAGTGGTGGTGCCGAAAGTGAGGAAGAGCAAGAAGCGGAAGATTCTGAAAATGCAAGTGAGGACAGTGGTGATGAGATGGAGGTTGACCCGGCCATTCAATTTGTGCTTAACATGAGAAATCCAACTCAGTACACCATTCTGAGACATCATGATCATTTTAGAAGGCCTAGAGATTGCACTAACCCAAGGTTCAACACCGCTTTCCAAAAGTCAGTGTTTGAGCAAGTTTATAGAGGAAAGGCCTTCGCTGAGCATAAATTGATTTCCTGGAGAAACATAAATGACACACGGGAGTTTGAGTGTTTGCAGGAGATGTTCAAGACAGTGGGCATTGACCGGATTGTGACCCTCAAGCAAGATTATGATGAAGAGCTTGTTCGTCAATTCTATGCCACAGTGTGGGTTGCAGGGGATTTCTCTCAGATGAAGTGGATGTCAGACACTCTTCAATGCTCTATCTCAGGGAGAGAATTCCGAAGGCTGCTCAACATCTGCGTTGACTTTGGGGATGATTTGCATGAGGAGCACGCTCACAATCCTTTCTCCATAGATGATCTTGAGCAATTCTATGAGGCTGGAGGGCGACACACATATGGGAGGGTTGCAGGTCTAAGGACTATTCCCAGTGTGGTCAACAGGATAGTACGAGCTACCATTCTCCCTAGATGTGGTAACAACGATGAGTTTAGGGGAGTAGCTTGGCATGTCATTGATGCAATCCTCCAGAGTCGTCAGTTCGATGTGATCAACCTTATGATGCAGGAGATTGCTATCTCTAAGGGCACCTTTGGTCAAGGAGTCTATTATGCACCATACATCATGAGAATAATTCAGGAGAAGCTTGGACGTGCTGGAAACAACCTAAAGGAACACAAGCAATACAAGCCTCGTCTTCAGCTCAGCACTCCTAGTGTTCCTAGAGTGCGCCAACCACAATTTGATCATGGCGCGAGTTCAAGTGCGGCACCTCCACCACCTCCTCCTCCTCAAGGTTTTGATTCCTATTTCACTCTTCAGTTCGCTTACTTTGGCATGCCCCTTCAGGATTATTTTAACCCAGTGCTAGATGCCATTCACTCCCTTAATGACAATATGGCAAGATTAACCATTGGGCAAGAGGCCATGTATGAGGATGTTAGGGGGCTA
This sequence comes from Oryza australiensis, assembly GCA_019925245.2. Classification (NCBI taxonomy): domain Eukaryota; kingdom Viridiplantae; phylum Streptophyta; class Magnoliopsida; order Poales; family Poaceae; genus Oryza; species Oryza australiensis. The sequence goes on along the minus strand of JAIFGZ020000278.1, from coordinate 2,758,381 downwards.
AGGACTGATGTGAGCAGCTTAAATGCCAATGTGGGGAGATTATAAAATCGAGTGGATTCCTTGGATCGGCTCATGACTTCTTTGGAGAGCTCTCATGCCTATGTTTATTCTCGTCGTCAGCACTCTGGTTCCTCTCACTATCACATTCCTCGCCCGCCTTCTCCTCCTCAAGAATGATGCTTTTTGGTCCTTGATGCCAAAGGGGGAGAAGTCTACCTAAGGGGAGAAGACCAAACTTCTTTCTTACATTCTAGGTGGGTTGGGACTAGATTTAGTGAGGTTAGTCCTCCTATGTAGTAGGTTAAGGTGGAAAGGTTATTTATCTATGTATTGGGCTATTACTTTTATCTATTGTGTGTTCTTTATCGTTTGTTAAACTCTTTTGAGATTCTAGGCCCTTCGTGGTTTGTAATAGCCTAGAGAACTTTTATGGATTAATATGATCTTTATGGATATCTTGTGATGGATGTTTATTGTGTCATATGTCATTTGTTGGAAAAATCTTTTGCATTGTTGATATTTGTATTCTTTATGCATATGTTTAGGGGGAGCTTATATTCATGATTCATGCCTATTATTTTTGTGAGTTGTTTGTCATCAATTACCAAAAAGGAGAGATTCAAGCATCTAGGCCCCGTTATTTGTTTTGGTAATTAATGACGAGTGCTAATTATGGACTAACGATGCTTTCGAGATTCATATATTTGAGTCAGGTTCACATGATAAAAAGTGCATAGATAATTACTGAGGTTTATTTGAGATGGCAAATTGCAAGAAGATTGAAGACGGTAAATTTACAGTTTATTCTTATTGATCGAGGAGTTTGGGTGATCAAATTTCATAGATTATTTTTATAGCTTTGTCGTACTATCAAGAGGGGTAATGGCCTAAGCAAAGAGATGATCAAAATGTCACATTAGGTCATTTGCAATCCAACTTAAATTTCTTCACCTTCTGACCAAGGCCGATCTGACCGTGGATGTTGATCTGGTCTGACCGGGCCTTAAGGGCGGTCTGACCGCAAGTCCACGGGCAGTCTGACCAGCCCTTTGTGGCGGTTTGACCGGACTTACACCACCGGTCTGACCGGCCTCCTTGATCCCCTCCGGCCTGCCGATCCAGAGCCGCCAGAGCCGCAGTCGGTCACACCGAGCCGAGGGCAATCTGACCGGCCATTTGGCCTCCGGTCTGACCGGACCCCCTGTTGTCAGAGCAATGATTGCACTGTAACGGCTAATTTTCTAGCTGTTACAACTAAGGCCGGTCTAACCGGTCACCCTTCGCTGGTCTGACCCGGCAGGCAGCAGGGTTGGAAGATTTTGACCCCAACGACTATTTCACTTGGTGTGGGGTATAAATAACCCCCTTGTGGCTGCAAGGGACTTCTTCTTGGCACTCTCTTCAATTGCATACACCCTTGCACTTCTCTCACACTCATTTGAGCTTTGTGTTCATCCACTTAGTGTGTTTGGGATTTGATTTAGCCAAGAGCCAAGTGCATTGCATCATTGTAGAGCTAGTGTGGCACTTGATCATCTCCAAGCCGCGGGATTACTTGTTACTCTTGGAGGTTGTCGCCTCCTAGACGGCTTGTGGAGGAGTTGCCCGGTGACCTCTTCGAGAAGATTGTGGAGGAGGCCCGGTGCCGGATTGTGAGTGGTTTGGAGTTCACCACCTTCGGAGCGAAGGAAGAACTACCCCTAGTGATCGAGGCTTGGGTAGTCCTCTCCGTGGGCCGGCTTCCACCTTGCCCGCTCCTTGACGAAGGGGGCGTGCGGTGGCTTTCTGGTTGAGCGGTGGAGTTGGGCTCGCCTCAACGGGGACTAGAAAACCGGCGAGTTTTGAAACCTCGGTGAAAAACTCTTTGTCTCTTGTCTTATTTACTTATTGCATTTACTTTTATGCAATTACATTTGTAGATACATAATTGAGCCACTATCACCCTAGGATTGCAAAACTTAACTTAGTTACTTAGTTAGACTCATCTCCCACCAAGCCTAGCAACTTAGGTTAGTTTTAAATTAGTGTCACTTAATTTTAAATCGCCTATTCACCCCCTCTAGTCGACATCTCGATCCTACACGCGGGGGTGCGACACGGCATCCCCGCGGTTTCGTTTGAAAAATTTCGTGTGAATTCAAAAAAAATGAAAAAATTCATTTTATCACAAAAATATATTTATTTTTATCATAAAAAATAAAATTCGCGCGGTTTGCCACGAAAACCGCGGTGTGTGGCGCGGTTTGAGCGAAAACTGCGGCACGACACGGATTTGAATTTGGTTCAAATTGAAATTGTGTTTTTCACGGTTTTGTGTTTTTGGTGTGGTTTTCACGGTTTTCTCCGTGGTTTTCGCGTGGTAGGAACGAAAACCACGGGACGTTCAAATTCAAAATGATACACTGTTCATCTCGCCATGGTTTTCGTGGTTTTCACGCAAAAACCGCACTACCGCCGGGTTGCGAAACGGTATGGTCGCACAAAATATAAAACCCTGGTACCAAGTCCCTGGATCAGTAGCTTGGTACACACGTAACAGTGCTGATACATTGCCATTAGCATCATAAAAGTCTTACAATACTAGAGGGTACAAAAAGTTGCCCAACAAGGGTCTAAATGGACTGATTCAAAATAGCAAAATAGATAGATAAGATGACAAAAGTTAAGTTGCGGCAACCTTGCGTTTGTCCACATGCATCGACGGGAACTTAGGTTATATGACGCCTCCATTGGTTCTTCCTCCTCCGGGATCTACTCACATGGGTCACTTGTGGTATCTAACTCTAAAAAAAGGTAATAGCAACGGTGAGTATATAAAGTACTCGCAAGCCACCACTACAACATGATTAATACTCATAGGTTTCAAAGATGGTTGTAGGGTTATTTGCGTAAAGAAAGTTTTTGCAAATCATTTAGCAAACCTAGGACTTAGCCCTTTTTCCAAAAAAAAGTTCGCTATTGTTCAGGTAGTTTAACCATTTTCACAAAGACTGTGTCTACCTCATCAAGCTCCGTTTGGTTTGGTTTACCTTCATGGTCCAATTCTCATATCTCATACCTCGCTCTCCTGCCTTTCGTGAGAGTTTACCTAAGTTTCCATCTCATTCTAATCAATTTGACATTTAAGAGTCTAGTCAAGAGTAGTACAAGTCTTGGCGCTCATTAACCACGAGCATGACTATTCAAATAGATTGGTTTACTCACATTGCAGTGGATGTACGTTGTACCCACAATCCGTGACATGCCCAACACATGAGCTTCGTCCCAACAATTGAGACGAATCACGACCCAGATTTTTGAATCTTCTAGCATTGCGGCACCTGCTCCAAAGACTATGAACCCCCATGCACCCCCTGGCCCTTCACCCCGCCGTGCTAATTGTGAGGGGAGTATTGGACCTGAAGTTTCAAAGGAAGGGGAAGAAAGCAAGGGTTCATTTTACTTGACATGTCATTATTACGTGCACTATCCTCTTTCTTCATTCTCAATTCAACGCATAGTGTTCAGAACTGGCCATGACTGTGGTGCCGCCCCACTAGAATCACCTAGTCCACTAGGTCTATGCCCATATGAAAAGCGGTCGTAACTCTGTTCGTTTCTTGCCTGTTTTCTTGACTCGGTCCTTACTTGGTCAGGGTCGACGCTAGCCTTTACTAGGAACCACCCAAATAAAAATCTTGTCATCCCATCAAAAATAGTTTTGTTTATTAAACTTGGTTTTTCTCAAATAGTTCTCAAATGATTCACAAGTGGCATTTTATGTCTCCACTTGTGTAAACGTAATCACTCTGTACCCAGAGCGATTACTCCTATTCCGTTTATTTCATAATATAAGGTATGAATCATCTATTAAGCATGACTAAGCGTTTGTTAATAATTGACTAGGGACGTAGAGTAGTGTATGACATCAAGGTATATGGCAACAATATCAAAGGATAGGCATACGTAACAATACAGAAACACGGTTTAACATAGCATGCAATTTTAGTTGCAACCAAAACATTTCGCAATAGGATCAACATGTTCAAAGAAGGGGCGTGGTGACTTGCCTTTCTTAGTTATAGCAACTTCCTCCTCAGCGTCGAAAGGGTCTTCCTCACAAACGTAACCTAAACAACGAATCAGCTAATTCAAAATACAGTCCCACGGTTAACTTAAAAGAGAATAAATATCAAATAAAATGAGAAAAATGTCAAACCAATGCCAATGGATAGATCTTGGTTTTAGATGAATTTAGGTGAAAGTTTTACTAGTTTGGACTTAAGATAAAGAAGTTATGGGGGTTTAGAGATTCAAGTTTGAATTAATTCAAATAATTGTGAAAACTACTATGTGTTATTTTGTCCTTTAGTGGCTGGGAGCTCTTGGCGCACCGTCCTATAGAATTTTAATAAATAAAATGTTTATTTTCTTTAAAAAGCATACAATCACTTATAGGTGGGGCCAAGGTCAAAGGATGTCGGTCAAACCGGACCAAGTCAATGTCCTGAGGCCCACATGTCAAAGACACAGATATTAAACGAGTTTTAATTAAGTTTTCTTAATGATTGGGTCTCATATGGCGGTCTAAGGGTTAACTAACATCATTAAGTTAATTACTTTAATTAGTGGTTAACTAGCTTCATTAGCGAGCGGGCCCACATGTCAGCTGGAGGTGGAGGGGATTTATCACCTTTCTCCTCCTCTTCCTTGCGTCGCCCAGCAGGGTGAGGCTGGATGCGTGGCCGGCGATGTAGGGGTGCAAGAGGCCAGCGACGGGAAGCGACGGCGATGACCGAGGGAGGAAGAGGAAGGGATGGGGTCGACGCTCACCTTGCGGCGATCGGGAAACGATGCAACTAAGTGGCGACGGGTTCGGGTTGAGGGTGTGCAGCTATGGCGATGACGACTCTTCCTTCTCTGGCGCGTGGTTCGTCCTTCGCTGGCGGCGACAGTGCTTAATGACAGTCCGACGGCTTCCTCCTTGCTCCGACGACATTGGCTTGGGTGGGGAAGAGGGATTGCTCCGGCGGCCGAAGGGGAATGGAGAGGGGAGGATAAGAGGGCGCGGATGTGGAGGGACGAGGTGAAGAGGGGCAGGACCACGGGAAATGGTGACCCGACAAAGGGTGGAGATGGGTGGCGGCCTAGCGTCCCATTTTGTCCTATTTATAGGGCTCTCCGCTGTTGTGCCTCGTCTTCCGGTGCGACGATGGCGACGAGGCAAACACAATAGCCGTCCGGAAGAGCGGCGATTCGCTCCACCCAGAGCGAAACGCTTGACAAGGTCGGCCGCAGCGTCGACGTGCGCCCACGACTACAAGGAAAGAGAGAGAAGGAAGAGAGAGAATAGAAGAAAGAGACAGGGTGATGACGTTGCCCCAATGTATTTTTTTATTTTTATGACACTCACTGCCATGTATATCTCTGTTGACATCAAATCAGTACTGCCGATGTGGATCTCGCGTCCACACACACGGCTTGGGAGATCTTCTTAGCTCTAGTGCAAGTCTTAAAATCGATGAAGTGCGGGCGTGCCAGTCAGTTTGATCCTACCACTGACAAGATATACAAAGTAGCAAAACATAAAGCATATTGGCCGAACATATAGCCAACACAGCATATAGCCAACACAGCCGATCGACCGATAGACCGATGATGCGATTCCAACCGATGCCGATGTCGCGATTCTGGCCGATGCAGTTAGGGTTTTAATCCATCGACTGTGTGCTGAGCAAACATCTATATAAAGGCGATCGACCAACGATAACATGATGATATAGTAAATGTAATGTAGCATAAATCGATCACATGACAAAATAGACATTGATCTGAAGATTAAAGCACACATTGGTTGGAGGTCCGATGGCATAAAATCCAAAATATAAGCAATGAACGATGAATACTCTGTTGCCATCGGCTAACAACCAATTCATATGCAATCCTTACATGCCGATGCAACGTCCAGATAACTCATCGGCTGAAACCCTGATGAAACCCTTAATGACAGCCAACAAACATGCTAGAGACTATAGTTCTAATCACGATTTAGTAGGTCAAACTGAACTGATGTAGCACTAAGTATGAAAAAAAACATAATATCTAGACAATCAAGCCCTTGACTGATTTTTAGAGTGATAGATGCCTAAGCTAATCTAATCTAGTAAACAATTTAGCCGGTACCGGCAGAAACCCTAAGGCGAGAGATAACCGATAGAGCTAAATTGAGATATTGGGACTAGATTAACAGAGACATATGATAACTAAGCAGACAAATATGTTAACCAAACCGGAGTAATCCAAGAGATCGAATGTACTGATGCAGCCTTGGACGACGTCGACATAGCCAAAACAATTGCCTGGGCCAGCGGAACATAGGACTCACCCCTTCGCCGGAGATCGAAGCCGATGCAGCCCCGCGTCAGGTGCCAAGTTCCGCCGGATGATAAATAAGGTAGCGATGCACTGAATTATATTGATCATGAGATGATAATTACATAAACCTCGGGCTTACATATTTATACCCGTAGGCTAACAAAGTGTTAACAGCAGAATTTGGTAAGTCCCGGAACCCGAATCGGCTAAGATGTCCATCGGCTGATACCGAATTGGATAAGGCAAGCCGATGTAGCCGATTCCGGTATGACAACATTGGAGACACCGTCGGATCAAGATGATGTGCTTCATCAGGATTTCCATATAAGGATAGAGTCCTAAAAAGGCAATTGTATATATTAATTAGGAAGAGTTTGTTAGTTTCCTATTTTATCTTTAGGAAAGTGTGTTAGTATCCGGTAAGGATTCGGTTTGTTTCCTTTTATCTTTAGGAAAGTTCGGATTTGTAATCTGTTAGGATCTTTGTTTCTCCATTAGCCCATGGGTATAAATATGTAAGCCCGGGTTCATGTAACTCATCTCTCGATCAATACAACCTCGGCGCATCATCACCTTTTACTTTTCCACTTTGTTCATCATCCGACGAGACTTGGCACCTGACGTGGGGCTGCATCGGCTTCGATCTCCGTCGAAGGGGTAAGTCCAAGGTCCCGCCGGCCCAGGTATATCCTATCTATCTTTAGTCTCATTACCGTTCATAGATACATCGGCTTAGTTAGGACTTTCTCGGTTAGGTCCGATATTCTGATCAAGTCGATGTTTCTGTAAACGTAATGTCGCTTTAGGTAGATTTGTTATATCCATCACATTAAACAGATCTATCGGCTCATCGAGCATTAGATTATCATATACAATCTCGTGCTGCATCGGTTAGGTCCGACCTACTAGATTGTTATCGATAATCTAAGTCTTGTTAAGCTGATAGGTTCATGCTAATGTTTCATCGGAGGGTTAGCCGGTCTTATCATATGTTTCTGTTAATCTAGTCCTAGTATCTCGATTTGGCTTTATTGACTGTTTCTCGCATTAGGGTTTCTGCCGATATCGGCTAAATCGTTATATTAGATTAGATTAGCTCAGACATCTACCACCCTGAAAATTAGTCAAAGGCTTGATTGTCTAGATATTGCGTTTCTTTTCATACTTAGTGCTGCATTAATTTAGTTTGACCTACTAAGTCGTGATTAGAACCGTAGTCTCTAGCCTGCCTGATGGCTACCAATAAGGGTTTCATCGGGGTTTCAGCCGACGAGTTATCTGGACATCGGCATCGGCTGGAATGACACAATCGGCTATCAACAGATCGACTATATTGGTTATCGGCCTATCGGCCGATATGATTTATATTTTTCTACTTTGTATATCTTGTCAGTGGCAGGATCAAACTGACTGGCACGTCCGCGTTTCATTGCTTCTAGGACCTGCACTGGAGCTAATCAGATCTCCCAGGTCGGCGTGTTGATTTTTCTCGTCAACACAAAGATCCTAATAGATTACAATCCAAACTTTCCTAAAGATAAAAGAAAACAAACCGAGTCCTTATTGGACACTAACACACTTTCCTAAAGATAGAACAGAAAGCTAACAAATTATTCCTAATTAATAGATACAAGTCGCATCCTCCCTAAACTCGGTTTCTTCTGGATAAGACATTACCAAACCGAATCTAACAAGAATCCGACTGTCAGAGATGTTAATAAAAGAAAACCCCCATCGATCGATGTAGAACTCTAAATCGATACTAGCTTTGATCCGATATAAACCTTGGGCTGATGGGGACTCCGGGGCCTATCAAATTCTGGTGTTAACAATCTCACGGTTTTTTTTCTAACTTTAAGTGTCATGTCGATGCCATATAGGCGTCATCGTTAGCCGAAACCATCATTCAAACCGTCTTGAATTTTATTTGCTCTGGTTTTAAGAGTTAACGCGTCATATCTAATATTACGGTTCAGGAATAAATTTAAGACTCAACGACTCAGCGACAATTGAAAGATATAAAGTGAACTTATTACTTATCTATACTAATATAAAATGTACCAGTTCATTCAAGCAATTAGCAATTAACCAACATTGATCACATGACGTGTGGGACCCATCCTTCATGCGTCCACACGAGCCTGCCTCGAACCAACGTTGTCCAGGGAGAGAAAAACTGAATCACGCGCAGCATCGCTCTCCCCATCGCGCGGCCGCCATCCCACGCGCGCCCCAATCCACCGCCGCGCGCCCCCATCCGCCGCTCGCGCCACCGCTGTGCGCCCCATCCGCCGTCGCGCCGCTCCCGCACCGATCCCGTCCCCATCTGCCGCGCCGACACCGTGCGTCGCCTCCCCGCGCTGATCCCGTCCCCATCCATCGCTCCGACGCCGCATGCCGTTCTCCCGTGCCGATCCCGTCCCCATCCGCCGCTCCGACGCTCCCCATCCGCCGTTGCCGCTCCGCCGCATCCGCCGCCACGTGCCCCTCCATCCTCCATGCCTCACCGTCACCGGCGTCGGCCAACTCAGCGAGCGCGTACGGGAGTTCGTCGACGACTGCACCAACGCTCCTGTGCTGATCCCGTCCTCATCCGCCCCTTCGACGCCACGTGCCACCTCCCCCGCGCTGATCCCATCCCCATCCGCCGCTTCAACGTTGCATGCCGCCTCTCCTAGGCCGATCCCGTCCCCATCCGCCGCTCCGACGCCACGCGCCGCCTCCCCCATCGATCGGCGACGAGAAACCGCCGTGGATCCGCACCTCCCCCATTCGCCGTCGTCACTCTGCCCCCTGCATCTGCCGCCGCATGCCCCTCCATCCTCCACGCCTCACCGTCACTAGCGTCGGCGTCGGCCAACTCAGCGAGCGCGTACGGGAGATTGCCACCAACACCCAGCAGCAGTATGGAGATCGCCAGACAACCGAGGCTAAGGTCAGGTTTTCTCTCTGCGCATCACCTCTCTGTTCGTTCGTCATGTGAGGATTTGGCTTGCTTATTGCGCTGTGATGTGGGTCTAGGGTGTTCTTTTAGGGTTTGGGGGTGAGGAGCTATGCTTGTGCAAACCTGCTCTTCCGAAATCCGATTAAGATTCATCGCAAACGTTGAACGATCAGAGGTTGTCGTCGCAAACGGAAGTGGGTAAGGTTTAGGGTACTGCACAAACGGTTCCTGCTCCTGCCCTAACATGTGGTGATGATTTTGGTGTCTCAAACCATACCCCTGTTAGCCTCTCTGTTATATGTATTCTTGTTTCCTATATATTGGCTTGTCATTCCGGTGAAAATTATGATGCATCCTTTTAATCCTCTATTGGTTTTCCTTTTTTCAGAAAGAAATGCTTTTTTTACACACAGTCGAAGAAGCATGTACTACTTTTTACACCGTCAAATTGCCGAGTTTGCGTAGTATGTTTCATATCTATTCTCATCTTGTGAAGAGTAAGTACCTTTGGAAGAGGGCATTGTGCCCCTGGCCTGTGCAATTTATTAAAATGGTATTTTGCACTTAGATTCATATTTGAGAAGTTGTTTCTTGAATAATAAATGGGATCCTGCAAACTAGCCCACCTCGATCAAATTCAAATTTATTTGAGATCCACAAGGAACATTCTGAGGATGGACCGATGTGTGCTCATAACCTTTTGATTTTTTTTCATCATGGTACCCTGATAAAGGGAGAAATTAATCTATCAAAAAACTGTACAAAGTATTAGACTGGAGTAGTTGTCTTGTTCTTGCAAATTACATGTACTATGTGCTGGAATACAGTTTAGATTGTCAGGGCTTTAACAATTTGATTCATCGAATGAATTTTGTTGTTAAATACTGTTTTATCACTAACACAAGAGCAATTCCTGCTATGTGCCCAACTTCTCATATATATGAAATAAAGAGTACTGCTTTTTTGGGTCCATATCTATCCCTTCATATTTTTACTACAAACCAAGATTTCTTATTGAGCCACATCATCAACAACCTACAAGCCATTAGATTATAATGTGGAAACAGTTTCGGGCCTAGATTGGTATTATGGTTTTTACTGTGAACTATATAGCGAGATAAAAGGAGTCATTTACCTTCACAAGGCCAAATAGGCTAACTTATGAATTGTTGTGTACCTTGAGGTTATTTCCCTCTATGACCTCTGTGCTGTTTTGGAAACATAAAACTACTAAACTTAGTCATTTTATCTGTAAGCAGTGCCTAATGTATTATCTATATGTACTTGGTGCCCATATTTGATAGAAAATATTTATTAAATCGAGATAAATATGCTCTTGATCTCATCTTTTGTCTTTATTAAATCGAGATGAATATGTTATTGGGATATGTTGTTGATCCTAATTTGTTTCAAACAAAAACATGAATATTTTTGTATATCACATTGTTACATAAAAATAGCTAATGGAACAACTCAGTTTAATTTGTAGTTGGATCAGGTAACATGCAGGAGCCAGTGACATTTGTTGTAGATACCATTCTTTGTGTATTCAGATGTTGCTATCCATATAACATATGACTATCCATAATCCTGCCATGAGACTCATTTTCACTATCCTGCTTACTTTTGTTGGAACAATTAATTTGATCAGTTCAACTTCTTTACCAGGTGCTGATGTACAAAACATGACTCCCGCATAACTTTTTTTGTTTATGACGTCCAGGTGCTCTTGACTTCTAATTCTGGGAGGAATTTTCAGTTTTATGGTTCGTGTTATTGTTTTCTGAAGACTTCAGCCTTTTTTCACTTGATCTGCAGGTTGGTTTCTGATCTGAATCTGCAAAATAGTGGCTTGTATGTTGCTCATCTAATACACTATCAGATGAGTTACTGTCATCATTGCTACACGAACATGACATTGCAGGTGATAATTGACCTTTTAATTTTGCTCTGCAGGATCCAACATGGCACCACCAGGATCTTCTAGGGGAGATACAATGCCTCCTGCAAGTTCTCGATGAGAGTGCAGCTCATATTCCTGAGATGAGAATGCCAGCACATTAGTTGTTGTCATGTTTAGCTTAAGAGTTTGTTTTGGCACAAAAACTTTATTGGGTCCAAGACTCTTTGCGGACTTTCTCTTAGGGTTGAGAATGGAATCAATTTTTATGTTGATTGCGAGCATAGAAAAATGGTTCCATTCTGAACTCGGGTCATCTGAACTTGCAAGTTTCTGAAAATCCACTGATAACTCTGAAAGCTTCTCAATGGAAAGTAGCATACAATACATCTTTTTGCATAATAGATTTTTTAATAGGCCCATCTCCCTGATCAATTTGATTTTGTGCAGCTTGTCGGCGAGCATCTTTTACCGCTACCTTCATGTTAGAATTTAACTCCTGCCCGTGCTCCAGGGAAGCTCTTTCTTGGCTGATTCCTATCATTAGCTGATTCCCACTGCCCTTGGGTAGGCCAATGCATTGGAAATGTATGTATTATTTTGTGTCAATAACATGTCGTGTATTTACTGTATCCTAATATATCCATTATGCTTTTTTATAAAAATTTTATGCGGCGTTCTCCTTGAATCAATCACAAGGGCAGAATAGTTAGTTTGCCAACTACAACACATCGCATGCTGTTTGAACTTTGTCAGACCTCATATGACATGTACTTTGCATAACCAACCATGCTATTTGTATAGGATGCACTTCCTGTGAAAGAACAAGTGTCTGATGCAAATTCGAAAGGAAAGGAAGTATTTGCAAAGGGTGATTACATGACATGCATCTACTTCTACACCTTGGTAATTGCTCGACACAATTAAAGTATGCTCGATACAGATTTCAGTTATAATTTAAAGCTGATTTTCAATTTTAGAATTTATTTTTAGGATCAATTTCAGTGGTCTGCTCGCAACTTCCATTGCCCAGCTCTCTTTTCATGATTGTTAAGAAAAGTAAAAGATCTACTTAAAAGTCAAAATTCAAAACTAGCTTTGGGTTATATTTGGATCAGTACAAGGCTACATAATAAATAACTAATTCTGAAAATATTCGGCATGAGAAACATGAAGGGTCTTCAGTAATTCTAAAAACATAAAGAAAATTCTATAAATACAAGGCTACACAATAAATAACTATAAAATAGACAGGCATCACAGATTACAGAGAGATCTAGATTGATAAATAATTATGGCATCAATCTTGTTTAATCCATCATGACAAAAACATTATCTACTGTGTTTACTGTGGGTGACGTCCATACCCGCCGTGTATGTTATTGAACTTGCAGGAAGGCCCCTTGGGCTATACCACAATCAAAGAATAGGCATAACAGGGCTTTTTTTTCTTTTGTTTTGTTTCTTTTGCCTTTCTGAATTTGTGATAATTTATTTCGTCCCGTATGGGTGGTGGATGGATTTATGCCTTCGGTTAGAACATAAATAATTTTCTATAATAATGAAGTGATTTTTCTTTTGATTGAGAATTCATGGTTGAAAGCTTCTCATATTTGTAATAATTTTGGTGTTCTGTAACAAATTTATAGCTTAACTACAATATATATGTTTTATCAACGTGATTCCACGTGCACGCTTATTATTTTAAAAGAGCCGCCCAACTGCCCAAGTGGCGTCATCAATTCGATCGGGCCACTCGGAGAAATTTTGGCATTTATAATTTTAATTTTTTAAAGATTTACAAAAATAATTTTTGGATTCAAAAATTTGCAAAACTAGTCCTTCCGCTCTCGGGAGGCGAGATTCAAACGCCTCCCGGAGGCGTTTTATCTGACGTGTCGACGCCAGTTGGGTGCCGTCTGCCGCGCGCGTGTAATTTTACATTTTACCCCCTTCCCGCCCTTACGAAGGACGTTTTTTCACTGTTCACCACTGTTCACTGTACTATTCATTATTGTTCACTACACTGTTCACTATTCACTGTTTATTACTGTTCACTGCACAGTGAAAAAACATCCTTTGTAAGGGCGGAAAGGGGCCAAAATGCAAAATTACACGCGCGCAGGCAGCAGACGGCACCCAACGGCCGTCCACACGCCGGATAAAACGCCCTCCGGGAGGGCGTTTTAAATCCTGCCTCCCGAGGGCGGGAAGGAACTAGTTTTGCAAATTTTTGAATCCAGAAATTATTTTTATAAATTTTTAGAAAATTAAAATTATAAATGCTAAAAATTCGCCACTCGGACGTATCCGATGCGTCTAAGCCCATACTCCCCACCGATCAGAAGGTGGGCCCTACATGGGCCCACACGACGCTTTCCTCCAATCTTTCAACCATTTTCCACTGGTCTGCAGCCTCGCCTTCGCCTTCGCCTTCACCCTCACCTCGGTGGGTAGATCTCACGCCCGCATCGCGTCGCGGGGCAAATCATCATCCGGCAGGGGAGACGCAAAACCCTACTGCTCGCTCAGATCTCCGAGGGTCCGATCCGAGGTGAGGCGGCGACTCCGGTGTTCGGTGCTTGCGTGAGGTTCTTGTTCTTGATTTTGTTTTGACCATGGTGGGTGTTTGCGGGCGGATCCCGGCGGGGATGTTGCAGATGGCGAGCACGGGGGGGAGGTCGATGGCGCTGTCGCTTCTGCTGTTCGCGGTGACGCTGTCGCTGCTCGAAATGTACCGGGGGAGGTTCGCCTCGTCGGAGCTCATGACCATCGCCGGCGGATTCGTCAGCTCCCTCCTCTTCCTCCTCCTCCTCACGGTGGGTTGAATCTTCCACTCCAACACTCCTCTTACCTTACCTCTTAAGTTTTGTTCGTGATGCCGTTGTCCCTCTTTTCTTTTTAGCCAATTTGAAGTGATAGGATCACAGGAGTGGTAAAAAATTTCGTTTTTTAAATTTAGACAAACCCCGTATCCAATGGAGTTGCCAACATGTTATCTCTCGTAGCTTTTGTTACATTTGAGTGATTCAGTCTGCAGGGGATATCCAACCACCATAGAGAAAAACATAGTTTTGCTCTGTGAAGAAGTGGGTAGTAACATTGTGCTTCTCTGAATTATAATATCCGACTAGGCGCATAAGCAAGATTTTAGCTTAGAGGACCTGGAACGTTTATTCAGGTTCAGTTTTCCTGATATCCACACAAGAACAGCGTCTGAAATATAATAGACCATTTAATTTTAAGTTCACTCTCTACACAAGTAGTCCAGAATGGCTTCTGAAAGAGAATAGAACATTTAATTTTGGGGTCACTCGGTACTATATAGGCTAAGCTATCTGCTAGTATTTCCACGATGCAATGTAATCATAATTATGGCAAAGCAAAGGGCCTGTTAAGCATGGAACCTGGAGAACTAAAGGAGGTTTTGGCCAAAAACATGCTAAGTCCCAAGAGCTCATCCAGTGGAACTAGCAGCTCCAATGTCCATACTACTGGTCTTATCTGATGGTGATGGTCAAAGAAAGTATCCTTGAAATGCATTACTTATCCCAGTTTTCCACTCTGTAACAAGAGAACAGTGCAAGCAGACCCTTAGCAAGGCAACAAAACTTAGCAAAGACAAGCACATAAGACATAGTGAGCAGGTGGTATCCACATTTGATTGTCACCCTTTATGGTTGTGTGTAAAAGATCAGTGAGTTTTGCACTTTTTGAGCTGTTTTCTCTCAACATTACTATTAGTATATGATAATTTGATATACTTTTGCAGTTTATTGGCAACTATCAGGAAGCTAATGGAGTTAAAACTGGATGGGGTGCAGGTATGTAGTCATATGATCTCATTCTTGCTGCTTCCCCCTAATTTTTATTTTGACTTTCTTTAACTGTCTCTTTCTTTGCAGTTGTTGTTGCGGAACTTGTTGCACTTATTGTTGCCGGCACCGTCCATCGTGTTTGCATCACAACATGGTATGTTACCTTTAAGACACTTTACTCTTTCTTTTTACAGACACTTAGAATTTTTCTATATGGTCCCATGAACACATCCATAGACCTGAGTGTTTGCTGTTTGCTAAATACTAGTAAGAAAATTCTTGGATTATCCAGAGATGGTAATCTCAGACATACTAGTGGAGTATTTGCTTATGAACTGTTGCTCTGTTTAGATGGGAGGAAATGAAACTAACAATTTAGGCAAACAAAATAGTCCACTCTTTTGTTTGCAAGGAGTTAAAACATTTTTCATCCTGTTGAATATGATATCGTTGAAGACATGTAAGGTGTATTTGACACAAGTATTTTACCTATCTTAAGTTGTATATTGTTAATACTAATGTTGTTGGTAAATATGGGTTTATCACATGTTGTTAAAGCTGTATTTATGCAACAGTGTCACCAGAAACGCTATGCAATTTGCATTACGCTATTCAAAATTATGGTATATAGAATTGATTACTAGTAGTTATGTTAAACCTGTCTATATAAAATATCAAGTTAATAGCCCTTTTATAGCATGTTATGCTTACAGTCTAAGTCCCTCAGCTACTTGGCATTTTTTAAGCAACTTGGCACATTGTGGATACCCTCACCATGACTTTGGAGAGTTCGATGACAGTGATAAATTCATATTATTATCCTTTGGTCAGTCCGTGCATTACGAATGTATTAATCAATTTTTATCAACTTTGGATGCAGCTTCCTGTTTTCTGCTGGATTCCTCTACGAGGTTGATAAGCTCTCTGGAATGATTCTGGCAAGGAGCGAGTCTAAAGTGAGGCGGCACTAGGCTTTTGTACCATGTCATATTTGTAGATCAAATTAAAAACTAATGTTCACACCCTTCATGGAACTTTCAACCCAGCTAGCTTTTTCCCCAGGCATACGTATACCATTTGAATTATGAATTCCTCTAGTGTGTTTGCACTGATGTCACAGTTCGGCTTTTATGAGTTTTATCTAATGAGAATGTTGTTGACTAGGTGATTTTGTTGCCTTTTTGACAGTCTCTCGGTGACATCAGTTCACCATATTTTTTTTGCAAAGCAGTGACACATTTTGGCATTTTAGACTCGCCCTGTTGCAAACGTTGAAAATGTTGTGAATTGGTTGCTGTGGTTAGGATCTGATTTTGTCAAGCATGTTGCTTAACGTTTATCTCCATGATCTCTGGAGTTCGCTTGTTGCAAAGCACGGCATGACAATGGAAATGTCAACGCGGGACCTGGAATTATTCCATGGGATGGGTTCATGTAGTCTGCTTTGAGATTGGTGTTGAGATCCTTCCGTGGAATATTTTTTATTTTTAAAAACCTTTTAATTTTTAATTTTAAAAACAAACTTTTCAAAGCTTATTTTTCAAATCTAAAACTGTTGATCACTTAGCAAGGGTTTTATCAAGCCAGTCAGATTGATTTGGCGAGACAACATTAGCATGTCCACTTGACCATTACGGGTGACGTACAGTGTTGTTTGTTACGCAATGCGAGATGACATGGTCAGGTATTTCAAAATAAGTTTTAGGGACATTTATTTTGAAAATTACAAAGGTTCGAAAATAATAGAAAATTCACCTCCATGAAGCGCGAAGAAAGCCAAAGCTGATTTTAAGTTTTAAAACTTGATTTCAGAACTAATTATGTGTGTTTCTTCGTCCTTTCCGTGCTCCAACTTTCCGGTGATTTTCAGTGCAAAATTATTCCTAATAATTAGTAATAATTTTTAAGATTGAAAAATCAGCTAAGCAGGTACGATTTGAAAAACTTTTTTCATGAATCTAGTGAAAGATCGCGATTGACATGAAACCTGCGGCATTTTGACCGAGAGCGCCCCATTGACCAAGGCTCCTCCTTCCCAGCCACTCGGGCCCACAGGCCACAGCACAATGCAAAAAATCACGAGCTAATTAAACTCGAGATAACGCATGACGACCCCAATTGGCAAGCTTGCCCTTTCTTGCAAACTTCGCACCCGTGAGCCTGACTCCGGTTGAAGAAGCATTTATTGTTTCCGGCCGACTTATAACTATAAGCACATGCTCTTTGCATGTTTTTAGTAGGATATTTTTATCTATTAATTAATGAAGGTGTTTTTATGTTTTTATCCGAAAGTTATTTGTTCTAACTTAATATGGACATAATTCTAAGATGATGAAAGGTACTCACAACAACAACAACTTGTTAAGAAACTCTGACTGACGATTATATATAACACTTTATAAAAGTCTTATGATTCTTAAAGAAAAACTTTATATAGTTATATATTTTATTTTGATTTCTTTTAATAAGTTTGATCTAGTTTAAGGAAAAATATAACAATATTTTTAATATAAACAAGCATATTGATAGTATGATATTAAAAAAACTAATTTGGAATTTGGTATTGTAGATATTGATAAACATTTTTTATAAACTTGATCAAATCTAAAAACATTTTATAAAGCACATACTAAAGTCGAGATACCTATGAAGTGAGGTATAAATTTTATTACTAGAAAAATATATAGTAGAAAGATAATAAAATTACTTTATATTTTATGCGTGGCTGATTATCTTGAGAATTCTCGTTGTAATCCAGAGGTCATATGAGATCCTAGAATCATACATATACTCATTTTTTTTCCTGTTCTTTGTACTTGATGTATTTATCTTAACCGTGGATTACATGGACAGATAAAGACAAAGAGAATCCACAACGTCGATTCCTATCCTGCATATTGTCAACTCTCAACTGCACGGGCACAACCGAAGTACTAGTACAATACAAGACGACGACTGAACCTGCACATTAACCTAGTCCCCTTCTTCTTAAGATATATCAGTACTAGTCTAATGATGTAAACAAAAAATATCAAAATGCGGGTCGGATTAAGCCTCACGATCCCATTTCGCGCGCCCGACGGCCAACACACAAAATAATAAGAAATCATGCTGCGATAGCTACCTGCCACCAACAGCCGGCCTGATTGAGAGAGATCAATTAATAGACCTAAGAAGAGGGTTAATTAATCAAAGTCGACACTAATTACTCTATTAGGCTAATCCTAGCAAAAAGTTTTCGTACAGGTTTATATACATTAAATACGTAATTATTAAAAGAGATGGATAATAAGTTTTATCATGACGAAACTACGTGTTGCGTGTTTTCAACACTATGAAATCTGACGAGTATTGAGGACTATAAAGTTTTATTTCATCTGATCATATCTAATCATATACTTTACAATTAAATGATATACGTAGCATATAAAAACTTTGCATTGAGATGATCGGTTTTATTTATAACTCAAATTTCTCTTTTTTAACATGTCACTCTTCAAGATCAAACCTTCAACTAAAAATAACCTTAGTTGCTGATTTTTCTTTTTCCAATCGTATTAAGCATAAGCAGGTCGGGTCTTTTGACCAAACGGCGCGAGGAAGGAGCAGAGCGGGGAGGCTGGCTGTCTGAACGCGTCAGGAGCTCACACACTGATCCATCCGCGGGTGCGCGCCGGTTTGACCTCTTCCCGGCGGCGCGGCGGGGGAAGGGAAGACTTCAACCGGTTCGCGGTTGGTGTCATCCCCCCGCGGCCACCATATACAACCGAGGCGTGGTCGCCTCCCCGCACGTTGCCGCGCTTCTTCCTCCTCCACGACCTCCGGTCGAGCAGAGCAGGAGCTCTCCGGTGTCCGGTGGCTTTGCCCGCCGGCGGCGGGGACGACGACGACGACGACGATTGCACCGGCGCGGCGCAGGATGGAGCCGCCGGTGTTGTTGGTGCTTGCGCTGGTGCTGGCGGGCGCGCCGGCGGTGTTGTGCCAGACCAACACCCAGGACGGTGAGTGCTCTTGTTGCCTCGCCGGCGATCACCTCCGTTTCTTCCATAGATGATTCTTGGGGCTAAACAAATTAAGGCGAAAAAAATAATGCTTGGTTTTGCTGGTGTTGATGTACTTCTTCCATGGAATTCTCCTTGGGCATGCATGCAGCTGCGGCGCTCGAGGGACTGAAGAGCCAATGGACGAACTACCCGTCGAGCTGGAACTCCGGCGACCCCTGCGGCGGCGGATGGGACGGCATCATGTGCAGCAACGGGAGGGTGACATCGCTGTAAGAGCCACCTCCTCCTTCTCCTACCACCAAATATCACGCACAGAGCCTGAGCCTGTCTGACATCGTGCCATGCTACCATGGATGTCTGGTTTTTTCAGGAGGCTGTCAAGCGTCAGCCTGCAGGGCACACTGAGCAGCAGCATCGGCCAGCTCAGCCAGCTCATCTACCTGTAAGCAACTTTTATCATCAGTTCATCACCCAGCTTAGTAGCAGAACTGCCATGATTTTGCATGCCATGAGCTTGGGATTCTTGCGAAATTGTTCATGCTTCTGTAGCAGTTCAGATTGTTAATTCAGGCTAGGAACACTTCTGATTGAACTAGTCAAGGGGCAGATTGTCAGAACAGCTTGCTTCTAGTTTATTATCTCTGCTTTTCTTGAGGCTTAGCTCAGCTGACCAGTTCATGTTTACCAATCTTGAGCTTTGACTATTTTGGTAACGTGACATGGATTAGGTTCATTTCTTACCAAATGAAAGAAACAAAGATATGCTTCAAGTTATCAATAGTAAATAGACCTGGATGAAATTATCTGAACCTTTGACTATTTTGGCAATGTGACATGGATAGCAAATATACACTTGAAGTTAAATGATCAATAGCAAATATACCTGGATGAAATGATCTGTGAGGAAGTTCTGGAGCACAACTAATTTGTCTAAGAAATAGTGTAGTAGTAGCTGATAACAGAAACACTTGCAGGGATCTTTCCTTCAACATCAATCTCGGTGGTCCGCTGCCAGCTGAGATTGGGAACCTTGGGGAGCTTACGACATTGTATGCACCACACTGCTCATTGTTGTCAACACTACTTTTTCCTATCAGAAATACCAAACTTCCTTACTGATGTGCACAAATGCTGTGTAATTGTCAGGATCTTAGCTGGTTGCAGCTTCACTGGAAACATTCCAATAGCAATAGGCAACCTGCGGCAACTCGGGTTCTTGTAAGTGGATATACCTGGCTCACAATTTCAGATGATAAACCCTTTTTCTTTTCTTTTGAGTGGATTGACATAATGAATTTGTGCCGTTCTCTTAGGGCCTTGAATTCAAACAAGTTTACCGGTGGAATACCGTCTTCAATTGGCGTACTCACAAACCTCTACTGGCTAGACCTGGCTGATAACCAACTCACTGGACCTGTCCCCATCTCAACATCAACATCACCAGGCCTGGACCAACTTGTCAAAACGCAGCACTTGTAAGTAATTTTAATCTTACTTTATGATATTATCAATTGAGAAATATCAGAATACATAAGTACTTACAATTGATTGTTTTGTTCCAAACTTCAAATTGATGAACAGCCATTTCAACAAGAACCAGTTAACTGGAACGCTTACTGGACTTTTCAACTCCAATATGACTCTCATACACATGTAAGGGATTGACAAATTTTCATGTCTAATATGAATACTGAATAGATATAATCTTGCTAACGTCTCTCCTCATCTCGTCAGTTTGTTTGATAGCAACCAATTCTCAGGCTCAATCCCAGCTGAGGTTGGGACTGTTAGTACACTCGAAGTTCTGTAAGTATCTTGAAAGTTAACATAGGTGGAACTCATCCTTTTATTTTCTCCGAAAAAAATTGGTCATACCTTTGACTTGCTTTTGTATCTTTGACAGTCGATTGGATAGGAACGGTTTTACGGGAGCAATACCTGCTACAATAGGCAGCTTGGTCAAACTGAATGAGCTGTAAGTGACATCCGATCTTGAAAGAAGAGCTATGACACTTGAGGCGCCTCTCTTGAAAATGTTATCTTCTGCAGGAACTTAGCAAACAACAAGCTAACTGGATCAGTGCCAGATCTCAGCAACATGACCAAATTGAATGTTGTGTAAGAAACTAACCACCCCCATGCCTCGTCATCCAATCATATAATTTGTCTGCATAACTAAAGATTCCACTCTTTAATTGCCAGGGATTTAAGCAACAACAAATTTGATCCTTCAGTGGCCCCCAGCTGGTTCACATCTTTAACATCTCTTGCTTCTGTGTGAGTTATCCAAAACTTTTGGAATTTTAAATTTTGTGTCGTCTTGTGATGACAATTTCATCCTCATCTCTATATGTTTTGATCACTCAGTTCAATAGTTTCTGGAAGTCTTTCCGGTCAGGTCCCAATGGGGCTCTTCACATTGCCCCAACTGCAGCAAGTGTAATTTTCTGGCAACTTACAACTCAACATATAAGCTTTAAAAAAAGTGTCTTATCTCTGCCTATTTTGTGGCCAATAAGACAGTGTGCTGAGCAACAACCAATTCAACGGGACACTTGAAATGACAGGCAGCATCAGCAGCCAACTGCAGACAGTAAATCTCATGGACAACCGAATAGTTTCTACCGATACTGCAAGCTACAAGAAAACTCTGCTGTAAGAACCTGTAAACTTGATAAGCACCAAGAACACCATACAATTTGCTTCTTCTCTCCTTCTACCTTTCACCAACATTGCCTCGCTTCTCATGCCATATCCTGTCTGCAGCCTGGCAGGTAATCCGTTTTGCGCCGAGCAAGATCCCAACAACAAAGCCTTCTGCAGCAGGCAGCTACAGAACGCGAACCCATACAGTACCAGCATGGCACAATGCGGCTCAGCTCAGTGCCGTGATGGTCAGAACGTGAACCCTGTGAGCTGTGGCTGTGCCTTCTCATACAATGGCAAGATGGTCTTCAGGGCACCCTTCTTTGTCGACGTGTCGAGCAGTGCCCCATTCCAGCTGCTGGAGTCGACCATGTCTGCACAGCTCAAACTGCTCCCTGGCTCGGTCGCTCTCTCAGACATCCACTTCAACAGTGACAACTACCTCCAAGTTCAAGTGAAGCTGTTCCCAACATCCGGGCTGACCTTCAACCTGTCGGATTTGACAAGGATTGGCTTCTATCTCAGCAACCAGACTTACAAACCACCAGCAAATTTTGGACCTTATTTCTTCATTGCAGATCCATATGCTCCCCTGGCAGGTACTTGGATTTGACCATGTCAAGACTCCCATATTATTTGCACTGAAGTAGTTTTTGTTTTCCCTCCGAGAACGCACACTTAAGAAAGTACCGAGAGGTATCAAAATTACAGCTTAGGACACACCACATTTCGTTATCTGAGGGTCGGTATCTTGAAAGTTATATTTCTTTACCTCTAAATTGCAAATGGCAAGATGGTAAAAGGACTCTTCTATTTTAAGTCGAAGAGTTTAGTATTTGCACAGGAGTAGTATATAGTGGTGTGAGGATTGCTCACTCTGATTTTGTGTGTGCCAGGTGCTCTTGGTGGTAAAAAATCCAAGATGAGCACAGGTGCCATAGCTGGAATTGCAGTAGCCGGTGGGGTCCTTGTTATCGCCCTCATTTTCATGTCAATGTTTGCTCTGCGACAGAAGAGAAGGGCTAAGGAACTCAAGGAACGAGCAGACCCTTTTGGTAAGGATCTAAAAGCTCATGGGCATCATGTCACTGGCAATGCTATTAAGCAATTTGTCAGGGACACCTAACAGCTGCAAGCAGCAGCTTGCTACTAATGGAATCTGTCATGATAAAATCAACAAGCTCTGAACTAACTGAACCTATTTTCTGATCCAAAATTTCCAGCTTCATGGGCTGCAGGCCAGAAGGACAGTGGAGGGGCTCCACAGCTGAAGGGAGCAAGGTTCTTCTCCTTCGATGAACTCAAGATCTGCACCAACAACTTCTCTGACAATCATGAGATCGGGTCAGGAGGCTATGGGAAGGTGTACAGGGGGATTCTCGGTGATGGCACCCGCGTCGCCATCAAGCGTGCAGACCGGAACTCAATGCAGGGCGCTGTGGAGTTCAAGAACGAGATCGAGCTGCTATCCAGGGTGCACCACCGCAACCTGGTCAGCCTCATCGGCTTCTGCTACGAGCAAGGCGAACAGATGCTCGTCTACGAGTACATCTCCAATGGCACACTCAGAGAGAACTTGACGGGTAAATCCACATCCCATAATTAACATTGCCATGAATCTGATTACACATTTTATTTCACCATTTCGTTTGCATTGCTAAAAATGATTCTTTTATCAAATGTTAACTGAAAAGGTTTTCATTTGCAGGAAGTGGGACATACTTGGACTGGAACAAGAGGCTAAGGATCGCGCTCGGCTCGGCGAGAGGGCTTGCCTACCTGCACGAGCTCGCTGACCCACCAATCATCCACCGTGACATCAAGTCCACCAACATCCTCCTCGATGACAACCTCAAGGCCAAGGTCGCCGACTTCGGCCTCTCCAAGCTTGTCGCCGACACCGAGAAGGGCCATGTCTCCACCCAAGTCAAGGGAACACTGGTAATTTCACCTCACTGTCCACTCATGCCAAACTCCTAATATAACTGAATTTTCAGCCTCACTTCAGTACTCATTAAAATCTACTAACATCTTGAGAACCAATTGAAATCGATATGCTTAATTTGAAATCAAACTTGAAGTAAATATGTACCCATTGTACTTCACCTTACTAACCACTTCTGCCAATCTCATGATAAATGAATAAAATTCACCTCACTTACCACTTCTGCCAGTCTCCTGATATTACTAAACTTTTAGCCTCGCTTCAGTACTCTTTAAAAAATTTACGAACTTTTTGAGCACCAATTGAAATAGATATGCTTAACTTGAAATCAAACTTGAAGTAAAAAATGGTAAAATTGTTGGGATGTGGTTAGGGTTACCTGGACCCGGAGTACTACATGACGCAGCAGCTGTCGGAGAAGAGCGACGTGTACAGCTTCGGGGTGGTGATGCTGGAGCTGGTGACCGGGAGGCAGCCGATCGAGAAGGGGCAGTACGTGGTGCGGGAGGTGCGGCTGGCGATCGACCCGGCCGACCACGACCACCACTACGGCCTCCGGGGCATCGTCGACCCGGCCATCCGCGACGCCGCGCGCACGCCCGTGTTCCGGCGGTTCGTGCAGCTGGCGATGCGGTGCGTCGACGAGTCGGCCGCGGCGCGCCCGACCATGGGCGCCGTGGTGAAGGAGATCGAGGCCATGCTGCAGACCGAGCCCGACGACGGCGCCGGTGGCTGGGAGGGGAGGCGGACAGCTCCGCCGACCCGTCCGCCAACGAGTTCGACCGCTACCGGGGCGGCGGCGGCGGCCCGCCGGCGCACCCCTACAGCGACGTGGAAATCAGCCGGGGATCGTACGCCGGCGACGGCGCGTCGGATTACATGCCCTATTTTGAGGTCAAGCCCAAGTAGTCATCAGATTGTAAATTGAGGTGTTGTTTGTTTGAGTTTTTTTTTTCTCTGTTCATTCTCTTTTTCAGCTTGTGATGAATTGTAAATTTTGTATGTGTTGCGAGTTGCGACAGATCAATATACTGGTACAGATTCTTTCAATTTTTCACTGTACTAGGTGCAATTATACAAACAGATCAATTACGATACGAATTTCATAAATTTGCTAAACATCTTTCATCATATTTTCATGTTTTTAGTAAAAAAACTTGAGGGTAGGTTTACAGCAACCAAATTTGAATTTTAAAACTAAGCTAGAGAATTTTCATCGTCTCTTTTTTTTCAATATAAAAAAAATCCGTACATTACGACGAAAATAATTCAAAGGAATTGACTAAAGAAATAACGTGGTTGATAGAAGATTGAGTGGGTGGCAACGTGAAAGAAAGAGATGCATCATATTACATCATCTTTCTCAATTTGTCTTCTCTTACTTTCATTGCCTGCACTGTTGACAATGTGTTCATTTGGTGAGAACAATTGCAATAAAAGAAGAAAAATAGAGAGGAGAAGATCACGTTGACCAAGAACGCAGTGTGAGGACCCTCCAACATCTGAACTACAACAAAAATAGATACAGAATTTCTGAAATCCAAAAGTTGAAAGATGATGTTAATTTTAACAACTGATACTAACTTGATACTAAGTTGGTAAGGTGGTTCTAGATCGATACACTTAACTGCATCTAACAAAAAATAATGAATAATTTCATCGTTTTATTCAGCTAAATGGTATTTGGTATCTTAGCCCATCCTTGGTTAGGACTTAGGAGTTGGGGCTATCAAGTAACACACTTATACCTGACATCAACATAAGAATCTATGATGTGTTGATTTCAAGACATAAATTTTACTATAGCAATGAAGAGTTGCTCCCTGTAGCCTAGCACGGGGCATTCAGGTTAACCCGAAATTTCGGGTCAGGTTTTTCGGGTTTTCCAAAATTCGGGATTTCAGAAATAAAACCTGAAATATAACCCAAACCCCCTATTCGGGTAATTCGGGTAACCCAAAATTCCTCCCTGCGCCATCCTCGATTCCATCCTCATTTCTTGATACAAATAATTCTTGGAAGGAAATTTTGGGAACAGCAGATTGCAGCGGCGTCGGCGATGCCAATCCGACGCCCTCGTCTTCCTCCCATATCACGCCCTCATCTGTTGTGCTGCAATGGTAAAACGCATCGAGGAATTCTTGTTCGATGACATCGCGGCCGGATTCATGGGGTGTCTGTGCCAGGAAGGGCAGGAGGAGGGTGGCCATTAGGCGGTCGGTGGCGGCGAGGTAGGCGGCGAAGGGGACGGACAGCGCGAGGCCAACGGCGGAGACGAGCATGATGGGCGGGGCGACGACCGGAGCGGCGCCGACGACAATGACCTTCCCTGCTAGCTCCCACCCATGTCGGAGCAGCGCGCGAGGCCAGCCGCCACCGCCGCCTTCTCCCGATGTCGTGGCATCATCAGTGACGCCGTGACGGTGAGATGGTAGTATCGGTGGCCAGCTTGCTTACCGGCGGCAGCGACATGGCCGGGATCCATGGGCGCCCGACGCGTGGGAAACGGGGGAGGGAGGTGATGCGCGGGGCTGTGGCGGGCAAGAAGTCATCTCGCCTGATCCGGCGGCGACGACGACAGGCGGGCCGGCGACGCGCCGACGGCGACTGGGCACAAGGAGGAGTAGGGTTAGGGTTTTGGTGTACTCTTCTCCTTCTCTTTCCTCATTTTTTTTGAGTTTTCACTGGAGTCTGGAGAGAATACACGGGACCAGGTCACCATCACTAGGGTGCGTGCGTTGGGCTGGGGAGTGGGGCCGCTGGACTATGGCGCGCTATGCAGGGAGGGATGGAGTTCGGGTAATACGGGTGGTTCAGGTACCGGACATTGTAACCCGAATTTATCCGAATTAGAGTTGGGTTTTCATGTTCCCTACCCGAAAATATTTTTTGGGCTTCAGGTTTTGAGTTTTTCGGGTTCAATTTCAGGTTTTTTCGGGTTCAGGGTTTGGGCTCGGGTTTTATACCCACTTTCACTGTAGCCAAAGTAAGCAAATAAAATTATTATGCCACATTAATAATAGAAATATCCTAATATAATATGAATCGTAACAAGACTTGTAAGGCAGCTTATGAATGAACTAACAGTACCATCGTAATTAACGCATAGTGGTAAGATTGTCTGGATTCGTTTCACTTGCAAAGTACAATGTAGTGCAGGGGTGCAGGTCTGTCTGCTCATATGGTTTCACGGTTTCTGGTTGCCATGCCATTTGCATAACTGTGTTTGTCATCACCTCCACAGGTCATTGGTTGCATTGGCTGATTGGCCCATTATGAGAATAAGAATGGTTCTGTGACGCTCGCCGGACAACTCGACCTCGCACACCAGTCCCAACGTTGTGAAGCTTGAGGCTTGACGACGGTGGTGATGAAAAGCTTAATTAATGGCTCTAGCCATGCATGGGCAAGGTGTAGAAGCACGACAATAGAGGCAGCATGAGAATCGTATTTAGGAGATGTTTGGTAAGTTTATTTTTTAAAGTGATTCATTCAGATCAGTTTAGAGCTGAAACGTTAACGTTTGGTATAGCTTCAATGCCAAACTTCTTTTTATATACGTTGGAGACTTGGAGCTCATTCCTAAGCAGCAGCCACGGTGAAAAGCTGACAACGGCGACGAGAGCATCCGGACCGGCGCCGCATGGCCAAAGTGTGACCCCGTTCGCGTCACTAGACTATGTTCTCTGTTACTTGGCGCGTGCTCCCTGCCTCTCAGGTACTCTCCACGCCGCACGAGCAAAATTTGATGTGATATCGTGTTGAAAAAAATGTGTGTCATGCATTGTATTGCACGGGAAGCATCAGGCATTGCGAGACCACGAAACGGACGGACAGACGGACGAAGGTAGCGATACATGTGAGCGATACGCCAGGACTTCTCTCGATCGCTAACAGAATCAGATTACGAGACAACGTACGGACTCTCGGACCGACGAACAAAAAGAGAGGTGACGAACAGAAAATTACTTATTTTTTAAATTAATTAATAACGATAGGCTTTTAGATAGATAAAAGTATAACTACAGAACTATAAAGTTACTATTAAACTTTTCAGCTTACTGGCTTATAGTCAAAATTTAAATCTTGAAACTTTATTAAATTAAAAGTTAATTTAAGGTTTTTTCATCATAAATTTTAAATGAATTTTGCAATTTGAATGACCCAATTTGAAGTTCGTATGAATTAGATATAAATATTAGAAGATTTGGACTATTTAAATAAATTCTAAAAATTAAAATGATTTATTACGTAATTTTTAATTAATTTTCAACGGAAAAGGGATCGGGTGCCGTCAGCGACGAGGGTTGATGTCCGCGCGGCAGCGACGCGGTCCTCGGGCGGTCCACCATGGACCAAGTCCATGGCGATCCATGGTTGGTGCGCCACGTGGCGTCGACGTAACGCTGACATGGCAGCCATGTGGCTCCACGCGGGCGGCCAGGAGGAGACGGCCCCGATCTGTCGAGAGACAGATCGGACAGCTGAGGTGATTTGGGATGGTGGCGACCGTCGGCCGGTCGACCGGGTGGCGCGACGACGCACGAGCGGCTCAATGGTCGCCGGCAGCGGCCTTCGGCATGGCGGCATTGCATGGGGAGCGGCGGAGGAGGGCGCAAAGGGAGGGGGAGGAGGCTTACCAAGTGCGCACGGGAAGGGGCGGTGCAGGTGGTCGGCGGCAAGCAGGGACGGCGGTCGACGCTCGGGCGCACGACAGCACGGCGCTGCGGCGACTTTCGAAGGCGATGAAGGGGATGCCGAGGGCGGAGAGGCGCAGCGGATACGAAGGGCGTGACAAAGATGCTCGGGGAGCGGCACGGCTGCGGGGAGCGAAGGCCGAAAGGTGAACGGGACGACGGTGGCTCGGGAAACCGGCGGGGAGGAGTTCCGGCGACGACCTGAGGACGGGGAGTGGCGGCCGGGGTGCAACAACAGTGCTTGGGGCGACGGTGGTGCACGGCCGGAGAGGCTGCGGCGAGCGGCGGAGCGAGGAAAGCGTGGGGAGAGCGAGCTCGGGAGAATTGGGGAAACCGGAGAGGGGAGCATGGGGAAGGGATTTATAGCCTCGAGGGCTCGGATTTTGTTGGGGATGACGCGGATTTCGCAGCGGAGGCGGTTCGGGCGGCGGAGGTAAAGGCGAGCGGCGGCTGTGCTCGGTCTCTTTCCCTTCATGCATGCAAATATTTCTGCAAACGAGAACACACAAAATTTATACTGCAATAATGTTTGTTCAAATATATATCACGTAAATCTCACATAGAGAACATGCACATTTGCTATGGCTATATAAGGTAGCCATGTTCATATCTAACTAGTGATGACCTAACTAGTGATGACCTCATGAAGTAGTCCTTTACGTATCTAAGTAGGACTTCTCTTTTCTTATCCGAAACATTTATCGTATATAAGACATGATTTCGTATAAGACTTGATATATGATGAATCCCGTCAAGTCTAAACTTTACATTGACAATACATATATATAAACTTTGTGTGTGCGTATATATATAAAGTTTATACGTACATATCTATACTTCTTACGAAAAGGAGTAGTGGTGAATCCCACTACCAACTCCCATTTTTTTAGAAAAAAGACATGTGGAGTTAGAGGGCCCGTATGTCAATTGCTCCCACCAACCTTTTACTTTTGTGAGAAGAAAAAAAAACTAACAAGGTTGTAACAAATACGTATAATAATTAAGAGATGATAATACCATGTTAATACTAATTTTCTTTAACTAAAACCCATTGCAATGCACAACAATACGTTATATATATTTTTTATATCTACTCATACACTTTTGACGTATAAAAAGATATATACATGTATACAAACTTTATATTGACATAGTATACAAAGTTTGTATACTTACGTACGTATACAAAGTTTATACACATAGACTGAATAAGAGTTATACTGGAAAAAAAGGACTGATTTGACCTGGGTGGCTAGGTGAATAAATTGAGCCAGCGTGCTAAATAATGAACCCTATAGAAATTATAAAAAAAAGTCTGAAAATGTATAGGCCAAATTTATTACCGGGCCGAACTGATCGTGTGGGCTAGAAAAAAAATTCCCAAAACAGCCGATGGAAAAAAAAGAAGTGGTTGCGCGCATATGAGGTATCAGGGCTGCAATTTGATTTGGGTTGAGTTGGGCCGAACTATGCAAGCCGAGAGGCGCGCTGCCACGGCCCACGGGCATTGCTGGATGGTCAAGCAGGGGGATCGGTGGAGCGGCAATGGCGGGGGCGAGACACACATGCGGACGCGCGCGCCCCGCCACGGCCGCGCTTGTCTCCTGGCCTCCCGCGCGCGCTATAAAATGGCGGCCCCGGCGTCCCCTCCTCAGTCCGAAGCTCCCCGGTTGACGACCTCTCCGGTCTCCGCTCACCCCACCGCAACCCGGGACGTCTTCCATGGCCGCCGCCGCCGCCGCCTACTAAACCCACCCTTACCCCACCCCCCACCCCAAAACTCCCACACATTACATCCTTCAAAGGGAGCATCACACAGACCAGCTAACGATCACACGACGGCGACGATGACGATGAGAATGGCCGCCGCCGCCGCCGGCGTGCTGCTGGTGGCGGTGGCGCTGGCCGGCGTGGCGCGCGGCGAGGACCCGTACGTGTTCTTCGAGTGGAAGGTGACGTACGGCACCAAGACCCTTCTCGACGCGCCGCAGAAGGTGATCCTGATCAACGGCGAGTTCCCGGGGCCAAGGATCAATTGCTCCTCCAACAACAACATCGTCGTGAACGTGTTCAACGAGCTGGACGAGCCGCTGCTCTTCACCTGGAACGGGATGCAGCATCGCAAGAACTCGTGGCAGGACGGCCTCGCCGGGACGCAGTGCCCCATCGCGGCGGGCACCAACTACACCTACAAGTGGCAGCCCAAGGACCAGATCGGCAGCTTCTTCTACTTCCCGTCGCTCGGGATGCACCGCGCCGCCGGCGGCTACGGGGGGATCAGCGTCGTCAGCCGCCTGCTCATCCCGGTGCCGTTCGACCCGCCGGCCGACGACCACGTGGTGCTCATCGGCGACTGGTACACCAAGGACCACGCCGCCATGGCAAAGATGCTCGACGCCGGCAAGAGCTTTGGCCGCCCCCACGGGGTTCTCATCAACGGCAAGTCCGGCAAGGACGCTGCCGACCCGCCCATGTTCACCGTCGAGGCCGGCAAGACGTACCGGTTCCGCGTCTGCAACGTCGGCATCAAGGCGTCGCTCAACTTCCGCATCCAGGGCCACGACATGAAGCTCGTGGAGATGGAGGGCTCCCACACGCTGCAGGACATGTACGATTCCCTCGACGTCCACGTCGGCCACTGCTTCTCCGTCCTCGTCGACGCCGACCAGAAGCCCGGCGACTACTACATGGTGGCGTCCACGCGCTTCATCCACGAGGCCAAGTCGGTGTCCGCCGTGATCCGCTACGCCGGCTCGAGCACCCCGCCGTCGCCGGACGTGCCGGAGCCGCCGGCCGGCTGGGCCTGGTCGATCAATCAGTGGAGGTCGTTCAGGTGGAACCTGACGGCGAGCGCCGCCCGGCCCAACCCGCAGGGTTCCTACCACTACGGCCAGATCAACATCACACGCACCATCAAGCTCATGATCTCCCGGGGACACATCGACGGCAAGCTCAAGTACGGCTTCAATGGCGTCTCCCACGTCGACGCCGACACCCCGCTCAAGCTCGCCGAGTACTTCAACGTCACCGACGGCGTGTTCAGGTACAACCAGATGACCGACGTTCCCCCCGCCGTCAATGGCCCCCTCCACGTCATCCCCAACGTCATCACCGCCGAGTTCCGCACCTTCATCGAGGTCATCTTCGAGAACCCCGAGAAGAGCATGGACTCCCTCCACCTCGATGGCTACGCCTTCTTCGCCGTCGGGTACATACATACACACATCGCCGACCATTACTATATCATTCATGATATATATTGATCACATCTGACGCCGCCGGCGACTGACTGACTGACGCAGGATGGGGCCGGGGAAGTGGTCGCCGGAGGAGAGGAAGACGTACAACTTGCTCGACGCGGTGAGCCGGCACTCGATCCAGGTGTACCCGAGGTCGTGGACGGCGATCATGCTGACGTTCGACAACGCCGGGATGTGGAACGTCAGGTCCAACATCTGGGAGAGGCACTACCTCGGCGAGCAGCTCTACGTCAGCGTCGTCTCGCCGGCGAGGTCGCTGCGCGACGAGTACAACATGCCTGAGAACGCCCTCCGCTGCGGCAAGGTCGTCGGTCTGCCGCTGCCGCCGTCCTACCTCCCCGCCTAATTGATCGATCCATATATGTACTGAACCCGATGACATTCTTCTGTTGTTCTTGACATTTTTCTTTTGCTTAATTCTGCGAAATAAGCAACTGGGGCTCGTGCTCGCGTGCATGTCCCCGCAAAAAGAAGAACAAAGAGGAGTGGAATTGAACGTCCTAGGAAGGGAGAAGGAGAAGAAGAAGCTGAGCGCCGTCGTCAGCTGGATGTAATTTCGATATGCCCTCTTAAAAACCATTGTAATTAATGGAGGAGTTATATATATTATACATATGATTTCATCGCATCACACATATATACCTATAGCTACAGAGTTAAAAAGACAAAACTTTTTTTTTCAAATATCTGATCCATTTCTCATTTTTTGTCAGTCGACGTTTTTCGATCTTACGAATTACGACTGGAATCGAATGACCTGCATATTGTCTTCCACATCATTCTGCTCTAGCTGCTGCTTCTCTAGTTATCTCTTCTAACTTACAATGATGGCGTTGTCATGACGACCAACTGAAATATTATCTCATTAACCGGATTTTGAGAATCAGAAGCTACATGATACTCAAAATAAACAAAAAGCTAAAAGATAGGGAGTCTAGAATTTTCTTTTTCAAATACTGCTTCTCAGAATCTTTTTTTTCTGAAAAAAAAAACTGATAGCCCTGATCCGCCTGAATTACAATTCCTTCCCATTCCGGCCCAACTAGTATGGGCCACACGTACGCAGACCACCGTTCCAGCCCAGTTAATATGGGCCGCACTTCGTCATGCTCCTCGTTCCGGCTCGGTCGGTGTTTGTACACGAATGGTACGAGTACCACGCGTGCGTGTGGGCCCGGACATCGAGAACCTAATGCTAATCCCGTCACGACCTGCACGGGGCCACAGGCCCAACGTTCAAGCTGCGTGACCGCATAACTCAGCCCATTCCACCCGGAAAAAAAAAGGAACAGAGAAAAATCCAACGAGACGGAGCCACTCGCCGCACGAACTCCGAGGCGCACGAGCAA
The DNA here is from genome assembly GCA_019925245.2 of Oryza australiensis. Classification (NCBI taxonomy): domain Eukaryota; kingdom Viridiplantae; phylum Streptophyta; class Magnoliopsida; order Poales; family Poaceae; genus Oryza; species Oryza australiensis. The sequence continues at coordinate 2,725,464 of JAIFGZ020000278.1, read as the reverse complement.
ATGCTCGCCGCCGCCGCCGCCGCCTCCTGCTACTCGTCGTCACCGCAGCGGGCCCCTCCTCTAGGAGCGACGGCCACCACCGCCGTGTGAGACTGTAGCCCGGCGCCGAGGTCCGCGAGCTTTGCTCCCGTGGGGGGAGCTAAGCTTTGCCCCTGTGGCGTGCGGGCCAGGGAGCGGGATGAAGGGCCAGGGTGGCGGCGCGGGGGCCCCGGCGAAGAGGCGGTGGAGGAGCGTGGCGGCCGCGGTCGCCGCGCTGGCGCTGCTGTTCCTCTCCGTCGGCGTGCCGCTCGCCGTGCTGCTCGGGCTCCACCAGCGCTTCCCGTCCAGTCTGTATCCCCCCGCCAAAACCCTACCTTTCTCTTCAGTCTCTCCGCTCCCAGATCTGGGCTTCCCGTCCGGTTCGCCGGCTCGCGCTCGATCTAGGGGCTCATCGACTCTTCTCCATGCTCTCATGACTCGATTTTTTCTGTTTCTCTTTTTGATATCACAGTGTATTTGGCCGACGAGAGCGCCGTGTCAGTGAGTGTCAATTGAGATTGAAACTAACTAGCTCATGCTTAAGCCATTTGATTTGTTTAATCCATTGCTGTTAAGATTTGCCTCATGTTTCTGTTGCACAGGTGTTTGGCGGCAGTGAGGGTGGTGGTTGGGAGCCAAATTCATCGCAGGTAGGGATGCTCATCATTGCCATTTCTGGGATATTTTTGTTCTATTACCTGAAATGTCCCAATCACATGGGGGTGTGTCTTTATCCTAATTAGGTTTGGTCAATGATGACCGATGGGGTACTGTTGGAAGAGAATTTAATCTTTAGATCTGTGGTGCATGCTTTTTTTTTCAGGAAAATGACAGGCTGCCAGTCAACATCACGAACAAATTTCTGCCATCGATTGAAAAGGTTTGCATTGCACCCATCGGCCGCAGCTGTTTCTTCTCTTTGCTCATGCGTGAAATTTTATCCAAGTAGAGTGCTTGTTGTGAGTTGCTATCGTGCCCGATGGTGGTCTCATGGGCAGTGTTTGAGTGGAATTGCCTTTCAGTACATGGTCCATGGCATATCTTGGAAATGTCAGTCTGCTTTTCCCATATCATTGATCTTGTTTCACATGGCATTCTTCTGTATTCTACTGCAATCGAGGCACTGTTTCTTTCCCTTTGGCATGTAAGAGGCTCAGAGCTCAAGGGGGTTCTGAACTTACTAGCTGTATGTCACTATGTCTCAAAAATTGCATTGCATCATCTGAAAATCTTGTCTATCTACCGAAACATGCATATTTTTTACATGACCAAATTGATTTAGTTGTTCGTTGAACAGGAATGGAGCAAAACAAATACCAGTAGTTCTGATGCAGAAAGCAATGGGACCAACAGTCAACCAAGTATTGACAAACTGATTAGCAATACCTCAATCCGTCCAGGTAAGCAGGGCCCATTTGTTGACCACTTATTTAGTTTTAAAATTTTAAATTTCAAGTTACAGCTTTAAATCCTCTTTTAATGTGCAGACCTTCCTATCGAACAAGTCTTGATGTTTGATGATATATCATTACTGAATGTAAGAGCTAATGTGCTTTACAATTATTTTTTGCATGCCCATGTCTGTTCCTGCAGTAAATATATGTTCAGTTTTCACATGAATTTCGGATCAGGGCATGTGATATGCACCTTGCTTTTGCAATATTTTAAAGAAACGTTTCAAGAATCCTTTATAACTTGTTTGCGGACTTGCAGAGTTATGATATATTACATAGTAACATTTTTTATCTTTCTTTATTTTTCACCTAATGTTGCAGATTACTGATGTTGATCTTAAGGACAATTTTGAACAAGGTTTACCTGGTGATGAGAGTATAAAATCATGCCAACTAGAATTTGGAAGCTATTGTGTTTGGTCTGTTGAACACAAGGAAGTGATGAAAGATTCTATAGTGAAGAGACTTAAAGATCAGCTCTTTGTTGCAAGAGCTTACTATCCAAGCATTGCAAAACTTGAGGGGATGGAAAATCTTTCACGTGAAATGAAGCAAAGCATCCAAGAGCATGAGCACATGCTCAGTGAAGCCATATGTGATGCTGATCTTCCTAAATTGTAAGTAATCTTACATAATTAGTTTCTTTAGTTCTCATTGTTAAGCTATTATTCTTTAATCCATAAGGTACTGCTAACTTCAGAAATCGGTAGTTCACCATATATGAAAATGTTAGGTATTTCAGCAGCCTGACTTTGCACCAAAAAAATGGTCTACTTACTAACTATTGTGCTTCACAATGTTTTTTCTATTTTCACAGATATTGATATCCACTGTCGTATGATATGCATGCCTATACAAGATAACTTATGCCTAATTGACAGCCTTGACGGTTGATTGAGCATCACCTGAAGGATTGCTTAGGATTGTCTCTTTCGTCACATAAGATGTTCTTAGTCCTTATTGTTTCGTGAAATGTATTCACACTGTAGTTTGATCGAATAATTTGCCAATAATTGTAGCAGTAAGTTCTAAATGATAAGTGGACTGATGATCGGATGGCTCAATGTGCTATACAGATTTTGGATGGCTCAATGTGCTATACAAGATTTCCTTTGGAAAAGCAAATCTCCGTAGGTTTAGAGTTTGCTATAGTGATTATTTGTTTTGCTGTATTGATTATTTGTTATTTTTGAAGCCATGGAGCCAATATGGTAAAGATGGAGAAGACAATAGCTGCAGCAAAATCATGTCCGATAGAATGCACTAATTTTGAGAAAAAACTGAGGCAATTGCTTGATATGACTGAGGATGAAGCTCATTTTCATGCAAGACAAGGTGCATATCTTTACAGGCTTGGAGTTCAGACATTACCTAAGAGCCTCCACTGCCTTTCGATGAGATTGACAGTAGACTACTTTAAATCCTTTGCTGACATGGAGTACTCCAATGTGCAAAAGCTTGAAAATCCAGTTCTTCAGCACTATGTTATTTTCTCGACAAACCTTCTTGCATCTTGTATGACTGTTAACTCAACTGTGATAAATTCTGAGGTATGATATTTTTTTTGTAGTGTAGACCATGTGGTCTTTTGAAAATTCGGCATCATGTCAGTCACCAGTTCTTTTCAGTGTTTCAGGAATCAGCAAATATGGTTTTCCATCTTGTTACTGATGCACAGAACTTCTATGCATTTAAGAATTGGTTCATCAGAAATTCTTACAAGGAAGCTACTATCAGTGTTCTTAATTTTGAAGATTTCCAACCAACACGTTTGGATAATACGAGAGTAGAACACTTATCATCATCTGAGGAGTTCCGCGTCACTTCGCATAGCAATGCCCGAACACCAAACACCCAAATGAGAACTGAATATATTTCAGTGTTCGGGCACACCCTTTTCTTGCTTCCCGAGCTGTTTAGCAATCTTAAACGGGTGGTTGTTTTGGAAGATGATACTATAGTCCAGAGAGACTTGTCACACATATGGAATCTTGATTTGAAAGGAAAAGTGATTGGTGCTGTACAGTCTTGTCAAGTTAGATTAAGGCATCTCAGACCATACTTGGCTGACTTACCATATGATGCCAGTTCATGTATCTGGATGTCTGGAGTGAGTGTTATTGATCTCAATAAATGGAGGGAGAATGATGTGACTGCGGTTCGTAATCGAGTACTCCAAAAGGTTAGTGTTCAATAGTGATGCTTAGCAGTTGTCTTTTCTTCAGGATTTTATTTTAAAGAAACTAATTTCGAGGTTATATTTGACATAAGATGTATTGCTCATGGCTATACTTTTGATTTTCTGTTCATGTTCCACTGAACTTACCCAACTGAATTGTGATCTTTCACCGTCTTGCTTGAAGCCTTGAACTTCATGCACAGAATTTGGTATACTGTCTGGCCGTAGGAAATACTAGCTGATTGATTTAAGATATGCATTTTTTTCTTACGTATTTGACCTATTAAGTGAAGAACTTCAAATTCTTGACCTGATACAGCGGTGCTTGTGTCTCACTTTTGACAGCTGCAACATGACACTGAAGAGTCATGGAGAGCTGCAGTGCTACCTGCAGGCCTGCTTGCTTTCCAAAATCTGGTCCATCCTATTGAAGCACAATGGATCCAGTCTGGTCTTGGTCATGACTATGGAGTTAATCATGGTGCTATAAAGAAAGCTGGCATATTGCACTACAATGGAAATATGAAACCCTGGTTGGAACTTGGCATACCACGATACAGGAAATATTGGAGAAAGTACCTGCCAAGGGATAATCCATTCATGATAGATTGCAATGTGAATCCATGAACAAGGCAATTTTGGTAGTCTTGAAGTCTGCAAGTTCATGGTCGATGCAGCACCAATCGCAAGAGTTTACTGTATGCGGGAAATTTGATGAGAGGAGAGGTGCTTCAGTGAGCACCTGCACAAAGCCACAAACTACTGAGGATCTTTCAGGATGTTGCTGAGATATGAAGTAAAATTTATTCTTTTTGCAAACAGGTCATCTACTGTAGTAAGTTGAGTAGTAGTTCCATTTGTTCATTGATCAATGTACAGTGAGGATTGGACAGGTGCTGATTCGTACACCAGCATCTCAAAATGGGTGAGGGTGTTGTAGTTTAGAAGATTCCTTTTGGGGCTTGTAGATTCAGTAGATTAGGGATCATGGGGCATTAACAAAAAAAATACTGCATATATTATGTGCTCGTTCTGTTGAAATCATGCTTGCAATTCGTTGTCACTTTGATAGTACTCGTACCTAAAGATGGCAACGGGAATGGCAACGGATACATATCCGATTGGTAGTGGCCATACCTCTAAATATCCGATTGGTAGTGGCCATACCTCTAAATTTTACCCCGTTGGGTTATCCGTACTCAGACGTGGGTAAAAAAATACTCTTATACTTGTACCCACGTTGATAATTCTATTCGATGGGTTATCCGCACCTGACAACAAACCTAAAAATATGCACAAATAACATTATGCACAAATAACATTGGTTCATTTTTTCATTGTTAACTTCTAAACACATACTTCATTATAAACTCACATATCACGATAAAATATTACGAGTTTATATGGTTTTTATCCACCATGAATTAAAGAGAGACCATCACCCAGGTTTATGTGGTTAAATGAGGATGGCTAGACTTCTTTATGTGGATATTTTTTACCCACAGGTAGACGGGTATGGATAGTCTACACCCGTATTCGACATACTTCATGAGTGAAAAAATCATCCCACACTTATCTCTTTATCGGATAAAACCCATCGGATACTCAGATTTCGTGTACCCATTCCATCTCTCGTACCATTGCAATTGAAATGTTCGTCATCTTTCTCTAAATGACCATCATGATCCATGCTCATCTTATTTCCTGAAGTCTTTGATCCAACAATCCAACTCAGGCCGTCAGGCTGTTCTTCATTTCTTCAGGCTGCAGTTTGCAGTTACATGTAGAAGTATGATCTAGTAATGAAATTGTGTGCAGTATAATTGTATAAACAATATTTTTTTTCTGATGCAGTATAAATACTCACTGCAGTAAAAAATTGCTTGCTTGATGTAGAAACAAGCATAAGCTTAAATATTACCAGAGCTGGCCACTTACGAGTTGGCCCAATAACCAGGAGCCACAATGCATTACATATGTGAGTAATGTGACTGCCAATGTGGGCCCACTTGCAAGAGACCAATCTGGCTTTTGGCACGGGTGATTGCTTAATCACCATGTACTTTGTGCTAATCAAAAGGGATTTACTAGCTTGATTAAGCACGTCCATGAGGCGGGGAGCACCACATCCACGCGGACACCGCGTAGAGCGGGATGCCCTTCCACCCCAGCCGCACCGTGCCGTCGTGGTCTTCCGCCACCGTGTAGCCCAGCCCCACCGGGCACGTCCCGGCCACCAGCTGCGCCCGCCCCCCGCCGCCGCCGGCGTGCACGAACCCGTGCCGGGGGAGCACCGCCTGCCAGCTGCCGGGCCTCTCCCTGCCGTTGCTCCGCGCCGGCCCGCCGACGGCGAGCACGTTCGCGATCTCCCTGCCGAGCACGCCGTGCTCCGCCAGGTGCCTGCTCGCGTCCTCGCCGTCCGGCCGCGACGCGCCCAGGGCGTCGAACACCGCCGAGTAGTGGTGCAGCGCGGAGACGAACCTGTCAAGAAAGCGCCCGTGGCCGCCGCCGTGTGCTCTCTCCTGCTCCACAAGCGTCACCACCTTCGGTTCCAGCCACCGCACCAGCCGCATGGTGGCGCCATCGTCCCCGGCCGCGTCGTACATGGCGTGGCGCAACCAGTGCACGGCTACCACCTCCCCCGGTCTCCTGCCGGTCACGTCGGCGACGGCGTCGGCGTCTCCCGGTCGCTTCGCGATGGCGTAGAACTCGAAAGACAAGCACAGTTTCCTCGCCAGTCCTGCGAGCTGGTTGCCGGTGTCGTGCAGCACCGACGCCGACATGCCGAAGCCGGTGACGCGGATCACCGGCGGGCCTCCCGGCCGCGCCGCCAGTGCCGGGAGGAGCGAGAGCCACTGCAGCGCGCCGCCGGGCACGACGTCGAGGTCGACAATGTGGACGAGGCGCTTGCCGTGGAACGCCTCGAGGATGGCCTGGTTGCACACCAGGTAGGCGAGCCGCGCGAACGGCGCGACGTTGTACAGCGCCCGGAACGCGGCGTTGATGGCCGCGCACGGCGGCGGCGCCAGGGGCGCCGCGACGCCGACCCACAACCCCATCAGCCGCGCTGCCATGGCCCTGGCGAAGTAGGCCACGAGCCGCTCGCCGCACGACGGCGCGTATGGCGAGGCCATCTGCGACAGCTCGAGCAGCGCCCCGTTGCCGTCCGCGAGGTTGCCCACCGACATCGCCGCCGCGCACTCCATCAGCAGCGCGATCATCCGCACGCCGTGAGCCTCCTCCTCATCCTCCTCAACCACCTGCTCGACGTCGGCCCCCGCCATTGCCATGCCCGTCCTCTCCTCCGCCGGGCCGCCTTCCTCGGAGTACACCTCCTTGCACGCCACTAACTCCTGCCGTTGCTCGAACGTCCCGGCCGCCGCCGCCGTCGCCGGCTCGACGAACTCCGGCGCGTCGTCCTCGCCGGTGCAACCCTCATTGGCATCAAGAAATCGGTGGTGATGTGACAACAAAGGCTGCTGCAGTGGCAGGTTGCTGCTACTGCTGCTGTATAGATACTGGTGATCATGAAACTGCATCAAGCCTAGAGAATCTTGCATGTCTGAACCTCTTCCTGTCATGAGTTGATTGATCAAGGATCAATCAATCAAGTAGGGTTTCTGCATAGCTGAAGAGGAGGGGAGCAAGAGAAAGCAAGGTGCTTATATATACTTTCAGTGGCAAGGCCGAGGCTGCTTGCTTGTTTATTACCAACCTCAACCAAATTTTAAATTTTAAAACTTAATTTTAAACTATTAGCCGTAGCTCAAATAAAATATTTTTATTATCTTAAAAAACTGCAGAGTGTGCAAACTCAATATCCAATGACACAAATCTTGAATAGAGAGGATATCTAGATAACGTATCCTATGCACATAAGATATCCATATACATCAACTAGCAAATGTCACAAAAATTTTATTAAAAAAATGAACACATATTACACCTATCTATGAAATCTTCTTCAATTCATTATATTTTATCCATAACAAAAAGATAAAATTCTGAGAAATTTTTACTCTTAAAACTGTCAGATTTTTTAATTTTTTATGTCTAAAATATAATAAATTTGAATATGAGCCTTTGCATGTATGTATAATACTGTTCATTTTTTAAGAATTTTTTGTGGCATTTGCTAGTTGGTGTGCGTGAAGTGTGTATGAGAAGCTTGAGTATATAGGATATATTCTCGGATATCTAGCTCTCTGTCTTTTTCGAATTCTTTTTATAAATATAATTATTTATGTACTTTACAATTACAAAGAGATTAGAGCGCCATAGTTATCATTTGAGTAGTATTACTAGGTCAACCTGGAAGCTTGTGGCAGTGTGAGCGCAATCTACACAGCAGGAATCTGCGAAACATCAACCTGATGATTCTTTGGCTGTATTCACATTGGCCAGTGTAAGCTTGGCCGGCACAATGAGAGCCAGCAGAGCTGCATGGTTTTGGTAAGAGTCTTTGGTAATTGGTTAATTAGCTCATAGTTTTACTGAATATTTAAGCAGCTAATGATCATCCTGATCACGTGTGTACATCAGTCCGGTTTTTTCCAGAAAATTCAGACTTTCAGAGGTAAATTTATTGAAGGAGCAAAGCAATTTTGCATCTCTCTCTACTAGTATCCAACAAAGCTCATGCAATAACAGTTAAGGTCAACATTGACACTTCAGATTACAAGATTGATTTCTGAACAAGTCATTCTGATGTGTATTTTTTTTTGAGAACTGATGTGTAATCTTGCTAAGGAGAGTAAAAAGATTGGGTAGGATGTTAACTCCTAGAGAGGTTTCAGAGTACTGACATTTGGCGATTGGATGCGTAATTTTTCTATGTTTTGCTGAAGAAAAACCGAAACTGAGCTACTAGGAACCCCAAGAATTAATCGAAGTGATTCATCACATTTCATGATTGTGACGTGTAACCGAGAAATGATTAAGAAAGTAGCTGTGAAGCAGTAGCTTCTTCCTAATGGCGAGCCGATAGATCACTTGGTGATCGTCGCCGTCGAACTAAGGACGAGTCGACGACGAGCTAGCTGCGCTTGCCGGCAGCGAATCAATGGCTGGCGATATCATCTACCAATTTAGCCAGCTAGCATGCTTAATTCTTCAGCTACTAATTGAGTAATTGGCCGGACTAATTGGCATCAAGCAGCAGAATTCCAGCATCAATCTGCCGGTGCCTCCACATGTCAAACTCATCGTTTCTATGTGCTATTACACACTGAACTCATAGTAGTTTACTACATGTTTGATCGTGATCTATTTGTTTGACCTGGTACTCTTGTTGACAAGGCCATGCGAACATACATCCTGTTAATTAACTCAGGCTGACATGGCCATGCGTAGATATAGCATGCTAATTAATTCAAGATATGCATCATCGGTCGATGACAATGTAATTAAACTAGTATATATACTGAAGCTGATGATGCCTACCGCTTGCCTTTGTCTGCACTTACATGGACACATGCAGGAGATATTGCAGAGACAGACCTGGCAAACAGACGACGATCAGGACCAAAATCCAAGTGATTAGTAACTGATTTTGCTTTTTTTAATAATAAAAATGTATTACATCTTCCACCTTTGTCATTAGACACATAATTAATAAGTCTTTAAAGAAATAAAAAAAGTGATGTGACAAATCCCAAGCTACTCTGAAGTAACTGATTATGTATGCACTAGTGGTTTACAAACAATCAATTAATTGATTACAGTTTAGTTAATCATCAAACAAGCAAGCAACATTTGGCTTTCAGACAACTTCGCATCTCCTTTCACCAAAGTCCTAATCTGTCTTGACGCATTGGCACCGGTTGGCGCTGGACATGGCCTTGACCATCCCCTTGCAGATCTTCCGGAACCAGAGGAGGTTCATCGCCGACATCACCGGCGGCACCGCCATCATGCTGTAGAACCCTAGCGGGAACACCGTCCTCACCTGCAAATCAATCAAACAGTCAGGAACTAATTTGACAACACACTGTCACAAAGCTGAACCCTGAAGAAGATGATTGGTTGATTATAATTACCTGGTCGAAGTGAAGATAAACATGAGCGAAGAAGTATACAAACAGTATGACCCGAGCAACCTGCACACAAGAACAAGAAGATCAGTAACTGTTGGAGTATAAAGTATAAGTAGATTGTCTTTTTTTATTATTTTAAACTTTTGAGTTGAATTGGTCGTTGTATGCAACTCAATAGGGCATCAGACCTAGACTTCTCAAGTTCGAATCTTCTCCGGTGGTGTGTTTGACTCCCTGATTCTCTTGGTCACTTGGATATTGTGAAAGGAGCGTAATTCCAGGGTTTTTGAGTCTGTCCTTTCCTCAGTCTCAGCTCTTGTTGCTTCTATTCAAGCGGAGGGTCTGCTATGGTCCTTAGCAGGTGCTGTGTCTTTTGGGGTCTTTCTGAGAGATTAGGGTGACGCTGCCTCTTTCCGTTTTCTTGGAGTAGCTCTTAGTTTTTTAGTTCTATGTGTTTTAGCACTGTTCTTTCCTTCACCCCGTTTGCTGTCGGCCGGTCTGGCGGATGGCGTCTTGTATTGAAACTCTATTTATCTTCTAATATATTTGACGTGCAATCTTTTTGCGTGTTCATGAAAAAAAATAAAAAAATACAGCTTCCTTTCCATGTCTCAGCACTTGAAAAAAAAATCAGGCATGTTTTTTTTATGTTGTTGTTTACTATCGGCATAGTCTTTTAGATGAAAATTCAATTCTGTTTTTTCATTTACTTATTGGCAGACTTTTAGATGAAAATTCAGGCGTGTTTTTCGATGAACAAAAGAGGAACTGGTTGGTGCATGGAACTCATAGAGAACACATGTACAAAGAGAAATTATACCAGCCATCCGGCAAACAGTGCCACCCCGTTGTACAGGTAAAGGTTGGAGTCCTTCCGGCCTGCAAGATCAAGGTACCTGCATTTTCAGAAAGGATGGATGAATAATTGTGATCTCAGCCATGAACAAGCAAGATGATAAATTAGCAATTTGGGGAAACTGAATGAGTATTACCATCTGAGGTTCACGAAGGGAGTGGTTGCTTCAGTGATGAGGACCATGAGGATGTAGACGTGTCCTTTGCCACTCAACAGAGCAAGAGAGATTGCGTACATGGACAGTCCATGATGCAAAAGCTGAACATATTAATGAAATCAGAATGGATAGTTAACTTGTGTCATCTCAAATTGCAGTAAAAAAAATAAGGGATAACTCAGAACATTAACCCTTACATATTCCTTTCCTCCTAGAGAAGGGAAATGCCACAGGATCATCAGCAAATCTGTCAAGAAGTAGCCCAGGGATACCTGCCAATAATTAAAATTTCAGATATTTTGGGATATATATTTTTCTCTTTTCTCCATGGTTTCCTGGATGCATAGGGCTGCAAACTTACACCAAACATGGCATCAGACATCCATGATTTTCGATCAATTACGATGGCACCATGGACGTCCTTACTGAAGAGGTCAGATATCACCAGAAGATAAAAAGAGACTACAGCAGCAACCAATGCGTGGAATGTGGAGAACCCCCTAAAACATGGATAAATGAGTGGCATGAAAAGAATTCAATATGCATCACTACTATTAATTGATTTTAAGATAATACTATTATTGACTGATAATAAGAACCTGTCAAAATGTGATAAAAAAGAACATGACAGAAAAAAAACAAGTTAGCTCCAATTAATCACCTGTTGTTCCACTCAAGTTTGTGCAATTCATTCAGCCCATTGTAACCCTTATAGCACCGAGAGCTAACTTCACGAGTTATATCATATACCTGCAAGAATGGAGCAGCAGCTATTCAGTGCCTCAGTGGCATAATACAAAGTATAATGCAGAATAAATTCATTTAGGCTCAGCAACAATTGATCCCTCTTCTCTTTTTTTCCCAATGTTTTATTGTTACTATTTACCATGCATGTACTTCTCAAGCTACCTACCTAGCCTTTTGACAAGTACAAAAAAATTGAAAAAGGTAATCTGGTATGTCTCTTCACATACTGATCCGTATTGGTGATGGAGGAATTCACACATTATAAAGGTAATCTGGTCCTTAAGCATTATTGACGGCACGATTCCGTTGGCTACGTACCTCCTCGACTGTTTTGGGGAGCAGAAATCATCAGATTGCTGTACTTTCTATGTGTGGTACTAAATGCTGACATAAGTAGTCTTCAAAATTGAAAAAGAACACTGATATAAGTAAATTAGTGATTCAAATAATTCATTCTTATTTCGTCAAAAAAAAGTAGTAATAATTCACTCATATTTTTAACACTTTGTATTACCCAAGTAGCAACTCCTTCCATTCCCAAATATTAAAAAATGTTGGCTTCTCTAATGATGGAAAATTGTATGATTATATTTGTCACATAGGATACTTTGATAACATAATATATTTTGAATTGTTTTGTACATTAATTAACGAAAAAAGAGTAGTCAAAGTTTGATTGTGAATAGTGTATGGTGACAAGTTTTTGGGAACGGAGGGATGATCAAGGCTAGCTTGCATGCAATGCAACAAACGTCTGTCTACTGGTCCAACTAAGCTGTCACTATTAGTGCTTTGTTCTTTGCAAAACGTTATAGGTTCAGTACTTGTAATGAGAATTAAATTGGTCAACTGCCATTCGTTCATGACTTGTCTGCATGCATTGCAATAGTTTTTACAATCAAATAACACTATTCTTCCTAAATGAAAGAAAAAAGGTGGGAAGTTCCAAGCGGAAAGACTGAGCTATGGAAGTCAAGTGCAGATTGATGGTGATACTTTGCCCTTTTTGGATCTAAAAAGTTGGATGATAGAAGTGCATGGATTAATGATCGTGTTGAGGAACATTTCACAAAGTTTATTTTTATAAAAAAAACACGAAACCTGATTTAGTAGCTGTACCTCTAAAAAGGTAGTGTAAATAGTGCACGGGATTACTCATCTCACTAGAGAAAAGGTAGTTTAGGATGTTTGGTTAGCTTCGCATTGCTATTTTATTTTACTGAAGTGTTTCATTTAAATTTGTTTGAAACTGAAATGTTTGACAGATCTAGGATCGATCTAGAATGTAAAGCCCTGCTAAACACTCCCTTAATTAACTTTACCATGAACATTGCAGCAAAATTATACCAGGCATGCAGTCCCATATGAGTCATATCTAGCTAAGCAAAGGAAGAGATCGATGGAACAACTTACCGCTGCGCACATGAGGATCCCAGCAAGAACAGAAGCCGGCCACACGATCTGCTCCTCGGGCCCAAAGCTCACATCCATGTCCATCGTTGCCAATCACTCTGCTCCTCGATCGGCGGCTGCCCCGCCGGCTGGCCGGTCGAGAGGATGAAAAGCTCCCAAATCAACAGACGCCAGAATCCAATCCTATTGCAGCACTCTTTACTGCGTCCTTTAAATGGGCAGAGCGAGCTCGCTATGGATGAGCCGGAGGCATGCGCGGCGACCGAGAAGACGGTGGACGAAGCGAGCGAGAGCTAGCCGAGTCGTCCCTGTATTTTTTTTCCTTCAAAAACTCTTCTCGCCTCAGCCGCCGCCGTCGCGCCGGACCGATCGACAACTTAGACCTGACTCCACTGGGTCCCTTGACCGGTCCATTTTGTAGGTCGCTATAATAGTTTTTTTTTACCAACCGAGGCCCCCACGGACTTCAACGGTGAAATTTTCGGTATTTTTAATTTTATTTTTTAAGATTTGTAAAACTAATTTTCCGTTTCTAAAAATGGTCCCGGGTCTAGAAAATTTTTTTTGAATTTGTAAAAATCGGAGGGTCTAAGTGCAAAAATTTTATCTATTGTTGCTGCTAGGCCTTCGTGTGATTTTTGTACTTAGACCATCGGATTTTTGTAAATTCAAAAACATCTCAAACGTTGATGGCTCAGAGCATTTAATTGTTTGAAATGAGAAATTAGTTTTACAATTTTTTTAAAAATAAAACTAAAAATGTAAACAATTCTTCAACGGTGTATGGTAAACGGTACAGTGATCTCGACCCATTAAGCCCACTCGTATTTGGATCGAGACCCAAACCGACCCACAACAATTTGGAATTTTTACATTTTTAATTTTTTTAAAGATTTACAAAACTAATTTTTTATTTTGGAAAATTGCAAATCTACTCTCTTTCCGCCTTCTGGGAAGGCGAGATTTAAAAAACGCCCTCTCAGAGGGCGTTTTTGCTGACGTGGCAGACGGGCGTTCGTCGCCGTCTGCCGCGCGACGGCAATTTTGTGAAGACCCCCTTCCCGCCCTTGGCAAGAGCGTTTTTCCCTGTAGCATCAAGGGGCCGCCTGCAAAAAGGGCGACCGCCCTGGCTTTTTTGCATGCGGCCCCCTTCCCGCCCTTCAGAGGGCGTTTTTTGACCTTCCCGCCTGTGGAAGGGCGTTTTTATCCCATATGCTGAACCCTAACCCTAATTGGCCTCAACGGATTGATTTGTCCCACAATTCGTCCATACGTATTGTTGCAAATCAAAATGTTATCGTGTTGTATAATGAACCCTAATATTCGAGGTATCGTACGTATGTTGTTTGCATTACCTGGGATCATAACATACTGTTTTATCGGCGTTAACTTAGTAGCAATGGTTAAGCAGCTGTGTGTCACATTGTTGCATAACCCATTAAGTATGGATGATACAATACATGTCATATGTCTTATGCATACATGATACAACTTATCCCCGACGAGTCGAGGCTCGGCTATCCTACGGAACCGTTCTAGGGCGTTAAGCTTGTCATCAATTTTCTCTTTTCTTCTCGGCGTTGTACTCTTTTTGTGTTTCACATTCAATTACTTTTAGGCCGTTATCTTGGGGAATGACATTGTCGATCCACCTAGTGAACCCACACCTCCTTTGAATGTCCTGGTAAAGAAACACATGTATCAGTTAGAGAGCCACTAGAGTGAAGACATTTGTGGGATTGATAAAACGAAAGACGTACAACAAAGTCGTTGTCTAAGTTGGGGCAAATGAAATATCTCCGGCCATATGTTCGTGGTTCAAAGGAGGTAGCCATCTTGCAACGATCCCTACAACCGCACATGGGACACTTCGACCATTTAGGGAAACCTAGTGGGTTGTTCCTTCAATCTAAGCTTGCAATTTTGACGCGACGTTCGTACTCCATCCATGCCTGAATGAATTGTTCGGTCGTCTCAGGTTGTGTTACCGTCCAACCGATCGAATCAGGTTTAACCGTATCGATCCACTCTTCGTATGGACCCTGACGTACATCCTCCTGGTTGTACATTTGTGATGTTCGGGGTTAGAAAATGGAACAAGCGAATAGGTTAAACAAGGAAAAATGATACTCACGATAAAATCATCATCCATAATCTCGGGACACACGAAGCATCTTTGTCCTCTAGTTGCTTGTCTTATGGATCTTACCACCTGGCAACGGAGACCACAGTGGCATTCTGGACGTTCCCGCCATGTGGGTAGTGCTAGCTGATCCATAGGCCAATCCAAAGCTTCAGCATCAACTCGACGTTGGTACTTAGCCTTTCGTCGAAGGTAGTTTGACCTTGTTTCGCTTAGTGGGTAGTAGCGTGTTCCACCGGTTCGTGGGTTCTCCATATCTATCTACTCAACGAAGTTGCAGACCCGACGATTTGCCTGCATGAGGTGTTAACACGATGTACGATCAAGTTAGCATTTTCTGTGTGAAGATTTTATAGCAGAAAGCATTGCAGATAAGCCATACCCGATCAATGTTGCTGCATTGGAAAAATCGTCTCCCCCGGGTTTCCATGAGGAGGGACGACGTAAGTATGCATCCATCTCCACAATGGCATAACGGACGGTCACACCATGGTGGAATCAAACCGCTCAAAGGATGGAGTCGCCAGTGGAGACGCTCAACGAATTGACAATATGAAGATCTCATTGTACGTGGAAGTGTACAAAACAGAATGCAGATTTGAAGAGCTCGTATTCGGATCGAAGCAATATATAGTGGAGGGAGGTAAAAGTTGACAGCGTCGTATCGTGTAGGTTTGTCATGGGGCAAAAGCTGATAGCGACGTCTCGTGCAGGTTTGACAGCGCCAAAAGTTTTTTTGTCGTTAGTAAGAGTATCGTGCAGCGAACGACATGGAAGGATCTCGTGACATGTAAGTGGGACGAACAGACAGAATTATATACAAACATCCAACACAAAATAAATAATTATCATTTTTACACACTGTAGCACGTAGAACCTACTGACAAGCCCTCTTACCCCTAGCCCTCCTAGCCTGTGCTCTAACGTGCCCCTGAGAGTACGTCAGCCTGTCTGGGGGCACGACAGGACTAGCACGGACATCCGGCGCGGGCGTATCCCGTGGCTTGTCCTGGCTCGTGGTAGAGGTGCTCCACCAAGCCGAGAGGTGGCGATAACGTCCCGATCCGGGTCCTCCAGTCGTCGAGTCGTCGCCCGCACCGACCCCCTCGTCGCCCGCCCGGACCCGCCCGCTTGCGACGATGATGCCCCGAGCGGAAAATCCCCGCGGAGTAGAATCCTCTTGTATATAAGCAATGTGAAGCATCAGTCATTAAAACTAATAAGTCTGTAGTACTCGTCGCACAACGCTTGCTCACCTCCCGGCTGAGTGAAGGGACAAGGAATGGAGGATCCGCTAGCTCTAGCAAAGCCCGCAGTGGTGGGCCGAGTCATGAAAGGCCAAGGGATCGACGATCCACTCGTGCCAGCCATATCCCCAGTCGGAAGCGTCGGACCTACGCGACATTCGGTTTGTTATATCATGTTGTAGGGTTGGCACAATAAAAATGAACGGAACTAACCTGTGGAGGCACCAACGCCGTGTGGTGACCATCCTGGTATCGGACCGCGTGGACGTGGAACTGCAGCAGCCGGCGGAGGCACCGCGTCGACGGCTGAACGACACGAGAAGATGCGCAAGATCGAACACGCCGTCGTCTGCATCCGCTGGAACGTCATCTTCTGTTCCACCTCGTTCAGGTGAATGCCTGCGTCCAACCTCAGCATCACCGTGTTGATTTCGACATTCAATGTCGGTGTGGCGTCGGCCTACGAAAATCCAAATAAATTAGGTTCGTCGATCAAATATTATGTTACGAAAATCATGTTATGAAGGTATTAAGCCCGAGAAAGCATGACGTACCCCCATGAAGTAGTCCTGGTCTCGGTGCCTGGGGTAGGTGTCCGTGACCGCTGCTTGGTGCTGCTGCCGCACGACCGGTGTGAAGGTCACGCGCGGACGCGTTCGCGGTAGGTACCACCGAAGATAGGCAGTGTAGTTCTCCTCTGAGTGGGCGTAGATCTCGCCAATCACCTCCTCTGTGGCTATCAGCCAGTCCGCCATGTATTGCTGCATACGTGGTTCCCAGAGGGTGCCTGCTTGCTGTCCCCGTCGAGTCAACCTGCATACACAATAAAGGTTAACTATCGTTCCATTTCATTCGACACAACAGTAGCAAAGTTGAAAGAGAAGTACTCACTGGTGGTCCTGGTGGGAAACGATAACCGGGAATCCCTGCCACAGTCCGAACTGCCTCATAACTCGGCCTGGGCAGTGAGGCTCGACGCATATGTGGTACACCATCGGGATCAACGTCATCCAGTAAGCCGAGTCGCGCGTGCACAATGATGAGAGGCCTAGAGGCTCTCGAGCTGTGACCGCCTCCTGCGTGTACGGCTCCCAGACAACGTCCGAAGGTTGAAGACGGTCCAACTCCAACACGAAGTCCGGGTAGCTCCGTCTCACCTGAGCGTGGGCGTAACGGCGCTACGAAAATAAAATAATCAGGTGGTTATAAGTTTCGTTGAACATAATCTAAAAATTTGAAAGAAAATACAATTTCTACTTACGTTGCGGCGAAACCAGTACGTGCCCATCGTAGGCCCGTTGCCTGGGTTGTCGAATGCGGGTGCTGCGTCGTAAATAGCGGTGTCGACGATCGGTTGGCCGATCGCGAACCGCTCCGTAGCCCAAAGCTGTAAAAGCATAGGGCATCCCGTGAAGATCGCTCCAGGATCCGTCTTCATGCACGCGTCACACAGCGCACGATAAGTGGCTGCAGGTACTGCTGAACCCCAGCTCCACTAAGGCACGAAGCCTATCTCCGCATCTGCTATCGACCGGGCATAGTGGATAAGCCCCCTCTCTACTGTGTTGCTAGACGTGTTGGTGAACATCACCCACCCAAAAATCCAGAGCAGGTAGGCCTCCAACGAGCGTCGCAAGGAGTACTCGTCGGCGTCGGGGTGGAGCTTGTCGGCCTACAAAAGGAGAAAACCATGTTAACAATCATAATTGTAATGAAATGAAAAATAATGAAGTCTTCAAGTGAACTTACTGTGAACTGCATGATCCAAGTCTTCGTAGGCCCGGTAGTGGCGTAATGGTAGATCGCCTGAATAACCGGGAGCTCCGGTAGCCTCATCACCTGAGCGAATCGCGCAGTGATGTCCTCCCTCCATCCACCAATAGCATCCACAGGGCCAATAGCCTCTCCGGCCAGTGGTAGCCCTAGTAGGTACGAGATGTCCTGCAGTGTCGGCGCCATCTCCCCACAAGGAAGATGGAAGGTGTGCATCTCAGGACGCTACCGATCTACCAAAATAGCTATCAGGGACCGGTCCACATCCCACCGTCTCGCCTGGTCGTGCTCATCCGCACGCGCCTCAACAAGCCTACAAATCGCGATCAGGCCTGACTCACGCAACCTACATACCATCAAGTATAATATTAGTGTCGTAAATCAAAAGAGTATAATCGTACCACTGGACGTGTCGTGGATCGACACGCAACAACTCGCGTGACGGGCGTGGACGAAAGGTGGTAAGCTGAGCACCCTGCACCACCGACAAGTACGACCTGTGCTCCCTGTCCACCGACCTGCTGAAAAGAGCTGGTGTATCGTCCGCCATACGTGCATACATACGATTATTAATAAGCAATTGATAAGAAAAAAACAAAACAACATGAATACATGACATAAATGGTCCATTATATCTCAACATTACGAAAATTGTACGTTTTAATTCAAAATATCAAACACAACATACAAATATCACAACAACATTAAAATAGGTCATGTCTCACAATGATAAATATTACACGCACGACAGATGACAACAACATAACAAATATTACAACAATTGGATCACCACTAGAGTGAAAGGAGCAAAGAAAATAATCAAGCCATTGCATCGCCAGTCGACGACGTAGTCGCCGCACGAGAACGTCTAGGACGTGGTCGCCTCGTTGTTGTTCCTTCTCCCGATGAATGGCTGCCATTGGTGGCCTGTCCGAATAGACCCGCACCTGCGACGGTTGGAGTTCCTGAATTCTTCGGACATTTTTTGTATGTATGTCTGCACTCATCGCATTTGCTGCAACGTAGGGTCCTTCCCCCGGCCTTCGACTCGTCCATGTCGTTTCTGATGCGTCTCGACTGACGCCGTCCCTTTTTCAGCCTTAACTTCGACTGATCTGGAATGTAGAACACTTGTGGCCTCAGTGTTGTGTACGATCCAGATATCCCAAAACCATATATCTCCTCCTTCCACGTTGTTGATGAGAAATCTTTCCCACGCGCTGGCCTGGGAGATCTGCTTAACTCCAGTGCAGGTTTGTCCTTGGCTACCTTTGATGAACTAGGCGTGCCAGTTGGTTTGATCTACTAACCAACAAGAAATAAACAGATAAATGTGTTGAGGTTAAGGTTAGATCCTACCGGATCGGCTCAGGGAACCAACTTACATATAATTGCTATCCCAAAGCACATTTAAACTAAGTGATTGGGATAGATCAGCTATGCCGAGACAGTATAAACCACTTAATCTAAAAATACATCAGGATAGTAAATATATGCATTTATAACCTAGCCGATGCTGTAGATCTAACGTGAATCAGCTAGTACTCCGATACATCTTATGAAAAGATATTAATCTAACCTAAATGCGTTAAACCTAGACCAATCGGCTGTCGGCTGACGCCAACAGATTGATATTGGCTTAAGGCATTTAACCAGATTGAGATCTTAATATAAGAGACACCTTTAATATATCTAATAGTAAATAATGCTAAAAGATAATTAAAATAGATAAGGCCGACTGAAACTCTGGCACTGTCTCTAATGGTAAACATCTAGCCGAATAGATCTGAATAATTCTAAGAGCGACTTAATAGGTCATGGTGATGCTGCGTTAAGTACAAAAAGAAGTACTAGATCTATATGAACCGATGTAAACCCTTCGAGACGGTGGATACATCATATAAACTAGTTCAACATCTAGATCTAGCTTTTATCAGCTACTGTCTCCCGAGAGAAACGAGCCGATGGCAAGATAGATCTAGATATTGCTCCAGATTATATGTCGTATATGATAAATTGTGTAGTCTATAACATTAGATCTAGAGTATCATGACGATGTAAGCACTAGATTCAACGATACAAACTACTAATGACAAGTGTTTACCTTATTTAGGGGTCGAGATCGATGCAGCCCGAAGCGGGATCAAAAACTCGTCTAAAAGAAAATAAAGAGGCGATGCACCAAATTGATTGTGTTATGATTGTCTCTTTTTACAGGGGGTCTCGGGTCCTATTTATACCCAAGTATAACAAAGTCTGTGTAGAACACGGTTTCTATCTATCTACTGTACACAATACGACAATATTCCGGGACGTAGTCCCATGCCGTGTTACAAAAGGAATATCTATACAAATTCCTATTTTACAGATGCAATTGCCGTTACAGGACTCTATCCATAGATGGCAATATCTTAACGAACATTTGGGAACCGAATCTTCCTTTTATCTTCAAGCTTCTTCATTGGAAACAGTTCCATCTTCTTCTCTGAATCGGAATCGGCTATCGACTGTCCCTATTTAATTCGGCCTCAGCCGACTGGTCTCCCAGCCGATTTGATCATAGCCGATGCGGCCTCTGTTTCTCCGCAGATCACTTTCCCAATCCGATTCCGCTTCAATTCCGACCTTGAACTTAGGGATTTGGTTACCAAATTTGGTCGTTAACACATGCCCCCATAGTCCGTGATAAGATAATATCGTGGATTTGCCGCTTTTTCAAATTCCCGCGTGACTTCCGTCCTATTCCGTTTTGGCTATTAAAAAACTCTTTAAATATTGCCCGCCCAGCCGAAACAAGCCACGCTGTCACTTTTATTCCTCCACACCTAGCCAAAAACTCTCCTTCTCCCTTCGGCGATTCCGCGAACCGAGCGAACCCTCTCGGCGATCTCCTGCGGCGCGATCCCCTTCACCAATGGCATCCTCAAGCACCCGCGCTGACGCACCTCAACAGGTTTACCCCGAGGTAAGTCTCGTCGGCCATAGCTCTTTCCTTCCGCGATTCAATCTTTCCGCTTTTTGTGATTCCTTCGCTCTTTCCTGCAACTTGTAGCACCTTTCGCATCAAATCGCCATTCCAGATCTTGTTCATCCCAACCAATATCTGTTAGGGCCGATCGGCAACCTAGACCCAAGTGAACTTATCAACGCCGAAACCAACCGGATTCCCTATAGGTTCTCAGCCTTAGATCTGGCATAATGGACCAGCGCCTTCAAATCTTGGCCCTCAACGGACAAATCCTGGCCAGCATGGTACCTTAGAATGTCGGCTAGGATGCAAATCCACTGGATCGAGCTTGGCATAAGCCAATGCCTAGAACTAACAATAGCCGACATGCCTAAGGACGAACCCCTCCTATCGGCTGCAAGTTACTTCTGGTCCGACACCCTCAACGCCTTCTTATTTAGGCAAGGACCTATGACCCCAACACTCCTAGACGTAGCAATGATCACCGGACTAGACATAACATCCACAGTCGATCCCAATAGCCTCCAAGTAAAATGCCATCACAACTTCAAGACCAAAAGCATAGGGGGCTGGAGCGGCTTCATAGCAATGAACATGAAGGATGGGCCAATCTCCGATAAGGAACACGCAACTTTTCTCCTGATGTGGCTAGAAAAGTTTGTCTTTTGCGGATCAAGCTGCGGACCAACCAGCAATTGATAGCATATAGCCGAAGCCCTAGTGAGCAAGAAGAAGATCCCTCTGGGAAAGTATCTGCTCGGCTATGTGTATCAGATGTTGAAGTGAGCAAGAAGAAGATCCCTCTGGGAAAGTATCTGCTCGGCTATGTGTATCATATGTTGAGCAACACATCGGCTAGGCTGGCTTCAAAACAAACTATCAGCACAGGGGGGCCCTGGTGGCTACTACAGCTCTGGCTCAATCTTCACCTCTATCAGGTCACTGAAAGGCCGCCCCCACTTGAAGCCGATTTCCCCTTGCTCGAGCCACGACTCGAAGATGACGAAGAGAAAACGACTCGGCGGTGCATGTCATATGGGGAGGCAGCTGCCACTTATCCCGGATCTAAGTTAACAAACAACCACTTCAAGAATTGGTTCGGCAATCTGTACAGTGGCTTTTCAAACACCTCGGAGATCTGGTTTGCCTACGAAGACTTTGATAAATTTGAACAACCAGATGATCTTCAGCTATACGAGCTCAATTCTGAAGAATATTTAAAGCCGAGGGAAATATATGTAACAACCATCACTCCCTGTATCCTCCCTGTCGGCATCCATCAAGGACGCAATGTCACCAAAACTTATGAATTCTATCATCCAATGGTAGCTACGAGGCAGTTTGGACTGGGTCAACTGCCGATTGGTCTTTATTATGCCGACAAGATCCAAGCCAGAGGAAAAATTGAAGGTAGTATCATGATGCATCGGCTGTTACGCATCCCTGGTCCCCCCTTGGGCAGCATCAACAAGATTGACATGGCGGTGACCAGGACAGCTATCTTCAGCCGATGGTGGAATGAATGGAAACAACATCTGTTCCACCAACCGGCTTTGATGTACCTGACAATCGTCGATCCTGACTTGGTCCCCTCGGTGAGTATTTTGTATTTTAATCCTTTTCTTCATCGGCTATCACTTGTGTCCCCAAGTGACCGCATCTTATTCCTTTGCAGACAATTGACGACTCCCCTTCGCATACTAGCAACACAGGAGTAGCCATCCTCTACGCTCGTGGCATCCTTCCCAACGGCTGTGGGCTGGCACCATTCATCATCGGCCACAACACGCCGAAGGTGGGCATGCTCCTTCACGACCAAACTCGTGAACCGCTTCAACGGCCGAAGAGGCAAAACCATCGGCCACTGCCACCCCTGCCGCCGAACGAAAGAAAAGAGCTTCGAAGAAACTAAAAATAGCTCCAGCCGACGACCTCTCCCCAATCGATCCGGATGTGGACGCCTTCTTGGACGATGAGGTCAGAGTTGAAGAAATGGATAAAGCCGTTCATGAAGCTACAGCCAACACCAGCTCTTTGGAAAAATATGCTCAGACACCGTCGGCTGGCGAGCAATCGGCTCAGAAAACCCCCAACTCCTCCAAAGCGGGCTGCTTGTATGATGCCAGCAAGCCGCTTTCCTTGCTCAATCTTTCAATAACTTCATTCGCATTTTCTCACTGTCCTTGTTGCATTGACAGAGGAAGAAAGTGGTCACTAGGCTAAGAAAGGCCCCTCCTTCAGTAAGCTCTTAGCCATTGTATTTTCCTTGTTAATCAGCCGATTCTTGAACTAACTCTTTTTCAGCCTCCACGCGCTCCGACACCTGCCCCCAAATCTCAAGCGAGCACACTCTATCGGCTACAGGTGGCGAAAACGCTGATGACGAAGCTACATCAGCCCCAGTAATCCAAGTAAGTACTATAACTATCTTCTTCATAATCGGCCTTATGATTTCCTCCCATGTTATAACTGTTCCTTGTTCTGCAGAGCGTAGCCGATCTCCTGGGTTTCAACCTGTCTGAGTTCATCGATCCGGACGAGGATGCGGGCAAGGCCATGGTGCTACTCGACGAAGATCTAAAGGCCACGCTGGCCGACATCGCTGATCGGCTGGAGAGTTCGCTGGATGCACTGGTGGCCGATTGTGGCTCTGTCCTTAACCGGTTTGAAGAAATCCAAGCCAGGCTCCCAGACGATCTAGCCGACACCATCGCACCAACAACCTTTCTCGAAGCACATCGGCACAAATACGAAAGGGCAAAACAGCAGATAGCCGACAGCCGAGAAAACAAGTCATTGGCAGCTATGATCAAGGTCAATCAAGAAGAGATCAAGGCAGAGAAGGCCAAGTTTGACACTCTAAAGACAGAGCCGATTGCCCAACTTGATCGGCTTCACGCGCGCCAGGATGAACTGGTGGCCGAACTCGTCAAGACTGAAACTGAAATCCAACTCCAAGAAGAACGAGTGGCCGTCCTGCCGAAAGAAATTGAAGATCAACGAGCAAAGATCAAGGCGGCCGTGTCCCACTTAACAGACTTGACAATGGCGGTGAAACCGGTGGCCGACACTGATGTAGCCGATGCTAAGGCGGTCGAAGAGATTGATGAGATTCGTCGCAAGGCGATATGGGCTATCGCTGACTTCCTGAAGCGTTAAGCCAATTGTAATAGCCAACTAGGACATCTTTGTAACTCAAACGCTCTATGCATTTTGTAATCGGCTTAAACTTCTTCTGTGATTGGCTGGTTGCAACTTAATCCTTGTTTAATGCCATTCACATGTATGCTTGCCGATTACGTCAAACTTGCTTGAAAGCTTCAAAAATTTTGAAAAGTTTGATCTGCCTTCTTGATATCATATTGTATTGTATATGCCCCCTAATTTTGTTGATGGTGTTCCCAACATTAACAAAATTGTCAAATCAACACTAGAACAAAATATAGCCTTCTGTGATGATTTGATTGTCACAGAATCATCACAGAAGGTGCATCTCTAATCACCTTCTGTGACGATATATTGCATATTATCGTCATAGAAGGTGATTAGAGACACACCTTCTGTGATAATTCTGTGACAATCAAATTATCACAGAAGGCTATATTTGTTGTAGTGCAAATATCTTGTCGCTGTCGGCTAGGCTGAGCCGATGTAGAAATATTAGGGGAAACTTGGCGTAAAAACGTCCTAAATGCGATGCGTGCGTCACAACGCATCGGCTAACATGACTCGGCACAAACATAGCCGAATCACGAATTGATCCACACACTTGGGTAATACTTCTTTAGATATTTGCCGTTCAGAGCCCTTCCGAATACCTCTCCATCCAATCCTTCTGGCATATAGGCTCTTTTGGAGACGCATTTGTGGATCTTGAAAGGCCCCTCCCAATTTGGTGACCACTTGCCGAATTTATTATCCCTTGATCCAATCGGCAATATCAACTTCCAAACGAGTTCGCCTTCTTCAAATGACTTAGGCACAACCTTCTTGTTATAATGACGGGCTACTCGTTCCTTATCTCTTGTTATCTTTTCCAAGGCCCTCATCCGTGACAATACCAGATCTTCTTATTCATCTACCATCAGGTTGTAGTAATCATCGGCTGTAAGCTGATCTTGTAACTGAATCCTTCTTGAGCCGATGATGTTTTCCCATGGCAGGACTGTTTCATGTCCATAGACCAATTTATATGGAGGCACTTGGATTGATCCATGGCAAGCCATCCGATAGGCCCAAAGTGATTCGGCTAATCGGCTGTGCCATTGCTTAGGATATTCAACGATCTTCCTCTTTATCAGCTTGATTAGACTCTTGTTTGAGGCCTCTGCCTGTCCGTTAGCCTGAGCATAATACGACGAAGAATTGAGCAACTTGATGCCCATGTTGTCGGCAAACTGAACAAAGTCGTCCGATATGAAGATAGATCCCTGATCTGCTGTTATTGTCTGAGGGACGTCGAATCGGTATATAATGTGCTCCTTAACAAACTCGATTGCGTCCTTTGAATCAACTTTCTTTAAAGAAATTGCTTCCACCCATTTTGTGAAATAATTTGTTGCCACCAATATGAATTTATGTCCCTTGCTCGAGGGTGGATTGATCTAGCCGATCATGTCGATTCCCCAACCTCTGAACGACCAATGCTTGATAATTGGGTTCATAGCCGATGTTGGTGCCCTTTGTATAGCTCCAAACTTCTGACAATCCTGGCAGCCCTTGTAGTACTTGAAACAATCCTCCAGCATCATCGTCCAAAAATACCCAGCTCTTCGAAGTAGCCATTTCATCTTGTGAGCCGATTAATGTGTGCCGCAGATTCCTTCATGCACCTCTTCGATAGCTACCTTGGCTTGATCGGCACTGAGACACTTGAGCAGCACTCCATCAATCATCTAATAGTATAAATCTTCATCGAGCAAGACATATCTCAAAACCTTGTAGCGTAATTTCCTTGAAGCCGACTGGGAGGGGTTTTGCAGATAGTTGTAGACCTCAAACCTCCAGTCGTCGGCTGTCATGGTGGCAACCTCTATCTCAATGTCTTTTGTCATCGGTCTATAGCCTGATGCCCCTTGAGCTAAATCATTGGCTTCTGCATTCTGCTCTCTAGGGATGTGTTTTAATGTTACTAGCCGAAAGTTGTCCATCAATTCTCGACATCGTTGATAATAGACCATCAACGTATCATTTTTGCACTCGTATTCCCCTGACAACTGGCTGATGACCAACAGTGAATCTCCCATTATTTCAATGGCGTTGGCCTCAACTTCCTTGAGAAGATGTAATCCCTTAAGCACTGGCTCGTATTCGGCTTGATTGTTTGTGGCATGGGGGTTGATTGAGAAGTCAAATTCGAAGCTTGCGCCCTTGGTGATATGATGACCAAGCCGATACCGTATCCATTCGTGCAAACCGAGCCATCAAACATCAAAGTCCAAGGCATGATCTCCACCGAGCCAATTGAACCATCTCTGTGTTATACGATGAAATCAGCTATGGCTTGTCCTTTAACTGCCCTGGGTGCCTGATATCTTAAGTCGAATTCCGTTAAAGAAAAAATCCACTTCCCAACTCGTCCTTTGAGTACTGGAGCCGATAGCATATATTTGACTACATCGGCTTTGCATACCACTGTGCACTCGTTGGATAATAAATAATGTCTCAACTTTGTACATGAAAAATACAGGCAAAGACATAACTTCTCCACTGGTGAATATATTATCTCTGCGTCCAGCAACCATCGGCTGAGATAAAAGATGGCTTTCTCTTTTGCTTCTATCTCTTGAATCAAAGACTGAGCCGATGGACTTGTCGTCGGCTGATAGGTACAGTTTGAACGTTACCCCTTTTTGTGTAGAAATCAGGACTGGAGGTGAGTTTCAGTAATCCTTGATATTGTCCAACGCTTTTTGCTGCTCTGCCCCCCAAGTGAATGCTTGATCGGCCTTCAGCCGAAGCAATGGTGTGAACGGCTCCATCTTTTCTGAAGATTGGCTATGAATCGCCTGATGAAGTTGCTTTTGCCGATCAAAGATTGTAGTTGCTTCTTGTCCTTCGGAGATTGTATCGTCTTGATAGCATTAATGCTCCTTGGTGTAACCTCAATCCCTCTCTCGTGAACAAGAAAACCTAAAAATTGCTCGGCCGACACGCCGAACACGCATTTCAGTGGATTCATCTTCAGGCCATATTTCCTTGTCCGCTCCAAAACCTTTCTAAGATCGGCTATATGGTTTTCCATTTCCCTGGATTTGACAACAACATCATCAATGTAAATCTCAACTAGAGAGCCGATCATATCATGGAAAATGTAATTGATGGCCATTTGACAAGTTGCTCCAGCATTCTTCAAGCCAAACGTCATGACGACCCATTCATACAAGCCGATTGCTCATGGGCATTTGAAAGCAGTCTTGTGGATATCTTCTTCGGCCATAAAGATCTGATTATAACCTGCATTACCATCCGTAAAACTTATAATCTTGTGGCCAGAAGCGGCATCTACGAGCAAATTGGCTATGGGCATTGAGTATTCGTCCTTAGGGGTAGCTTTGTCGAGGTCTCTGAAATCAATACACGCCCTAATTTTACCATTCTTCTTCATTACTGGAACAATATTTGAAACCCACTCCGCATATCGGCAAGGCCGAATGAATCCAGCATTGTATAGCCGAGTGATTTCGGATTTGATCGCATCATACATATCGGCCTTAAACCTCCTAGGAGGCTGTTTGTACGGCCGATACCCCAGCTTGATAGGTAGCCGATGCACAACAATAGACAGGCTAAGACCAGGCATCTCGAAATACTCCCAAGCAAAATAATCTTTATATTCCTTTAATAAATCAATAAGCTGGGATCTACAACGAGAAGACAAATTTTTACTAATGTATGTCGGCCTAGGCCTATCTCCAGGACCTATGTCGATTTCTTCTAACTCGTCGGCCGACATAAAACCTTACCCAAGCTTGCCATCGTCGTCGTCCGCGGTGTCCTTGCCGTAGACTTTCGAGCCCTCCACGACGCCCTCAAAGTAATAAATGAGGCTCTTCATCTCCAATAGGCTGTATGGCAGAATCAAACACCTTTAGAAAATTGGCTTGCCAGATTTTGCCAGACAGACAATCAATGTCGTTGATTTCCCAAAGTGGCAAATCGGCGTTAGCAACGCTCACTAACCTGTCGGTTGGCACGATTTCAATCTTGTCGCCTTGCCATTGGATCAGACTTTGATGCATAGTGGAAGGGACGCAGCAGTTCACATGGATCCAGTCCCTCCCAAGTAGCAGGCTGTAAGATCCCTTCCCGTTGATGACAAAGAATGTTGTGGGCACGGTTTTGCTGTCGACGGTCAGCTCGATGTTCAGCACACCCTTGGCCTCCGATGGGTTGCCGCCGAAGTCTTTGAGCACCATGTTCATCTTGATTAGATCTTCAGCTCCATTCCTAGCTTCTGAAAAGTGGCATAGGGCATGAGGTTGACTGCTGCCCCTCCATCGACTAGCATCTTTGACATCGGCTTCCCATTAACAAATCCTTTCATGTACAATAGTTTGAGGTGCCGATTGTCAGTCCCCTCTGGTTTTTCAAAAACGGCTTGTTCCGGAGAGAATGCTAGTTTCGCCGAGGCGTCTTCGACACTATCTGCATCGGCCTTCTTGGCGCCGAATTCGGCTGGCAATATGAAAACCATGTTGACCGATGCAGTAGCTTTCCCTTTTCCTTTAGCCGCCCTTCTGGCTTGGTCGGCTGCGCTCTTGTCGGTTGGGGTGTTCTTTTTCTTGGGGCGCCACTGTTTCCTGCCCTGCCGACGTTGTTGATGCTGAATCATCTGTTGGACCTCTTCTTCCTGCCCTTCGCTTTTCAGCCTCTGAATTCTTATCTTCTGTGTTTTAGTGAAGAGGTCGGAAGGGCACCATTGTGAGTTAGCCGATTGCTCATCTTCGGCTTCTTCTTCGTAGTATTCATCTTCGTCTTCGTCTTCGAAGAAGTCTTGGTGGATCGGCCCAAGCCGATCATATACCGATTGCCGCCTTTGGTTAAGCTGCACGGCCCTAGGGACGAATTGAGCAGGGCTTTGCATCGGTGAATCCCTGTATTCGTCTTCACGATATTCACTACAGGCCGGGCAGTTGTCTATCGTCGGCAGCCTCATCCCCGATTTCCAGCAGAATCGAAAAAACTCACAATGCCAGTGCGGGTTGTAGTCGTTGTGGTGTCGATAATCGAGAGGTCCCTCACCTCGGGTTTTCTAACGTACGGCTTGCCGCGTCGGGCCTCCTCTTCTTGCCAAAACTGCTGGAAGCGGCGTCGGTTGTCCATGCGAATCGGCGCCGATCGGCCGATCACCTGTTGGATGAACCATGTTGACTGGCGCAGCTTGATCTCCAGTCGGCCTCTTCTCTGTCTTGACCCCCTTGAGAGTTTCGGCTAAGCTGTACGTCATTCTATTCTGCCGATCAGCTCGCCTAGGGCTGGCCTGGACCATGTTGACCGGGAAGGGGTTGCCACCGACTTTCATCGGGCGAGGTGAATCGACGAACTTTAGCTTCCCGGCCTCAATAGCCAACTGGATTTGCTGCCTGAAAACCTTACAGTCATTAGTGCTATGGGAGGTAAAGTTGTGCCACTTACAGTACTTCTTCTTTTGGAGTTCTTCGGCCGATGGGATCGTGTGGTTGGCAGGAAGCTGAATTTGCTTCTCCTTCAGCAATAAATCAAAGATCCTATCGGCCTTGGTGATGTCGAAGTCGTACTTCTCCTCCCTAGCCATTTTTAGCAGCCATTGGCAGATGATGGCCTTTTTATTTTTTGTCCATTCGGCTGCTGCAAGTCGTCATCGTCACTTGTTTCTGAGTTAGTCTCGATGATGACGTGGGCAACCTTCTTGACGGCTGTTGATGAGAAAATTCTCTCACACGCTGGCCTAGGAGATCTGCTTAGCTCCAATGCAGGTCCATCCTTGGCTACCTGTGATGATCTAGGCATGCCAATTGGTTTGATCTGCTAACCAATAAGAAAGAATACACGGATATATGCGTTAAGGTTAAAGTTAGATCCTACCGGATCGGCTCAGGAAACCAACCTACATACAATTGCTTTCCGAAGCATATTTAAACAAAGTGACTGGGATAGATCGGCTGTGCCGAGACAGTATGAATCACTTAACCTAAATATACATTAAGACAATAAATATATGCGTTCATAGCCTAGCCGATGCTGCAGGTCTAACATAAAATCGGCTAATACTCTGATCTATCTTATAGAAAGATATCGATCTGACCTAAATGCATTAAACCTGGATCAATCGGCTATCGGCTGATGCCAATGGACTGATACTGGCTTAAGGCATTTAACTAGATCGAGATCTTAATATAAGAGACGGCTCTAATAGATCTAATAGCAATTAATACTAAAGAACTATTAAAACAAATAAGGCCGGCTGAAACCCCGACGTTGTCTCCCTACATTTACATCTGGCCGAACAGATCATAATACTTCTAAAAACGACTTAATAGGTCATGGATGATGTAGCATTAAGTAAAAAAGAAAGCATTGGATCTATATAAACCGATATAAACCTCGCAAGACGGTGGATACAGCATATAATCCAGGCCAACATCTAGATCTAGCTCTATCGGCTGCTGCTTCCTGAGAAGAACAAGTCGATGGAAAGATAGATCTAGGCATTGTTCTAGGTTATATGCCGTATATGATAACTTGCGCAATTTATAACATTAAACCTAGAGTGTCATTATGATAGAAGCACTAGACGACAAGCATTTACCTTAATCGGGGGTCGAAACGATGCAGCCCGAAGCCAAATCAAGAACTCATCTAAAAGAAAATAGCAAGCGATGCGCCGAGATTGTATTGGTTGTGATTCATTGTTTAAAGGGGTCTCGGGTCCTATTTACACCCAAGAATAAAACTACCCGTGCAAGACAGTTTCTATCTAATCTACTATACATGGTACTACAATATCCCAGGACATGGTCCCATGCCGCATTACAATAGGAAATCTAAATAAATCCCTAGTTTACAGATACAATTGTCATTACAGGACTCTATCCATAGATGACAATATCTTTTAGCGCGCAATTTGGGAACCGAATCCAACTCCTTATCTCTATGCTTTCCATCGGGATTGGTCCCACTTCAACCCTGACTCAGAATCGGCTATCGGTATCCTAGTCCGATTCGCACTCAACCGACTGGCTCCGTAGCCGATTCGGACTCAGCCGATTCTGTTTCCATCTCTTCTCAGATCGCATACCTTCTCTGATTCTGCTTCAATTTCTGCTTCAAACTCGGGGATTAGGTTACCAAATTTGGTCGTTAACAATGGCCTTCCTTGATTTCTGAAATCTTTGCTCGTGGACCGTCACCCTCTGCGCCAGATGGGCCAAGCTGTCGAAGTCTTGAGCCGAAAACCTTTCACGGATCGGCGACAGCAGTCCATGAAAAGCCAAATCGGCTAACTGGGAATCAAACAGCACCAGGCTATAACAGCGGTTCCTCATCTCTCTGAATCTTTGAATGTAGTCCTGAACCGACTCCTCATGCTTCTGTCTAATGCTTGTCAGGTCCGACAGCTTCATCTCATGGTTGCCGATGTAGAAGTAGCTGTGGAATTGTTTGTCGAGGTCGGCCTAGCTCTGGATGGAATTGTAAAGCAGTGAAGAAAACCACATAAAGGCCGATCCAGATAGTGAGAGCGGGAACAAGCAAACCCTCAGGGCGTCTGTAGCCAATGCCTCCCCGCATTGCATCAGGAATCGGCTGACGTGTTCGTATGTAGAAGTATTGTCCTACCCTGAGAACTTGGAGAAATCTGGGACTTTGTATCGGTTGGGCAGTGGCACCCTCTCAAAATGTTCTGGGTATGGATACCGATACATATTACCGGAATCTTTCGGTTTGAGACCGAATTGATCACGCATGACGTCGGCAATCAAATCGGCCTAGGTCCTGTTATCTTGGGCTCGCTGTATCGGCTCATATTGATCATACTGTACGGGTGCTTGCCGATACTGAGGTGCTGGTGTCTACGGTCGGTAATGTTGGTCATGCTGGCCTCCCTGGTACTGGTATTGAGCTGGGTGGACGGCGGAAGGCGACCGATTCACCGGCGGTGGTGATTGGTCGGAGAAGAGCCGACGACCATCGGCATTGTACTGTGCACCTTGAATGAGATTACCGGCAGGTTCTTGCCGCTGATTGAAGTCGAATATGCCGACCAGTTTCTCCTAAGAAGGAGGTTGTTTCCGCTTCAGAATGACGGGCGGTGGCCTAGAAGCCAACGCGGATGCAGTCGGCTGACTGAGGACCCCTCCTGGTGGCTCTGGCTGTACTGGTGGTGGCATCGATCGATTTTGGGTTGCCAAGACCCTGTAGTTGGGGAACTGGCCATCAGTGAAATAAGTCGGCCCCCACTGCAGTTGATCAGCAATCTTCGAGTCGGCCACAGTGGCGATCAATGTTGTTGAGGGTGTTGACCAAGATGCCACTCTGGTTAACGAGAGCGTGGTGCACAACCGAGTCGATTTGGTCTTGCAAAGTGTGCAGTCCCGAATCGTCTTGTTCTTGCTTCGGCTCCTCTGTCTTGCGTTTTCCTTTTGCGTCGTCTGAGGAGGATTCCTTGAAGTCGTCCATGCTGAATTTGTACTTCTGGTGGATGGCGCCAGACCTGGTCTGGGCAAAAGATTGTAGATAGTTGGCCTGCAGTCCCTCCACCATCTTCTTGTAGTCGGCCAATTGCTCGGCCGACAATTGTTCCATCTTGACAGGAACCATGTTTTCCTTGCTGATCTCGGGGCTCTTGATGTTAACCATCACGTCGACTTTGTTACTGCATTCTAGCTGAGTTGATGGACCCACCGGGCGTGCCAAGAAGCGTGTTGATGAGAAATCTTTCCCACGCGCTGGCCTGAGAGATCTTCTTAACTCCAGTGCAGGTCCGTCCTTGGCTACCTTTGATGAACTAGGCGTGCCAGTTGGTTTGATCTACTAACCAACAAGAAATAAACAGATACATGCGTTAAGGTTAAGGTTAGATCCTACCGGATCGGTTCAGGAAACCAACTTACATATAATTGCTATCCCAAAGCACATTTAAACTAAGTGATTGGGATAGATCGGCTATGCCGAGACAGTATAAACCACTTAATCAAAAAATACATCAGGATAGTAAATATATGCATTTATAACCTAGCCGATGTTGTAGATCTAACGTGAATCAGCTAGTACTCCGATACATCTTATGAAAAGATATTAATCTAACCTAAGTGCGTTAAACCTAGACCAATCGACTGTCGGCTGACGCCAACAGATTGATACTGGCTTAAGGCATTTAACCAGATTGAGATCTTAATATAAGAGGCAGCTTTAATATATCTAATAGTAAATAATGCTAAAAGATAATTAAAATAGATAAGGCCGGCTGAAACCCCGGCACTGTCTCTAATGGTAAACATCTAGCCGAATAGATCTTAATAATTCTAAGAGCGACTTAATAGGTCATGGTGATGCAGCGTTAAGTACAAAAGAAGTACTAGATCTATATGAACCGATGTAAACCCCTCGAGACGGTGGATACAATATATAAACTAGTTCAACATCTAGATCTAGCTTTATCGGCTACTGTCTCCCGAGAGAAACGAGCCGATGGCAAGATAGATCTAGATATTGCTCCAGATTATATGTCGTATATGATAAATTGCGCAGTCTATAACATCAGATCTAGAGTATCATGATGATGTAAGCACTAGATTCAACGATACAAACTACTAATGACAAGTTTTTACCTTATTCGGGGGTCGAGATCGATACAGCCCGAAGCGGGATCAAAAACTCGTCTAAAAGAAAATAAAGAGGCGATGCGGCGAATTGATTGCGTTATGATTGTCTCTTTTTACAGGGGGTCTCGGGTCCTATTTATACCCAAGTACAACAAAGTCCGTGTAGAACACGGTTTCTATCTATCTACAGACAATATTCCGGGACGTAGTCCCATGCCGCGTTACAAAAGGAATATCTATACAAATTTCTATTTTACAGATAGAATTGCTGCTACAGGACTCTATCCATAGATGGCAATATCTTAACGAACATTTGGGAACCAAATCTTTCTTATAACTTCAAGCTTCTTCATTGGAAACGGTTCCATCTTCTTCTCTGAATTGGAATCGGCTATCGGCTGTCCCTATCTAATTCGGCCTCAGACGACTGGTCTCGCAACCAATTTGATTGTGGCCGATGCGGCCTCTGTTTCTCCGTAGATCATTTTCCCAATCTGATTTCACTTCAATTCCGACCTTGAACTTAGGGATTTCGTTATCAAATTTGGTCGTTAACACACGTATGAAAAAATGATTCTTTCCTGTAGTACGGTGACACACAGATATCGGGAACTATGCCGCAATCCCTAGCTGCGGCAAGGACGTGTGAGCAAGGCAGATGTCTAAGCTTCGGCTTCATACAGCTGCAACTACAACCACCCTCTGCATGAAGCACACATTCCTGCACAACTTGAACGCGGTTGATGTCGCGCCTTCTCCTATCGACACACATGATCTCGTACCTATGAACTTGGGTTCCTTGGGGATTACTCTGTGCTTCATAGCCTTTAGAATTTTGTCTTGCATATGTTTCGTCACCACATTGCCAAATACAATGTTTTTATCGGCCATCAAAGGGGAAATTTTCTTAAATCTGTCCCTAAAGTATGCCTGAGTGCCATGAAGGATAAATTCCATAATACCCACCAATGGGAGCCCCCGAACTCCTCTCATCACCCAGTTGTACACCTCTGCCAGGTTGGTTGTCATTATACCATATCGAGCTCCGTCAGTGTCATACAACAGAGATCACTTTTTTTCGGTTCATTCTCTATCCAGTGCGAGAAATTACGTATTGATGGTGCGGACCTTCTTCTCATTGTTGGCGGGTCATTATGCAATGGACCAAGAGGTACTGCAGGCTCGCAATCCTATGGCCAACGAGATTGCTCGTCGGTTTGCTTTGTTGTCAGCTCATCCAACCTTCCCCACATCTCATTGAATTTTTTCTCTTGATTCTGACCACATAGCCTTTTGAAGAGATACATCATGTGCTTGTTCTTGAATTGTTTGTAGAAATTGGCTCCCATATTGTCACACCCTCGGTTTTTCCCTAATTCATTTAAATAATTTACCCTGAAATAATCGGAATTTCGGAATTAACACGAGCCAACCAATAATTTTAAAATGCAATTAATAAATGGAAACGACATGGTAGGATTTTTCTTGAATTCTCGCATGTCAAAATACGCTAACGATTTTTACTTGGAATTTTTAGAGCACTCTAAGTATTTTTAATCAATTAAATAAGAAATCGGGAATTAATTAAGCCCCCAAAATCCTTTTTCCTTTTTTCTTTTCTTTTCCGTACAGGCCGCACAGTGTTCCCGCTCTCCCCTTGGGCCGCCGGCCCGGTCCCTCCCCGGCCCACCCGCCCCGCGCGCCTTCGGTCAGAGCCGAGGCCCGCGACGCCCGCCGCGCCGCGCAAGTCCGCGGAGCCTCCTCGCCCGCGAGGCACCGGCAGTGGGTCCCGCCCGTCGGCCTCCCGTCCTCGTGCCCGACGGCCCGGCCACCGCCCGCCATGCGCGCCGCTCCGCTCCTTTCCGTTTGAATCCGAGCCACGTCGGACCCATGCCGGCCCAATCTCGCAACGCCGCATCCATCCCCGCAACCCTCGCGCCCGATGGAAACCCTATCCGCACGGAATCCGTTGCCGTTGTTTCCTCTCTCTCCGAATCCGTGAACAACAATGACAAATATGCGCCGTTTCCGTGCTCGGTTCGGTCCCGTTGTGCCCCTATAAAATTCCTCCTTCGCCGCCGCGCGTTTCCCCTTTGTTTCTCCCTAGCGCTAGCCCTAAATCCACTGTCGCCATCGCCGTCTTCTCCAACGCCGGTGAGTGCCCCGCCGTCCTTTTTCTTTTCGGTTTTTCGGGTTGCCTCCCGAGCCGCTCCCGCGCGCATTGTTTTCGCTCTCCGCCGTGGACTCCCGCGTCCGCGACACCCTCCTCCACCGTCGCCGGTGCCGCCGGAGATCGGCCGGCCGCCGCGCGGCCATGGCCGGCGGGCGAGCTCGAGCCGCCGCCGCCCAAAACCCTAACCCTAGCGCCGCTTCCTTCCGGGCTGTCCGATCGGTCGGATCGGGAGAATCCGCGCCGTCCGGTGCGCCCGATCCGTCCG
This sequence comes from Oryza australiensis, assembly GCA_019925245.2. Taxonomy (NCBI): domain Eukaryota; kingdom Viridiplantae; phylum Streptophyta; class Magnoliopsida; order Poales; family Poaceae; genus Oryza; species Oryza australiensis. The sequence goes on along the minus strand of JAIFGZ020000278.1, from coordinate 2,689,233 downwards.
CTGCTTCGATCCGTCGCCGCACGCCGGATGGCTGCCGCGTGTCCGCCGCCGCCGCCCGAACCCTAACCCTAACCGCGATCCGCACCATCCGATCCTTCGGATCGGGCGGATCCGGACCGTTCTCTCGCGTGCAAGCCGCCGCCGCCCCTCACCGATGCGCGCCACGTGCCCCGCTCTCTCCGCCGCCGCCGTGGACTCAGTCCACCGTGGACCGTGCCCGCGCCGCTTGCGTCAGCCACTTGCGCCAGCTGACGTCAGCCCTACCGCTTCCGCGATGCTTGCGTCACCCGGGGGCTTAATTGCGCAATAAATAGTTTTAATCTTTTCAGTTTAGTTTAAAAATCGCAATTAAACTTCTAAAATTCATATCTTTTGAATCCGAGCTCCGTTTTAGCCCATTCAAATTTCATTAAATCCAGAAAAATGTCAAGAATCCATTAAAAATACTTTTCAGTGTTGTTTCAGTAGACTTTTTAGGGTGTTTGTTGAGTGCTTTGTTTGTCGTGTAGATCCCGAGTTTTCCGGCGAGCCCGTTCTCTTCGAAGTAGTCGCCGAGGTTCCTCAGTCTCCAGAGCAAGGCAAGTCATACCTTACATTGATCATATTATACCTATTTTATGTAAATATCTCTTTTCCTTTCAAATACTGCATATGTTTTAGAATGTCATTTCATGGGATGTTTATACCTATTGTACTCGACCATAGGATTGTTACCTTATACCATTGATAACTTGGGGTTCAATGTGACTAGATGGTAGCTTAAGGTTTGCTTAGTTATGCTTAGCGCAACTAGCTCACTTAAGGGAATCACACTAATCAAGTTTATTACTAAAAGTTAACTCTCAGATGATGTTAAGTTGTGATCCTGTTTCTAATAATATTGATTTACGAAAAAGGTGGGTCGTGAGCACATGGTTGGACTTTGGTTAGCGTGCTCATGACGATTAAGGACTGGTTCTCGGGAAACCCTGGAAGAAATGTCGTGCATACCACAAGCCAGCATGGGTAATGGCTGGGTCTGTAGCGTAGCTGTCTCTAGTTGACGTATCCCAGAGAGGGTGGGCGTGATGGAGTTGGGTTGGCCCTGGTTTTAAGGGTTGATCGCTTCCGATTCACCGCGGCACTAGAGGGGCTGCCCATTGCCCGATGGGAATGGGGCGAAACCTTGGTGTGGTACGATTGACTAGAGGGGTTATGTGAAGGGTCCTCACACGTTCCTTTCCGGGCACCATGGTGGTGCACCGGCGCACGGTAACGTGTTGTGGGATTGTGTCTTGTGGGTACAGTTGTACACCTCTGATCAGAGTAAAAACTATTCGAATAGTCGTGCCCACGGTTACGGGCGATCAACCGATTCACCTTGATTAGAATCACTCATTTATTTGAATGAAATGTTGAAGCATGACTAGTGCGGGTGGATGGATGGGCTGTTGCAACGTGGTTCGAGCGTTGGACGTGTTTATTTAATACCGCTTAAATATTACTACTTTTTTCTTGTCTTTAAATATTGTTATTATATTCTACAAGTGCTGTTTATGCAAATTGAGCCCTTAACCTTTCCTTGTTATTTATCTTGCATCATGTCCCCTTTTCCGGTGTGACTTGTTGAGTACGGTGGTTGTACTCAGCCTTGCTTCTTTTTCCCCCTTCAGTGCCAGAGGTTGACATCGAGGTCTCCGAGGAGGTGTAGGCTTGTTCTCGTCAAGGTTTAGCTGTGGTGTTGGCGTTCTGCTTCACTCGTGTCAAGTTTAGCTTAAGTCAGTTTTTTTTCCTTTCCGCTGCATTTGTGTAACTCTTTTATACTGTTTCTAAGACGAGGATTCTGTATTATCAATAACGTCGATTTGTGTACCTCGGCTGATGCCTGGACGAGGGTGAAATGCATAAATTAGCTGCAGAAATTCTGGTGTGAATTTCTGGACGTGACACATATGCCGCATGCACCACCTACTCCGAACATCATGCCACCTAGCTGGAAGTCCCCTCTCCGGCAACCATTCTGAAGATAGTCGATTGCCTTCAGCATGCCCGCATGACGATCATGAATAAGATAAACATTGGGCCTCATACGAACGACTTGGCATCGAACTCTCTCCAAGAACCAATACCAGCTTTTGGTGTTCTCACTCTCCACAAATGCAAACGCCATAGGTAACACCTGGTTGTTCCCATCTGCTCCAATCGCCGTCATTATCTCACTTTTGTATTCGTCTGTCAAAAAGGTTCCATCTATGCACAGCACAGGGCGACAGTGTACAAATGCGTTGATGCAAGCACCAAGCGAGAAAAAGGCTCTTTGCAGCACGCTCTTGCTCGATTCAGTAGATGATGAAAAAGTCTGAATGTCGTAGTAGGTATTGGGGTTTCTCTGAGCAATGGTGGCTAAAAGACGTGGTAAATTGTCATAGGATGCTTCAAATGTGCCATACCTCATCTCCAATATCTTTTGTTTCGCCCTCCAAGCCTTGGAATAGTTGATAGTATACTTGAATTTGTTTTCAATGTGCATAATAATGGAGCCTGATTCAAAGTCCGTGTTTTTAACAACATCGTTGTACATCTCACCGGCAACAAACACCGAGGTGATGTTATGGTGGTACTTATCTACCCCCGGCAACAGACATGTGTGCTCACCAACAACACTCACTTTCCAATAGTCAATCCATTTCCCCTTGTATGCATGAACGTGCCACGGACAATCATCCTTCATGCACTTCACATCATACACATAGTTCGTAGACTTCACCACCCTAAACTCTCTATGCAAAGAGACCGTCCAATGCTTCACCGCCTATTTCATGTCTTCCTTATGAGCATACCGAGCACCCTGGATTACCTCGTAATCCTTGTATTCAAATGAAACATGTTGCCCCTCCGAGATAACAAGCTAAGAGAAATTAGCTTGTTCCCAATCCACGGGCATGACATCTTCTTCCTCGTTCGATGATTCATCACCCTCCGCCTGCTCATTTTAAGAATCCTCCCTCTCCATTTCTTCAACAATTGCTTCGATTCTCTCCCCCTCGTCCGCCACGCCAATCGCCTCCTCCTAGCTTGCTTCATTGCTCGGATCTTCACCATACTCTGTTTGCATTGTATTACTGCTATCGATTTCGTGCAATGCCAAAAAAATAACAAGGGGCCAGGACCTTTCAAGTGCCATGTCCACATAACGTCTCCACGACTCCGTGTTATCTATAGGCATAAGTTCCCAATAATATCCTTCTGTTGCACGACTTACTACAACGGATAGAGACATTGTGTTCACTCTTGTATCCATTTTAAATCCACGTAGCAACCAACTACATACTGACTCAAATATTTGATCGGCTGGCCTATCGATGTCCTTCGATTTCATCCTAAATTCTGACAGATCTACACCTTCTGGACCATATCTAACGTTGCCTTCACCGTGAACTATCTAAAATATGACCTTACTTGCCATAGTGCCTGACAAACAAATTGAAACTGAGTTTATTCCATACTATGAATATGTTGCCTAGATGATTCTATGCCTAAGTAAATTTCTTTAACAATATGTTCTCTGGTTTACATCTTAAAATATCCCAAATCGGTTTGTTCATTTGATCTACCGCCAATCGTACCTCTTTTCTACATATGTTCATGCAAATATGACAATTTTTCTAAACTAAATTAAATTAAATTGTACTTTATACATAAACATATTTAGATTATCAACAAAATTATACACACGATTATCCAAATCGGTTTGTCCTAGATCGCATTGGCTAAAATAAATCATGTCCTCATTTTAACATCTACATCATAGTGCTTAACATCTATTCACATAATATACACATAAATACGAACATATTCTACCTAAGTTGATCTAAATTAAATCATCTAAGTTGATCTAAATTAAATCATCTGTTTTACAAATCTAAAACTAAATATTCAATAACTATTCAAATATTAAAAACATATTTTTCCTAATATTGCATTTACAAACTAACTAACAAAAAAGTACGACGGGATATTGCATTTACCTCGAATGGAGTACGCAATCCGACAGGGCTTCGCTGCTCTCTTTCCTCTTCCTCACTCCTCTCTTTTTTTTTTCTGGATTTTGAAGACTGCAAATGAGGTGAAAATCGTTTGACTCGGCTTATATACTGTCCGGCCGATAAAACGCCCTTCCGGAGGACGAGAAGGTTCAAAAACGCCCTATGTAAGGGCGGGAAGGGGGCCGCCTGCAAAAAAAACCAGGGTGTCCGCCCTTTTTGCAGGCGGCCCTCTGATGCTACAGGGAAAAAACGCCATTGCCAAGGGCGGGAAAGGGGTCTTCGCAAAATTGTCGCTGCGTGGCAGACGACGGTGAACGCCCGTCGCCATGTCGCAAAAACGCCATCGGGAGGGCGTTTTTAAATCTCGTCCTCCCGGGGGCGGGAAGAGACTAGATTTGCAATTTTCTAAAATGAAAAATTAGTTTTGTAAATCTTTTAAAAAAGTTAAAAATTGTAAAAATTCCAACAATTTGAACATGCTTTCACTTGAAGTGGTTTCGCTGCGACGGCGAGGGCATGTCAAAATTAGGCAGTGTGGGAGGGGATCGCACGCGCCACGGGGAGCCGGACGAAAACGAGAAGCTCACATCCACCGGCGCGCGCAACCAGCTTATACTCTCTCGCTCTCGTCGACGACGTCCTTCCTCCACCATCCACGTCCACGCGCCCATGCGCCGAGATGGCCCCGATCCTGCAGGCGGCGGCGGCGGCGGCGGCGGTGGCGGGGGGGACGGCCGGCGCGGTCCCGCTCATCAAGAACGCCACGTCCCAGATGTCGCGTGCTGCCGGCGTCGGCAACGGCACGGCCGGCTCTGGCGCCGGCGCGGTCGTCTGCTACTCCCCGATGATGGTCACCACCTACGGCATCTGGCAGGGCGTCTCCCCGCTTGAATTCTCGCTCCCGCTCTTCATCCTCCAGGTCGCTATCATCGTCGCCACCACCCGTGTCCTCGTCATCCTCCTCAAGCCCTTCCGCCAGCCTCGCGTCATCGCCGAGATCCTCGTACGTCACATGCCGCCGCCATTGATCTATCCTTAGTGACGCGTAGATTGGTTGGTTAGCTAGCTGTCTGTCGCCGTGGTCGTGCAGGCCGGCGTGATCCTGGGGCCGTCGGTGATGGGGCAGGTGTCGACGTGGGCGGGGACGGTGTTCCCGGAGCGGAGCCTGCTGACGCTGGAGACGGTGGCGCACCTGGGGCTCCTCTACTTCCTCTTCCTTGTCGGCCTCGAGATGGACGTCAACACCATCAGGCGGTCGGGGAAGAAGGCGCTCATCATCGCCGTCGCCGGCATGGCGCTGCCGTTCTGCATTGGCACGGCCACGTCCTTCATCTTCCGGCACCAGGTGTCCAAGAACGTGCACCAGGCCTCCTTCCTGCTCTTCCTCGGCGTCGCGCTCTCCGTCACCGCGTTCCCGGTTCTGGCGCGCATCCTCGCCGAGATAAAGCTGCTCAACTCCGACCTCGGCCGGATCGCCATGTCCGCCGCCATCGTCAACGACATGTGCGCGTGGATCCTCCTCGCGCTCGCCATCGCCATCTCCGAGGTCAACAGCTCGGCATTCTCCTCCCTATGGGTGCTCTTCGCCGGGGTGACCTTCGTGCTCGCATGCTTCTACGTCGTGCGCCCGCTCATGTGGTGGATCATCCGCCGCGTCCCCGAGGGGGAGACCATCGGCGACGTGCACGTCACCCTCATCCTCACCGGCGTCATGATCGCCGGCGTCTGCACCGACGCCATCGGCATCCACTCCGTGTTCGGCGCCTTCGTCTACGGGCTCGTCATCCCGAGCGGTCCGCTCGGCATCGTGCTCATCGAGAAGCTCGAGGACTTCGTCACCGGGCTTCTCCTGCCGCTCTTCTTCGCCATTAGTGGGCTTCGAACCAACATGACCAAGGTGCGGGACCCCATCACCGTGGGGCTCCTCGTGCTCGTGTTCATCATGGCCAGCTTCGCCAAGATCATGGGCACCATCCTCATCGCCGTCTCCTACACCATGACGTTCCGCGACGGCGTCGCCCTGGGATTCCTCATGAACACCCGGGGGCTCGTCGAGATGATCGTCCTCAACATCGGGAGGGACAAGGAGGTGCTCGACGACGAGTCGTTCGCCGTGATGGTGCTGGTGTCGGTGGCGATGACGGCGCTGGTCACGCCGGTGGTGACGACGGTGTACCGGCCGGCGCGGCGGCTGATCGGGTACAAGCGGCGGAATCTGCAGCGGTCGAAGCACGACGCGGAGCTCCGGATGCTGGCGTGTGTGCACACCACCCGCAACGTGCCGTCCATCATCTCGCTGCTCGAGCTCTCCAACCCGACGAAGCGCTCGCCGATCTTCATCTACGCGCTCCACCTCGTCGAGCTCACAGGGCGCGCATCCAACATGCTCGCGGCGCACCACTCGGCGTCGAACCCGAGCCGGGGCGCCGGCGGCTCGCTCCCGAGCGCCAGCGACCACATCTTCAACGCGTTCGAGAACTACGAGGAGATGGTCGGTGGCGTGTCGGTGCAGGCGCTGACGGCGGTGTCGCCGTACCAGACGATGCACGAGGACGTGTGCATCCTGGCGGAGGACAAGCACGTGTCACTCATCGTGCTCCCGTTCCACAAGCAGCAGACGGTGGACGGCGGCATGGAGCCCATCAACGCCTCCCTCCGCGGGTTCAACGAGAGCATCCTCGCCTCGGCGCCGTGCTCCGTCGGAATCCTCGTCGACCGCGGCCTCAGCGCCGCCACGGCGAGGATGGCCACCGTGCACCACGTCGCGCTCCTCTTCTTCGGCGGGCCCGACGACCGGGAGGGGCTCGCCTACGCGTGGCGGATGGTCGAGAACCCGGGCGTCTGCCTCACCATCGTCCGCTTCATCCCACCGGGCTACACGGCGCCGGCGATCTTGCCGCCGCAGCCGCCGGTGCCTGCCGCCCACTCCCGCGCCATCAACATCACCCTGGAAGTCGCCAAGAGCGAGCGGCAGATGGACGAGGAGTACCTCAACGAGTTCCGGTCGCGCAACCTCGGCAACGACGCCATCCTCTACGTCGAGCAGGTGGTGGCCAACAGCGAGGAGACGCTCGCCGCCATCCGCAACCTGGACAACGCGCACGAGCTGTACATCGTCGGGCGCCACCCCGGCGAGGCCAGCTCGCCGCTGACGTCGGCGCTCACCGAGTGGATGGAGTCGCCGGAGCTGGGCCCCATCGGTGACCTCCTCGTCTCCTCCGAGTTCTCCAAGATGGTGTCCGTGCTGGTCATGCAGCAGTACGTCATCACGGCGCCGCTGCCACCGGTGGCGCTCACCGGGCCGCTGACGGAGGACCCCGTCCGGCAATACGTCACCAACGCCAACCAGCGGCCGTCGGTGGCGCTCGGCGGCAACCAGACGGGCGCCGCCGGCCGCGGCGGATGGAGCGGCGGCCCCGGCGGGTACTGACCTCCGATCCGATCGAGCGCTTCGCTCTAATCGCCGTCAGTTGATTGCTCGATTGGTAGTAGGGTTCCCAAGCGTAAATTTCTTTAGGAATTAATTATGATTGTTAATTAATTTTCTTGTGTACAATTCTAGGTGATTGTGTTTGTAGATGTCGTGTTTAATTGGCCAGATTTTGTGATTGATCCCTCCTGTAGTGTGAGAGGTGATCGATTACATGTACTACTACGTGTTTCAACTCTTCTAGGTTCTTAACTAATTTTTCTTAGATATGTTTCATATGCAAACTAGAGTGATCTGTTTCGTTGTATCAGAATTCAGAAAGTTGTCAAAGCAAGAACAGGGTCTATCAACATGTTATATACTTGTAGTACGTGTGGATTACATATGTTATGATTTAGAGTATTTTGATCTGAAGAACTTGCATGAAATTAATGCAGAGAACATCATGCTCAAGTGTGCAGAGACACTTGAACGAAATTCAGAGAATATCATGCTCAATTACAGTGTACAGAGACTACAGAGAGCCATCAGAAATCAAGAAATATTTCACGGGGAACATGAACAGCGTCATCAAACGGCCCAATGTTTTCCAGCCTAAGAGCGCAAGGCCCTGAGCCCTTGTACGAGACCAAAGCCCACGATGGTATGCTCTGTAAAGAAGAAAATTAAACAAGGTTAATAAAATCCCACTATTTAAAATAGCACCAAAGGTTCACAAATCACAACTTCGACGAATTTCATTAGAATTTCTGAAATTCGAGCCTCTCGAACCGGATTGTCGAAACTTGGTTTCGGCAATATAATTTTTCTGGGGTCGCAGTCGAGATCGCCAAGCACAATGGGTTAGAAGAAGAAGAAGATTTAGACAGGTTCAGGCCCTCTCTTGAGGTAATACCCTACTCCTGTTTCGGTGGATTCGATCCGCCGAGTGTCTTTATTGATCTCGTGATCTAAAGCTCTCGCTTATGAAGTCGTATCTCAGATCTAGTGTTGGATATCTGATCTCCTCTCGGAATATCCCTCAAGGGACGCCCCTTACCCCCCTTATATAGTCTTGGGAGGAAGGGTTTACAAATCGGAAACCCTATCTTACTCTAAGTCGGTTTCCTCAATCTTACCAAACCATGACTATAGGCCGATTGCCTTATCTCTATCGGCAACCGTAACACCTAAGTCAAGTTCAGCTTACAGATATAGCAAGCGCAATCTATCCCTACCTTCAGTCGGATAAGCTTGCCATGTAGATACCCGATTGCCACAATCTCCACAAGTAGCCCCGAGTCCTTTTCGGTCGACGAGACAACTCACTTCAGACCAAAACAGCACTCAACCAAAAAAATCTCTTTGACCGAGTGCTTTTGGCGCCGAGTGATTCCATCATCTCTGCCTGAATCTCTGCCCCCGAGTGGTTGCCTTATCTCTATCGGCAACCGTAACACCTAAGTCAAGTTCAGCTTACAGATATAGCAAGCGCAATCTATCCCTACCTTCAGTCGGATAAGCTTGCCATGTAGATACCCGATTGCCACAATCTCCACAGTAGCCCCCGAGTCCTTTTCAGTCGACGAGACAACTCAGCTTCAGACCAAAACAGCACTCAACCAAAAAAAATCTCTTTGACCGAGTGCTTTTGGCGCCGAGTGATTCCATCATCTCTGCCTGAATCTTCCCGAGTGGCTCCAAAGACTGTGAAGGGCTGGAAAAATATATAAAAATTTCTCAAAAAATTACTCAAAAATAAATATCTAGGTGCATCTCCTGATGCACCTAATTAGGTGTAGCCCCCGACTATGTGGTTAGTCAAAAAACAGACTAAGCATATAGTCAAGAACCATAAAAAATCATCTTCATGTAAATGCCTAGCTCATGCTAAAGCGATCATAGAAATCTCATTACTCGGCAAGTTCATATTCATCCGAGTGAATTTGTCTGAGTTATCTCAGAACAAATAATTCAATCAACCCTCATGGGAAAAAAAGCACTCGGTAGGCTCTTGCTTATCCGAGTGGATTTGCCCGAGTAATCCCGGAATAAACATTTTATTCGTCCCTCATGGGAAAACAAGTTCTTTTAATCATATAAAAAATATGACCAAGTTATTAAATAGCTTCTGCCATAATACTGGTCACAATCTATAAAGATCTTCACCAAAGTGGAAAACAAACAGCATTGGTAGGATTACCCAACCGAATGCCAAAAAACCAGACAGCCCTTGTTCTCCAAGGCAGCTATAAAAACTCAGCTGTTGGTCACCTTCCAAATTGCATCGTGCCAGCTTCTCATGAAGTCAGGCAAACCGCGGTATGGAAGGATCTTTAAAGGTATAGGGCACTCGGACACGCGCATATTGCCAGGGCAAATCTGCTTAAGCTCATCCGCTTAAGTCCCTAAGGACACGTATCGGACCACACCTTAGCTGGGCCGTAGATTTTCTTATGGGCTCGGCCCACTCACCAGAAAACCTAGCGCAACCCTCAAATCTTTCTTATAAAGACGCGAGGTCGTCCCCGCCTCTTCATCTTCCAAAAGATTCCCCTCTTCGCAGCACTGTTCAACAGTTCACCGCGGAGAACCCTAGACTCGCGCGTTCCCAAATCCATCCATCCAAGAGCTCGCTCCCTGCAACAACCAGCCTTTACAGCCACATCTCCCACGTTCCATCGCCAAAGATCCAATTTTTTCCGGCCAGATCCACCTCCCATCAACCCACTCTCATGGCGGAGGAGAAGAGGATTCCATTCGACCAATGGGCCACCTCGGATGTGAGGGAATACACCCTCAAGGAGATGGTAAAGCACGGCGTGCTTCCGCCGAAGGAACTTGTGGGATGGCGCCCGGCGGCGGGGGAGGACTTCCCGACCCCAAACACCGGTGAGCTCGTTGTCTTCACTTCCTTTTTCTATTGCGGGTTCAGCCTTCCCACCTCCGAGTTCTTCCGGGGGCTTCTTGACTACTATGGTCTTCATCTCTATCATCTGAACCCCAACTCGATGCTTCACATAGCCCTCTTTTATTCATGTGTGTGAAGCTTTTCTTGGCATTCTTCCTCACTTCAATCTGTTCCGTTGTATGTTCTACCTGAAACCCCATCCAAACAAGGATCAACCTTGCGTCGTTGGCGGGGCAGGGTTTCAGCTTCGCGGATCTCTCCGCAAAGACTACTTTTCTCTCCCTCTGAAATCTTCCAACAAAGGCTGGCACGCAAACTGGTTTTACATCAGCAATCTTGAACCCAGCCTTCCTGCCTTCATCGGTCTTCCCCCTGTCCCCAAGCCATCTTGGAGCACCGTCCCTGTAGCCCAAGAATGGGACGAGGCCAACGATCTGCTCGCGAAGATCCTGGCGATGAAGAAGAGGGGTCTTCGTGGGGAACAAATCACTCGGCACTTCATCAGGTGCCGACTGGCGCCGATCAAGGAGCGGTCGAAGCCGGCCTTCGAGTATGAAGGCGGGACGGACCCCAATCGGGAAGACCCAGATCCCCTTACGTACGAGATCCTGAAGATTCGGATGTACAAACTCTTCTCATCCGGGATCGCAGTTGAGCGGGCCCTCATACTGCCAGTCCTCCCCTTCAGCATTCATCGACCTCCTCCTCCGGTAAGCCGACTGGTTACTTCATAGTATCCTTTAACCTTGACATCTTGTCTCTTAATGTTGCACTTTCTTTCTTCTGCAGGAAAACGCCTCTATCATCTCCAAGCCATATAAGGTGACTCATGATGACGCGCCGCGTCGCCCCGCCAAGAAGCCGACTGGCGGGATCAAAATCCAAGCTGATCCAGTCGGGAAGCGGGCAGCGCCGAGTGAGGACTCGAACAAACGTGCAAGCAAGAGGAGGCTGATCATAGAGGATTCGGATGACGACGTCCCGGCTCCTCCAGTCGAGACCCCGCCTCTAAGGCGATCGCCACGAACGGCGCCAAAGATCCGCAGATCATCCAGGTATGCTCTGAAACCGAAGTCCTGAACTCTTTCGCAAAAGACTTTTCTTTATCTTCGCTGTATTCACTTCCGCAGGAGGCCCCAGGACATAGATCCTGTCGGAGGGGGTGAAGGGCCGACTCCAGTCGCTGCTCTCGAAGTGCCAAGGCCAGTGGAGCCAAAACCCCGGAGCCCACAACCGAGTGCGAGCGCTCCGAGCAGACAACCTTCGCCTCCAAAGGAGGACGCCCCTAGGGAGGAGCCCCGATCGCGGTCGGGATGTCCATGGAAAGCGCCATCAGCCGGAAACCCGAGGCTGCGGCTCAAGCACCCCCGACTGGGGGTCACTCGGCGCCGAGCCCGAAGAAGAAGAAAAGCCCGGCCGCTCCTCCTAGGCAGGCTGCCACCGAAACCGGTAAGATTTGCTTCGAAGTATTCCTTCGTTCTTTCAATTTTGAATCTTTCATGTCTTCATTCGTCTTTCTTGCTTGTCAGCCACGGTAGAAGAGATCCCCAGGCTGCAATCTTCTGAGACCTGGGTTCCCCCGATCAGAATCGAGTGGCGGGATTCGGAAGGCGAGAGACAGGGCATCATCCTAGATCGGCAGGCCGAAAAAGATGAAAGGGATGCCCTTGTCGAGAGCCTGAATGAAGCTACCCGACTGCTCAACGTAAGCCTTTTGTCTTTCTCTCTGACTATATCATCGTCATTTTTCAGTCGATCACTCCACTGCTTCCGCATGCAGAAGGAATATTGCCGCTCAATGGCGAAATCTGAAGTGCTGGAGAAGCTGGTCCCCCACTTAAACTCCTTGGAGGACGTTCAGCGACAGCTGAAGGCCACTCGGGAGGAGGCCGCATCAAGGGAGGCGGCTTTAAGGAGGGAGATCTCGGAGCTTCGGGAGGCGAACCTCGACCTCCGCGGATCAATCGGAAGTAAGCCCGCCTCTCCCAGCTTCATCATGATTCTCATGCTGATCTTGGCTATTGATAATCTTCTTTCGTTGTAGAAAATTCTTCGGAGGTCCACTCGCTTCAAGTCCAGCTGGAAGCGGTCAGCCTTGACAAGGCCGAGATGGAGGCCGAATTTGAAGGTAACCTTCTTTGAAGTCGAATTTCGTGTGCTGCTGTACTTCCGAGTGCTTTGAATGATCTGGGGATTTTTGCAGCTTATAAGATGAAGACCCGAGCCCAATACGACGTCTTGCTTGGGCGGATCAAATCCAGCGACGAGATACGGGAAGAGGTCGCCAACGCCGCCACGCCGATCTTGTTGTCCTTGTTCGATCAAGGAGTTGGGGCCAGCTCGCTGGAGCCAGTCGAGATCTTCGACAAACTTTGGCTTGCTCCCGACCGGTACCTGGCCAACATTACCGAAGCAGCCAACATGGGGGCTGGTCTGGCTCTTGCACAGACCAAGTCCCTCTCACCCCCGAGTGGATATCCACTCGGTCGGGAAGGCTTCGGCGACGGAACGACCGACGAACGGGCCTTAGATATGCTTGAGTGAGGCGCAAGAGGCGGCGAAGAAGATATCTCTGGATGTAGTAAACAACTTCAAGCTCTGATCTGTATTCTGACTTTGCTTTGTAAATGTCATGTAACCGTAACATTTTGACGTGGGACTTTGTGACTATTTTTAGTTTATTTATGTCAATGCCTTGATTCGAGCTTTTGCGTGAAATTTCTTAAGTAGTTTTCGTCTGGCTGTCATCAAGCCTAGGCTCGATTAGGTCATCGGAAAACTCTCAGTCCTTAGACACTGAGCTCGAGTCAAAGGACATTAAACAATGATAAACCAAATTATGCACAAAAGTTGATGAGGAAAACTTGAGCTTTATTGACATGTGTAGAGCCCCCGACTGCTAGCTCAAGAAGTCATCTTGCTTGAAGTTGGCAGTCAAGGAAAACATGAGGCCTTAGCCAAATTAGGCATAGAATCGTCGAAGATGCTCGATGTTCCAGGAGTTCTCCACCATTGACCCGTCTTCGCGCTTTAGCCGGTAAGCACCGGGCCGAGTTACTTCGGCGATTATATACGGTCCTTCCCATAAGGGAGATAACTTGTGTCGGTCTTTGGTGGTCTGGATCTTGCGTAGGACCAGGTCGCCAACAATGAAAGCTCGTGCTCGCACGTTGCGACTGTGGTATCTTCTGAGCCCTTGAAGGTATTTGGCCGACTGGATAAGGGCTGCCTCGCGGGCCTCTTCCAATCGGGTGAGGTCATCCACTCGGTCAGGGTCGTAGCGTTCATCGTTGAAACTGCGGACCCGGAGGGACTCATACTCCATCTCGTTTGGCAACATGGCTTCTGCGCCGTAAACCAGAAAGAAAGGAGTTTGGCCGGTGGCTCGACTGGGTGTGGTTCGCAGCGACCATAGAACCGAGGGGATTTCTTGTACCCACTTGCCGCGTAAGGGCTTAGCCGGTCGAAAACGCGAGCCTTGATGCCTTGAAGGACCATACCGTTGGCTCGCTCGACTTGCCCATTGCTTTTAGGGTGAGCTACTGATGCGTAGCAGATTTTGATTCCGAAGTCTTCGCAGAATTCCTTGAAGATGCCTCCCGTGAATTGAGTCCCGTTTCGGTTATGATTCGTTTGGGACGCGAAGCGGTGCACGATGTTGAGAAAAAGTCTCGTGCTTTGTCGGCAGTGATTGTGGCGACCGGCTTGGCTTCGATCCACTTGGAGAACTTGTCAATTGCGACGAAGAGGTGTGTGAAACCTCCTGGAGCTTTCTTGAAAGGGCCAACCATGTCCAGCCCCCATACTGCGAACGGCCAGGAAAGTGGGATTGTTTGAAGCTCTGGCCGGGACATGGCTTTGTCGGGCAAAAACGGCGCCTTCACGAGGTTCTTACGACTTTATCCGCGTCGGAGACCGCGGTAAGCGAAGAATCCTTGCCTGTAAGCTTTGCCGACTAGAGTGCGTGCTGCCGCGTGGCTTCCGCATATGCCCGAGTGGATGTCTTGGAGTAATTGCTTCCCTTCTTCGGGTGTGATGCACCTCATTAGAATTTCGGAGGGGCTTCTCTTGTATAGGTCGGAGTCGACCATGACGTATGCTTGGCAACGACGCCGGACGCGTTCTGCTTCATCCCGGTCATCCGGCAGTTCTTGCTGAGTTAAGAATTTGATGAGCGGTGTCCTCCAGTCGGTGTCGGTCATGGCGACTTCGTTGGCGGTTTGTTCGTAAGGAGCCGTTTTTGCCGTGACGGTTGGTTCATAGAGATGTTCGACAAAGACGTCCGTTGGGGCAGCTTCGCGCTTTGATCCGAACTGTGCTAGCTCATCGGCAGCTTCGTTGTTATGTCTCAGGACATGTGAGAGTTCTAGCCCATCAAACTTGTCCTCAAGCTTGCGGACCTCTTGTCGGTAGGCCTCCATGGTGTCATTTAAGCAGGACTAATCCTTCATCACTTGATTGACGACCAGCTGGGAGTCGCCTTTCATAATAAGCCGACGAATCCCGAGTGAGACTGCGAGGCGCAGTCCGTGTAGAAGAGCCTCGTACTCGGCGACGTTGTGTGAGGCGGAGAAGTGGAGATGAAGGGCATATCTTAGCCTTTCCCCAGTCGGGGAGATCAGTACGACTCCTGCTCCCAAGCCGGTGATCCTCTTGGATCCGTCGAAGTGCATGGTCCAGTGTTGGAGGTCTTCTCGAGGCACGTGTTCTTGTTGTTCGGTCCACTCGGCCAGGAAGTCCGCTAAGGCTTGTGACTTAATGGACGTCCTGGGCTTAAAAGTTAAGTCCAGCGGCATCAGTTCCAGGGCCCACTTGGCGATACGCCCGGTTGCCTCGCGGTTGTGGATGACGTCGCCGAGTGGGAGGGAGGTGACGATGGTGACCGAGTGACCCTGAAAGTAGTGTGCCAACTTCCTCGCGGTTATTAGAACACCATAAAGCAATTTTTGTACCTGAGAGTAGCGGATTTTGGCTCCTGCCAATACTTCGCTGACAAAGTAGATTGGCCTTTGAATCTTCTGGGCCCGTCCTTCTTCTTCTCGTTCAACCACAAGGACCGTACTAACCACTTGGTGAGTGGCTGAAACGTACAGCAACGGGGTTCCTGGGTTGAGGCGAAGCTCGGACGGGTGGCGTGGTAAGAAATTCTTTGAAATCTTCAAAGGCCTTGTCGACTTCGTGGTCCACTGAAGTTGTCTGTCTTCTTTAACGGTTTGAAGAAGGGCATGCCTCGTTCGCCGAGTCGGGATATGAAACGGCTTAGCGCCGCCATGCAGCCAGTGAGCTTTTGGACGTCCTTCCGGTTACTCGGGGTTTCATGTTTAAGATAGCGTTGATCTTCTCCGGATTTGCTTCAATGCCGCGGTGTGATACCATGAAGCGAGCAGTTGCACGATGGGACGCCGAAGGTGCACTTCTCCGGTTCAACTTCATTCGAAGGCCGGATGTTTGCAAAGGTTTCTTCTAAGTCGGCGATCGGGTCTTCTTTACGCTTGGTCTTGATGACAACATCGTCGACATAAGCTTCAACGTTTTTGCCGATCTGCGCCTGGAAGCATCTTTGGATCATGCGTTGGTATGTAGCTCCGGCGTTCTTGCCGAAAGGCATGGTGATGTAGCAGTAGGCCCCGAACGGCGTGATGAAAGATGTCTTCAAGCAGTCGGATTCTTTCAAACTGATCTGGTGATAGCCCGAGTAACAATCCAAGAAACTTAGGAGTTCGCAGCCGGCTGTGGAGTCGACGACTTGGTCGATGCGAGGCAGCCCGAACGGATCTTTGGGGCGGCTTTGTTGAGGTCGGTGTAGTCGACACACATGCGCCATTGCCCGTCTTCTTGCGAACCGGCGGGTTGGCTAACCGGTCGGGATGAAGGACTTCTTTAATGAAGCCGGCGGCGGGAGCTTTGCAAGTTCTTCTTTGATCGCGTCTTTTCGATCCTGTGCGAATCTGCGTAATCGTTGTTTTATCGGTTTGGCGTCATCTTTGACGTCCAAAGAGTGCTCGATCACCTCCCTAGGAATTCCAGGCATATCGATGGTTTCCAAGCGAAAACATCTTTATTATTTTGGAGGAAGGTGATGAGCGCGTTTCCTATTTGGGATCTAGGTCGGCGCCGATTACAGCAGTTTTGGAGGGATCAGACGGATCAAGGGAGATCTTCTTGGTCTTGGCGTCGCCGGATCCTGATTTGGCTATCTTCTTCGCGGGGACTTCGCCCTCTGCCGAAGTCGATGCAGCCAATCGGACTTCTTGTTGGCCACGTAATCTCTCGCGAGATTGGGCCATGTCGCAGCTCTCCTTGTCGCAGGTGAAGGCTTGCTTCACGTCGCCGCGAAGAGTGATGACGCCGTTGGGACCCGGCATCTTCATGCAAAGATAGGTGTAGTGAGGATCGCCATGAACTTGGCAAGCGCAGGCCTTCCGATGATGGCATGATATGTTTGTTTGAAGTCGGCCACCTCGAAGGTGACGTTCTCCGTTCGGAAGTTCTCTCGGGCTCGAAGGTGACTGGGAGGGAGATATGCCCGAGTGGTGTTGAAGACAGCCACGGATAACTCCGTGGAAGGGGCTGAGCTTGCTTTCGCCGGCCCTCGGGATCTCGCATTTCATCCATGGTCTTGGCGAACGGGATGTTGAGGGCGCCCCCATCGATGAGGACGCGCTTAAGCTCGATATTGCGGACCACGGGGTCCGGGACGAGTGGGTAGCGCCCCGGATGAACCACTCGGTCAGGGTGATCCGAGCGGTCGAAGGTGATGGCCACTTCCGACCACCGCAGATACTGAGGGACTTCGGGTTGAGCCGCGTTGACCTCCCGGTCAGTTAGCTTTTGTTTCCTCTTGGATTCGTAAGCTAGCGGGCCTCCGAAGATGTGGTTGAGCTCCCCCACTGGGTCTTGAAACGGCTCGGCATTTTCAGCCGCGTTGTTCTTTTTGGCGCCAGACGGGCCAGCCTCGTCAGCCGGCTTCTTGTTGAGCTGCGCCGCGTCGTCGCGCTTGTAGATAAAGCAGTCCTTCGCCGCGTTCTTGTGATTCGGATGATGGGTGCACTGGGCGTTCATGATGGCGTCGTAGGCGGCGACTCGGGGACGGCGTTGAGTATTGGAGGTCGCGGCCACTAGGTCTTCGATCGGCGCTTGCGATCTTTCGGCCCCTGGTTGCCGTTGTTGCCGCCATCCTTCTTAGGATTTCGGCTTCCTCCTGTTTGCTTGTCCTCCCTTCCGTCGGGCCGGTCTTGACGGGCGGCCTTAATGGCGTCGTTGGATTTGGCGTATGAGTTCGCCGTTTCAAACATTTGTTTCACCGTCTTCGGTGGTTTGCGCCCGAATTTGCCGATAAGCAGCTCATCACGGACTCCCTTCTGGAAGACGGCGATGATGATGTCATCGGTGATGTTCGGGATCTTGTTGCGCTTCTCAGAGAAACGCCGAATATAATCCTTCAGGGGCTCGTCCGGCTTCTGGATGACGTTGTAGAGGTCGAAGTGTGTGCCGGGCCTCTCGAAGGTGCCTTGAAAGTTGGCGATGAAGTGGTCCCTTAGCTCGCTCCACGAGCCGATTGAGCCTCTTGGCAGGCTCGTGAGCCAATTCCTGGCCGAGTTTGCAAGGGCCACGGGCAGGTAGTTGGCCATGGCTTTATTGTCGCCACCTGCAGCTCGAATGGCAAGGGTATATACAGTTAACCAAGATTTAAGGTCGGTCTTGCCATCGTACCTCTCAATCCCTGTAGGCTTAAAGCCACTCGGCCAGTGCACTCGGCGGAGTTCCCGAGTGAAGGCTGGTACTCCGTCGTCGCCGCTATCGGGTGATCCCCTCCGATCTTCCCGAGTGCGTCGGTCGCGCTCCTGGTAGCGACGATCGAGGACTTCCCGCAGATCACTCGGCGGGGTCTTCTGTTGGCTGGTTGGGTAGCTGGAACTGTTGCGGCGGACTCGGTGGTGGACGGGTGGACGTCCGTGTCGTTTGTCGCGTGAGTCGGCCGTCTGCTCTTGGTACCTCGGCGTGGACACGCGAGGTGGGCCTCTTGGCCTAGTTGACGACCGAGCCGGCTCAGGCCTCCTGTAGTCTCCTGACTTTAGAGGCGGAAGCCGGCTTTTATCTGGCGTTTCGGCCACGGATTCAGTCAGCCTTCGCGCCGAGGTGGTGGGATGGCCGTTAGCCGTGGCAGCGACGATGGTCTTGATCTTATCCAGTATAGGAGTCACGTTGGCCGGAGCCGTCTCCATGACGGTGTCCAAGAGTGTGAGCGCGGCGATAGCGTTCTGTTGCGGCGTCTGGAAGATGTTGGTGTTGCGAACCCGTGTCTGGAGGATGGCCTCCTGGGCAGATCGTCCGGCTGCACGTAGATCCTGCTTCCTTTTGTCAGCCTCGTCCTTGCGTTGTTTATCCTCCTCGGCTGTCTTGCGCTCAAGCTCCACTCTGGCTCGCTCCTCTTCGGCAAGCCTTCGGCCATGGCTGAGTCGGACTCGTCGCTCAGCCATGAGGACGTCAGCACTTCGGCTCGTAGTCCATGTGGCGGTCGGAGTTGTCGGGCTTCGTCGGAAGGGATGCCGTAGAGATCGTCGAAGCCGGCGGAGCTGAGGTATCCATTGAGCTCTGAGGACGAGCAGGAGCCGAAGGACGGGAGGATGACAGCGACCTCCCTTAGCCCTGGGTAACCCGGGTCTGGATCGTTCCAGTCCGAGTCAGAGCTTGGAGGATTAGGCTCCTCCGAGTGGATCGCCGTCAACTCTGGGGAGAGAAGTTGACTGTAGATCTTGGCGGCGTTTGGTAACCCAAACGGCACCGAGAGGTCTTCAGCTGAGTAGATTGCTTCCGTCGGGGAGGCGAGAAGATTGGCGCAGATCTCGACGGTGTTCGGTAATCCGAATGGTGCCGAGTGAAGTCCGTCGTCGGAGAAGGTGGATCGCATCTTGGTCTTCAAGATGTTGTCGAAGATCTCGGCGCTGTTGGGGAGCCCGAATGGCGCCGAGTAGGTTTTTCCCTTCGACTGGTTCGAATCCGAGTCGAAGGAGGAGGAGTCGACGAAGTTGGCGGCAAAGTCGTCGAGTCTTGAAGGAGATCCCATTACGCTTGTCGGCGAGATTTGTTGAGGAAGTCTCGACGCGCGGTCCCCTACCTGGCGCGCCAACTGTCGAAACTTGGTTTCGGCAATATAATTTTTCTGGGGTCGCAGTCGAGATCGCCAAGCACAATGGGTTAGAAGAAGAAGAAGATTTAGACAGGTTCAGGCCCTCTCTTGAGGTAATACCCTACTCCTGTTTCGGTGGATTCGATCCGCCGAGTGTCTTTATTGATCTCGTGATCTAAAGCTCTCGCTTATGAAGTCGTATCTCAGATCTAGTGTTGGATATCTGATCTCCTCTCGGAATATCCCTCAAGGGACGCCCCTTACCCCCCTTATATAGTCTTGGGAGGAAGAGTTTACAAATCGGAAACCCTATCTTACTCTAAGTCGGTTTCCTCAATCTTACCAAACCGTGACTATAGGCCGATTGCCTTATCTCTATCGGCAACCGTAACACCTAAGTCAAGTTCAGCTTACAGATATAGCAAGCGCAATCTATCCCTACCTTCAGTCGGATAAGCTTGCCATGTAAATACCCGATTGCCACAATCTCCACACGGATTGAAATGATCTTTTCCTGGGGATTTCGAATGGATTGGTACCATTTCAAATTTGAAATGGAAAAACAATTTTAAAAATTCCTATAAATAGGATGATATTGCATTGGTAGTACAAAGTGGAATCAAGATTGCTAAAGAAAAGGTTGATGTTCGGTACTTTTTCACGTATCTCCGCACTTCTCTACATATTCCCATAGTTTTTTTTTGACATTTTCCACTCCATCTCCCCAATTTCGTGCCCTTTATGAATTACACATCCCTACATTTTTCTCTATTATTTTCCTTTATTTATCATGCATTTTTAGTCACAGTCTATAATATTAATTTGTATCAAGAAAAATATCAATGAAATTCCAAGAAATTGAAAGAACTTAGAAGAACTAACTAGATTTGGAGCAATCGATACCCTCATTAATCGCCTCGTAGTTTATCGAACAAATTAGCTATCTGGAATTTTGAGGATTTTGATCAACTTCATTTATAATTAACATTGCCAAACCTTCAAAAGTTCTTGAATTTTGTCTATAATAACAATGAAATCCGTTACTCCCTCCATTAAAAAATACACAAATGTACTAAAGATGTTATTTTTCTAGGATTTTCTTAATAGTTCTCTTGTTGTTTTTAATCAAGCTACAATTTTTTGTAATAATTCCCTGAATTCCATTGTGTAACAAAAAGATGGATTATCTCGATAGGGTTCGCATTTCGAAGCGTCGACGAGATTTGTAAACCCTGAAAACGCACGCGACGTGTGTTTTGTCCGAAGGAAAGCTAGTGAAGCGACAGAACGCGGCGCTTTGTTTCATCTCATCGTGCACAGATGTGTCAAGAAACGCATCGCATCATTCGCATAGGGCGTATATACATATGCAAACGCCAATTCCCAAAGGGAATGTACGTATCATGCCCATGTAGGGATATATACTATGTGCTTTTATCCGGCTCAAATCCAGAGCATTTCTTGGATCACTAAACCCTCTCTGATCATCCCCTTTACCTTTACCGCTTTATTACGTCCATCGTCTTCCTCCCTTGCATCGATCTCTTTATTACGAACTCCATGCACATGGCTTGCTCGATCGATCATCTAGCTTAAGCTGCGTTGGAGCCCGCCACCGGCCGCTGGTGAACTGCTCCCCGTATTCTCTCGTGGATATTTGTCCCCTCCCAACCAGATAACCCTAGTGGCACTCTGGCCCAGACGCATATGCATACGTACCACCACTCGCACACAACCATGACGTACCTAACTACTACTAGTCATCATTCAACCAAAATCTGTTGCAACGTACGAACACTTAGCTTAGAGGATGCATATTCTCTTTCCACGTGACAATAAATCCTCAGCTAAATCCTCTAGCTCTGAGACATAGTACAGCTTATCCAGCTGTAGCCTGGGATAAAGAACAGCCTTATCGGGTAATGGTCGAACAACGTTGTCTTTTGTACTTAGTTGACTTATAAAGCTTACTTCGTGGGGAAACACTTGTTCACATGTGCTGACCTCCTTTGGCACACGCAAGTGCCTACAAAGTGTCGGTTTTTCCTCTCGCTGGCGTTGCAAAGTGTTGTTGGACCACGGATGTCATGTTGTATCGCGGCATAGACAACCACATTGCTTGCCCCTTCTGCACCCAGGCGTAGGATACGACGAACCATATCATCCCCGCTTATGTCTTCGCTTGCTAGGTCTGGTTTGATATCCTCGTCACGTTGGGATGGGCCGACGTTGCCCCGGACTGTCACTCTTGGGTCTAGGACTAGTGGTCGCATGCGCAACATCGATTTGCGAGGGACCATCGCCATCCCCTTCGATTCTCTCGTTATGTTGACTTCCTAGCAACTATGAAAGGAGCGCAATGTGCATGTCTTCGACGACGTCCTGTCACCAAGTTTTTCGGTCGTTGTCAAAAGGATCAAGTAAAAAAGACGGCTATAGGCGACAGTGGACGTATCCTAGTTGGGAGGCTTCTTGGGAGGATAGGGTTGTGCTTCTTTGTTTTTCTTAGCGCCCCCAATGCCATACGTTGCATACAAACTTATTTTCATATGATTAAAATGACGTGTAATTCTTTGGCACGTTCGCGGTTCGCGAAAAACGCGAGGAGGGAACAAGAGAGCGTGAACACAACGTGTCATGGTTGGGGTTGGGTTGGTCCTTCCATCCGCGGAGAGGGTAGTTAGTATATACGTTGAGGAGACGTTGGTTTTGGTTGTGGGTGCACTATGAGCATATCATCATCCATGGCCCATGGAAAAGTTTGTAGGGCAAGATAGGATTAATTGGTGTGTGGACACTGGAGAGCGACGGTAGCTGCTGCAGTTGGAGACAGGATTGGACTCCTGGGGGGACATGCCGCCTTGTTTCCAGGGCCGTTGAAAAGCCTGGCTCCCCATAGGTTCTCTCCAATATGGACACCATGGTGATAGATGATGGTGATCTACTTTATTGGCACTAATCATGCGATTAAGTGCAGTGTTCCCCGCCCTAATCACGCAATTAAGTACTAGATGCACTAGTGACAGATAAAGTGGACGTTTTTACATTGTTGGCGGCTTCAGGATTGTTCAGATCAGCATTCACGGCTGTACATTCTCTGAAAGAACACTGATGATCTAGTACAACATGTAACTCCACAATGGCTAGAGTGAGCACATACTAGTGTAGCGAGTGCTTGAGGCCCAGTTACAGCTTCTAACCTCCAACTTTCTCAAATAGTTCATATTATCATCTAAGTTAAAAGCTGAGAAACTCCAGTTTTTTTAAAAAAAAATTCTCACAAGCTGACTAGAATTATTCGCCATCAGAATGTCAAGCTCTCTCCCAAATAGGACCTGAGTTCCATGCCAAGTTGATGTGTCTCAAGCAATGGCATGAATCATGATGATTTCAGTACACTGATACTTGCCTGGATTGGAGTACTACTAACATGGCAGCACTACACTGTTCTTTTTCTTTTATTTTTTTCACGCGTGTCCAACTGAAACTATGAAAGGAGGCCGTGTGACATGAGTCATCCAGAGTCTTGAAAAAAATTGCGAGATAGCTAGCCTCCTTTGCGAAGGTTCAGAAAGTTAAATAGATCGAACTGCCTCCACAAACTCTCTCTCTCTCTCTCTCTCTCTCTCTCAAGCCTTCTCCTTTTCTTTCCAGGAGATGGTCTACATGTATGGGCAGTGGCGAGCAGGATGCCTGAATGATGATGCTTCATCTGATCATCTGTGTCTCTGATTGATAGTAACATAAGATGAACGAGTACATCGGGTTTCTTTTCTCCCTTTTCTCTTTTGATGTCAACAGGTTCAGAAAGAAGAAGATGATGAAAAGATTAGTGGGAAAGCGCGCACTTCGATCGTTTAAACCAGATGACAAATCTCGCTCCGCAAGATCTCAGGAATCAAAATGGATCTGAATGTGTTCTTGCTCATAGTATACAATTAAGCTTTTCTTTTTTCTTTTTTAAAGCCCAAGGAGAAAGGAGGTGCAAGGCATGCAGCTGAATATATACTGAGTAATTTTCACCAATACAGGTATTATGATCTAAATTACACATAAATTTTGACACATAACACATAACCTTAAATTATGGCTATAAAGTTCATAAAATCACACTATTAACATTTTGATTTTGATATACCGCATTTTTAAGTTGTATAATCATACCTCAAATTTATATTTAGTTTATCCATAATATAAATGTTATATAAATGTTATATTCATTAAGTATAGCCTTTTAAAATTTTAATATAGATAATGTCAAATTGGTTCACAGCATGGTTTTTATGAAACTTTAAAACTATAACATATGAGGTTAAGCTATCTCATAATATATAATGTTTTATAAAATTTACTCTCTTATATGTATGTATGTATGAGAGACACCAAGAAAAGTAGCTACAGCCCAGACGCAAACAGCTGGACTTAAATGCAGTATGGACATGTAGGTTCTAGTCATGTCTCACTGTTAGTCATGCTTACTGCTGGTTGTAACTGTCAAAAACTGTCGAGGACAACTGAATCCTGACTCTTCTCTGTGACTACGCCCGTTTCATCTTCAGGGCTGAAAAGTTCCTCGTTTGTCCAACAAAAAATCAATCAGTTATTAAAATTTAAATTTTAAAAATTTAGAGTCAATTTTAGAGTATCTTAAACATATTTTTCTAAAAAAGTTTTACTCATAAATTATTTTTTAATCGTTAATAAGCTTACCAATCAATGAGACTTGAAAATTTGCAATATACAGATTGCTGAGAGACAATGACTCTATTTTGATACAGAGATTAAAATTAAAATTTTAAGTCTAGGTTACATCGAATGTTTTGATATTATTTTTGAGTATTAAATGTAAATTATTTATTCATAATCGGAGAATAATTTGTGAGACAAATCTAATAAGTCTAATTATGTCACGATTTGACAATGTGTTGTTACAGTAAACATTTGCTAATCATAAATTAATTAGACTTAATAGATTTATCTCGCGAATTATCCTTCAATTCTATAATTATAATTATTTTTACGTTTAATTTTTTAATGTCTAAATATTCGAGGTGAGATGAACACACCCATGATACGTTTAGTACACCCATTGTCTCTTTGGCAATCCCAATCCACTCCATTTTTTCTTGGACTCTTCCAATCATCTGAGAAGCTAGTAGCTAGCTGTAGATCAGTGGATAATAGTAGGAGTAGCAGGTAGGTTGCTCGATCGAATATCATGGACATTAGTCACTTCGCAATGGGCACCACTGTCCCCCAGATAATCTAATAATGCTGGCCCATTCGATGCATTGGATCGTCAGCGACTGGAATAGATGCCCCCACTGAGGAGCCACAAGGAACAGGAAATTGATGGAGGATTTGATCTGAAAGCGAGTAGCTGCTCAAATGCGACCAGAGGTGAAATAGGCTTTTCGTACTGTTCATGCTCATCCAATCAACTGTAATGGTGGGTTTGGGTGGGCATCAGTTCACCTATTATTTTCGTTCTAAAATATAAACCTGTCTAATTTGTTTGTTTAATTTGTTTAGCAAAAATTAAGGTTGATGAAGGTTGATGAGAAATATTTCTTTACATTTGTCTCATTAGTCAAATTTTCAATTTTAAATTGCTTAGGTTCTCTTCGTAAGCTCCTGATTGGTTGAAAATACATGGATTTCTATGTATTAAAATCGGTGTCCTATATATATTTATACCAGGATATAAATTTTGATTTCTAACATGTCTATGATTATTGGACTCGGTCAAATATGATAACGGCCGTGATTTTATATGATAGAAATTAAATAATCTATATTTTTTTATTTGGACAAAATAGTTCTCGATTCGTTTTTTTTAAAAAAAATATCCTTTTGACCGCTTGCTCGATCTGATCCTTAGCTCCGGACGGTTACTGGCCGGTAACCGCTGGTTTTAAAGAACCATGGTTGACACCATACAAACCGTCTAAAAAATTGATACCATTCAGAGACCAGCCAAGAACAAGAAGTTAATGGTTAATGATTGTGTTAACTGCTAAGTCAGACAACTTGTTAATTTCCATCTTCCTCGAACAAAGAAGCTAATGGGGAAGGGCCGTTGGGGCAACATCAACAGATGGTCAGAAGTCTAGGCAAACATCCCAACCACCTTCAGAGTTTCAGAGCCCAGGTGAGGAGAATGCTCTGGAACATCGGTGCAAGATCAGTTTCTTTAATCCTGGATATAGACGTGATAAATTGACTTAGAACATCATTTAATCGATTTCATTTGGGGTTTAGGAAAAATACTAAATTCCCTTCAAAGTTCCTGACCTATTCATCAAATCCCCATGATGGAGTTATTGTTGCCTGATACGGCTGATGACGTTGCCATCTACTCAGCTAGCAGGTAATCTGTTCATGTTTTTCTGCATCTACACTAATGATAAGAGAATATCTAATGATTGGTTATATAGTCAGAAATACTGATTCTTCAAAGATTGTATTATGAGACTACTATTAAAAAAATGATAATGAGGTCAAATTTTCTTAAGAGCAAGATCTGCCGTAGCAAATTAAACTAACCAATTATTCTCTCAACAAAAATAATCAATTGATCTGTCTGAAGGACAAGTGCACCAAATAATCTGCACATATTGACAACCTGTAAATAACTGCTAATAATTTTCACGATTACAGGCTATAATAATTTAATTTAGCAATAAGCAAAAGCAACAAACTGATACTAGCATATATATAAAAAAATACTTTTAAAAGTACTAGTAGCTGGATCTCACTTTCTTTCCTCTCAAAAAAAAAAACAAGTACAGATATCGATCGAACATGTACTACACCTACTAGTTACGATCAGCTACCAGCCGAAGGATCTACGTCGGATGCAACCGAAAAATGCTCTGGTCGAGTCACACCAGATCACCAATGATTAATAATTAGACTATAGTATTAGCCAAAAATTAGTTAGATTAATTATAGTATTAGCTAGTCGATGGCATCGCTAAGTTTATTTTTCTTTTAGAGAATCATGTGCAAGCATGCGTCGCACTAATGTAATTATCGCCGTGTTTGTCCTATGTAGCCACCCGTAACCTGGCTTTCTCTGATACCCTGACTAATTCAAGATGATCTTTTTGATGGTTCATGCAGTGCTCGCAATGTGATCTGATCATCATCAGGTTAAAAGTATCAGCTTCTTTGCATTATTTTATAATCATGCTGAGTGTACGACAGGATGATGTTTAATAACGTTTTCTTATATTTGTGGATGTGGTTTTAAACTGCCAATGTACATATCGGGTTAGTACGTTGCCATTACGAAACAATGTGCTTAATAAAGTAAGTTTGAAATCCTGTAATTATACCCAGTTGGAATTGTTGTTTTCGGCATTTAATCGACAGGGTGGATGATGCAATGTTGAAGAAGATTTTTTTTCGGTGCGTCTAAAATGTGGTTAGCTGTGAGGCGCATTAGTCCTCTTTTTCCACTTTTTCATACAATCCTCTTTTTCCACTTTTTCATACAATGAGTGACCCGTACAATTACGCGAAAATTGTTTATACAAAATTAATTAAGTTTTTTTACAGATGATATTCTCAAAATTTATTAAATAGTTAATAGTCTTAGCATATTAAAAAAATTAAATATTAGGTTTTCAATTTTATAGTCTTTAAAAGTCATACCAACCATCACCCCTTACTTTTTTGTCGCTCTTTAATTTACTTGTCTATCCTTGTCACCTTTAACCCTACCTTATATCTTTTGTTCATTTTTATTGTTTTTAAGTCCCGTCAAACGTTGCCACTGTATGCTTTACGGCTAGCCCGTTGTCTCCTCTTTATTATTATTATTGGAATTTTAAAATTCAAACTTGATCATCGTTGGAGTTCCTTTTTTTTACTTTGTAAAAGTCCCATAAATCGTGATGACCCTACTGCTTCATGGCCTGCATGTCACTTTTCTCTTAATTGGGATTGGGATTCTTAAAAATCAAATCTAATCGTCATTGGGAGGAAGGTTTATTTATAGTTTTTAAGATGTTTCATCAACCGCCATGATACTACTCTTTTACGGCTCGCCCGCTACCCCCTCTCTTTTTTGGCATTTACCACCATTGCTATCACACCCGGCCCTGGCACCACTGTACGGAGGATGCCAAGGAGGGTGCGCTATAGAGGAACGGTGAACTGTCTCCTACGGAACCACGTTTGCCAGTACCAGTCCCAAGAAATATATGCTGATACACATGCTAACATAATGAATCATTACAATGCAATAATAAAATTTATACCTTTATGTTGCAACCTCGGAAAATCCCTAAGTAGCAACCTTCATCCAGAAACAGCGGCGGCAGAACCTTAACGTAGTTAGAATACCAGTTGTCGATGAGGTGCCGAGCAGTCCTCCAAGGGAGCTGCCCAAGGAGGCGAAAGAGTGGTCGGGACGTCTACCAATGGGCTTAATGGTCGATTCGAGAAGAAGATGAGCCAAGATTTTTAGACATGTTCAGTCCTCCTGGAGGATAACAAGGTACTCCTATGTTCTTGATTGGATGTTCAAAGATCAGAGTATGAGTACAGGTGTGTGAGAGAGTCTTGGATGCGATCCCCTAGCCTAGGCCATCTTCCGCCCTTTTATAGTCCAAGGGGGCAGTTACAGGGAGCTTGGGACGCAAGAAAGTTTGGCCATAAAGCATAAAGCAAACATAGGTTAAAGCTGAAAAGTGAAACGGAATCGCCTTGGGATCCGTTCACTGTGGGCATCTAGCGTGTAGTCTTGCCTCAGGATCCGCTCGCTATAGACATCTTGTGTGCAGTCTTGCGGGGTGACATCATCCTATGTTTGCTTGTCCCCCCTTGTCTTATCTACGAGGCTTGTCAAGGAAGCCTCCTTCCCGAGGGGGAAGCCTGCCCTTTTCGGGTCGAAACCGTGCGTAGTGGTCGGGTCAAGGGGCTGAGGTCGGGCCAGAGGGCAGAGGTTGGGTTTGCCGTCCTCGCACGAGGTCTGGCTTTCGACCCAGCCCGAGGACTCTCGGTCCGACCTATCCGACCTCATTCCCTCAGCGTGGGCTACCCCGGGGGGGCATCCACCACACCAGTCCACAAGCAGCGGTTTGGGTTTGGGTCTAAGGACGAAACCTATCCTCCATCTTCATCAACTTGAATTTAGAAAGGGGAGAAAGACAAGAACAATAGAAAGTTGAGTACTTTCGTACTCCGCTAGCCACTGAGAAATGTGAATAATGCAAGCTTCAAAGGGAGGTTCAGTTTATTTTGCAAATCTTTTATTTCAAAACACTTTTCAAACTTCTGAGTGTGGGGTTTTTATAAACCATTTGGAAGGAGACTTATCATCTCGATCCACCCGTGAGACGCTTTGCAACAACTCAAAGCAGATAAACAAGATTTTAGTTGTATTCATTTTATTCTCTTTTCTCCTATTAGTTTCAAACATCTCTTACTAGTTTATCCTCGTTTCATATTATCTAAAACACATGCTCAACACATCATGTACCTTGGCTCTCCCAACTCGTCCATATCATATACCATTTTGCTTTCACTAGGGAAGCCTACTCTATGATACCATCCCGACATCCTGGGTCACACATGCCCCTTTTAAACCACACACGTTATCCGTCAGTCACTCAGACCAACTTTGGCAATGATTCCTATCCCACAAACAAATTTCACAAAGCATGGGCAAACAAATCTACGCTAAGGGTATCACTTTACATTCGCCCTTGATCGTGGGCATGGCTGTTCGAACAGTTTAGCTAAACTCTACAAAGGTTGCACGCTTTACCCATACGACATGGAACTTACACCAACACCCGACGGCATCAGAAATTTGTGACAAGGCCTTTCCAACGCTAACCCATTAATACCCCATGCCACATAGTTGGGCCGCTCCAACGAACCAAGCATCATACATGCCCATGCCGTCCTCTACTTAGGAACACCAGTGATGTCTCCTACTCCTACTCATTTGGTACCATGTGCCACGTATAGATGCTATATTTCAGGGTTTGCAAAACTTGATCCGTAACTTCATCTCCTACATCCCCGGCATTCCACAACTACTGGCATACATGATAGACATGAATCAACGATTTACTTTTCCAGGGGTATCCCAGAATACACCCATGTGGTCGTACTGTAAGATGCTTGGATGAAATTCCCAAAGGAATTAGTCCTTACATGCGAATACGAGGCCGCACCACATAGGCACAACCTCACATCGCGGCTTTCGCAAACAGTTTTCCTTTTCAAACCCACCGATACCAAATATTGGGTTTTCTCAAACCATTTCCAACCCGTTTTTTCCAACGTCGACATATAATAGTGAAGGGTAGGGGTTGTCCAATACACATGCCCGAAGGACATGCATACTGAAGTGCCTTATTGGTAGAGGGACAAGGATTGGGAATCAAACTATCCTATGGAAAATAATGCAACTACTAGGTAGGTCCATCGATTGCACATAAACCGAGGCCGGTCAAACTAAAGTGTACCTATACATGCATTTTGCAAACAACTCATTTTATAAAATAGGAGCAATATGATCGAAGAGTGGCTTGCCTTGGTCTCGATCTTCAAATCTTCACGATCCTTGCGTCTGGCGAATTTTTGAAACGTCCGCTATGGGATCAATACAAGAAAACCATACAAAACCCTACAAATAAATAATATTTATTATATATTAGTAGTTCTATTGGATAGATCTCAATTTTAGAAAAAAATTAGGAAGTGGAGCGGAGTCAATCGGAGTTACGGATTAAAAGATATGGATTTTTAAAGTTTAAATTTTTTTGTCCAAAGGAAAAAGAGTTTCTTTTTATAGAAAAGAATATTCTAGGGAGTATTCCTCGTGGGTCCCACTGTCATAGACACCAAGCCATCGGCTCATAATAGACCAAGTCTACCGAGCGTGCGGCGAGGTGGATGGATGTACTCGGCTCATGGTCCACGTGAGACAAGCATGGGGCTCGACGGTCAATGACTAGGCCCATGTAGACCAAGTGCACGGATGTTTAGAGATGAAAATGGGTCCCACATGTAAGTGAGACAAAAAAAGGAGGTTAAAAAGGGATTAACAACTTTAGGCCCACATATCATTGAGACACTAGAGGAGAATTAAAGGGGTCATTATTGTGCAATGGGATTAAGGAGATGGGACCGGCGTAAGGCCTACCTTTCGGCCTCAACTCCTGCTCCTTCTCTTCTTCTCCTCTCCTCTCCTCTCCTCTCTTTCTCTACTTCTTTTTGCCCTCGCCTCATCACGTTGCTCGGCACGACGAGGGGAGGACGGGCGTGACTCCGGCGACGAAGAGCGGTGGCGGTGCAGGGCTCTCCTGGGTTGGCAGTGAGCGGTGGCTGGAGGAGTAACTCTTGGGCGGGGTGAATCGACTCGGCATAGCGGGCGTCATTCGGGAGCGTAGAGGTGGCGGGGCTCCGATGACGTCCTGAGACGGGCAAGGACGGCGAGGTCTTCGTCTCAACACAGGGATGCTTGGGCGTGAGCCCCAAATAGCATGGCGACTTAGGGTGAGCGTCCCGCGGTCGACCAGTGGGGAGGAAGAGGATGGCGACGGTGGAGGTGTTATGATGGCGGGGATGGCAACATGTTGAGGGGCTCGGGTTGGGGAGGAGCAGGAACAGCTGGTGGCGAGCGAGCTCGGTGAGGAGTGGTGGGATGGAGGAGATCGGTGAGTGGCTTCGGTGGTGTTGCTGCGGAATGAGGGGAGACGGTGGAGCGATGCATCGGGTTTTATAGGCGGTGAGGCAGGGGGAGCCGAAACCGTGGCTGGCGTCATTGGCATGGGCGACGATATGGGCGATGGCGTGGGCGACGGTACTTGGGCGATGTGCTGTGCAGTGAGGCAGAGCAAGGACGACGTGCGTACTCTGTCGGCCGACATTGCGATGGGATGACGTGGTGCGGTGACGACGACGCCACAGGACAAGGGTGTCGCGGTGCGGCAGCAAAGGCGTGGGCAAGGCGAGGTACCGTGGCTCGTCGCTCGGACTGATGGTCGAGGCAGTGCGGCAATCCGTCGAGCACATGGGGTGCACGTGCGGCTGGCCTAAGGAGGAAAAAGTGAGGGAAACTAGACTTTTGGCAAAAATGAGCTGAGGGGAGAGAGGGAAATGGGCCGGCTAGGGAGAACTATTTGAATATTAACTTTTGATAATTTTTCAGAAAATTATTTGAAAGAGTATTGGAATGTTTGATTGGATAATTGGATTCAAATTTTATGTTCGAATTGCGATGTTAAAGAATATTGGAGAATTCAAGGAAGGATTTGTTCTCAAAGGTTAGGATATTTTATTTGGAAAAATTTGAAAGGACTACAACAAAAAAGAGCTTAAAATAAGAAGGTTCTGGAGGAGAGAATTTACTGAAATTCATAATGTTTGAAATGATGTTTGATTTAGGTGACTATTTGGATTAATTCTGTTAATTTTCAAGGGAGGGTGATCAAGGAGATTTTGTGGTTTTTGAAATATATTTTGAGTAGATTTAAGGAAAGGGGTTAGATGAGAATGAAATACAAGAATTTCAACGAATTTTTAGAATGGTTTGGGCTTTGGTTATCGAAACAATTCGAATAATTTTGAATGGAGATTTCAAAGGAGGATTTGATTTTGAATAGTTTGTTTGGGGAGGGTTTCATGAATTAATGGTCATTACAAGGGTCGGTTTAATTGAGATCTTTATCACTAGATTCTAGATATACACAAAGAATCAAATTTTTGAAGAGAGGATTTTTACTCATAATAGTTTTTATCGGTTACAAAGAAAATCGGGTGTTATAGTTGTGTTCCATATTACCTGCTTTTAATATTCTTTATTTTTATTCAAATGATTTATTATTTTAGATTGTATTTCTACTTGAAATCTCTTGTTTTTTATATTTAAAATTTATTTTATTTTTTATTTCAAATTTTAATTAATCTCATGTGGTGTTCAACATGCACAATTTTTACATACTTCTTATTTTTACTGAATTTCAGTTATTTATAAATTGCATTCTATTTGAACATTCAATTTTATTTTTCTATTTTCTCCATTTATTTTTCTTAATTTCAAATTTTAATTAACCTCGTGTTGAGTTCTCGATGATCTCTCCTTTTAATATTTCCTTTTATTCCAAATTTTAGTTACTTCTAAATTATATTCTTACTTGAACTTTTTTCTATTTTCTAAATTTATTTTTATTCTAAATTCTAATTAATCTCTTGTTGTGCTCTAGATGAACTTTTTTAATATTCTTTATTTTTATTCTGAATTTCAATTATATATCAATTGTATTTATACTTAAACTCTCTTTATTTCCTTTTTCTATTTTTGGAATTTTGTTTATTTTTTCTATAATTTAATTAATCTCAGATTGGGTTTTATATGGATTATTATAATATTATTTATTTTTAATTTCGAATGTCACTTGTTCTTAAATTGTATTTCTATTTGAACTCTCTTTTTTCTATTTTTGGAACTTATTTTATTTTTTATTTCGAATTTAAATTAAACTCGTGTTATGTTCTACATGAACTCTTTTTCATTATTTTTTATTTCAAACTATAGTTATTTTAAAATTATATTCCTACTTCAACTCTTTTTCTTTTTAATTTTAGAATTTATTTTATTTTTATTCGAAATTTTAATTAATCTTGTATTGGGTGTTATATGGACTCTTCTTTGCTTATTTTTATTTCTCAAATTTGGTTATTTCTAAATTATATTAATATTTGAACTCTTTTTCGATTAATATGAAAATTTTTAACCTTGGCATTGAACATGGTGGTTTCTTTTAAGGTTATCCATTAATGGTTATTTCTAAATTATATTGCTATTTAAACTTTTTTCTTTTTTATTATTTCTAAATTATATTACTACTTAAACTTTTTTATTATTATTGTGAGAATTTTTAGCCTTCACAACAAAGGTAAAGTAAAGATGATGGCTTCTAATACAATAGATAGATGTATAGATTGAAGGAAATTTTTAGCACGGAAAAATATACATTTTCTTTTGAAAAGAAGAAAAACTCGGTCAACAAAAAATATATATTAAAAATATAACAAGAAACATGAGTACTTTAGTAGGAAAAAAATAAACGTGAAAGGAAAAAACATGAAAATAGGAAAATAATATTTCAAAGTCCTAGCAGAAACCAGAATGCGTTGTCGCACAGATTAAGTTGCATTGGACAACTAAACCATTGCATTGGTTATTTAGCTTTACCGATAAAATACACAATACACCATCGATGCATTCAGCATATATAAACTCGTATTATCTTATTGCGAGTTTGAGATAGTTCAATTTTATGATTGATGGATTATCCCTTTTATAAAAGCTATATACGAGAGTATAGCCGAATAAAGTACCTCTTCCAAAACAGAAGTTATTCTACAAAAATATTTCCAAATAATTTTATATAGGAAAAATATAAACGGAGAATTAAATTTTATGAGGTTAGCAAGTGTGCAAATGAAAAACTAAAATAAAAAAACCTGCACCTAAATAAATAAAAAATCAACGCAACTTGACTACCGTTCTTGG
Organism: Oryza australiensis; assembly: GCA_019925245.2. Lineage (NCBI taxonomy): Eukaryota > Viridiplantae > Streptophyta > Magnoliopsida > Poales > Poaceae > Oryza > Oryza australiensis. The sequence continues at coordinate 2,655,216 of JAIFGZ020000278.1, read as the reverse complement.
TCAGCTAACGATAAAAATGTCTCCTGTGATTGGGTGTACGAGTCTATCGATGGGATCATTTCCTTGGTTTCCACTAATAATCTCCCTAATAAAAACCATGATAGCCATCATCTCCAGCCGACCACGCCGCGTGCTGACGCCGCCGCCGCCGCCCCCGCGCGCGTCGTCTACCTCATCTTCGCCACCCGAATCTCCCACTCGCGCCACGCGTCGACACCGCGCCGCCCCTCCGGTTTCTGTTCGATTCCGGGAGAATATTTTTGACTTTGCGCCGGTTTGAGACTCTTGGGTTAATGTGCACCACAGGATTTTCAGGGGTGCAGCAAAATCCGGCGCCGTAGCGGCCAATTTTAGATTTTTCAAACTTGATTTTAAGAACTTTAGGATTTTTTCCACATTTGATTTTAGCTTAGAGCCACTATAAGTAAGGATGTAAAACTTAATTTGATAACATGTCTTTGATTTATAAAATATGAACCACAACAAATAGGCTTGCACAACCAAGTTCATTGATTTTGACTGTTTATTCTTTTACTCTCTCTTTCTTTATAAGATTTAATTATTTTAACATTTTAAGAGTCAAATCTGGTCTTAAACATCAATTTTTTTACCTTAAGCAGCAATTTTGATGGGCAATTTTTCATTTAGTAGGGCATAAATAGGGAACTAAGTTCCCAACAAGAAGTTCTAGAATTTAAACAGGGTTTTGCTGATTTTGACTTTTTTGCTAAATTTAAACAACTTCAATATAAATTTTTTTTGAAATTTCGAACAATAAACCTAAAATTTCGAAAAAAATCGTTTGAAAATTGTCAAAAACCTGGATCTAATATGCTTGTCAGTTAAGCTTCCATCTATAGTCCTTTGTCCAAAGCTTCAAAGCAGTGCTAACACTAGTACTAATCTTATTATAAAATCTCACTTAGAGCTAATCTTTCTTGAGACTACCTATACATTTTGACATTTTTTCATAAAATTTTGACAAATATAAATATAGTACAACCATGATATAATTACATTATTACTTGCACATAATCTTTCAAAACCCCTTAGTTATATATAGTTTTTATGAAAAATAGGTCGTGAAAACACATCGCGCATATGTTATGCTGTGATTTTTTCTTTCTCGTTTACATGAATCTTAAAACAAATTTAACAATTTAAAATTATATAAAAATTATATATAAATTATATATAATTATATATAAGTTGCAATGTAAATACATTACGATTATATTATAGATATATTTGTTAAATTTGACAAATATATAACAAAAACCTATCTTCTTTTGTACAAAGGTGAAATGTCATTATTAGTTGATACATCCCTTGTCCCAAATACACATGACAGCCATCAGCCACATAACCCTTCCAACCCTACCTAATTATCCCAGGGGCATTCCTGTCCATCACCCGTGTATATATACTCGTCACCTCCGCCATTCTTCTCGAACCGTGACCTAATCCATCATCACCACCAACTAACCACCTCTCGCTCTTTTCATTTCTTGATTTCTTTGATCGATTTTTAGCGATCTAGTAGTTGATCGAGCCATGGCGAAGGTGCACCCCAACTTGGCGGTGCCGTCGCTGATCCAGCCGCCGATGGCGACGGCGGGGGACAGCGTGATGAAGAAGGCGGCGGCGGCGGCCGGTGATGTGGTGCTGACGGTGTGGAGGAAGTCGCTGCTGTTCAACTGCAGGGGGTTTACGGTGTTCGACGCGAGCGGCGACCTGGTGTACCGCGTGGACAGCTACGCGGCAGACTCGCGCGCGGAGGTGGTGCTCATGGACGCCGCGGGCGTCCCCGTGGTCACCGTCCGCCGCAAGAAGGCGATCAGCAGCCTCGGGCTGGGGGCCGACCAGTGGCTGGTCCACCCGGGGGAGGAGACGCACCTCCCGCCGCTCTACTCCGTGAAGCGGACGCCGCAGTACGTCCGCGGCGGCGGCGGCGGCAACGGCAAGACCATGGCGCACGTCGCACCCTGCGGCGCCGGCGCGTGCGGCGGCGGCGGCGGCTACGAGATCGAAGGCTCGTACCTGCGGCGGAGCTGCGCGGTGTACGACGCGCGGCGGCGCGCCGTGGTGGCGGAGGTGCAGCCGAAGGAAGCGGTGGGGACGGAAGTGTTCCGGCTGGTGGTGCGGCCGGGGATGGAGGTGTCGGTGGCCATGGCCGTCGTGCTGGCGCTGGACCAGATGTTCGGCAAGCCCTCCCTCCTCAGGAGCTGGTCCTCCTAATAATCTAGCTATTTAGCTTGTTTTTTTTTCTTTTTCCCCCTTCAATTTGCAACATTGTTTGGGCCTGAGAGCAGAAGAGTTGCTCTTGGTTGCCTCTTTCTCTCTGATCCTGATATGAACCTCAGATTTGGTGTCACTATACACTGAAGAAATCCCTCTTGGTGAGTATGGTTTTGGGTCTTTTTTTTGCAGCAAACCATGCACGCGCTTTGTAAAAGAGGGATGGAAGTGTAAATATTTCCAAGAAGAAGAAAAAAGGGGTTAATTAAAGCAGGCAATTCTTCCCTGTCTATCTTTTCCTCCATTTCTTGTTGTAAAGCTACCAGCCTACCACTGTTGCGAGGCAAAGTTTCCCCAGTAACTACGAGAAGTACTTACACAATGTATTGTAAAAAAAAAAGATAATCCAAGAGACCAAGATGTGTCCGGAATATGCCCAAACATGGAAATCATTTTAATCACTAGTATATTTCTGCATCTTCTTTCGCCTAGCAGTTTTTCCTAGGTTGTTTTTGGCTTTGGCTGATTACGCTGTGTATTTGAAACTCCATTTTCTTTTAATATATTAACGTGTAATTCTTTTATATGTTCGTGAAAAAAAACATTTCTGCGTCTTCTTGACACGGCGTCTGAAACCAGAACTGCATGTCTGAATTCTGAACACCAAACTGTCTGTTCCTCACTCGCACAGACCAACCTCCTGCTGCCCGTAGACGTACCAAGTCTGAACCAGTGAGACTAGTAGTATCTCTGAACTATGGGGGGGGGAAGGGAAACAAGAAAGCAAAGCGTTTGGTGCCTTGTTCCTTTCCAGAATATTACGGACAGACGTCGCCGCCGCGCCGGCCAAGCACTCGCACCAGCTCATATCAGCTGCATATGAGCTAAGGATGATATCTGCAAAGGCTGATCATCATGAGGCTGCCTCCTCCTCTTCCCTCGCCGAAAGTTTTGCTCAACCACCATGCCAGCAATCATCGTCTCGGCTTATTAGCTTTTGGACTGAACGGTTGCGTCTTGCTCTTGCGAGCACGCAGCCACCACGGAGCAAACACGGCGCCAGCGTCGCCGCCAGGGTTTTAAATCTCTGGATATAGCCGCCGTTATCTCTGGCTATACCTATTTGAGAAAGGTCTAGCTATTTGCTCTTACGTATAATTTAACCGTTACAACTTTATTTAAACTGTTTAAGAAGACCAATCACTAAATGTTTTATCTTGGTATTTAGGCCCTGTTTACTTCCAGATTTTAGGTGTAAACTTTACACCCAAAATATTTTGGATGTAAAGTTTACATCCAAGAGGGGTGTTTATTTCCTTCTGTGTAAAATTTTTAGATGTTATAAAAATACAGATTTACCCCTCTCTCTTCCCCTCTCCCCCACGCCTCCGGTCTCTTTCCTCTCTCCCCCTCGGCTTCGGCGGCGGCCTCGTCGACGGCGGCCAGATCCGGCGGATGCGGCGGCGGCGGCCTAGGCGGATGCGGCGACGGCGACCTCGGCGGATGCGGCGGATGCAGCGGATGCGGCCGATGCCGCGGATGCGACGAATGCAGTGGATGTGGCCGATGCAGCGGACGCCGCCGCCGCCGCCACCGCCACCGCCTTGATCCGCCTGAGCCTGAGTCGGTGCCGGCCGCGCGTCTTCCTCTGGAGAAGAAGGAGAACGGGATGTGAAGAACACGCGGCGCGGCGAGATAAATGCACGTACGGTGCGACCAAAAAAATCCATGCGCGCGGGGTAGGAGGAGTCCAGCACGTTCCTCAAAATTTTTTTGCACTTTTGGCTCCCAAACCTTCCAAATCCAAAATTTTTACAACCTAACTTTACACCCACATGTTTACTTCCAAAATGCCAAAAAATGATCAAAATCCCAAATTTTTACAAAACTTTACCGGAAGTAAACAGGGTCTTAATGGTCACGGATCGTCGAGGCACTGTTTGGAACGCGGGAGATTTCTATCGACTATTTTTCGAGGAATTTCATGTGGAATTCCAACGTGTTCTGAAACCCATGCTCAGAATCTAGTTTGGTGGCGATATCGTCCCCAAGTCCCAACAGGCTACCAAGATGCTGCTACAAATTTGAAGTGTTCGAAATTAGTTCAAAATCTACAGGTTTCAGACTTGAACTTGGCGTCGGCGATTTCGTTTCACGCTTGAGCCTAGTTTTAGGAGAGTAAGTCGGCCCACATGATAATGTTTCATGGGCTGATCTAAATGGGCCTCTAGGACCCAATAGAAGAACGGGCCTGAAGAACTGTTTTAGTCTATTCCTAATTTAGCCAGAGAAATGTCGGCCGAAAATACAGCAAAGGCTTCAGTTTGCAGAGCGTACTTAATTCTCACTGCTAATTAAGCACATGATGCACTAATGCAATCCAAATCATGACTCATGAGTCTTGTGATCTCGTAGGCTTATCAAACTAACCGGTCCTTTAACAGCCCAATTCTAACCGTGTTCACACTAGTAATCAAGCGACAGACCATGAACCATGTAACGAACAATTGCCTACTATTAGACAGATCATGCTACAAGTACAGAAAAATGAACATCCAGAGATAAAGTTCCTCTTCGTGATTATCATAAATTTACCAGAATATCCTCTAATTATCCCTGAATTTTTTTAGACTCTAATCTAATCAGTATTAGTGAACAGATTAACATAGCGGCTACCAACATACCTGTGTTACTGAAAGCACTTCGGGTCAATAACCAACTATTAACTGTTTAGCCAGTTCTTCTGCTACTATTTTTTCTTCAGGAATACACAAAGATTTGCGCATCTTTGTGTTCAGAGAAGTTGAAGTTTTTACAAAGGAAAAACAGGAGAACAAAAGCCTGTCCTCTATACATGATTTTGGCCACCAAGAAGCCCTCTGCTAGTAAATTGTACTCAACATTCTACATTATGCACATAATCTAGGAATAAATCGTGGTACAGAAAGTAAATTCAGCACCATCAGTAGTAGCACCTATAGAAGAACAAATGACATCCAGACGATCATACAACACCTAGCATGATGAAAGAAAAAAAACGATCTGCATCTTTCACATCTAGCTGAAAGCCTGAAACTGATCTGTGAAACCTCAGTCTGAGTAATTTGGGAAGCTAAATAATGAACAAGTGAAGAAGGATAGCAATGAAACTCTATGAAATATGCAGCAGCAATTTGTGAATTATGATAAGATCTTCAGAGGAGAGCCACTAACTTACCCCAGTCAATTCAGCTTGAACAGTTAACAAACTGAAATCAGGCTTCGGAGAATCAATTCAGCTTCATTACAAATCCATTTCAGGCAAAGCATTCTTCTATCAGGAAAACTAAGCACCGCTAACTGAACACGTTTTCCCGTTGCATTATTATTATTTTAGATAACGAAAGCTTTACTGATCTTGTCAAAATCAAAATATAAGGATACTCTCGGCCGCTGCACCACGACAGTGCACACAACCAACAAAACTGCTTGCAAGATCAAGGCCCTACAACACGTAGACTAGGTCGCCACCCATTCATCAGGGTAAAAAAACTTTTTGACCACTTGCTTCAAATATAGACAAGCCGAATAGACAAAACCCTGAAAATTGAGCTTCTAGAGAACACAACTCATGATCAAAACCAATGTGTAATCAAGAAAATAAGCAAAGGAGAAGAAACATTTTTTCTGTCAAAAACCACATCATTCCTTGAGAGCCAAATTGCCCAGCAAGTTGTTGCTGCCCTTAGTAAAACAAGAGGTCTAAACTCTCTTCGCAGAACCCATTGCCCAAACATATGTGACACGTTTCTGGGCGAACAAATGTTCGAAGCAATATAGATTAGGGACCAAACCGATCGGGCTAGCCGACATTTGAAAAATAAATGTTTTATCATTTCTTTCTTTGTCGTGACGCACTCGAACCTTTTATTATATTTGAAGGAATGTATAGCATAGCCCACATTTTCCTTCAAACACAATGAGACGTTCGACGCTCCCAGAGAAGGATATCGGAGACGTTGCTGGGCCTTTAGCCTGCTAGTCAACTTCAGCCTGAGATGTGCCCGTCAAACCACTCGAAGGCGGCGACCAGATGTGTTACACATTCAGGAGACTTGACAAAATGACTAAAGATCTACAGCATCTCAAATATCCTTAACTCTTATTCATGTGAATCTAGTTCCCTGGATGTGCACTAGATTCACACTTTCATCTCAAGCATGGACATTCATTGCAAACATAATTAAGATGAAAGTAACTTAAATATTTAACTCTACTTAATTATTACATAGGCCGACTGACCAAATAGATATAACTAAATCAGAGAACAACGAAAGCTTGACTACCCATTCACAAGCACACCGACTAGGGGTTTACCTCGTTAAGTTCAAATCCTAGAAGAAGCAAATCGTAAACCCACATCACTCAAGGACTAATTCAATACCTGCAAGCAAAGTGGATATTCCAGTGGCAAGAGTCAGTATATTAAACAAGTTAATGTACTGACAAACACAAGTCAAACCAACATACTACATGTAAGGCATATAGTCGAAGGAGGGCTTTATATGTAGTTCAATTTCAGCATAAAGCAAATTTTATTTCACAAGTACATTTGTAAAAGAGTTGACAATTCAATTAACAAAATAAATTTTAAGTTTCATCATTTATTTCATCATGATTCCATCATAATCAATATCTTGTTGCCCTCCATGACAACAAGTCACAATATATCATCACTCTCACGCAACTCAACATAATTTGTCATTTTCAAAACAAGACATATGTCCATATTTTTGTAAATATAGAGTCTATACTCATGATACTTCACCAAAGCGCTCTTGACCGTGAGCATGGCTAATCAATTAGTTTTTAGAGAACTCTGCAGAGTTTGTACAACTTTACCCACATGATATGAACACTCTAGTTTGTTTTGAGTTTGCAAGACTCTACCATAATCTTCATGATGAATGTGGTCTAGAGGTCATAACTAAGCCTTTACATCACTTAATCCCTAGCCTTGCACCAGCACGATATGTGTTCCTCCGTCCTAAGCATACTGAAATATAACCTAGAACCGTTAAGTGGCGTGGCCCCACCTTAAACTTAACGCCGTGGTGGCGGACACGACAGGAATCCACCCACGTGGCACAACACCGTTGTATTGGACAGACTTAGTCGCCTAAAATACCCATCGGGGTAAATAGAAAGTTTCTTTGGGTTATCCGAACCCATACACTCTGGCCTACCTTAGTGCAAGGCTAGGTGCTAAGTAGATTATTCAGCTTAAGTCAACCCATACTAACACATATGGATGTACGGTTAACTTTAAGTTGGTGACACAAGTTCAGTTCTTACGGACTCGAGCAAGCATCTCTCCTCCTATCGGCATACAAATACATCAATTGCATGCCATATTTGCCGCCAAGTCAAAATAACATTTTTACCCATTTTGGTTCGCAAATACTCATCATATTAATTCTATCTCAGCAAGGGTTCATATATCAAAAACATATTTTAGTTATGGATGGAATGAGCATTTGCATAATTTTAAGCAAGGCTAAGCAAGTATTGGCATAAGCATATATAAACCCATTTGAACACAAGAAAAATGTACTCTAACCATTTTTAGGGATACAAAAAGCAACCATTTTTAGGGATACAAACAGCAAGGAATACAATTATTCAAGGTAGTAGATGCAACAATTAGGGCATAACTACCATATCCAAGTTTTAAATATCGATATAGTCTAAATTCATATGTAACTTTGCAAACAAATATTTTCATCCCTCAAAATATGGGATTCAATGTGTTCAAAGTAAAGGAGGGGAAGAACTTGCCTTGATCTGGAGGAATGTTAGCATCTAATCCACTCCTTCTCCATTTATGCAATTATCTAGATAAAATGCACGATATGCAATTAAACACCGAAAATAGACGAAAATCTAAAATGTTCTAAAATGCATGATTTGTGCACATTGAGTAGGTACTGTTCTAAAGTGAATTTTGGTGAAAGGATTTCTAATTTATCTTATTCTATTTAAGAGTTATGATTTTTAGAAGTTTTATCATGACGTAGCGGTATAGGGTTAGGTGTTGTTTGGACAATGTTCCTATAATTTAATTTTTATTAATTTGACTTCCTATAATTTAATTTTTATTAATTTGACTTCACAGAGGAGGTGAAGAGTTATGTCTTTTAGGACTAACACATTTGTTTTCACAATTTTTGGTGTGACTACGAATTTCTTATAGGTTTTACAATTTGTAACGGGTCCTAGGCATATAGCGGTCTATATGCGCTTAACTTAGGATTTGTACATTCAGAACATGTTACTTTTATTTTTAGTTGAATAAAAGGAATAATTTGGTCAACTATACCATTTTCACAAGATCATGGTTCCTAATTTTTCGTAGTTCAAACCTTATAAACTAGGGATGATTCATTCTAGTCTAGCAATATCGTATACTATTCTAGAGCTAGTTGTATAAGCTAAGTGCATCAAGTTTTTTGTAAATGAGGATGAACCTAAGGCTTTTATGGTCTAATGGGTTTTAATTAGTTTTATTTGGAGCTAATGTGCATATATGTTTTTATACATACATACATGTAGTACTTAACTACTATTATTAGTACCTAGGTTTTCTTTGTAAGGTTTGTTGACATATTTGACATATGAGTGACCACACTTTATTTAACCTAATGAAAGTTCATTAGTTTCTGGTTTTATAGAAACTTGGTCCACTCAAAAAGGATTAAAATGAATTTTCTAGAAAGTTTACAAGTTGAGATGCGCACTAAGTAGTTTATTCCTTATATAAATATTAAAGAGATATTATTATACGGTAAGCATATATTTTTATTTTATAATATGAAAGTGCATGTTTTGATGATCCTACAGAACTTGAGTTTACTCAAAAAAGAGTTAAGATGAATTGTTTTATTAATATCTAAAGTTCAGCTCATCTAAATCACATCATTTTAAATAGTAATAGTCTTAGAGGCATTTGGTACAAAGTGACCATATATTTTTATTTTTGCTAAATGGAGAGTGTAAGTTGGTGCATCTGTAGAATTTATGTTTGTCTAAAAAATATGTTGAATTGAATTTTCTATGTATTTTATAAATTTGTGCAGGTGTTATGTGTGATTTTACTTATTTAAATTTTAGAGACAAAATTTGATACTGTGAGGGCCAAGTTTTATACTTCTAAAATAAAGTTCACTATTTTGTGAGTTCACAGAATTTGTTTCATCCCAAAAGGAGTTAGATTGGATTTTATACAGATTTTACAAGTTGGTATAGTTTGCTATTGAAAGATATTGTCTCTTCTATTTTTCTCTTTTATATTTTCAAATTATAAAACATGGGGTCCACCTGTCACTATCTAGTTTTTTTAAGGAAAGATCCTTGGGGCCTGGAGATGTGGGGCCCACTCGTCAGTGGCACTATGACCGGGAAAAGGCGAAACGGAGCAGAGCCCGCCGGCCGGAGTTCCATCCCGGCCTCACCGGCGGCGAACTATGGCGAGTCAGGGGAGGTGACCAAAAAGGAAAATACATAGAAGGAGGTGACGAAGCTATTGGTGGTTTTCTTATCTACGGTGGTGGCCGAAATGGTGTCGGCGACGAGCTCGAGCAGCAGTGCGGCTCGGGCGGAAGGTGCATGCCAAGTTCTAGCTCGTTTTAGAGTAAACCAGTGCATGCATGAGAGTCTATAAGGTCCCTAGAAGCTTACTCGTGGTTGCGTGTGGGCTGACGATGTCTGGAACCGGCGGTCACTCCGGTATTGGCTTGGCGACAACGACGACTTCCACCCGAACGGCGACAGCTTCACCTGGCCTTGGATATGTCAAGAGGTGGTGCGGCATGGCGTATTGATGCCTTAAAGTTGCTACATTGTGCAAGGAAATGATCGGAGACTCACCGGAACGGTCGGATTCGAGGATGAAGGCGGCGGTCGAAGCCGAGGAAGATGACAGCCGATCTATGTGTTCACTTGATCATTGGCTAGGGTTCTTGGGGCATCTTTAAGAGGAGGTCGAGGCGGTACTCGCGGCGTGTCGGCTTGCCTTGGGGTGGTCGGAGTCGGCCAGGACAGCGACAAGAACACGACGTGGTGCTCGGTACGCGCTCCCGGGCCCTGGCGGCGAGGTCGCGTTCCCGATGATCCAGTGCACGAAACAAAGCAAGCTCAGTGGGGATGGAAACGACATTGTAGGAGGACTAGAGAATGTAGCTTCCAAGCAAGTGATGCTCACCGGCGACGGAATGCGACCGTCGGTTTTCTTGGCGGCTGGCGACAAGAACGAGGATGGAGATGGTGAAAATGGCCTCCCTCCTCGGCGTCCTTGTTGCACAAGTGGAGAGTGGGAACGTGCGACAAGGTTGGGGGAGTTTAGAGGTGGGCTCGGCGTCGGACACGTCCTGGCCACGCATCGAGCACGTCGGCGACACGTCCTCCTCGCTCTCTCTTTCTCTCTGGCACTTCCTGAGCGGTGGAACACTTTGCACTTAGGTGGAGCTAGCTTGTGAGGTTGACAGTGGGTCCAGGGCGAAGGAATCCGGGCAGGAGTGAGAGAGATGGGTAGGATCACAAGTGAAAATGATTTTAAGCGAATTTTCAGATTATTTCTCTCTTCCTAATCTTTGTAGCTTCATAATCTAATGTGTGGACTAAAATTTTTATGGAGGTATATGATTATACCTAGATTTCATTTTCTTTGGTTGCACACAAAAATCATTTGTAGATTGCTCACAGAAATTAAACAAATATGGGGTAATTAGAAACTTGTTTGAATTTTTAGAAGGTCTAAACAGAGGAGAAAAATTCTAGGAAAATTATATTCATTCATGATAATTAATGTAGTATTTGAATAAATTATTTTCTATATACACTTATGTGTATTTTAATGATCTTTTAGGTAAGTTGTTATTTTAGCCGATTAAGAATATTAATTAGCCTAATATTTGACTGTTTTGTCTAATTTTTTTTGGCATAAAACATAGTTATTAAATTGTTCCCAAATTACATTGAGTTGCATATATTATTTGACATCTACATGAACTTTTTCATGTTTTTATTTAGTATGGATTATTTTAGAAAATTAGGATAACATTTCTTTGTTCAGGTGTTCCCCCTATGTATATGCATCAAATATGGTTATAGGGTTCGTATTAAATTTTACTTGAGTTGAGGAGATGATCTTTGAATTTAATTTTTATGCCCACATATTATTATCCAAGGTTAGTTGTCCTAGGTTATAAATGAAAAGGTTTTAAATTTGTTCTAATTTTTTTCAAGCAAAGGTCTAGGTTGGTCTCACCTAAGTTTTAAAAAAAATTTGGCTCACAAAATTTGGAAAAGTTGTTTCCAACTATTTTGGTAAGAAAATATTAAGTCCTAGAATTCGGGTATGTGACATTCTTGTGGCAAAAACAACAGATCTTACTCCCTTTCTAATTTCGTTTAGTCATGTTATCTTTTGTTAACACCACTTCTTGATGTAGATACCATTAAAAAAATCTTTATTTTAAGAGAAATTTTTAACTTCTAGATAGTTTATTAATATAGGGAACTCCCGTATGAGACAAAGCAAGATAATGAGATTTAACCAAGAATCTTCCATCCGGTGTTAGATTCTATTTAAACTCATCTTGATAATATGACAAAACTGTATTAGCGATGCGTGGGAATAGATGATTCTACGTCACTAATTTGAAGCCAATAATATTCCTGCGTCAAGTAAAATTTAATGGAATTATTTGGAGAATATTTGATATGGTCATTTGTTTGTCTTACAACGTTATAAAGACAAGGGTAATGTTCTCATAGAGTTGCATTACCCAACCATTTATCTTCCAAAACCGAACTTGAGAACCATCTTTAATAGAGAGAGAGAGCCAAACTTTAAAAAATGGATTTGACTCTTATAAGGCTAGCCCAAAAGTGCAAATCCCTAGGTTTTCACTCGACTTGTGATAGAGGTTGTGAATTGAGGCATTTATTACGCAACATCTGTTGTCACACTCTATCAGTTGATAGTAACCTAAAAATCCACTTGCTAAGAAGGGCTATATTTTTAAGTTTCAAGTCTTGTATTTCCAATTCCCCTTGATCTTTAGGTCCACACAAAATGTCCCATCTTGCCAGCCGATACTTTCTTTTATGTTTATCTCCTTGCCAATAAAATCTAGACCTAAAGTAATCCAATTTCTTGATTACTTCTTTATGTATAGCAAAGAAAGACATCATATACATCGGCAAACTTGTGAGAACCGAATTTATAAGCGTCAGTCTCCCCCAAGTGAAAGAAGTTTGCCTTTTCAACTTGCTAGTTGTTTCTCAAAACGTTCTAACACCTCCTTCCAATCTGCGTTACAAAAAGATCAGTGTATTGATCTTGACAAATGTTTGACTCGCCAAGACAATAAATTTTACTTTTATGAAAATTAATTTTGAGGCCCGACAGATGTTCAAAAGCGTCAAGGAACATTTTCAAATTGGGTGCCTTTTCTAAATCATGTTCCAAGAATAGAATAGTATCATCGACATATTGCATAATTGACAAACCACCATCAATAAGATATGGCACTATTTCATCGATCAGACCAGCTAACTGTGCTCTTTGTATCATAACGACGAGCATGTCAACTATAAGATTAAAAAGAATGGGAGAGAGAGGATCTCCCTATCGAAGACCTTTCTTTGTTCGAAAGAAACGTCCAACATCGTCATACACTTTGATGGCTACACTTTCTCTCGAAATGAAGGACTAAATCCAATAAATCCATTTTGACGAGAATACTTTCATACGAATGATTCCACTTTGCTTCTCAAAGCAAGAAATGCCATTTGACTTTGTCATCGGCTTTCTCAAAGTCAATCTTGCGAATGATCCCACTTTGCTTCTTACGATGCAATTCGTGAATCATCTCAGCAAGGATAACCACCCCATCCAGAATGTTGTGACCTTGCATAAAAGCTATCTTGGTCTCACTATTCGGTCAACCACTGAATTTATTTTGTAGGTGACAACCTTAGTGAAAAAAATTAAAGCTTGACATTTAGAAGGCAAATAAGTCTGTATTGCTGAATGCGGTTAGCCTTCTTTACTTTGGGTATCAAGGTGATTACCCTAAAGTTGAGACTAAACAGAGGGAGATCAACAGTATGATTAAATGCATAAACAATGATGCATAGACACAATCCAAGTACTGAAAACCAAATCATTGCTGCATTCATGCAAATCATCAGACCAGAGATCATTTGCATTGCGTTCATGCAAATCTGACTCAGGAAGGAGAATTATACTGATTGATCGACAATTATCACATCGGATCTCGACCAAAACAACAACTACTGACTAATCAGGAAGACTACGTCATCCACCCGAGCAAGAGGTCAAGGACAAGAGCAGAACAGCTGTAAGCTAAACACATCTCAGCCAGATCGAAGTAACATGTGCACTCTCCGGGCAGAAGCCAAGCCGGCGGTGAGTAGACTGACGGGCCTTGCTCCGGGAAGAAGTTGACCACGTGTGGAACCGCCTCCGGCGACGCCAGCCACTTCCCGCTGTCTCTGCACGAGTAATGCTGCAAATTTGGATCCCTGAAAACATTGTCATGGTGTATGAGAGATTCTGCAGACCTGACGTCGATCCTGCGTTGCTGGAGCCTGGCGTCATCACCCTTCGCCACCGCCGCAAGCAGATGGTGCCAGAATGCATAAATGCATGGGGTTGTGACATCGGGGAAGCTGGAGAGGATGGCGGCGCCGATGCAGTCTCCGTGCTCCGGTGGCGAAGAGAGAGTCGCCGCGAACATGACCATGTCCATGTCCACGAGCGGCCGATCGTCCATGCGGACGGTGTCGGGGAGGTCGAAGGGAATACGATAGTAATCGTGGACGGTGACCCGTTGGTCTGGCTGTCGGCGAGGAAGAGCCAGCCGCCAGGGTAGGCGCCGAAGCAGCGCGCGTCGCGCGCGATGTGCGGAACATGAAAGTGGTGGGTGGCGCAGCCGCGGAGAGCACATGAGAAGGAAGGCCCTCCATCTCCCGGGAGGAGGATATACGGGAGCGGGCTCTCCTCCGGCGGGGGCTCGATTGTGGATGAGGCGGAGGGCCTCGACCATGAAGTCGTGCGCGCGCACCGCGCGGTTGGCGTCGCGTCCATGGGAGAGGCGAAGGCGGAGGGGCGAGGCGTGGTGGTGGCGAGGGTTAGGCGGTGGAGGAGGTGGAACGCGACGAGGACGAGGAGGTTGCGTGGTCGTGCGACATGTTTGAACTTTCTTCTTGAAGCAGGGGAGGGAACAACGTGGCTTGCTTTGGAAGAAGCGAGGGAAATAGGTTCAATTTAAGTCCCTCATTTTAACATCGAGTTTAAATCGTATCTTTGAAATGTAACCATATATAACGTGTCCCTTATAACGTGTCTCTTATATGTAATAGTATTATGTCCAGTTTTAGCCGACAAGACGAGTTGACTACAGTCAACCCGGCTGAGTTAGCGTGGGATCCATGTGAGCCCCATATGTCAGCGACACTATCTTTCCAATCTCCCATCTCGTTCCTATCTCTCTGGGACGACGAGACGTTCCAGGGCGACGGGCGATGGGTCATCAGGCGAAGGTGCAGCGAGATGCCCTCCGAGCCATCGGTCGGAGGGTCAGCGACAGCGAGGCTTCATGGCAGCGTTGTTATTGTGGAGGAGCATGAGGAGGCCATCTGGTAGTCCAGGAGCTCTTACTCGGCGACGACCCAACACTTGCCGGGAAAAACGAGAGGGAGAAATCCCCATGAGAGGCGGCCGGGAGGCGGAGGTGGCGAGAGAGGAAGACCAGCGAAGTGCTGCTCGGGACGACGAAAAGGAAACCAAGGAGGAAGGGGTTGGGTGGCGAGCGCGGAGTACTGGCTACTCTGCCTGCCACCGCACGGCCTCGACGCCCTCCTCCTAACCTGCTGCTCGCTGGATCTAGCGGTGCCCCTCTCTACGGCCCCGAGCTCTGGCAGCAACTCCCACACCGTCAAGTTGGCGCGGTGAGGAACCGAGATAGGCTGACCATGGCGGAGACGAGCCGTAGGGAAGCATCGACTCATCATCTTCACCGTCATTGGCGGACCTAGGATTTTAGGTTTGGGTGGGCCGATGACGATAATGGCGAGGCGAGGTCAATGAGGGTGGTTCGAGTCGAAAAAAATTAACATGTCACATATATAATGGTCAATATATATATATATATATATAATTTACTAAAAGACACTAACAAGGAGTATATAAAACTAAATTTGATAAAAAACTAAATTTGATAAAAAAACTAACTTGATCTTGGCTGCAGACTATGGTTTCTTGTTAGTTCTGCACTTTCTTATGACCATAAATTATTTATTAGAATATCACCAACAGTCCACCCAAATTTTATTTTCCAATTTAAATGGATAGAGGATCACCCATCTAAATAGAGTATTCATATCTCTTCTATCTACGAGAGATCATTCAAATCTCCCACCCAAACATAAATTTCAAAATTTATGTGAGAGTACTCTTCATTTGGGTGATAGGAGAATCCCCTCCATCCGGGTGACCGAAATCCAATTTGGATGGATGATAGTTTGGGTTGTTTGCTGGACCATGTTTTTCATCAAAAACACCCAAATTTAGTATAGAGCATCATTTAGATGAGCTATTGGTGATGCTCTTATATTCTCTTCATCCACTTTTAAAAAAATATCGCGCTTAGTAAATATGACTAGACAATCATCGGTGAGACATCTTTCATAGAGAAAAATTACGCAGGACGGGAGGGGGTCCGGGTGGGCCACCTTTTGGGTGGGCCAGGGCCCACCCGGACCACCGTGTAGGTCCGCCAATGTTCACCGTCATGGGGATTGGCTCATCGACACGAAGATGGACTCGAGGCCGTCATGGAGTGCTCCTATTGCGGCCCCTCTGCCCACTCCCTCGTCCCTTTTCCGTGCCTCCGCCTCGAGTGCCACCCACGATGCCATCCTACTCCACCCCCTTGCCTCTGCGGCGGCGCGGCCGCAACCATGCTTGATGCCGTTCTCATCAGTCCCCTCGAGGGTTTTTCCCTCAAGGAAGGGATAACATGCGGGCTTGTAGTTTTTCCTTTTTAACTAACATACAGGTCCATTATTATTATTATTATTATTATTATTATTATTATTATTATTATTATTATTATTATTATTATTATTATTATTATTATGCATACTAAAGGCCATGTCAAATAAGTCTAACATGTCAGGTGTGTGTCCCTGTCGACTGATACCGTCGTCGAAAGACTATATTTACAATGGAGGATGAGAGATATGTTGTATTCCGTTTTGCGGTTAAAATGTGATCTAAACTCGACCGTTAGATGGGGGATGTCAAATGAACTTTTTTTAGAAACGGAGGAGGTCAACCTTTTTCCGGCCTAGCAGAAAGTATGGCCCAATTTATACGGCCATCTTTGATTGGGCCTCAAGTTTTGATCGTTCCTCTTTGTTGAGAAATATTTGGGCTGCTTTCCTTGGCCCTCAAAATTTCGAATGTGGACCCAAACGTAGTAAGCCATTCACCTTGGCAAAGCCTACTTCATTCTAAACTGCCCACAGTCCGTTTCATGGCCGACGCTACGGGCCCGTTCACTTCATTATTATTTTCAATCTTACCAAATTTTGGTGCTATCAAATTTTAAATTTTAATAGGGTAACAAATTAAACATTATCTTATCAATGTCATCCTATCAAAATTTGATAGTTCTGAAACTTTTCTCTTACAAAAATCACTATCAAATTTTGTAAAGGCATTAAACTAAATACATCCAAAGCTATCAAAATTTGGCAACTAACTTATCAAAATTTAGCATTGTTAAAATTTGGTAAGCTTGAAATTGACAACAAAATGAACAAGCCCTACCATTTTGTATTTTTCGTAAGTTAAGTCTCCTCTTTCCTCGCCGAAAGTTGCTTAACCAGCATGGAATTTCCTGATAATATGTAAGGTCTCTTGATTCACGTGGAATTTCCTATGGGTTATCAATTTTTCTTTATCGAGTTGCACTCTGCACAGTAATTAAGCAAGTGAATATCTAACTCAGGAGAGGCGGCCGTGGATGGAAGCAAACTCTAGCCCATTAGGAGTTCTATTCACCGTCTAGTCCTTTTCGCCTGTTAGTTTTTTTCTGTTCTAGTTCATGTTATCTGTAACAATATTTTTTGGCTTTGTTTTTCATGTATTACCCGGCGACCGCCTAGGCGAGTCGGGAATGTACTCCTTCTTCCTTCTAATGTATTAACGTGCAAAACTTTTGCGCGTTTGAGACAATGTTAACACCGGTAATAAGTAGCCAACCATCAGTCATCAGATGCTGCAAATTGAGAAAAATAAATGGGCAATGCAGAGGTAAACATCCTCCTCTCCGTGTCTCAACTTTTCCTCTCATTTCCACACTTCTGTAGGGCATTGAGCAGAACATCATCTGATCAGTATTAGTGTACAGATATGATGTCTACCATCAGCCATCAGGCTGTGTTACTGAAGAAATGCTGATAGCAGAACATCATCTAATCAGTACTAGTGATCAGATTAACGCGATGCCTATCATTTGCGTTACTGAAGAAAACTGATAACTTCAGATCTGAAGAAATATACTCAACATTCTAAATTATGCACATAACCTAGGAACAAATCATGGCACAGAAAATTAATTCAATAGCACAAACAGTAGGAGGTAAGAAGAACACACAAAATTCAAATGATCATAGAACAACAGGACAACTAGTATGAAGAAACAAAAGATAAACGATCTGCATCTTTCACATCTAGCTGAAAGCCTGAAACCAATGTGTACAAGTAATTCCAGAAGCTTGACATGCTATATTATGAACAATTAAAGAAGATTAGAAATGAACCAGAGATTGAAATTCAGCTAATATCCTCTGAAGAGTGGCACTAACCTACCTCAGTCCATCTTGGACTGTCAGCAAGAAACTCAAAATAGGACGCAGAAGCAATTCAGATTCACTGTAAAACCGTTTGATGCAAAACATGCTTCTATCAGGAAAACTAACCACTGCAAGCTACACGTTGCATTGTTATTGACTGCACACCCATAACGATGCACCAAAGCAATCCAAGTCATGATGAACAGCAAACATTGTTGCATTGGTGCAATCCATCAGATCCCACAAATTCATAGTTTCATACTGCGTTCATGATTCATGTAATTCTGACTTGGAAAAATTTTCTGCCACAAAAGGAGAATTTACTAAGTAAACTCCAGCATCGTAGCAACTGAACCAATCCACGATTATGACATCAAATCTGGACTGAAACTGCAACTGTTGACTGAAACTACACTAATCCATCGCAGCAAGAGGAGAAGGGACAGAGTACAACGGCTGCAAGCTAAAGCACATCTCGAACAAATCGACAGCAAAGCATACCTGTACCCAAAAACATGAGCAATCTCAGGGGAGAAGCCACCCCGGCGGTGAGTAGTCCGACGGGCCTTGCTCCGGCAAACAGTTGTCCACACGCGGAACCGCCTCCGCCTCCGCCGCCGGTAGCCACTTGCCGCTGTCTCTGCAGGGGTATTGCCGCGCGGCGGCGGCGCGAGCCGTGAACACTGTCGACTCGCGGTAGAGCCTCCCGTCATCCAGGAAATAGACGCCGTCGCCGAACTCGAGCCCCGGGTAATCGTCCGCCTCGTACGATCTGGAGCAGCCTCGCGCGACGAACAGCATCCGCCCACCCAGCGAGTCCAGCTCCTTCCAGGCGTACAGGGCCTTGATGCGTGTCCCCGACGGCGGCTCCACCATCTCGAACACCTTGAACACCGACGTCCTCGGCGGCGCGGGAAGAGGATCAGGAACGCGCCTAACCACCATGAGGAGATTCCCGCGGGACTCCACCAGGTAGCGAACAACGACGTCTCCGCCATAATCGCGCCCACCACGCCAGAAGCGACGAATCACCCTGGGCGCCATCTTCATATTGCCTTTGCCGTCTTCATCGAAATCCCGTACTGTGAAAACATGGAGGTCTTCTTCTGTGGTGAGGAAAAGGAAGGCTCCCTTGTGGTGTATGACATCCTCCAGAGCTGGCTCGTCGATGGCATCAGGACCAGGCCCCATCACCGCAACCTGATTCGGGAAAGCCTTTTCTGACTGCACGCGCCAGAATGCATGAGTGCGTCGACCAACCTCGAAGGGCCAGTAGGTGATGATGGCGGCGGCGACGCAATCCTCGTCCTCCGGTGGCGAAGAGAGGGTCGCGGCGACCATGACCATACCAATGTTAGGGATTGGCCGCCCCAAATCAGCAGCCGTCATGTCCGGGCGGACAAAATAGGGGAGGTTGAAGCGCAGCTGAAGGTCGCGGAGGCTGAGGAGCGTGTAGAGGTAGATGTCGCCTAGGGCGAGGAAGAGCCAGCCGCCGTCGTAAGCGCCGAAGTAGCGCGCTGCGCGCGCGTCGTCCGGGACGCCGAAGCCGTGTCCGCCGCAGCCGCGGAGGACGCACGAGAAGGAAGGACCGTCAGCGCGCGGGACGAGGATCCACGGGAGCGGGCGCCGATGCGGCGGGTGCTGCAGCGGCTTGACGGCGACGCGCCAGGTGCGGCAGACGCGGGCCATGCTGCGGCGGTCGACGAGGCACGTGAAGCGGCTGTGGACCAGGCGGAGGGATTCGGCCATGAAGTCGCGCGCGGGCGACGCCTCGTCCATGGGAGAGGAGGAAGAGGAGGAGGTGGTGGAACGCGACGAGGACGCTTCGTCGTTTTGTGCCATGTTTGAACTTGCTTCTGGAAGCAGGGGAAGTTTGGGTGGTTTGGTTTGGAAGAAGAAGCGGAGAAGGCCAGCCTTTTGCCAACCGAGCAATAAGTTGGGCCCAATTTATAGTGCCGGTTTTCTTGGGCCAAAAGTTTGGTTGTACATGGTGCAGAATTGTGTCCCTTATCAGACAGCAGTAACAAATAGGAGCAGGGCAGGTTAACCGGGTTTTTTTTTTCTTTTTGAGAAAAGGCATTCAAGCAGGTTAACAGTTCAGATGGACAGATGGTTATTGATCCTCCCGGAAAAAAAAAAAAAGACAGAAAATTTTATTGGTCCAATGCGGTCATCATCTTTCGTAACATAGGCACACAGGTTTTCTGTAGGCGATATGGTAATCTTTTCATAAGTTCACAGCTCGTCCTTTACAGAGAAGGGGATGAGGAAATGTTGATACACACACAGTATGCTTATCTCTGCATTCCCCGTTCACTTTTCTGAACTTGTGCATCAGTCTGATGGTACAACAAAAACACTTGATTAGACGCTCGGTGGCTTAATTACTTCTTGGAAACGCCAACCCGTGCTTTTGCCGAAAATATACAGATATGCACACATCCGGCCTCAAAACAAAAAAATGCATGGCAAACTGGCGTCACAACCGAACTCCCAGTTTGAGTTTAATATTCTCATGAAAATTTTCAAGTATCTAGCCCGAAGGTCACCAAGAAGCCTATGAAAAAAAGTAAAGCTTTCATACATTTGAGGCCATTTATCTGCATCATGAGGAAGCTACTCTTGGGGCCCAGGAAAACTGGCCCTATAAAAATGAGGCCCAGTCCGATGGCTTGCTGATCCACCCCCCTGCTTCTTCCAAACCAAGCCATCTCTGATCCAAACCAAGCTGATCCGCACGCGCACACACACACAGCGCATCGCCTCCTCGCCACCGGGAAGCCGCGCCTCCGCCTCTCCAATGGACGGGCCATGGTGCAAACTCGACGCCGACGTCCTCCACCTCATCCACAGCCGCCTCCCGTGCCTCGTCGACAGGCGCCGCATGGCCCGAGTCTGCCACGACTGGCGCGTCGCCGTCGACAAGCCGCTGCCGGGGACGAGGCCGCTCCCGTCGATCCTCGTACCGCGCGCCGACGGGCCTTCCTTCGCGTGTGCCCTCGCCGGCTGCGCCACCCACGCCTTCCGCCTCCCGCTCCCGGGCGACGCACGCTACTTTGGCTCCTACGACGGTGGCTGGGTCTTCGTCGCTCGCGGCAACACCCTGGACTACGCGCTCCTCAGCCTCCGGCTCCGCGCCGACGAGCGATTGCGATTCCCCCTCCCTCGCATATACACGCTCACTGACATGGTGGCCGCGACCCTCTCTTCGCCACCGGACGACGAACACTGCCTCGCTGCCGCCATCGGCCACTTAAGCCTGATGGAGGACGATCCATGCGTTCATATGTTCTGGCGCATGGAGCATCGAGTTGAGGAGAAGGCGACTGCTGCTGAGTTCGTCACCACGTCAGCTCTGGAGGATGTCATACACCACAAGAAAGCCTTCCATTTCCTCACAAGAGAAGAAAACCTCCATGTTTTTTCGGTACCGAGCTTCCACGAAGACGACGACGGCAATCTGGAGATACCGCCCATGGAGGTTCGCCGCTTCTCGCGTGGTGGGCGAGATTACGGCGGAGCCGCCGTTGTTCGCTACCTGGTGGAGTCCGAGGACAAGCTCCTCATGGTGGCCAGGCTCGTTCCTCATCCTCCCCCCATGCCGCCGAGGACGTCGGCGTTCAGGGTGTTCGAGATGGTGGAGCCGCCGCCGGGGACTCCCATCCACGACGAGGAGCCCCCATACGCTTGGAACGAGCTGGAATCGCTGGGTGGGCGGATGCTGTTCGTCGCGCGAGGCTGCTCCAGATCGTACGACGCGGACGATTACCCGGGCGATGAGTTCAAGGAGGGCGTCTACTTCCTGGATGATGGGAGACTCTACAATGAGGCGTTCGTAATAATGAATCTCATTCCCCAGCTCCGGGAATACCCCTGCAGCGACAATGGCAAGTGGTTGCCGCCGCCGCCGCCGCCGGCGACGGAGGCGGTTACCGGCCGCGTGGACAAGCTCTTGCCGGAGCAAGGCCCGTCGAACTACACGCAGCCGGCTTGGATTCTCCCGTGAGACTGCCATGTTCTTAGTTAGATTGTCGTGGTACAGGTACGCTTGCTTGCTGCCGATCTGGCTTACAGCGAATTCTCCATCTGATGTTGTTGTCGTGCTGATCGGTGACACCGTTTCGTTTGTGATCTGATATGGTGGTTGTTGATGTGTCCAGTTAGTGCAATCGATGATGTGTTCTCGAGATCCATGTGTGCTTGCAATTGCTTTGATCCATCGTAACATCTCTTCAGTACACACGGCTATTTTCACCATGTTAGACTAAAGCAGAAACTGTTGGTGTTCATGACTCAGATGGCATTGATTAAATAGTGCATCATTATATTGCAACTAACAATCAATTAGTGCATAAATTGTTGTCCTATGATTTGTCCAGGGGAAGACGGGAAGAGTATGGCTTGTTTTTTTTTTTACACCGAGGGTGGCTTGGTTTGGAAGAAGCAAGGAGGAGGAGGCGGTGGCCACAACCTTACTGCCAACCGTGCAAAATACGGAGCGAGTACGAATCGAAACGAATACGATAAAAAAATTAATCATATTATTGCAAGTCCTCAAACTAAACTTTACAAAACAACAATAAAGATAGATAACTTTATATTTTCTCAAAATATATCAACAATTTATTTTTTGTAGATAGTCCGAGTTCGAGCTACTGTAGTCTCCCCGTTGACCTTCTTTTTCAGATAGAATCCTCAATGAGTGGGCCGCCTGTGAAAGGACGGCGGAGGGTGGCATTTTTGTAAGCGGCCCCCTTGCCGTTGCCGTCCTCTAAGAGAGCGATTTTTTATTATTATTTCATATGAAATAGAATAAGGAAATATTCGACTGTTCGCTAAAAAAGAAAGTAAAATCATCGTATTGAAAAAGACCAAAATAGAAAGACCTTTTTCAATTTCAATGATTTATTTTTCGCTGAGGTTAGAGCCCGAGGAGGGCGTTTTTACCTCGAACATTTAAGTTAGGGAAACAACGTACAATTCCGCATAAATCATGTACATAGTTAAAAATAGAATTTACAAAAACATTTATGAAAATATAAGCATGTATAATTTATAAGGAAGACAACGCAACGGGACGACAAAGGAACTTTATAAATCAAAACGATACAATGCCATTATTTTTTAATTCGTGACACATACACCAGCACACACCAGTAGAATTTGTGTTCGTATGAAAAGATAGTTAAGAAGTCCCTTGTTAGCGACTTCTTCACTATCTTACTATCTTGTCATCCAATAAAGGCTGGCTCCAATTAGTTTTATATATCAAATCCTGCCTCTTGCCTTCCTACCTTTGTTGGTCTTCCTCCAGTCCATAGCCTCAATTGAAATTCTTTACCTGAAAAGGTTGATCTCGCTGAGGCTAACAACCCTTTGTGGTGAATATAGTGAAGATCAAGGAGACCGGCTTACTCGGGGAACAAGTCACTCGATATTTTATCAAGTGCCAGCTGGCCCCGATCAAAGAGAGATCTAAGTTGGCTTTCGAGTATGAGGGCCAAACCGATACCAACTGAGAAGACCCAGACTCAATTGAATTCAAAACCATATGTTTTCAGATGTACAAGGTCTTCTTGTCCGGGATAGTGGTCGATTACAGCCACAAGCTCCCTACAGCTTAATGTAGCCACCGCCTCCGGTAAGCAATTCTCATCCTCTTTTGTAGACATTCTGATCTTGAGAAAACAATCAATGATACCTTACTCTTGCAGGAAAACGCCTCAATAATCTCAAACCCTCCTGCAGTGCCTCAACAATCCCCTCGAAGCAGCCCAAGGCATAGCTAGCCGACTGGGGGCCCTTCAATTAGATCCCCTCAAAACAGAAAATGCCGACCAATCAGCCAACATCTACCGGCTGAGAAGAGGACAAAAATTTCGGATCGATGAATCCGATGAAGATGAAGATACGTCTCCAGGTGCAGGTGCACCTAAAAAACCAAGCACTGACATGTCCCAAGCTCCGAGCTCCACACAAGCCGCGTCCAGGCCCAAAAGAGCAGTTCCTAAATTTAGGATATCATCCAGGTAACCAATCAATTCCTGGCTCAGTATATTAAAATGCCTGTGATGAATGCTTGTTGGAAATGTTGCATGTAAACAATTGTGTATGTGTCATATTTTTGCAGAAAACCACAAGATATTAATCCTTTTTGTAAATCCGACACCATTGATAAGGATCGGTCGGACGCCGCCAAAAACCCTCCAACGATCGGGAGCCCCTGCGACCGATCGGGGCCGGACGATGGGTTGGCTGCCAATGATGAGCCCCGGACTGGTGATTTAACTGAACCAGTCTGTTAACGACCAAATTTGGTAACCAAATCCCCAAGTTTGAAGCAGAGATTGAAGCAGAATCGGAGGAAATGCATGATTTGCGAGAAACAGAGACTACGTCGGCTGAGTCCGAATCGGCTACGAAGTCAGTCGGCTGAGTCCGAGACGGAACAGGGTAACCGATAGCCGATTCCAATTCAAGACCAAAGATGGAATCAATCCCGAAGGAAAGCTTAAGAGATAATTCTTGGATTCGGTTTTGGAGGACGTTAAAATATTATCATCTATGGATAAAGTCCTACAACGGCAATTGTATCTTTAAGTTTTGTATAGTTTTCTTTATAGATAATGTCGGTTTGTTAAGAGATTTAATCTGTAATAGGAATCATGTCCGTTACGGACTCATTGTATATTCGGGTATAAATATGACCCGAGACCTTGTAGAAAATAACACACACATCAATACAATTTTGGCGCATCGCCAACCTTTTTGTTTTACGTTTTCTTGATGAGCTCTTACTTTACTCTCGAGCTGCATCGATTTCGATCTCCAGGGAAGGTAATTTCTTGTTACAAGTGGCTTGTATCATCAGGGTTAGTGCTTCCATTGTCATGATACTCTGATTCTAATGTTATAAACTGCTTAATTTATCATATGTGGCATATAATCTAGATCAACGTCTAGATCTATCTCGCAATCGGCTAGTATCTCTTTGAAGATAGCAACCAACAGAGCTAGATCCAGTCTTACTTGTTCTAATCATTTTTATGTATTACTACTGATAGATGTATTAGAATTGCCTTTTATATTGAGATCTTAATCTACTTAAATGTATTAAGCTCGGTATCAATCTGTTAGGTTATACTAACAGTCGATTGATCTTAGTTTAGCGCATTTGATTCAGATTAATATCTTTTTATAAAACATATCGGAGTACTAGCCGATTTACATTAGATCTGCGACATCAGCTAGGTTATGAATATATATAATTGTGATCCTAACGTACTTTTGGATCTAAGTGATTTATACTGTCTCGGTATGCTACAGATATATCCCAATCACTTAATCTAAACATTCTTTGGGATATCAATTGTATATTTATTGATACTCATAGTCGATCGAGTAAGATCTAACCCTAACCAAACGCCTATATTTTTGTTTCTTGTTGGCACGCCCGCTCAATCACCAAAGGCGACCAATTTTGGACCTGCACTGGAGTTAAGCAGACCTCCCAGGCCAGTGCGTGTAAAAAAATCACCAGCCAGGAGACCGCAAGCGCAAAGCACTCAGATCTAGGAGGGATTAATCCCAAAGGCCAAGAGCCCTCGAGTGGTGAAAACTCTGCTGGTGCTGCTGAAAAAACAAGTGTTGGTCCTTCAAAGGATTAAGCAGAGAAAGCACAAGGAGCTCCTCCAAAGAAACCTGATGTTATAACAGGTAAACCTCTCATATCTTGTCTAAATCGAGTATATCTTGCTTGACTTGTTAATCACTTCATGGCACAGATCCCATCATCGCCGAGCATGCGGAAGAAATCTTGTGGATTAAATTTGCTGAAGATTCTTCACCACCATTGAAGATCTCATGGCGCGATGCAGATGGGATTGCACACGACGTCATCCTCAACAAACAAAAAGAAGAAGAGAAATGCCATATGCTTGTTAAAAGCTTGAATGAATCCACCAAAATGCTAAATGTAAGTCTTGTACTTCTTTATTTGCTGAATTTGTCTTTGCATGATAACTCATAAATACTTATTCCATAATGAAGAGAATATGACGCCAATCTCAAGCCAAGTCTGAAACCTTGGAAAAGCTAGTGCTACACTTGGACACACTTAAAGGAGTCGAGCAACAACTCAAAAATTCCCAAGATGCGGCTAAGACCAAGGACACCCAGTTGATGGCCGAAATCAAGAGCTTGAGAGATGCCAATCTGGAACTCAAAGGAATACTTGGAGGTAATATCTAGTCTTGATTCATATAATAACAGTAAGTCACCTTTGCTATTTCTCACTGAGCCCTGTCTTCTGTAGCTAAAAGTACTAAAATAGCTTCCTTGAAGCGCAAGGCGGAGAAGAATAGAGAAATCATTGATGAGCTTAAGAAGGAGAAGGCAAAAGCCGAAGCTAACTTAGAAGGTAACTTCCATAATCCTTTTTATCATAGTCAATTCTGTCATTTGAGGCCAACATCTTTTATTTCCATGTATCCCAGCTCACAAGGACAAAATTGCAGATTTGGGACTCTAAAGATTGACTCTTTGCTTATGCTGCCATTTGTGTGGATGACAAATGGGACCATCTGTGTCTATGAATGTGGGTCCAGTGGCAAATCTGCAAACGGACAATGTTTCGAGTGGCAAATCTGCAAATCTCCCGCTCACAAGGTGAAGACCCATGCTCAATTTGAGATCTTTGCTAACAGACTGAAAAAAGCTGAAACTTTCAGGGATGCTATTGCCAATGGTGCAGCTGCCATCATAAACACTATCTTCCAAAACGGCCTTGGATCAAGCTCAAAAGATGCTGTTGATGTTTTTGACAAGCTGCGGAATGCTCCTGAGAAATACTTGAAGAATATCATCAAGCTGCAACTATGAGGGCCGGTCCAGCTTTAGCCATCACGAAATCACTTTACCCCCGAGTGGATATCAATGCAGTCGACGATGGCTTCGCTGAAGGTACCACTGATGAGCAGGCCATAGAATTAATTAATGAAGTCCAAGAAGTCGCTGAGAAGGTAGCTCGAGACATAGTAGACTGTTTCAGCAACTAAACATCATGTTTAAACTTTAACTCTGTAAAATATATTCCTCTTGCAAATGTATGTGATATTTATCTTGCTTATAATTCTTGTTCCGACTGTCATGATCAACTTAAGCAAAGAATAAGAACTTCACCCACAAGAATAGAGCCTAAAACTCGATCAAGTAGGCAAAAGTTTATGCTTAATGATATCATTTAGTCAAGAACAATTGTAACCAATGAAAAAATATTGAAGAAGCAGCACTAAGCTCCATGATTATTATTGATAGCCCCCGACTGGCAACTCAAGAAGGTAACTTACTTGACGTCAGCAGTTGAGAAAAGATAGTATACATGATAATAATAATAATTTAAGAGTAAAAACAACGTAAATGCTTAACGTTCTAAGAATTTTTGACATCTGACCCATCTTCACGCTTTAGTCAATAAGCCCCCGGGCGAGTAACTTTTGAAACAATAAAAGGCCCTTCCCATAGGGGAAACAACTTATGCCTATTTTTGGTTGTCTGAATCTTCCTGAGAGCCAAATCCCCAACAATGAACTCTCTTGAACGAACATTATGATTGTGGTAACGCCGAAGACCTTGAAGGTATCTAGCCGACTAGATACAAGCAATGTCACGGGCTTCTTCCAGTCGGTTCAAATCA
The DNA here is from genome assembly GCA_019925245.2 of Oryza australiensis. Taxonomy (NCBI): domain Eukaryota; kingdom Viridiplantae; phylum Streptophyta; class Magnoliopsida; order Poales; family Poaceae; genus Oryza; species Oryza australiensis. The sequence goes on along the minus strand of JAIFGZ020000278.1, from coordinate 2,627,354 downwards.
TCAACACGCATGTTATCGTTCCGTTGCTCGTCAAAATTGTGTACTCGAAGATATTCATACTCCATCTCGCTCGGTAACATTGCTTTAGCCTGATACACCAAAAAGAAAGGAGTCTGACCGGTAGCCCTGTTTGGCGTTGTGCGAAGTGACCATAACACCGAGGGTAACTCTACAACCCAGCGGCCGGCATAAGGACATAATCTATCGAAAACACGGGTTTTGACACCATGAAGAACCATCTCATTAGCGCACTCGACTTGACCATTGCTCATTGGGTATGCAACTGACGCGTAGAAAATCTTGATTCCAAAGTCTTCACAAAAATCCTTGAAAACACCACCAGTGGACTGAGTCCCATTGTCAGTAATAATCCTATTGGTAACACCAAGTATGTGCACAATGTTGAGGACGAAATCACTAGCTTTATATGTCATGATCGTTGCAACTGGCTTGGCTTCAATCCACTTGGTGAATTTATCAACAGCAACAAACAAGTGCATAAAACCACTTGGCGCTGTCTTGAATGGACCAACCATATCAAGTCCCCATACCACAAACGACCATGAAAGGGGAATGGTTTGCAACTCATGAGTAGGGACATGAATCTGTCTAGCAAAAAACTGACAGCCCTTACAGGTCCGAACAACCTTTTTCGCGTCAGTAACAGCAGTCGGCCAGAAGAAACCCTACCAATACGCTTTGCCAACCAAAGTGTGTGTTGCGGCATGACTGCCGCATATCCCCGAGTGGATATCTTACAATAATTGTTGTCCTTCCTTAGTCGGAATACACCTAAGTAACATGTTAGATGGACTGTGTTTATAGAGTTCTCCTTCCAAAAACGTGTAAACTTCTCTTCAAATTTACTATAATCGGTTGTGCTCTGTCGATATGTAATGGCCGATATATATTATATCGCCCTTAGTCATTTTATTCTTGTCACAATCGGTTCTGTTTCTATCGATGTATGATGGCCGATCTAGAGTGGTGTCATCCTTGAATTATAATTTTATCAATGATCGGTCGACATTGTAAAATTAAGGGGGCATATATATACAATACATACACAAGTGAAAATTTTTGAGGATTTTGAAAATTTTCAAGACAAGATAGGTCGCAGAAATCGACATAAGGATATATTACAAGGCATGAAGCTAGAGTTTGCAAAGTTTGCTGACACGAAAGAATATGTTACAAGTGTTATGAGTTAGAAGTCCTAGCTCTATTACAAATCGGCTCAGTTGCCGGTTAGATCATTGATGGCTGATACAACGCGTTGCCTAATCTGCTCAATCTCATCTATTATTTGGGCGTCGGCTGTATCGGTCTCTGGAATTGTCTTCAGTGATTTCCTCAGATCTCCCAGATACATGCTACCAGTTGGTAGTAGGACCACAGCTTGGACCGCAGAACAAAAAACTTTTCCAACCACAAGAAGGTTGTGTGTTCCCTGGGACCTACTGGGCTGGTATTAGAGATAGTATCAGGGTTTCAGCCGATCTTACCTCGTTTAGTTATCTTGTTTCTTATATGTTTACTTGATATGCTGAATCTGCCCTTTATATTAAGATCTCACTATGATTAAATACATTAAGTCTGTTATCATTTTGTTGGAACATCCTAACATTTGATTGACTCATGTTTAATATATTTAATCTATATTGATATCTTAGCATAAAGTGGTATCGGAGTATTAGCCGATACGCGTTAGATCTATTACATCGGCTATGCTATAAATATATGTAATTTCTATTTTAAAGTACTTTTAGATCTAAGTGATTTATACTGTCTTGGCACACTGTCGATCTATCCCAGTCACTTGGTTTAAACATATTTTGAGACATAATTATGTGTTATTGATATCTACAGCCGATCAAGTAGATCTAATTTTCCCCTTGCTTTATTCTTCGATGCTGATACCATGCGGACTACATTGGCTTACTATTAAACGATACGTTATCGGCCATTAGCCGATTGGCTATTGACTTAATCTTGTTTTATTTCTTTAGTTTCTTATTGGTTGCAGGATCAAACCAACTGGCATGCCTACGAACCTCAAAAGTAAGATTTAGGACCTGCACTAGATTTAAGCAGATCTCTCAGGCCAGTGCGTGAATTTTTATCATCAACAGTGTCGAGGTCGTCCATGGAACCGAACGAGAGGCAGCGCAATGAGAAGAAGAGGCCCGTGGGGTCAAGCAGCACGGCGTGACGGACCATGAGGTAGCGTGGCTCCTCCTCGAGGCATGCCATGGCGAGCTGCATTGCAACCCCGACGCGGCTCATGATGGAGGAGGAAGAGGCCCTTGCGCCCGTGTCGTGCGCCAGGTGCTCAATCATGACGTCCACCATGGCGAGGTACTCCACGACCTCGTCCTCGGTGGCCTCAAAGACGAGCACCTCTTGGGTGTCGTCCTAGAGCTGGATGAGCTGCTCGACGGCATCGAAGGTCGCAATCGAGATCTCAGCGGCTCGGCCGTCACCCTTCTCCCCGTCCATCATTGGCCGCTATCGTCGAGCAGCAGCAAGGGAAAGAGAGCGGGAAGGCCTTGGGAGCATGGCGTCGCCTTCCCCTTGCCTCTCCTTCCTTCTTGTTCACCATGCCGACGCCGTCGTCAGGGTCTGTGAAGACGAGGAGGGCTATCTTCGACGGCTACCGCGCCTGCTCCTTCTCAAGATCGACGAGAGAGGGGGGATTGGCGTGGGATGCCACACTGGTCTGGAGCTCGACGGAGTTTCTCTGTTGACGAGCTTCGCCGCCTCCGCCCGTCACCGGCCTTCTCCTCTCCATGGCGCATCGTCTCCCACGACACCGATAGGGCTGGCGCCGAGCACGCTGGCTCCCGTGGACTCGTGGTGTGGATGGTGGATGGAGTGACCCGGTTTTGTTAGATAATCTGGTTTTTAGTTCAGGGACGATTTTGTAACTTGATGGCAAAATGATGGACCTGAGGTGAAATTTTTCGTTCTGGCATCGAGCGTTCATGGCCTTGTGGGCTCCTTATAAGGCCGAAGCTAAAAGGCCCATAAAATGTAGAGCCTTTCTACATTTGAGCCCATTAATCTGCCTCATGAGGAAACGACTCTTGATCAATGCTTGAGTTTGTTGGGCTTTTACTCTCTCCCAATTATGCAGAGAAATGTGGGCCCAAATGCAGTAGGCCTTGTCACCTTAACTGTCCTGTTCATGCTAATTTTTCAATTTTTAGGCTAATCCTCCTCTTCCCTCACCGAAAGTCGCTTAATCAGTTATAGTTGGCCAAATGGGCCTGGCCCATTGGGCCGACCGGGCCCAGCCCAAAAAAGCATGGCCCTAGCCGGCCCGCATGACTGGGATGTGCACGTGCCTGCCGGCCGGAGCGTGCCGTGCAGGCCGGGCAACCAGCCCATAGTGCCGGCACGGGCACGACCCATTCCAACAGGCGGCACGGCGTCGGCATGGTCGTTTGATCGCCTAGGGTTTTTTCTAAGCCGTTGGATCGCTGATTGGATTGGGGTATATAAGGCAACGCCGCGCCGCCCCCGCTCCACACACCCGAAAACCCTATATCATTTGCCCCCTCGGCTGTCGAATCACGATCTGGATCTTTCTCCTCCTCTCTCTCCCCGAAAACCCTAGCTTCTCGCTGTACGCCGATCGTCGGCCGGCCGGAGGGCTTCCGGTGGCTAGCTGGTGTCTGGTGGAGCGCCTCTGTCCTCTCCTTTCTCTATCTTCTTGGCTTGCTCTCCTCTGGTGGCTGGTTGAGCGTCGGCACCGCTCGACTCTCCCGCTGTTTCGACTCACCCTCCTTTCTTCTTCTCCAGATCCGGTGGCCTCTTGAGCCACCGGTGACCTGCACGAGCACACGACATATCACTATAACCCCCTCTTCTTGATCTCGTATCATCCATGTAGGCTAGTCCTTGCCTTGTTGTCCTCCTATTTGTTTTCGTCCTCATCTTTGTCTCCCTCAACTTCACCGCCGTGTCAAATCCCCTCTGGTGCTCCGGAGTCAAATCCATTGAGGAACCGAAGGTGCGGATCCGGGTGTCGTCCACGTCGGCGGCGGCAGCGACTGCGGTGCTCTGGCTGCAAAGGTTGGTAACCCTAACCCTAACAACTTGAACCCTCTCTTCTCTGATCTCTCTCTTTCTTTTCTTGTCTAACTTTCTTTCCTTTCTTTCTTGTGTTGTGTGCTAGCTGTTGAGGAACCCAGTTGCCCCCGTGACCGTGTGACGATGTCCGTCTCCGACGATGACACAGTTGAGGTCGGCGGCAATGATGAGAGGCGGATGTCTGGGATGGCCAGAGATGATGAGGAGGACGACATGCGCGAGGACGCTGAGAAGCTCTTCAGCCGTAGCACGCAAGCTCTCATTGATGTCGGCGATGGTCAAGAAGGCGGGGCTGCAAACGATGAGGAGGACGAGAACAACGCCAAGCGCTCTCGTCCCTCTACCTCGGCAGTGTGGCAAGATTTTGAGAAAATCTTCAAGTCGGTAAATGGTAAGAACGTGAGGTACGCAGCTAAGTGCATTCATTGCTCTAAGCAATATTCTGCTCTCTCTAGTGGTGGCACTGGGCATCTCACCCAGCATAGGGATAAATGTCCCAGCGGCGTGAAAAAAATCGTATGTCTCAGTCTCAAATCTCTTTTAATCCTGATGGTAGTATGCACAATTGGGAGTATTGTCCTGTTGTTGCTTGTAGAGAACTTGTTCGATTATTTGCTAGACTTGATGTTCCTATCTGTTGGTGAAACTGATGCATTTGAGAACTATATTAGGACTGTTCATAACTCTAAATTTGTCTCTATATCTAGACAGACCACCACTAGAGATATTCAGAAATTTTTTACTAATGCTAAAGCTAAGCTTGTTGATTCTTTTAGCAATGGTGATGTTAATTATGTTTGTCTCACTTCTGATATCTGGTCTGGTAATGCAAAAGAGGACTATCTTAGTGTAATTGCACATTATATTAACTCTGATTGGCAGTTAGAGAAGAGGGTATTTGGTCTTAGGCTAATTGATGTGTCCCATAGTGGACAAAATATTGCTGATCGTGTTGCATCTGTTCTGAGTGATTATGGCTTGTCTGATAAAGTGTTTGTCATTACTTTAGACAATGCATCCTCTAATGCTTCTGCCATGCAAAGACTTAGACCTTTACTGTGTACATATTTTGGTAGTGATGTCACTGTTGATGATTATGATGCCTCTAGTTCTAACTCACTGTTATTGCATCAAAGATGTGCATTCCATATTATCAATCTTATTGTTAAGGAAGCTCTTACTTCTCTTAAGCCATTGATTGAAACATTTAAAAGTGCTATCTCATTTCTTAATTTATCCAATCAGAGGATTGCTGCATATACAAGTTATTGCATTGCCACTGGTGCTAGGCCTAGAAAATTTCAGCTTGACATGGATGTTAGGTGAAATTCTACTTATCTCATGCTTAAACATTTGTTTCCTCATAAGCAACCATTTAATACTTTCATCCATGCTCAGTATCCTAGGATTGAAGGTTCTTAGTTGCTTTTAACTTATGAACATTGGGCTATGGCTGATTAAGTCTTATCTTTTCTTGAATTATTTTATGATGCTACTGTTGCATTGTCTGGTGTGTACTATCCTACATCTCCACTTATGATTCATTATCTAGTTAAGATTGTTATACACCTAAAAAACTATGCTAATGACACTCACATTAGGTCTATGGTTCAACATATGATTGATAAGTATAATAAATACTAGAGGGACATTCCTTTGCCATATTCATTTGCATTCATCTTGGACCCTAGAGCTAAAATAAAAGGTTTTACTAGGGTGCTTAGGAGGTTGGGTTCTCTCACCAGTATAGATTACAGTGCATACTTGATTAGCACTAGAGCTAAACTTACAGAAGTTTACAACAAATATAAGGATAAGTATGGCTCCATTAGGTTGAGGAGGCCTGCCCCTCCTAATCTATCTGGTAGAAAAAGGTCTGGATAGGATGAAATTTATGATGATGATGATGATTGTGTTGGGTCTTTAGGTCTTCATCCTTTAGCTGCTACTCTTAGTACATCTGCAACTGCCCTGATGCAGGCTGCAAATTCTTCAGCCTCTAATGCTTCTGAACTTGTATCCTACTTGGATTGTGACACTGTCAACCAGCTAACTGATGATTTCAACATCCTTAGCTGGTGGCATCAACACAAGCTCATATATCCATTACTTTCAATCATGGCTAAAGATATTTTAACTGTGTCCGTGTCTATCATTTCTTCAGAATCTATTTTTAGTATGACTGGCAGGATCATTGAGAAGAGAAGGAGGAGGCTAAAACCTGAAATGATGGAGATGCTTACATGCATCAAGGAATGAGAGGCAGCTGAAGCAAGGCTACAACAAATGGAGGACAAGGAGCTTGAACAATCTTTTGAAGACCTATATCTTGATTAGCACTTTCATCCATCTTAGATCTCTCTTAATATTCCGCTGTCTCTGTAATGGGACTGTAATATGGATATTGAAGTACTGGACAGACATTGAAACTTATATTAATTTAAGGAGCTTGATTGTACTCTTTTCCTGTCTAGAATTTTTTTCTTACAAGGGTGAGTTTTACCTAGACATGTTTTCTTACAACCATTGCACAAGCTCCATTTAACTTATCTGATTTGTAAAGTTTGTGAGCATCTATGAAGTTTGATTGAGATGATCTGATCTGATATGTGAAGTTTGACATATATGTGAAGTATATATGTGAAATTCTGATATATATATATATGTGAATTTTTGTTAAGTATATATGTTAAGTTCTGATATATTTCAGAACTATTTGACTTTGAAGTTATGATATATAGTGTTTTTAATAGTTGTGAACAATCTGATGTGTAATTATGATCTGAAGTTTGATCTGATATATAGTGTATTTTGACTTTGATTTGAAGTTTGATCTGAAGTTTGATCTAAACTCTGAAGTTTGATATGAAATCTTAATGCCAGTGTCGACACTGACACTGACATGACGTCGTGCCTAATGGTTCGACACGGCACGGTTCGGTTTTGAGGGTTTAGTGTCGTGCTTGGGCCTGGGCCTTGGCACGGCGGCACTACACGACACGGCGCGGCTTATCCATCGTGCCTAACCGTGTCGTGCCTAGTCGTGCTTGTGCTAGTGTCGTGCCGGGCGGTCCATTTGGCCAACTATATAATCATCATGGCATCCACTGTGACATTTATGCTGAATCAGCTTGATTCCTGCCGAATTTCCTATAGGTCAAGAACTTGAGACCCGTGTTATTTTAATTTTCTGGAGTCTGTGAGTTCTTATCACTTTTTGTTTATTGAGTTGCAGAGTGAACAGTAAAGAATCTGCAAGTGATGCATCAAAATCGTAGTGAACTGCCAAAATTTTCTCATAGTTAACGCTGGTGATTAACCAACCAACCATCTAAATTTTACCAACAATTTCTTATCATCAGTCACAAGATCCTGCAAATTCAGAAAAATGAACGGGCAATGCAGAGATAATCATCCTCCTCCCCGCGTGTCAACTTTTCCTCTCATTTGATCCACTCTTCTGTAGAGCAGGGAGCGCAGTAGAACATCATCATCTGATCAGTACTAGTGAACAGATTAACATGACGCCTAACATCAGGCTGTGTTACTGAAGAAATGCTGATAACTTTGGGTGAATAACCATATGTTGAACTGTTTAACCGTTCTTCTGCTACTAAAATATACACAACGTTCTACCTTATGCACGTAGTAATAAAGGAATACATTGTGGCATATTCACTACTGGAAAGCCCTTAATTGCTGAGTGTTTTACTGTTTGCCAAGAGTTTTTCTTCGGGCACTTGACGAAATATACGTTTAGCGAGAGTGTTCTCGGCAAACAAAAACACTCGACAAAATATGATGTTTGCCGAGTGTTTACACTCGGCGAAAAAAAACGCTCGGTATATATTACATTTTGCCGAGAGCCCTCCTCATGCACTTGGTAAAAGGTTAATTTTGCCGAGTGTCAATTCGAGACACTCGACAAAAATGTAACGGCCGTCACCGAACGACCGAAACGACGTTTCCTCAAGGTCTTTGCCGAGTGCAAGGTCTGGACACTCGGCAAAATTTTCACTTTGCCGAGTGTCTACCCAAAGCTCTCGATAAAAAGGCAATTTTGCCGAGTGCTTTCCACGGCACTCGGCAAAAATTTTAAAATTTTTTCTCCCCCACTCTCCAAACTTTCTCTAATATGTAAATACAACATGACAGTCATAATTATAAAATTTGGTATTTTTTAAATTTGTTTTGCTATATATATTTGATTTATTTTATTTTCATAAATTTTTTGTCAAGTCTTAAATTTGAACTGCAAGTGATAAAAAAATAGAATGAAATAAGTGGAAAAATTATATTTGATGTTATTTAGACCCGTTTGAGTCATCATCTTCAAAATGAGATTAAATTAAAAAAATTTTCTTCACGGAACATGACTAGGAACCTATTCACCAAATGATTTCAAAAATATAAAAATAGCAAAAGAAGTCAAAAAATTATGAAAATTGTTTGAATGTCATGATATTATACGTCAAGGCTCTGATAAAAAATTGAGAAGGTTTTGAATATTTTATCAGGTACGACGTTCACAAAACCGAGGATTATCCAAAGAAGATTATAAGTGTTGAGAGTATAAGTTAGATTTGGAGAGAAAGTGATGGGCGAATTGTCGTTTGATTTCAAAAATTATTCCATAGGCAATAATTAGCTTATATTAGTTTATGGAAAAATTTGGTAATTTTTTGAATCAGTTTGATAATTTTTAAATAATTAGAAGCATAAAAATGTAATTTTTTTTGTCGAGAGTAGCACTCGGCAAAGGAAATACACACGGGAATTTTTTTTAAAAAAACCCAGAGGAATACAAACCCATAATTTGTGGAGATTATGGCAATCGGATACCCTCAGGGCAAGCTTGTCCGACTGATAATAGGGATAGGTTACGCCTAAGGATTATGTAAACAGGCTATGACTTGGGTGTTACGTTGCCGATGAGATAAGGCAACGGCTCATAATCATAGTTTGGTAAGATTGAGGAGACCGACTTAGAATATGATAGAGTTTTCGACTTGTAAGTCCACCCTCCAAGACTATATAAGGGGGTAAGGGGCGTCCCTTGAGGGATATGTTAGATGAGATATGCGATACACAAGATCAAGAAATCAATAAAGACACTCGGCGGATCGAATCCCCGAAACAGGAGTAGGGTATTACCTCACGAGAGGGCCTGAACCTGTCTAAACCCTTTTTTCCCACTTAACTCATCGTGTTTGGCAACTTGACTGCACCCCCAATTTCTATTGCCGAAACCAAGTTTCGATAGTTGGCATGCCAGATAGGGGCTCGCGCATCAAGACTTCTTCTTCACCTCGCCAACAAGCGCGATGGGATCTTCATCAGGCATCGACGACTTCACCGCCGATAGATTCGGCAAGCTCTCCTTCCTCGACTCGGATTCGGACCAGTCGGGAGGGAAAATCCGCCTGGCGCCATTCGTGCTACCAAACGACGCCGAGATCTACTGCAACTTTCTGACTTTCGGGTTGGGAGCCATCCACTTGGAAGGAGAAACCCTCTCAACGCCATTTGGATTACCAAACACCGCTAAGACCTACTGCAAAATCCTGACTTCTGAGTCGGAACCTATCCGTCTGGAAGGAGAAAATCACTCGGCGCCGTATGGGTTACCGAACGCCGCAAAGATCTATTGGAGTCCCCTTTCTTTCAAGTTGGAGCTGATCTACTCGGAAGAACCCTCGTCATCAGGCTACGACCCGGAATGGAACGATCCAGATTCAAGCAATCCGAGCTCAAGGGAAGTCGCCGTCCTCCTCCAACCGCTTGGGTCATGCTCATCAACGGAGCTCAACTAGTACCTCGGTTCTTCAGATTTCGACGACCTCTACGACATCTCCACGGACGAGGCCAACGACTCCGACTTCGACAAGGATTACGAGCCAAAGTTCTTCAACATCCTCATGGCTGAGGTGGCCGAGACCGACTTGGCCATGGCCGTAGGGTTGCAGAAGAAGAACAAGAGAGGCTTGAGCAAGAGCGCAAGCTTGTGGAGGAGGAGAATAGGCGCAAGGAAGAAGCCGACAGGAGGAAGCGAGACTTGAGGGCGACTGGGCGATCTGCTCGAGAGGCCATACTTCAGACACGAGTCGATAACACCAACATCTTCTAGACGCCTCAACAGAATGCCGTTGTCGCCCTCACCCTCCTCGACACTGTTATCGAAGCGGCACCCGCTACGGTAACACCAATCCTGGACAAGATCAAGACCATCGTCGTGGCTACAGCCAACTGCTCTTCCTCCACCTCAGCACGTAGACCGACTGAATCCGTCGCTGAAACGCCTGACGGAAGCAGACTTCCACCGCTACGGTCGAAGGACTACAGGAGGCCCGAGCAAACCAAGACGGCCGTTAGGTCAAGAGACCCCCGCCATCAAGAACAATCGGCTGACTCTCGTGAAAGGGGACATGGACGACCACCTGTCCACGATCGGATCCATCGCAGCTATAACTCCAACTACCGTAGCAGCCAGCAAAGAACCCCGCTAGGTGATCTGCGGGAAGTCCTCGACCGGCACCATCGGGAGCGTGAGCAGCGTTCCTATGAAGAGAAGGAGATCGCCCGACTACAACGATGACGCAGTGCCTGCGTTCACTCGGGACCTGCATCAAGTGGATTGGTCGAGTGGTTTCAAGCCCACAGGAATCGAGAAGTACGACGGAAAGACCAACCCCGAGTCGTGACTGACCGTGTACACCCTCGTCATCTGCGCAGCAGGAGGAGACAGCAAGGCCATGGCCAACTACTTGCATGTCGCCCTCGTTGACTCAGCTAGAAACTGGCTCACGAGCTTGCCAAGAGGCTCGATTAGCTTGTGGAGTGAGCTCCGGGACCACTTCATCGCCAATTTCCAGGGTACTTTCGAAAGACCTAGGACCCACTTCGATCTCTACAACGTCATCCAGAAACTAGACGAGCCGCTGAAAAACTACATCCTGCGCTTCTCAGAGAAGCGGAACAAGATCCCCAACATCACAGACGACATCATAATAGCCACCTTCCAGAAGGGAGTCCGTGATGAGTTGCTGATCGAAAAATTTGGGCGTAAGCCATCGAAGACGGTAAAACAAATGTTTGAGACAGCGAACTCCTACGCAAAATCCAATGACGCAATCAAGGCGGCACGACAAGATCAGCATGACAAAAGGGACGACAAGCAGTCGGGAGGCAGCCGACATCCTAAGAAGGACAACGGCAATAACAATCACGGCCAGAAAGATCGCAAGCGTCGGCCCGAGGATCTGGTTGCTACAACGTCCAACTCCCAACGATGTCCCTGGGTTGCAGCTTACGACACGATCATGAACGCTCAGTGCACGCATCATCCACATCACAAGCATGCGGCCAAGGATTGCTTCATCTACAAGCAGTTCGCCGAACAATACGCGGCACAACTAAACAAGAAGCCGACTGATGAAGCTGGCCCATCAGGAACCAAGAAGGACAACCCAACTGGCAACTCAGAGCCTTTTCAAGACCCCGTGGGCGAGCTAAATCATATTTTCGGGGGGCCGCAGGCTTATGAGTCCAAGAGGATGCAAAAGCTGACTGACCGCGAGGTCAACGCGACACAACCTGAACTCCCACAATATCTACGATGGTCGGAGGTGGCCATCACGTTCAACCGCTCGGATCACCCTGACCGAGTAGTTCACCCGGGGCGGTATCCCCTGGTACTAGACCCAGTGGTCCGAAACATAAAGCTCAAGCGTATCCTCATCGACGGGGGCAGCCCCCTCAATATTCTATTCGCCAAGACGCTGGACGAGATGCAGATCCCAAGATCCGAGTTGAAGCCAAGTTCAGCCCCCTTCCACGGAGTTATCCCGAGGCTGTCATCTATGCCACTCGGGCACATTACCCTTTTAGTCACCTTCGGAGTTTGGGAGAACTTCCGGACGGAGAACATCACATTTGAGGTGGCCGACTTCGAAACGGCCTACCACGCAATCATCGAAAGGCCAGCGCTCGCCAAGTTCATGGTGATACCACACTACACCTACCTCTGCATGAAGATGTCTGGCCCCAACGGTGTCATCACCCTGCGCAGCGACGTCAAACAAGCCTTCACCTGCGACAAAGAAAGCTGCGATATGGCCCAATCTCGTGAGAGATCACACGGCCAGGAAGAAATCCAGCTGGCTGCATCAACATCCGAAGAAGGTGAAATCCCCACGAAGAAGACAGCCAAGTCGGGACAAGGCGACGCCAAAACTAAGAAAATCTACCTTGATCCAGCTGATCCTTCCAAAACCACTGTAATCGGCGCCAAGCTAGATCCTAAATAGGAAAGCACGCTCGTCACCTTCCTCCAAAATAATAAAGATGTTTTTGCCTGGAAACCATCTGACATGCCGGGTATTCCTAGGGAGGTGATCGAGCACTCTTTACACGTCAAAGATGACGCGAAACCGATTAAACAGCGACTACGCGGTTTTGCTCAGGATCGAAAAGATGCCATCAAGGAAGAACTTACGAAACTCTTAGCCGCCGGGTTCATCAAAGAGGTTTACCATCCCGACTGGCTGGCTAACCCGGTCTTGGTTCGGAAGAAGACAGGGCAATGGCGCATGTGCGTCGACTACACCGATCTCAACAAAGCTTGCCCCAAGGATCCCTTCGGACTGCCTTGTATCGACCAAGTTATGGATTCAATAGCCGGCTGCCAGCTCCTAAGTTTTCTGGATTGCTACTCGGGCTACCATCAGATCAGCTTGAATGAGTCCGACTGCATCAAAACATCATTTATCACACCGTTTGGAGCTTACTGCTACATCACGATGCCCTTCTGCCTGAAGAATGCCGAAGCCACGTATCAGCGCATGATCCAGAGATGCTTTCAGACGCAGATCGGGAGAAACGTAGAAGCTTACATCGATGATGTCGTCATCAAGACCAAGCGGAAGGAAGACCTGATCGTCGACTTAGAGGAAACCTTCGCAAACATACGGGCCTTCAGAATGAAGTTGAACCCGGAAAAATGCACCTTCGATGTGCCATCAGGCAAACTACTCAGCTTCATGGTCTCTCATCGTGGCATCGAAGCAAACCCAGAGAAAATCAACGCTATCTTGAACATGAAGCCCCCGAGTACCCAGAAAGACGTCCAAAAGCTCACTGGTTGCATGGCGATGCTAAGCCGATTCATCTCCAGACTCGGCGAACGAGGTATGCCTTTCTTCAGGTTGCTAAAGAAGACCGACGACTTCCAATGGACCACGAAAGCCCATAAAGCCTTTGGAGACTTCAAAGAGTTTCTCACGACGTCGCCCGTCCTGGCCTCACCTCAGCCTCAGGAACCCTTGTTGCTCTATGTCTCAGCAACTCATCAGGTCGTCAGCACAGTCCTCATCGTTGAGCGTGAGGAAGAAGGACAAGCCCAGAAGATCCAAAGGCCAATCTACTTTGTTAGCGAAGTGATGGCAGGAGCCAAAATTCGCTACCCCTAGGTACAAAAATTATTATATGGTGTTCTGATAACCACGAGGAAGTTGGCACACTATTTTCAGGGGCACTCGGTCACTGTCGTCACCTCCTTCCCACTCGGCGATGTCATCCATAACTGGGAGGCTACTGGACGCATCGCAAAGTGGGCCCTGGAACTAATGCCGCTGGACTTAACCTTCAAGGCTAAGACGTCTATCAAATCTCAAGCCCTGGCGGACTTCCTAGCCGAGTGGACCAAGCGACAAGAAGATGTACCAAGGGAAGACCTACAATACTGGACCATGCACTTTGACGGATCCAAGAGGATCACTGGTTTGGGAGCAGGAGTCGTGCTGATTTCCTCGACTGGGGAAAGGTTACGATATGTCCTTCATATTCATTTCCCCGCCTCACACAATATCGCCGAGTACGAAGCTTTGCTCCATGGTCTACGACTCGCCGGGTCACTCGGGATACGACGGATGATTGTGCGAGGAGATTCCCAGCTGGTAGTTAATCAAGTAATGAAAGACTGGTCCTGCTTAAACGAAACTATGGAGGCCTATCGACAAGAAGTTCGCAAACTTGAGGACAAGTTTGATGGATTGGAGCTATCCCACGTCTTGAGGCAAAACAATGAGGCAGTAGACGAGCTGGCACAATTCGGGTCCAAGCGAGAAGCAGCCCCGACAGACGTCTTCGTAGAACATCTTTACAAGCCGACTGTTGCCGCCACACCGACCCCTAATGAGGAAGCTACAAACCAGGTTGCCATGCTTGACGCCGACTGGAGGACTCCACTCATCAAGTTTCTGACTCAGCAAGAGCTGCCGGAAGACCGGGATGAGGCGGAACGAATTCGACGTCGCTGTCAGGGCTACGTCATGGTTGATTCTACACTATACAAGAGAAGCCCTTCTGGAGTTCTGATGAGATGCGTCACGCCCGAAGAGGGACGACAACTACTGCAAGACATCCACTCGGGCGTATGCGGCAGTCACGCTACAGCACGCACCTTGGTGGGCAAAGTTTACAGACAAGGCTTCTTCTGGCTCACAGCGGTCTCCGATGCTGACAAGGTGGTTCGCACATGTGAAGGTTGCCAGTTCTTTGCCCGGCAAAGCCATGTTCCAGCCCAAGAGCTATAAACGATTCCATTATCATGGCCGTTCGTGGTTTGGGTCCTGGATATGGTCGGTCCTTTCAAGAAGGCTCCAGGAGGATTCACACATCTGTTTGTCGCAATCAATAAGTTTTCGAAGTGGATCGAGGCTAAGACGGTTGCTACGATCACCGTTGATAAGGCACGAGACTTCATCCTCAACATCGTGCACCGGTTTGGTATCCCAAAAAGAATTATAACTGACAACGGGACTCAATTCACTGGAGGCGTTTTCAAGGAATTCTATGAAGATTTCGGCATCAAAATCTGCTACGCATCGGTGGCGCACCCTAAAAGCAATGGGCAAGTTGAGCGCGCCAATGGCATGGTTCTTCAAGGCATCAAGGCCCGAGTGTTTGACAGGCTAAATCCTTATGTCGGCAGATGGGTTCAAGAGTTGCCTTCGGTTTTATGATCATTACGGACTACACCCAGTCGGGCCACGGGTCAATCTCCTTTCTTCTTGGTTTATGGAGCAGAAGCAATGCTGCCGAGTGAGATGGAGTATGAATCTCTTTGAGTTCGCAGCTTTAACGATGAGCGTTCTGATCAAGACAGAGTTGATGACTTAACCCGACTGGAGGAGGCCCATGAAGCAGCCTTGATCCAGTCGGCAAGGTATCTTCAAGGACTTCAACGCTACCATAATCGCAACGTTCAGGCGCGAGCTTTCATCGTCAGTGATATGGTTTTGCGCAAAGTTTAGACCACCAAGGATCGTCATAAATTATCTCCATTATGGGAAGGACCTTACATAATTGCTGAGGTGACTCGGCCAGCCGCAGTAGAAGAAAGAGGTGAAGACGACGATCTCACCAGTGTTTGGGGGTGGGGAATTCTTCACCGGCCGCAGGATGCCAGTCGATGATTTCCTTGGGTGGAAGAACTCCGTTCTTCACCATCTCCTGGAGTGTGGATTCCTTCACATCCGAGGTCGCCCATTGCTCAAAAGGGGATCTCTGTCTTTCCCGCCATGGATGCGCTCAGAGAGGGAGTGGATCTAGTGCGGAAGATGGGACTTTTTTGAGGAAATATGGGGAGCTGGATGCGGGTGATGAGCTGCGGTGGAAGCTTGAATCCTTGGATGGATGGATTTGAGCAAGCGCGAGTTTAGGGTTTCTGTGAAGAGCCTGTGAACAGGAGCACGAAAGAGGAATTTTGGGAAGACGAAGTGGCGGGGATGACCTCGATGCTTTGATAAAAACTAAGGGTTTTGCTAAGTTCTCTTGTGAGTGGGCCGAGCCCATGAGAGACTTGTGGCCCAACTAAGGTGTGGCTTGACGCGTGTCCTTAGAGACTTAAGCGGATGGGCTTAAGCAGATTTGCTCTGGCAATACGCACGTGTCTAATTGCCCAATACCTTTAAAATCCTTTCATACCACGGTTTGCGCAATTCCATGAGGAGTTGGCACGATGCAACTTGAAAGGTGACTAACAGTTAAGTTTTTCATGGCTATCCTGATGAGAGGGACTGTTTGGTTTTTTAAAGCATTTTGACTAAATGATTATGTCAATGCTATTTTGCCACCTTGGTGAGCTCTTTTTTATTAAGACCGATATTATGGCAGGAGCTATTTATTATTTTTGTCATATTTTTTAGATGACTGAAAAATTTGTGTTGAGTTTAATAACTCAGTGTATTCACCCATGAGGGTTGATTGAGCTATTTGTTCCGAGATGACTCGGGTAAATTGACTCGGATAAGCATGAGCTTGCCGAGTGCTTGGATTCATTACACACTATGCCTTAATTATCAGGTTATGTGTTATATGATCTTTTATAAACGTTTTTAGCTTGAGCTAGGTGTTTATCCTCCGCGATTCCCTTGGTTGTTGGCGATGGCTTGAAGCAACTGGGTTTGCAAGGCCATGACTTCCGCTAAGGTGGAGGGATTGGGCTCTGGTGGGTTCTCGTTGGAGGTTGAAGCTCTGCGACGGTGCGCCATCTGAAGAAGGTAGATGAGTTAAGAGATTGAACCTACTAAGGTCATGGTTTCTAAGTGACTTTCTCTTCAAATTGTTTTTTAAGTGATCTTTGAACAGAGCAAGCATGGTAGAATAGACTCATTCATAACATACCATAAAACATTACATAGGTCCATAGTTAATACATCCATGGGGATACAACAGACTGCACATACGCAGTCCCACACGACACAATGCAAAAGCTACATCGTACTACTGCCATCAGCTACTAAGGGGAAGGGTGTGATCCTTGCTGCCAAAAACCATCCAAAGCAAGGTCAAAGTTGGGGCGGTCCTCTTGCCTAGTCATCCAACCAACCACAGGAACCGGGTGCAGGAAGGGGGTGATCCTTAGCCAAAGCAAATCGAAGTTCCCATGGCTCAGAGGTAGTGGCCTCGGAGTCATGTTTGATCTTCCTGCTTGGTGGTCGGGTACTCTTCCGGGCAGTCCTGAGGGTGATGGGACCTCCGGTTTGAGTCAGGCGACGAGTAGGAGCTTCCTCCTCTCTTGGATCGGTAGCCTTGGACTCCCACTTGATCTCCATAGGCTCGTCTCGGACTCGGAGTCGGTGCGGATCGGATGGGGTTCTCCTCTCCCAAACCAGGCTCAGATGGTACAGCCATGGAGTTCGAGGTGAGTCCCATTGAGGTGGCAGCAGTGGGGTCTATCAGGTATGGCGTCGACTCTGTGCTCAACATAAAGGCATGCTCCATCATTGCTTGAAAGGCGTTCAAGCATGCTGGAGTCATGAAGTAGTAGTGGTTGGGCACAGCGGCAGGGGGTGTTGGTGCAGCTTCGGTGGAAGTACCAGCAGCAGGGACAGGGTTGGAGCGAAGTTGCTCCTCCAGCTGGTTGACCTATTGTTTGCTCTTCCTGAGCTGTTCTTCCAGTTCCACCAAGGCTTCTCCACGGGCCATATAGCGGTCGAGAGCGTGCTCGGGCACCGTTAGCTGCAGTGGGTGCGGCAAGTTGATCCGATCCCCGGTTACGTGTTCCTCGACCGGATCATTGAGGCATCGCTGCTGGTCGTCGATTTCGAGCAAAGCTTCTTCATAGCAGTCATCCGCTGTTTCTGCCCAGCGGGACAGACGAGTGACCATAGGATTATAGCAGCAGAGGGTGGCTTCCACGGTGCAGATTGGGTTGCCTTCCTCACGGTAAGGGTGGTGTACAAACTCAGTCACGGTGAGCTCAGGACGGTGAATGGCGTTGA
Source organism: Oryza australiensis (assembly GCA_019925245.2). Taxonomy (NCBI): domain Eukaryota; kingdom Viridiplantae; phylum Streptophyta; class Magnoliopsida; order Poales; family Poaceae; genus Oryza; species Oryza australiensis. The sequence continues at coordinate 2,609,475 of JAIFGZ020000278.1, read as the reverse complement.
GGCGGAGAAATGCTTCACAGGCTGTGTCCTGAAGAGCTGTTTCAACCATGTCTCGGTGGTAACAAGTGTGGAAGCAATAGGGTGTCTCGCTCCCCACGCGAGCTTCAACTGAAACTGCTGCATCCCATACCGGGTATCCTTCGGTGCCATGCCCCCTAATCTGGTAGGTGGGGGCCTCTGGGTACCTTAGGCACCATAGCAATAACTGGAGTTGCGCCACGAATCCTTCACCCCGTTGAATGGTGATCTCCCAAACTCCGGTATGGTCCGACATCTGCTTTTGAAAGCAACTTAGGGTCAGAGAGAGATAATATCAAAACAATTTGAGTTAAAGAAATGGGGATAAAGGTATAGGAAAAAGTATATTTGTCTTTCAAAAATAATAGTTTGCGAAATGATCCTACGTAGGGATATTTCCCTTTAGCCAGCTAGTCAAGGGTAGGGCGCCAGTTGGTCTTATCCTATAGTCACATTGCTCTGATACCAGCTCTGTAGACCCTCGTTTTTGGAACGGGAATCTTTCGTGTTCGTAGTACCATTTCCCTGGATCGAGTAGTTTGGTACCCATGAAATACAGTACTGAATAATCAAGTGCAAATGCACGAGTAGTCTTACATCGAAATTATTACAATAATAGGCCCGAAGGCAATGTCCAACATATAGGACCTCATGGTCCAGATACAACCAAAAGTAGAAATTAGGTAAGGTAGCGGAATGAAGGTAGCGGCTTGTCAATTGCCACAGGCAACGACCGGAGACTAAGACCTAGCAAGCGCCATCAGCTTCTTCGCCTTCCTGGTAGTAGGCATATGGATCCTCCAAGTCTTCATTTCCACCATCTGAAGGTTTGTGCGTATAGCAAGGGTGAGTACCAACCGTACTCAGCAAGCCAACACGGAAGTGATGCACATGATAGGGTTATTCAAAGAATGGCGGGGGTTCTTTTGCATAAAGCCAATTTTCACAACTCCTTTCACAAGCCTAACAGCTAGCCAAGTCAAGTTTTAGTTCCACAGTTCATTAAGTTGGCGACGGTTCTGTCTACCATCCATCGTGATTCCAAGGATGCCCGCCTCCGGTTCGTCATGGTTTTCTGGGGAGTCCACCCCTTCTCGCATTTTGAGAAGTTGATCCACCAGTGAATAAGAATCATCATGCAAACCCATCCCATTATTTTAAAGTTCAGAGTCTAGCCAAGCGAAAGTCTTGTCACGATGCTCAATATCCGCGAGCACGGCTATTCGAATAGATTGATTCATTCACACTGCAGTGGATGTACACTTTACCCGTACTCCGCGACTGCCCAACAAATGAGCCTACGTCCCAACACATGAGACGGTCACGGCAAAGCCTTTCAATAACCTCACTTTGGCAGTACCCGCTCCATGAACTCAAATCCTCTTGCACTCTAGCCGTCCTTTTCTAGCAGTGTGAGGAGTTCTGGCGCTCCCGGGGTAAGGGAAAACTTCATTCTTCAAGTTATAAATAAATTTCGATTTTCAATCATCCATTCCCAATCTCATCTCATACATAAGAACCACTATGCAGGGGTACTGCCTCCGCTCGGCTATTTACTCCGCTAGGTCTATACCCATATGAGAAGTACGGTTGTACTGGCTCATTTCCCGGCTATCTCATGGCTCGGTCCTTAATTGACCAGGGTCGGCACTTGCCTTTTTCGGAATCCACCCAAATCATCCAGCCGCCCCAGTCTAAAACATTTGTTTGGCATTTTCAGTTTTCATCAAAACTCATTTCATCATTCTCTATGTCTCCACATGCCGTATCTCAACTACCTCTCCCAAAGGTAGTTGCCCAAGCAGATAGCTATTTGCAAGAACATGAGTATGCATGAATCTAATATTAGCATGGCTAAGCATTTTACCGAAGATATTCTCTGGTTATATGTACCACATCGAGGGTTACAAGGAATAATTCTAAAGGTAATCAATAACAAGGCATGACATAACAAGTATAGGTAATTCTTTGTGTATAGCATGCATATTTAAAGTTTAAAACAAAAACATTTCGCAATTGGGATCAATATGTTCAAAGAGTGTGATGACTTGCCTTGCTCGCACGCTTGTTGAGCGGGGTCTTTAATGGAGTCGGTGCCTGCTTCTTTAGGTGCTAACCGTACGTGCGAAAAGAAAGATTGAATTCGATCAGAATTCAATAAGAATAATAAAAGATTAAGAAAAACCATAAAAGAACTCTAAAATATCTACCCTGCGATTTTATTCGAGTTAGGGAAGGAATTTGAATGAAATCCGATCGAAAAAGCGAGTTAGGGTTGTTTTTAGGGTTTTTGCCAAAATACCAATTAAAGATAAGGCGATAAGCCAATAAATGTTGTTTGAAAGGATTTTCCATTTAGATGTGGTGAGTTAGAAGGCCAATCATATTTTAAAAAGGCAAGAAATAATAATTAAATCTTCAAGAAAATTTACGTGAAAAGTGAAGTACCGTAAATCTTATTTCGGAATCCAAATTTTCTCCGAGGAAAACATATGAGAAAACCATATATTTTGCACAAATATTTCCCAAAAATTCCCCAAAAATATTTCCCAATTTTTCTAGAATTTTTCCTTATTTTTTTAATTTTTTCTCTCCTTTTCTTTTCTTCTTTTCTTTCCCCTTTTTTGCACTACCCGACACTGCTCCTTCTCTCTCCTAGACGCCGAGGGCGTCTACCCCCCTTCCTCCGGCGCCCGGCCGAGCGGTAGCGACGGCGCGGCGTCCCCGGCCAATGGCGACCTCCGCGGCACGAGCTAGGGGCAGGAATAGAAATGTGGGTCACTCATCGACCGGCGGCAGGCGGCAGCGAGCCCCGCTGAACGGCGGAAGGCGGCGAACACGGCGGCGGCATGGCTCGGCAAAACCTGGCGTGGCTTCGGCGGTTTTCTGGTGTTGGCGAGGAGGAAGAGAGGAAGGAATGGTGGCGGCAAGGTGTGGAGGAGAAAGGGGAGCTTGCCCCCCTTTTATACTCGGCGAGAGCACATGGGAACGGCGGATGCTCGGGCGGCCACGCGGCGGTCGGGCTGTTGGCGCGCGTGCGCGTGTGCGCACGTCGCGACGACGTGGCCGACGCGCGACCGTCCTGGCGGCGCTGTGCGGGCATGTATGCGGCAGCGGCCTTGTGCGAGCATGGCGGGCGGTATGGCGCGCGCGTGCGGGCGGGTACGGCGACGACTTCGGCGTCCGTGGGATGGCGCGGCTGTACCGGCGATGGCTGTGCACGCGGGACGGTGTCGTCAGTGCGAGCACGCGTGCGCGGGTGTCCTGGTTCGGCGCGGCACGGCGTTCGACGCATGGCACGGCGGCGGCATGGCGCGCACTGGGGCGATCATCAGCGGCGTGGACTTCGGGAGCTCACGCGCACGTCGCGTTGCCCGGCGACTTGGCGAGCGGCATGGAGCGGGCGCGCGTGCTGACGCGACGCACAGGCACGGGGGCGACGGTTGCTGTGCGGGAACGTGGTGACGCGGGCGAGTACAGCGAGCGGCTGCGACGCGCGACGCATGTCGCGCGTGCGCGCGAGGGCCCGGACGCGGTCGAACACCTGTCGCGAAATGAACAGTGCGATTTCCTATTTTCCCGAATTAAAATCCTATTTTTCCCATTTCTATTTATTTCCACTCTAAAAATTCAAAATAAATTCTACTACTCCCAAAATAATTTTTAAAATTATATTTTCAACTTTTTCCCTACTTTTTATTATTCCAAATATATTTTTCATATTTATTTTATTTCCTCTCTTAAATTCAAGAAAATAGGGTTTTTGATTAAAAATATATTTCATATTTCATATTTCCTTTTCAAAAATATTTTATCATCCAATTCCAAATATTTATTATCTTTCCTCCACCAATTAGGGTTTAAGCCAAAATATATCCTTTTTCTAAAATACCCTTTTGCAATCCATCAAATTTTATATATGCTCTTTTCAAATATATATAGATATTTTGAAATCTTTTTCACCACTGGGATTTCAAAGCTTAGGGTTTTATCCAACTTTACATCAAAGTAATTCTAGAAGAAACTCTTATGCAACTGAACTGGCAAATAAGATCGAAAAACACGATAGGAAGCAATGACTCCAAAAGGTTTTTGTGAGTTTCGATTTTTTTTTAAATTCTGATTTTAATTTCTTCGATTTTCAGGGTGTTACAGCTACTGTGGAGATTATGGCAATCGGATACCCTCATGGCAAGCTTGTCCGACTGGTAATAGGGATAGGTTACGCCTGAGGATTATGTAAACAGGCTATGACTTGGGTGTTACGTTGCCGATGAGATAAGGCAACGGCTCATAGTCATTGTTTGGTAAGATTGAAGAGACTGACTTAGAATATGATAGGGTTTCCGACTTATAAGCCCACCCTCCAAGACTATATAAGGGGGGTAAGGGGCGTCCCTTGAGGGATATGTTAGATGAGATATGCGATACACAAGATCAAGAGATCAATAAAGACACTCGGCGGATCGAATCCCCGAAATAGGAGTAGGGTATTACCAGGGCCTGAACTGTCTAAACCCTTTTTTCCACTTAACCCATCGTGTTTGGCAACTTGACTGCACCCCCAATTTCTATTGTCGAAACCAAGTTTCGACAAAAAACCCAGAGGAATACTTTGTCGAGCACCACTTCAGGGCACTCGGCAAAGTCTGTTTTTGCCGAGTGCCCTGATCTGGCTCTCGGCAAAGCGAATGTTTGCCGAGTGCCGAGTTGGGACACTCGGCAAAGCATGTGTTTGCCGAGTGCCTAGATTGGGACACTCGGCGAATGTTGTTATATACTGCCGCTCGTCCCCGCGTAAGCTTTTCGCACTTTGACGTTTTTTCCCAAACCACCGCACGCCGCCGGCTCGGCGCAACGAGCCACCGCCGCGCTCTCCCCGGCCCGCCTCCCTCCTCCCTCCCCGACGCACTCCCGGCCCACCTCCCTCCCTCGACGCTCTCCCGGCCCGCCTCCTCCCTCCCGGCGCCGACCGCCCGCGCCTATCCGGCCCGGCGCCGTCGCCCGGCGCCTATCCGGCCGGTGCCACTCCGTCGGCCCACCTCCCCCGCCGCACCCCCGGGCCGGCCGCCTTCCCTGTCCGTGGCCGACGATCCTCCCCCGGCCGACGCCCTTCCCACCCGACGCTCCTCCTCCCCCACCCAGCCGACGCCGCCCCTCCTTCCTCGGCCGATGCCCCCTTCCCCTTGTCGGTCAACGCCCACCGGTCGACGCCGTCCCCACCCCCTTCGTATCTTTTCGGTAAACACGTCTTTTCTTTGGTATTATTTTGTTATTGCAATATTTACTTCAAACGAAATTAGATTTGTTATTGTATAAACATTTAGTTTAAACTATGGCAATATTTAGATTATTATTGACACATCGAAATAATATCATGTATTTAGGTGTTTATTAAAACGAGTGATATTTAGGTATTTATTAGAAACAATGGTATGGTAAAAACATGGTATTTATTAGATACATATCTATACTCCTTTGATTTGCGTAGAAAATATATGCTATATGCGCATATATATTTTGAAGTTTATTATATGCACGTTTGTTCGAAGCTTTTTTTTCTAAGATTATGAATGGAGTCACATCGCGCAGCCATGCCGTCGCTTGTGTGCCGGCCATCGAGCCGTGCTTCCCTATTTTGCGGAGTCTTCTTGTCTTTATCGTCGTTTGTCTGTGTATAACGTAACCTTAGGCGTCTCCCGTTCAAAAGAGATACCGATGAAAATATGTGTCTTCTTGCATATCTTTACCGTATCTTTTTCGAATTGTCCACGTTTTTTGGACAGCCCAAGAATGTGTAGATGAGTTTAGTTTCCATGATCTAGTATTCTGGTCCGACTCAGAATTTCGGTAGTATCTCTCAGTTGTTCTCCGGATACACAATCTCCCTATCAGGACGTGTATTTGGAGAACAGCGGGGAGGTGCTGCCGAAATTCTGTCTCGGAGTGGAGTACTAGAGCATGGGAAGTAAACTCATCTACACATCCTCGGGTGGGATTAGGACCTATCTTTACCTATTAGACAATATAGACACTCGGTAGATGGAAATAATATTTATATGATTGTTCGATATGATAGAGGATGGATGACCATGAGTGGATGTATACGGGCCGCTCAAGTCACGGTTCGTTGACCGATGAATGGATCGAGAAGACCGATGCTTTCTTGGAACTTGCATTTGCCAAGGTTAAATGAGCGCGTACCACATGGTGTCCCTGTAGCAAATGTTGTAACATGAAGCGACAAACAAAAGAGATCATGGGCAAACACCTTTGCAAGAATAGTTTTATAGCTGATTATACCCGGTGGACGTTCCATGGTGAAGCCTACCATGGGAGAGACGAGATCGTCCGATAACGTATCGAGGAGTTTGATTCTGATGCCGAGGTAGGAGACATGTTAAATGACTATGATGAAGCACACTTCGATGAAGGATGTAGGGAGGAGGAGCCAGAGCCTACCAAAAAGGCGTATTATGACATGTTGTCTGCGGCACAGCAACCCCTTCATGGGCATACAAAGATTTCTCAACTGGATGCCATTGCACGGCTAATGGCCGTAAAGTCCCAGTTTAGTTGGAGTAGAGAGGCCTTTGATGTTATGTTGACAGTTGTTGGTAGCCTGCTTCCGAATGGTCACCTTCTCCCAAAGAGCATGTATGAGGCACAAAAACTCCTTCGTGCACTTAAGATGCCATATGAGCAGATACATGCTTGTCCGAACGGATGTATCCTATTTAGGAAAGAGCATGCGGAAGCAAAATACTGTGCAAAGTGTGGATCCTTTAGGTTCGTAGAGGTAGACTCTGGTGATGGGCATAAGAGGCAGCTCGCTATCCCCATGAAGATCTTACGGTACCTTCCGTTTATACCGAGGATCCAACGGCTTTACATGACCGAGGAATCCGCGAAACAGATGGCATGGCACAAGCTCAGACGTCGATACAATCCTGAGAAGCTTGTACATCCATCCGATGGTGAAGCTTGGAGAAGGTTTGATGTGATTTATCCTGGGAAAGCTTTAGAGGCTCGTAATGTATGGGTTGCGTTGGTTCAAAAATAAGGTACTATCGAAAACCTTCTAATGCTTAATCTTTTTTCTTGAAATTTAGAAGTTTGACTCTACAACCTGCTTTAACTTGCAACTCCGGGTGAGAAATTTGATATTTACTGATTGTTTGCTTCGTTTTGTAACATTGGGATGGAATATTGTAGGATGAGTTGGAAGAGGAGAGAAGGAAACGGCAGGTTAGAAAATTTTTTTTCTCAATTCATTTATATTTATTGATTGTTTGCTTCACTTTGTAACATTTGAATGGAATATTGTAGGACGAGTTGGAAGAGGAGAGAAGGAAACGGCGGGAGATTGAGATGAGGATGACTGAGATGTACAGCTACGTGCAAACAATCAGTCAGAATATGGGTATTCCTGTCGTACCGCCACCACAGCCTGTGGTATTCACTCCTCCACATCCTGTTGTAGGCACTTCGGTGAGTCACTTAACCTCGCATTTAATTTTCTTATTTGCGAATGTTACTATCTTGACAACCTATATTATTCTCTTTTTCTTTTGTGCAGTCTCAGTCGACGGCATCAAATAACCCTAGTAATGACCACGGAGGTTGGGCGCCATGGCCACCTCGGTAATTTTCTTTGAACAATTGTAATTGTGGACTACCTACTATGAAGTATTATGTTTTCTTCGAATTTTGATTGTGAATTATGGACTACCTACTGTGAACTACTATGTTTATGTTTTGTGGATTGTGACTGTGACTACGATTGTGGATTATATTTATGTCTTGTGGATTGTAAATTATGGCTATGTTTGTTGTGATTGTGGCTGTCAATGTGGTTGTGCTGATTGGGGTTGTGTTTGGGGATGTGAAATAATGCTTATGGGGTTGTGGAATGATTGGGGTTGTGAATGTGATGTATATTTTGAAAATTTGTGAAATATGCCACTGAACAAATGAAATAGGGTTAAAATTATCACTTTGCCGAGTGTAACACTCAGCAAAGAGAGCCTTTGCCGAGTGCAATGGCCAAAACACTCGACAAAGATGGCAAACTAGGGTTTCTGTGAACCCTCTTTGTCGAGAGCCCAAACTTCGCCGAGTGCTTTGACAAAAGCACTCGGCGAAGTCCCTCTTCGCCGAGAGTATTTGCGAAAACACTCGGCGAACTTTATAATTTCGCTGAGTGTTATTATTTTTGCTCTCGGCAAAGATGGTAATTTCACCGAGTGTTTTTTGTCGGCTCTCGGCAAAAGTTAAATGTTCGCCGAGTGTTTTTTTAGGCTCTCGGCAAAATTTTTCGTCACCGTCCACCCAACCTAACGTGTACTTTTTTTGCCGAGAGTCGAAGGGACACTCGACGAAGATTTCGCCGAGTGCCCGATGGAAAACTCTTGGCAAAGAGCTCTTTGCCGGCCCAAAGTTCACCGTGTGAGCTAAGCCGAGTGTAACACTCGGCGAAGTGTTCGTCGAGTGTTTTATAGCCTTCGTCGAGTGTCCCAGGCACTCGGCAAACAGGGATCTCCCGTAGTGATTAAATAAATTCAGTAGAATCAATAGTACTCCACTAAGATTCAGACGATCATACAACAACAGAACTGAACAACTAGTATCAAGAAGAAACAGGTAAACAATCTGCATCTTTCACAGCTAGCTGAAACCGATGTATATCAGTAATTTGGTAAACTTAACATGCTAAATTATGAGTTAGGAAAATATGTAGCAGTCATCGAAAATTCTGCTAAGATCCACTGAAGAGTGGCACTACCTCAGCCCATCCTAGACTGTCAGAAAGCAACTGAAATTCAGCTAACTTATAAACAAGTGAATAGTTATGAAGTTAGGAACATGTGTAGCAACCATTGAAAATTCAGCCAAGGCCATCTTGGACTGTCAGCAAGCAACTGAAAAGCAGGCTGCAGAAGCAAATTCATCTTCACTGTACATACATTCAATGCAAAACATGCTTCTATCAGGAAAAATAAGCACTGAAAATTACATATTCCATTACTATTGACTGCAATATAGCGATTCACTAATGCAATCCAAGCCAATAATAGCAACCATTGCTGCATTCATGTAAAATTCATCAGATCACACATTCGTACTGCATTGAATATACTGCATTCATGATTCATGTACTTCTGACGTACAAACGCTTTCTTCTACAAAAGGAGAATTCACTAAGTAAACTCCAGCATCGTAGCAATTGTTCCAATCCACGATTATCATTTGTGACATCAAATCTGGACTGAAACTGCAACTGTTGACTGAAACTACACTAATCCATCGCAGCAAGAGGAGATGGGACAGAGTACAACGGCTGCAAGCTAAACCACATCTCGGGGGATCAAATCGACAGCAAGCATACCTGTACCAGGACGATCAAAATTCAAAACAACATGGGCAATCTCAGGGGAGAAGCCACGCGGGCGGTGAGTAGTTCGACGGGGCTTGCTCCGGCAAGAACTTGACCACTCGGGGATTCGCTTCCGCCGCTGGCAACCACTTGCCGCTGTCTCTGCAGGGATACTCCCGGAAGTCAGGCTCATCGAGCATCAACTCCTCATCGTAAAGTCTCCCGTCATCCAGGAAGTAGACGCCCTCCTTGAACTCATCGTCCGGATAGTCGCCCGCCTCGTACGATCTGGAGCAGCCTCGCGCGACGAACAGCATCCGGCCACCCAGCGATTCCAGCTCGTTCCAAGCGTATTGGGCCTCGTCGTTGTTGATGGGAGTTCCCGGCGGCAGCTCCACCATCTCGAACACCCTGAACGCCGACGTCTTGGGCGGAAAGGGGGGAGGACCAGGAACGAGCCTGACCACCATTAGGAGATTCCCTCGGGACTCCACCAGGTAGCGAACAACAATGTCTCGGACGTAATCTCGCCCTCCATGCGAGAAGCGGCGAGCACCCATGGTCGGTATCTCCAGATTGCCTTCGTCGTCTTCGTGGAAGCCCGCTACCGGAAAAACATGGAGGTTTTCTTCTCTCGTGAGGAAATAGAAGTCTTCGTTGTGGTGTATGACATCCTCCAGAGCGTGGCCGCTGATGGCCTTAGCAGCTTTCGCCTTCTCCGGCGCAACTTGACGCCGCATGTGCCAGAACGCATGAGCGCGTAGATCGTCAATCAGGAAGGAGAGGTTGATGGCGGCGCCGAGGCAGCGTTCGTCGTCCGGCGGCGAAGAGAGGGTCGCGGCCACCACCGCCAGGTCCATGTCGGGGATGTGGAGTCGGTCGCCGTTGCGGAGGCTGAGGAGCGCGTAGTCCGCTGTGTGGCCGAAGGCGACGAACACCCAGCCACCGTCATAGGCGCCGAAGTAGCGCGCGGCGCGCGCCTCGTCCTTGAGAGGGTGGGCGAAGCCGTGGGTGGCGCAGCCGGCGAGGGCGCACGCGAAGGAAGGCCCGTGCGCGCGCGGGACGAGGATCGACGGGAGCTTGCGCTGCTTCTCCGCGAGGGCAAGGTGCCAGTTGTGGCAGACTCGGCCCATGCGGCGCCGGTCGACGAGGCACGGGAGGTGGCTGTGGATGAGGCGAATCACGTCGTGGTGAAGCGACTCCATTGGAGAGGCGGCGGAGGTGAGGTGAAGCGACGCGAGGAGAGGCGAGTTGAGGCGACGAGATGGATTGTGACGAGGAGGCGCTGCGCTGTTTGGCTGCGTGGTATTGGTTCCTCTGTTTCTCGAAGCGGGAGGAGACGGCGGCGTGGTTTGGAAAGAAGCAGGGGAAAGACGAAGCTACAGCCTGGGCATTATTTATTGGGCCAGTTCTCGTGGGCCCTAAGGTTTTAGTCGCCTTGGTCTATTCAGCACCTCGTGAGTCAGATAAATGGGCCCAAATTCAGAAAGGCTTTACTTTTTCACTGGGCTTCATGGCGTTATACTGAGATGGAAAAAGTATACCTGAGATCTCTCATCATGTTGTCGAGTTACAAAATTATCTCTGAACTAAAAAAATCAGATATATAGCATCCCTCAACTTATAAAACTGGGTCACTCTAGGTTCCCTCAACTTATAAAACTAGGTCACTCTAGGTTCTTAGGTGGTTTTATCTTTGGTTTTGTCCGACGTGATAGCTGAGTTAGCATAGGACCCATGTGAGACCCACATGTCAGTGACTACTTCCCCTCCTCTCTCCTCAAGTCCTCCCCTTCTTGGTGACTGGCGTGGGGGAGGAGCGTGGCCGACAACAAGCGGGGAGAATCGAAGGCGTGTGGCGCTCGTTGGTGAAGACAAGGTGCATCCGCTCAATCGCACATGCGTATCCCTCCTCAACCGCATCCACTCCCTCCTCTTGTCCTGCTTCCTGGCATGGGCTGTCCGGGTCAACCACGATGTCGAACAGGGAGAAGCCCTTCTTGGCACCATCGAGGAAGGAGGTGGTGGTGGTGGTGGTGGTTTGCCTTCGGCCGCCCTTCCGTGGGATGCGAGCCTCATAGAAGGTGCCGAGGAGGCAAAAGTCGAGGCGGCTCCACGCCTCCTCGTCGCAAAGGTTCCAGTCGAAGCGGGCGGCCATCTCCTGGAGCAACCCATCCTCGCTATCGTCATCGTAGTCGGTGTTCCTACAGAGGAAGCGATGCGCGTGCCCCCACTCAACGCGGTCGATGTAGACTGAGTTGTCGAGCACCTCCAGTGCTAGGCTCACCCATGTCGTGGTGTCACCCACCACAGGTAGGACTGCGGGAGCGTGCCCTCCGTTGTACTTCCCGAAGTCAATCACGCGGTCCCTTGCCGACGAGGCGGCGACTCTAAAAGGCTAGAGGAGACTGATGTGGGTTTGGAGCGCCATGATGGGGCGGCTGCGGCGGTGAGGTATAGGAGTGTGGCAGAGGAGAGGAATCACCCTGGGCGGGATACTGGTGTTGCTGGTAGGGAGGAGAGGCAGGGTCTCACAGCGGTGAGAGGGAGCATCCTGTCGCGTCGGGCTTCTCCCCGTCGACCATCGCCAAGAAGATGGGGACGTCTGGTCAACCTCGGTGACGCCACCGCCGCCGACACCCAGCTCTTCTCCACCGACCACGCTCGCTACACCGGACCTTCTCCCCGACCGGCTGACCTCCTCCCTCACTGTCGGTCGCCAAGAAGGGGAGGGTTGGAGGAGAGAGGAGGGAAAGTAGTTGCTGACGTGGGGCCCATGTGGATCCTATGCTAACTCAGCTGTACGTCGGATAAAACCGTCTAAGAACCTAGTGTGACTCGATTTTATAAGTTGAGGGATGTCACATATCTAATTTCTCGATTAAGGACAATTTTGTAACTCGACAACAGGCTAAGGACCTCAGGCGTGCTTTTTCCTACTGTGATGTGAACTTGTTGTCTTATTAAGGTTGCATTCTACTCAGCTGTTGAAAGCGGATAATTAGCCTTACGTAAAACGAAAAATATAATTAGCATATGATTAATTGAGTATTAATATATAAAAAATAATAAATAAATTTATTAGATTTTTAAGTAACTTTTATATAAAAAGTTTTCACACGAAACGTATCATTTACTAATTTAAAAAGCGTGTTAACAGAAACGAGGAGTGACTAATTGAAAAGAACGCAGCCTAAGCCGAGCCGATAGGGCCAGTCAGCTCGATAATTCAAAGCCCAGATACCAATGTACTCGTACTAGAAACTCTCAAATTCGACACATGTTTTTTGGAGTAAAACGAGATATTTGAGTGACCATTGCTATTCGAATCAATTACGATCAGTTATTGAGCAAGCAACCGTCCGATGAACTGTTTTTTGGTTGTAGCATCAGACAATGCTACAATTTCAGAGAAGTGAATGGGCAATGCAGAAAAAAAAACACCGTCATTGTGCACCAATTTTTCCTCCGGTCCTCCCCTCTTATGTACAGCTGATGAGCTGAACATTCTTTGTTCAGTAGTAACGAACAGATTAACAAAACGGTTATCAACATACCTTGTGTAGCTGTGTTTCTAAAGACGATGAACACATTGCACCAATTACCGTCTATATTGTTACTAACACTCAACATTTTACATCATGTACATGGGGAAACTGTAGGAATAGATCGTGGCATGGAAAAAAACAAATTCAGTAGTACTATCACCCCCTATGCAAATGATCAACTAGTGATATCAACAAAACAAAGATGAACGATCTACTTCTTACAAACAGAAAACTGAAAATTCGTTTGATTCGAAGCACTACTTCTAATATGCAATCCAAGTCATGAACACCAACCATTTTCTGGACAGCAACTGAAATCATGAAGTATGTATCAGGAACGTACTAAAGAGATGTTATGACAGATCGATCAATTGCAAGTACACTGCACACATGGATGAAACATCACACAGGCTGAACTAACTGGATAATCAACAACTGCCATATCTGAAGTTCAGAACTGGCTCAAAGAAAAAACTTACTATATGAAACAACTAGTATGAAGAAAGAAAAAAATACTAATATATTCTCTTTTCTAAAAAAAAGTATGAAGAAAGAAAAGAGAAACAATCTGCATCTTTCCCAGCAGCAATTTGAGAAGGCCATAAAAAATTCAGCTAACTTATGGACAAGTAAAGAGTTAATGAAGTTATGCTACTGTAATCTGTAGCAAGTCCATCTTGGACTGTCAGCAAGCAACTGGAAGCAGGCTGCAGAAGCAAATTCATCTTCACTGTACATACATTCAATGCAAAACATGCTTCTATCAGGAAAAATAAGCACTGAAAATTACATATTCCATTACTATTGACTGCAATATCATTGCTGCATTCATGTAATTCATCAGATCGCACTGCATTTCTGCTAAAAAAGAGAATTTACTAAGTAGCTCCAGCACTGCAGCAACTGTACCAATCAACAATTTATCACATCAGGACTGAAACTACACTAGGGCACATCTCAGACAGGTCCGCACAACCATACCTGTACCATGACGATCAAACTAACATGAGCACTCTCAGGGGAGAAGCCACGCCGGCGGTGAGTAGTTCGACGGGCCTTGCTCCGGCAAGAACTTGTCCACGCGGGTATCCGCCGCCGCCGGCGGCCACTTGCCGTTGTCACTGCAGGGGTATTCCCGGGAATCGAGATTCAGGAACGATAACCCCTCACGGTAGAGCCTCCCGTCATCCAGGAAGTAGACGCCCTCGTTGAACTCATCGCCCGGATACTTGTTGGCCTTCGTACGATCTGGAGCAGGCTCGCGCAACGAACAGCATCCGCCCACCCAGCGATTCCAGCTCGTTCCAAGCGTATTGGGGCTCCTCGTCGTGGATGGGAGTCCCCGGCGGCGGCTCCACCATCTCGAACACCCTGAACGCCGACGTCCTCGGCGGCATGGGGGGAGGAGGATCTGGAACGAGCCTGACCACCATGAGGAGATTCTCGCGGGACTCCACCAGGTAGCGAACAACGGCGGCTCCGCCGTAATCTCTCCCACCACGCGAGAAGCGATGAATCTCTACGGGCGGATTGTCCAGATTGCCGTTGCCGTCTTAGTAGAAGCCCGCTAGCGGAAAAACATGGAGGTTTTCTTCTCTCGTGAGGAAATGGAAGGCTTTGTTGTGGTGTATGACATCCTCCAGAGCAAAGCTGGTGAAGAACCCAGTTGGAGTCGCCTCCTCAGCGACTTGATGCCTCATGAGCCCGAATGAATGAATGCGTGGATTTTCCATCATGCAGGAGTGGCTGATGGCGGCGGCGACGCAGTGTTCGTCGTCCGGTGGCGAAGAGAGGGTCGCGGCCACCATGGCCGTGCCCATGTCGGGGAAGTGGAATCGCGTGCCGTTGCGGAGGTTGAGACTTGAGGAGCGCGTAGTTCATGATGTGGCCGAAGGCGACGAAGACCCAGCCACCGTCGTAGGCGCCAAAGTAGCGCGCGGCGCGTGCGTCGTCCTGGAGCGGGTGGCCGAGGCCGTGGGTGGCGCACGCGAAGGAAGGGCCGTCGGCGCGCGGGACGAGGATCGACGGGAGCGGCCTCGTCTCCGGCAGCGGCTGCTGCGGCTTGACGGCGAGGCGCCAGTTGTGGCAGACTCGGGCCATGCGGCTCCGGTCGATGAGGCACGCGAGGCGCTTGTGGACGAGGTGGATAACGTCGGAGATGAGATTGCACCATGGCGCGTCCATCGGAGAGGCGGAGCGGCTTGCCGATGGCGAGGAGGCGATGCGCTTTGTGCGCGCGCGGCGGGATTGGTTCCTCTGCTTCTCCAGACGGGAGATGATGGAATGGTTTGGAAGAAGAAGTGGGTGAGCCACCGTGCGATCGGACTAGGCCTCATTTATAGGGCCAGCTTTCTTGGGCCCCAAGAGTCGCTTCCTCGTGAGGCAGATTAATGGGCTCAAATGTAGAAAGGCTCTACGTTTTGTGGGCCTTTTAGCTTCGGCCGTATAAGGAGTCCACGAGGCCATGAACGCTCGATGCCAGAAGGAAAAAGTTCACCTGACGTCCCTCATTTTATCGTCGAGTTATAAAATCGTCCCTGAACTGAAAACCAGATTATATAACAAAACCAGGTCACTTTGGGTCCTAAAGCAGTATTGTTTCGTTTTTGGCTGACGTGGCAGATGAGTCAGCGTGGGACCCACATGTCATACTCACAAAAATATCACTACCCTCTTCCCCCTCTCTCTCCCGCTTCATCCACCATCCACACCATGAGTCCGCGGGAACTGGCGTGCTCAGCGTCGGCCTAATCGGTGTCACGGGAGATGAGGCGGCGTGGAGATGAAAAGGCCGATGACGGGTGGAGGCGGCGAAGCCTATCTCCAAAGAATCTCCGTCGAGCTCCAGACCAGAGTGGCGCCCCACACCAATCCCCTTCTCTCTCGTCGATCTTGAGAAGGAGGGGGTGTGCCGGCCGTCGACGATAGCCCTCCTCGTCTCCACGGACCCCGACGACGACGTCGACAAGGTGGACAAGAAGGAAGGCGAGGCTCGGGGCAGCGAGGCGAGGCAAGGGGAAGGCGATGCCATGCTCCTAGGGCCTTTCCGCTCTCTTCCCCTTACTGCTGCTCGATGACAGTGGCCAGTGATGGACGGGGAGAAGGCTGATGATCGAGCAGCTGAGATCTCGATTGCGACCTTCGTTGTCGTCGAGCAACTCATCCAGCTCTGGGACAACACCTAGAGGTGCTCGTCTTCGAGGCCACCGAGGACGAGGTCGTGGAGTACCTCGTTGTGGTGGACGTCATGATTGAGCACCTGGCACGCGACACGTGCACGAGGGCCTCCTTCTCCTCCATCACGGGCCACGCCATGGTTGCCATGCAGCTCGCCATCGCATGCCTCGAGGAGGAGCTGCGCTACCTCATGGTATGTTACGTCATGCTGCTCGACCCCACTGGCCTCTTCTTCTCGCTGTGTCGCCTCTCGTTCGGCTCCATGGACGACCTCGACACCTCCTTTGAGTTCACCGTCACTATGTTGCACAACATCGACTTCATGCCGAAGACCACGCATGACAGCCCCTTGGTCAACCCCTTAGAGAAATAGGTGTTCGACCCCATGTGCCTGGAGGTCATCGACGACCTCCATGCCATTGCTGACCAGATGGTGATCGAAGGACCACACTGGATGATTCCTCCATGTAGGACGACCAACCGGTAGGCGAATCCACATCCAGACCTGCAAGATGTAACCTGGTGTTTACTTATGGCATGTCTGGTGGCATATGGAACATCTGTTTGGCATGGAAGGCTTGGAATTTCTATCGTTGGGCCTTTGTGTCTGTCGTGTACCTATACCTTTGTAGCATCTATTCATGTCATTTTGAACCTTTTTGTCATTCGTCTCCCTCGAGTCTCAATCTTCAAGAAGTTCAAGAAGTCGGAAACGTAGAGCTCACCGTCATAACTAGGCCACGGAGACGGATCCAAGTAGGGCTCAAATCTTCGGGAGTACATGTGTTGCAAAGCCTCGTTGGAAATTTTGAAACACATCCGTGGGGGCACCTCCACGTCTAGACCTTGGAGTCTACTTACAGTTATCATGTGGGAGCATGGCATGTGGTGGAGTTGAGGGAATTGACAAGTACATGTGTTATCTCTTCCGACCACGACGTAGTGGTGTCAACCCCATTGCACACCCGCCACAATGACAACGCCTTGCTCGGTAGCCTCATACTTCAAGGAAGGAAAATCGAAACATGTTGTTCGTTGACCTAGAGTTCGGGTTTTCTGTGCCTTTAAAATTTCCCTAATTTTTTTTGGCCACTTATGTCTTTTCTGTATTTCCGTGGTAGCTTCTTTATGTCTATCGACAAACCAAGTATTGCATTTCGAGAATGTGTACACCACAATTCAGGAGTGTAGGCAAGCGAACGTCTGCCTCGTCCCAATCTCCCCAAATGACCTTCATAGCGACTTGCTTATCATGTCAAGCTTTGTCGTACGTAGGCCTATAGTGCCATATTTGCTCAATTGCCTTGACAATAGTTGCATGAGACAAGGTTGGTTCAGCTCAGATAAATGCCTGTAACCTGTTACCAACAAACCTCAAAGTTAGTTGCAAGTGCTTGCCAGATGCTTTCGCACTAGAGCATGTGTGGTCTTTGCCTACACTAGTTATCCTCCACTTATCTCTTGCACTCTTTCTTGCACGAACATGCCATTTGTAGTAAGGATCAAGGCAAGCCATAGTGTACTTAACAGATGCATTGGACTCCTTCACATGGAACAGGCGATGCACCCGGATATAACCCTTCCTCGGATCCTCCCCCATTGCATCGATGGCTCCGTCGTATTGTGGATCCCCGTCGACAATTGCTAGTCCGGCATTGCTAAGATCCTCGAATTGAGTTATTTCCGGATTTCAACCAACAATTTTCTCAAACACATTCATCTCTTCCTCCGACATCTTGCCCACTGTACGATCGTCATCGGAGTTAGAAGCATACTCATCCACTTCATCCTCTAAATCCTCATCCAACAAATCCAAGTTCAATCCATTAAATATCATAGTCTTCTCACACTCCTGGCAGATGTAACTTTTACTTTGAAGTAATTCTCTAATGAACGAAACCATCTACCTATCATCAGGTTCACCTGCCATCTCATTGTCCACTTGAATCACATCCAGGCCACCATCTGATAATTCCTCCCCTACCTCCACATCCTCCTCAACCGGTACTTCCTCTCCTACCTCCCTATCATCCTCAACCTGTACTTTGTCTCCTACCTTCACATCTTCCTCAATTAATTCTTCCTTCTGATCCACCACAAACACATCATTCTTTGGTTCATGGCAATACAGGGAGAATTCTGTGCAGGGACTTTCATTGAGGTCTAAAAATTCTTTCTTGGATTCCCTACACTCTTTCTTTCAAGCAAATACCTTAAGCAATTTGAATTGTGACCCCAACACTATATCTACATATGTTTGCCATTCCATCTCTCCATTCAAGTCGAACATGAACTTATGTGACATGGGACCAACACCCACGTCATATCTTCCTTGCATACCAACTGAATCATCACTCCAACTCAATTCATCCTTCGTGCGGGAAATTAATTCCTAAAATATGGGTTTGGCACGAAACACTAGCTGCCTAACAGTCATCCTGTCGACCCCCGTTTTTGAGGACGGGAATTCGTGTTCATAGTACCATTTCCCTGGATCGAGTAGTTTAGTACCCACGAATACAGTACTGAATTATCAGGTGCAAAAGTGCATGAATAGTCTTACACCCAAAAGTATATTACAATAATAAGCCCGAAGGCAATATCCATCACATATAGGTCCTCATGGACCGGATACAACCAAATACAGAAGGTAGGTAAGGCAGCGGAGTGGAAAACAGCGGCTTGTCGATTGCCATAGGAAACGACCGGAGTCTAAGACTTATTAGGCACCTTCGTCTTCCTCACCCTCTTGGTAGTAGGCGTACGGGTCTTCAGGATCTTCATTATCCGCACCTGAATGTTTGTGCGTATAGCAAGGATGAGTACCAACCATACTCAGCAAGCCAACACAGCAAGGATGCATATGATAGGGGATTCTCAAAGGATGGCTGTGGTTCATTTGCACAAAGCCAATTTTATAAATCTTTTAACAACCCTAACATCTAGCCTGATCAAGTTTTATTTCCATAGTCCATTAAATCGGCGACGGTTCTGTCTACCATCCATAGTGATTCCAAGGATGGCTTCTTGCCTCCGGATCGTCATGGTTTTCTAGGGAGTATACCCCTTCTCGTGGGTCGAGAAGTTGATCCACCAGCTCATAAAGTCATTATGCATACCATCCCATCATTTTAAATCTTATGAGTCTAGCCAAGAGAGAAACTTGTCACGCCGCTCATTATCCGCGAACACGGCTATTTGAATAGATTGATTTACTCACACTACAGTGGATGTACACTTTACCTGTACTCCATAACTGCCCAACAAATGAGCATGCGTCCCAACACATGAGACAGTCACGACAAAGCCTTTCGATAACCTCACTTTGGCAGTGCCCGCTCCATGAACTTAAATCCTCTTGCACTCTAGTCGTCCTTTCCTAGCAGTGAGAGGAGTTCTGGCGCTCCCCGGGGTAAGGGAAAACTCACTCAATCTTTAAGTTATAATTAATTTCCAATTTCGATTCATTACTTCAACACGCAAGCAGCAGCCTCATCTCAACCACAAACCACATCTCAACCCAAGAACCACTATGCAGGGATACTGCCTCCGCTCGGCTATTTACTCCACTAGGTCTATACCCATTCGAGAAGTATGGTTGTATTGGCTTGTTCCATGTTATAAGTCTCATGGCTCGGTCCTTAATTGACCAGGGACGGTACTTGCCTTTGCCGGTATCCATCCAAATCATCCAGTCGCCCCAGTCTAAAATATTTGTTTTGTATTTCAGTTTTCATCAAAACTCATTTTATCATTCTCATGACAATGTGGCGCTCATGTCTCCACATGTCGTATCTCAACTACTTTTCCCAAAGGTAGTTGCCCAAGCATATAGCTCTTTGCAAAAGCATGAGTATGCATGAATCTAATATAAGCATGGCTAAGCATTTTTACTGAAGATTTCCTTCGGTCACATCATATCAAGGGTTACAAAAAGTATAACTAAAGGTAATCAACATCAAGGAATGGCATAACAAGAACATGTATTCTTTTGTGTATAGCATGCATATTTTAATTTTAGAATCAACACAAGTTCGCAAATAGGATCAATATGTTCAAAGGGAGTGATGACTTGCCTTGCTCGCACCCTTGTTGACCTCGCTCTTCAACGCACTCAGGTGCTCCCTCGGACTCTAAAATAACGTGCAAGAAACCGAACCGAATTCAATTAGAATTCAAGTAAAGATCACCAAAAACCAACAAAATCACAAAAGCGACTCCTGAAACTAGTTTATGATTTTATATGAATTTAGGTTTGAGTTTCGACAAAATCTGAGTTAAGACGAGCGAGTTATATTAATTTGAAGTTTTGCGATTAAACCAATTTAATTTATTACGAGGTGATGCTATCCCAAGCTAATCTATTCTAAATTTTAGAAATGTAATGTTCGACGATTCAAGAATATAATATAGGGAAAAGAAATGGTTAATTCAAAACTTATCCCAAATTTATCGGCCGACAAACCCCAGGGTTAAATATTCAAATCCGAAAAATAGATAATCCTAAAGCGCGACACTATTCAAAATAATTTGAAAATTAAATTCAGGCTTTAGAAATAAGTTCATCTAACAAAATCAATATTTATAGACAATTTAGATTATAATTGATTTCCATATTAACTCATGCAACAACTAAACTTCTAATATAATTCAATATTTAGCCTATAATTACTCCTAAAGTTCTATTCCACAAATATATATTTTTGCCTCAAAACTTCATATATTTTCCCAAAATATTTTTTCTATTATTATTTTTCTTTTCTTTTCTTTTTCTTTCTCTTTTTTCTTTTTTTTCCTTCCTTCCTTTTCCCTCCTCCTCGCTCTGTTCCCTTTCTCTCTCTGTTTCGGCCGAGGCAAGCTGGCGCGGGGCAAGGGCGCAAGGGGGAGGAAAAGGGAGAGGGGAGAACGGCTCACCGGCGACGCGGCGGTGACGGCGGCGACGGGCGCAAGGAGAGGCGTCGGCGTGGCGGCGGCTGCGAGGGTGGCGACGCGGCGGCGGCTCCGGCGGCGAGGAGAGGAGGGGCTCGGGGTGGTGCGGTGTGGCGAGGGAGGCCGGGCCCTTTTATAGGCGCAAGCGTGGCTGGGACGGACTATGGCGTGCGTCGGCGGCGTGGGCGACGGCGTAGGCGCGGTATGACGACATGACGACGACGCGACGGCGGCATGGCGCGGGCGACGACGGCATGGCACGGCTACAGCAGCGGCGACGCAACGGCTCGGCATGGCGCGGGGAGGCGCGATGGGACGCGGCATGGGCGTGGCGTTGACGTCGGGGACACGCGGGTACGGCGGCGTTGACGCGGGCGCGCGTGCGGTACGATGACGTGACGACGAGGCGACGACGGCGTACGGCGCGGCATGGGCGCGGCGCTGTGGCCGACGCGCGCGGCGTGGGCGCGGCGTACGGCGTTGACACCGGGCGCACGCGCACGCGCGTGGCGTCGCGGTACGGCCCCAACCGGTGTCGAACACCGGCGGCTATGAACAGTGCATTTTTATTTTTCCTGATTTTTCTTTCTTTTTAAGGTCTTATTTCTATTTATTCCTTTTATATTTCTCCTAATATAAAACATAATTTGAGCAATTTATAAATTTAGTTTAACTCCAAATTTTCAATCTTTTGACCAACTTTATTATATATTATTATATACATATTTATATATATCCTTTCTATTTTCATTCTTCCTTTTATTCCATTTTGTTTTATATTTTTGTATTTTTCAAAATATAGTTTTGATTCAAATTAAATGCTTATCAACCTTAGTTTTTTTTATAATTGTATATTTTAAAATTTTTATTTACTTTGGAGTTTTATTCCCTTTTAGGGTTTCAACTCTTTTGATTTCTCTTTCTTTTAAATGAGAGTGTTTTTTTATAACATGCAATAAAACTTGCAAATAAGAGGCAAATAAGTACAACAAGATGCCATGATTCAAAAAGTTTTCGTGGGCTCTGGTTTTTAGATCGCGATTTTTAAGTTCCGATTTTCACGACGTTACACATCCCCTCAAATTGGCTTATACCGGTACTTTCATCTACCACACAACCATCAAAATGGACTCGTATCAATCCATCCATCTATAACATGTAACCAATAAATAAGAGTGCCTAATTCTAAAATAATACGTCAGTAAAAATAGAAAAATGATACGGGAACCCCAAAACTACCTATGAGATTTTAAACGCCTAACCACCAGCCACAATGTCCTTAGGATCTACAAAATATAAACTATGCATTAAAACTAATTAAAAATGACGCAACAAAATCATATATCGTAGTTCTATACCTATCAACTTCAACATGAATTATCCATACCAATCCACAAATATTCACAATACAAGGGCACAATACATCCCTACCAATTTCACCCATGGTAGAAGTGTACAGAACTTGCAAAATCAACTGAATCGTCCATACCAACATCAATATAGAACTACAACATTGCATCCTTACCCACATTCTCTAATTCACACCTCATCCCGAGCCACATTTAATAAACCATGGTTTCAACAAAAATACTCAATACAAATGGGCAAACATTGAGGAAATTAGGGTTTTGGGAGGGGATTTACCTTACAAATCAATCTCCAATGCAATGCCCACAAAATAACCTTTGATTTGCGGGGATTTGAGGAGATATTGGGAGGGGAGGAGAAGCGTCGTGGGGCACAAACCCTAGCAGTAACCGCGGGGGAAGAATGAGAGGAGGCAGGGCCGACGTGGCCGACCACGGGGTAAAGTCCCTACCTTAGCGCCACTGCGACTTTCCCTGAGGTAAGCGGTGTTCGTGCCAAAGTGGTTGGCGCTAAGCCCCTACCACGTCGGCAAGGGGGATCGGCTCTGGCTTCACGTGGATAGGGGTTCAGTGCCAACGTGCTTGGCACTAATCTGTATAACCTCAGCGCCAAGGTGGTTGGCAATTGGCACTGAGCCCACCGCCTATTTTTTTTGTTGAAGTTTTTTTTGCACGGTCTAGCTTCAAAATAGGTTTTTAAAAAGGATCAATTTGTAAGAAAAATAGAAGCGACTCAAACCTTCGGTCCCAAGAAAACTGGCCCAATAAATAAGGCCTAGTTCTATCGCTTGGTGGCCCACCTCCTCCTCCTTCCAAACCAAGCCACCATCTCATTCCGCTTCGAGAAGCAGAGGAATCCCGCCCACAGTCACACACAGCACATCGCCTCTCCTCCTCGCCACCGGCAAGCCGCGCCTCCGCTTCTCCAATGGACGCGCCATGGTGCGAACTCGACGCCGGCGTCCTCCGCCTCATCCACAGCCGCCTCACGTGCCACGTCGACCGGCGCTGCATGGCCCTAGTCTGCCGCAACTGGAGAGTCGCCGTCGCGCCGAAGCAGCCACCGCCGCCGCTCCCGTCGATCCTCGTACCGCGCGCCGACGTCGGGCCTTCCTTCGCGTGCGCCATCGCAGGCTGCGCCACCCACGCCTTCCGTCTCCCGCTCCCGGCCGACGCGCGCGCCGCGCGCTACTTCGGCGCCTACGACGGCCGGTGGCTGTTCGCCGCCTTCGGCCAGACCAACGACTACGCACTCCTCAGCCTCCGCACCCACGAGCGACTCCGCATCCCCTACCCCTACGTGTCCTGGGCCACGGTGGCCGCGACCCTCTCTTCGCCGCCAGAAAACGAGGACTGCCTCGCCGCCGCCATCTGCCACTACCGCCAGGAGACCGGCCCACGCGTTTACAGATTCTGGCGCATGCCGCGCGCGGGGCAGCATCATGTTGCGGTGAAGAGGATGATGAGGATTACTGTTCCTAACATCATGAGCGCAAAAAAACTGGAGGATGTCATACACCACAAAGGAAGCTTCCATTTCCTCACCGGAGAAGAAAACCTCCATGTTTTTCCGGTAGCGGGCTTCTACGAAGACGGCAACGGCAATCTAGAGATACCGCCCATGGTGATCCGTCGCTTCTCGCGTGGTGATCGCGATTACGACGGGAAGGAAGTCGTCGTCCGCTACCTGGTGGAGTCCGGGGGGAACCTCCTCATGGTGGTCAGGCTCGCTCCGTTTCCTCTTCAAGCGCCGCTGCCGTCGCCGCCGAGGACGTCGGCGTTCAAGGTGTTCGAGATGGTGGAGCCACCGCCGCTGACGCCCATCAACAGCAACGTCGCCCAGTACGACTGGAAGGAGCTGGACTCGCTGGGTGGGCGGATGCTGTTCGTAGCGCGAGGCTGCTCCAGATCCTACAATGTGGCCGACTACCCGCGGGAGCTCTTCACCGCCGGCGTCTACTTCCTGGACGACGGGAGGCTCTACCGCGAGGAGAGAGTGATCGGGGCTGCAGCCGCCGAGCGGCGCTACCCCTGCAGAGACAGCGGGAAATGGCTGCTGCTGCCGGGGGCGGAGGCGGCTGAGCGTGTGGAAAACCTCTTGCCGGAGCAAGCCCCGTCGAACTACTCGCCGCCGGTTTGGATTCTCCCGTGAGACTGCGTGTTCATGTGCTTGATGCCAATCTGGCTCAGATGTTGCAGTTAGTTCTCCTTCTGACATGATTGAGATAACTGTTTCGTTCGTGATCTGAATCTGATATGATGATTGTTGCTTTGTCCAGTTACTAGTCAGCACAATCTATGATATATTGATGTTTCATTGGAGTTTGGAGATCCACGTGTACTTGCAACATTTCTTCCGTGCTTTCTGATGTTTTTACCATGATACACTTCATGATTACTGAATGCAGAAATGGTTGGTGTTCATGAACAGGGATTGCATCAATCAGTGCGTCACCACTACATGGTAGTCGATAATGCAGCGTCAGGATGTGTTATGCTTAAAAACGTTCAGCTTTTCCTGATAGATCAATGCTTTGCATCAAACGGATACGCAGTGGAAATCGGAGAATTGCTTCTGAGCTTGCTTTCCGTTGCTTTCTCTTCTGATGATCTAACCAGAGACCCCAGTGGATGCCACGAATTAATTCCAGAGCTACTAATTCAGTCATCATACTGACATAACTCAGCAGCATCAGTTTGAGATAGCCGTGCAACATGCTGACCGTTTATCTTTGCTCTCTTGTTGCTACTATTTCTGATCGATTTCATGGATACACAAGTTACCTCATCTCGTAGCAAGTAATTAGTCACTGAACTTGTTTTTTCCGTGCTATGGTTCATTCCTAGACTATGTACATGATGCAGAATGTTGAGTATGCCAGTAAGCAGTACCACATAGGAATGGGTTAACATTTGAGATGGGTTATTGGTCCACTGTGATCATCATCAATACTAATGAACAGAGAATGTTCTGCTCTGCCTCAACACAAGGAGAAAACTTGATACACAGAGGGGAGAGGATGCGTTATCTGCATTTCCTCGTTTACATTTCTGAACTTTGAGGCATTCTGGCTAATGATGCAGTGAAAACAGTTCGTTGGAGTGTTTGTTGCTTAAGTACTTATTTGGAACGCCAAGCCGTGCTTTTGAGTAAAATACATGAATATGCACCCATACGAATTAACTAGGTTGATTCATAGTTCTGGAACATCCAAAAGCTTCTCTCTCTTTTCAACAGAATGTGCTTAGTCTGACAAAATCACAAATGTACCGTTAGACAGATGCTACATGTTCAGAAAAATGAATGGGGAAATACAGAGATAAGCATCCTCTCCATGATTCTCAAATTTACCATTCATGTGTTACTGGAAGCTTCAGATATTTTAAGATAAATACCATCTCTTAACTGTTTGGCCAATTCCACTGCTACTAAATTGTACTAAACATTTATACCATGCACATAATCTAGGAATAAATCGTGGCAAAGAAAATAGAATTGGTAGCATCAAAAGTAGTACTAGCACAGTACTACCTATAGAAGAACAAATAACATTCAGAAGATCATACAACATCTAGCATGATGAAATAAAACACAAACGATCTGCATCTTTCACATCTAGCTGAAAAGCTTGAAACTGATTAACTGAAATCAGTCCCCAGAAGCAATTCAGCTTCATTACAAATCCATTTCACGCAAAGCATACGATTTTATCAGGAAAACAAAAGCACGAATAACCGAGTATATTTTCACATTACATTATAATCGACTTCAATATAATGCTGCACTAATGAATCAAAGCCATGGAAACAGATCATTGCTGCACTAATGTGATCCATCAGAATATCAGATCGGAGATCGGGCTGCATTCATGTAATAAGTCTGTCTCGGAAGCATTTCTTGTGCTACAGAAGGAGAATTATACTGATAGATCGAGAATCAACTCAGATGTCGGAAGGACTAAGCACATCTCAACTGAAACAACAGCAGTTCACATGTCGGCAAGACTAAGCACATCTCAGACAAATCAATAGCAAGCATACCTGTACCACAACGATCAAACTAACATGGACAATCTCAGGGAAGAAACCAAGCCGGCGGAGAGTACTTCGACGGGCCTTGCTCTGGCAAGAAGTTGTCCAGGCGTGGAACCGCCTCAGGCGACGCCAGCCACCTGCCACTGTCTCTGCAGGGGTATTGCCGCAGATTTGGATCCCTCAACATTGCCACCTCGCCGTAGAGTCTCCCGTCATCCAGGAAGTAGACGCCCTCCTCGAACCCCGGATGTCTCGCCACCTCGTACGATCTCGAGCAGCCTCGCGCGACGAACAGCATCCGCCCACCCAGCGAGTCCAGCTCGTTCCAAACGTATGGTGCCTCGTCGTTGTTGATGGGAGTTCCCAGCGACGGCGCCAACATCTCGAACACCTTGAACGCTGACGTCCTCGGCGGCAATTGGGGAGGATCGGAGACGAGCCTGACCACCATCAGCAGATTCTCGCGGGACTCCACCAGGTAGCGAGCAACGGCGCGTCCGTCATAATCACGCCCATCACGTTGGAAGCGGCGAATCTCCATGGGTGCTAAATCTAGATTGCCGCTGCGGTCTACTTGGAACTCTTCTACTGCAAAAACATGGAGGTGCTCTTGCGCGGTGAGGAAATAGAAGGCATCCTTATGGTGTATGACATCCTCCAGAATCGGTTCCGTGAAGCCCTCGCTATCAGTCGGCATCACCGCAACCTGACGCCGCATGCGCCAGAACGTGTGCATGCGCGGACCAGTCATCAGGGGCCAGTACGAGCTGATGGCGGCGCCAATGCAGTGTTCGTCCTCCGGCGGCGAGGAGAGGGTCGCGGCTACCATGACCATGTCCCTGTCGAATTCAGGATTAAGGTCGAGGTGGACGATTTCGGGGAGGCGGATGCAGTCCTTGGTGCGGAGGTTGAGGAGACCGTGGCCGTAGGTGTTGCCGAAGGCGAGGAAGAGCCAGCCGCCGCTGTACGTGCCGAAGTAGCGCGACTCGCGCGCGTTGTCCGGGACGCCGAAGTCGTGTCTGCGGCATCCGCCGAGGGCGCACGAGAAGGTAGGGCCGCCGGCGCGCGGCACGAGGATCCACGGGAGCGGGCGCTGCGGCGGCGGCGCCGGCGCCTCGACGGCCGCGCGCCAGGAGTTGCAGGCTCGGCGCATGTTGCGCCGGTCGATTAGGCACGGGAGGCGCTCGTGGACGAGGCGGAGGACGTCGTCGTCGAGGTTGCACCATGGCGCGTCCATTGGAGAGGCGCGGTTTGCCGGTGGCGAGGAGGCGAGGCGGTGCGCTGCTGTGCGTGGGGGATTGATTCCTCTGCTTCCTTCTCGAAGCGGAAGGAGAAAAGGGTGTTTGGTTTGGAAGAAGCAGAGGTGGGTGGCTTGGGCCTCCAAGCGATGAGACTAGGCCTTATATAGCTGCCTAACAGTCATCCTCTCAAATAGACTTCCACCGGTACCTTCGTCTACCACATAGCCATCAGAATGAATTCGTATCAGGCCCCGTTGGATACAAGTGACTAAAACAAAATTAACTAATCATTTTTAGTCAATTTATATTCAAACGAGATGATTTATTTTAGTCAATTTGGTTTTAATCACCTCTTAAAATTTTAGTCACCCTACCTCCATCTAAAACTGATGTTTTTTTGCTCCTGCCCTCAATTAATACTGCTTGTCCTCATTAAACGCATCGCGTCAGGAGTACTAAGGACATTTTATATCAGCTTTAATTGTTTTTAGTCATTCCAACCAAATATCTAATGACTAATTTTAGTCAGTTAACTTTTAGTCACTTTTAGTCTTTAGTCTTTAGTTAGGTGGATCCAAACAGGGTCTCAATCCATCTATCTATAACATGTAATCGATAAATAAGAGTGTTTGATTCTAAAATAATATGTCAGTTAAAAATAAAAAAATGACACGAAAACCTCAAAACTTAGATTTTAAACGCCTAAACACCGGTCACAATGTCCTTAGGATCTACAAAATATAGACTATACATTAAAATTAATTAAAAATAGCACAACAAAATCATATACTATCAACATCAACATAAATTATCTATACCAATCCGCAAAATATTTACAATACAAAGGCACAATACATCCCTACCAATTTCACCCATGGTAAAAGTATACAGAACTTGCAAAATCAACTGAATCGTCCATACCATCCTTAACCTACGGTCTCTAATTCACACCTCATCCCAAGCCACATTAAACCACGGATTCAACCAAAATACTCAATACAAATAGACAAACATTGAGAAAAATAGGGTTTTGGGAGGGAAAAAATTGCAGATTTGACACTCCAAAGATTGACTCTTTCATTATGCTAACATTTGTGTGGATGATAAATGGGACCATCTATGTCTATGAATGTGGGTCCAGTGTTAAATCTGCAAACGGCCAATGTTTTGAGTGTCAAATCTGCAAATCTCTCGGAGGGAGGGGATTTACCTTACAAATCAATCTTCAACGCAATGCCCACAAAACAACGTTAGATTTGGGGGAGATTTAAGGAGATATGGGGGGAGAGAGAGCGCCAGTGGGGCGCAAACCCTAGCCCTAGCCGCGGGGAGAAGAATGAGAGAAGGCAGTGTCGGGAAATGGCTTCCCCTGCAGAGACAGCGGGAAATGGCTGCCGCTGCCGGGGGCGGGGCGGGAACCTCTTGCTGGAGCAAGCCCCGTCGAACTACTCGCCGCCAGTTTGGATTCTCCCGTGAGACTGCGTGTTCATGTGCTTGATGCCAATCTGGCTCAGATGTTACAGTTAGTTCTCCTTCTGACATGATTGAGATAACTGTTTCGTTCGTGATCTGAATCTGATATGATGATTGTTGCTTTCTCCAGTTAGTAGTCAGCACAATCTATGATATATTGATGTTTCATTGGAGTTTGGAGATCCACGTGTACTTGCAACATTTCTTCCGTGCTTTCTGATGTTTTTACCATGATACACTTCATGATTACTGAATGCAGAAATGGTTGGTGTTCATGACAGGGATTGCATCAATCAGTGCGTCACCACTACATGGTAGTCGATAATGCAGCGTCAGGATGTGTTATGCTTAAAAACGTTCAGCTTTTCCTGATAGATCAATGCTTTGCATCAAACGGATACGCAGTGGAAATCGGAGAATTGCTTCTGAGCTTGCTTTCCGTTGCTTTCTCTTCTGATGATCTAACCAGAGACCCCAGTGGATGCCACGAATTAATTCCAGAGCTTCAGTCATCATACTGACATAACTCAGCCGCTTGGTCTCGTGGAGTTGTGAAAGGAGCGTAATTTCAGGGTGTTTGAGTTTTCCCTGTCCTCGGTCTCTGTTCTTCTCTCTTCTATCCAAGCGGAGGGCCTGCTGTGATCGTTAGTGGGCATTGCGTCTTTTGGGGCTTTTTTGAGGCTAGGGATTTGTTGCCCACCCCATCCTCTTGGGTCTTCTTTCGAGGAGTTTTCCTAGTTTTCTAGTCTCTTTATTTTCTTTTAGTTCTTGATGCCCCTCTCCCTGGGTGTGTCGGCCAATCTGACTGACGGCCGTGTCTTGTATTTAGGTTCCGTTTGGTAGAGATTCTCGTCCCTGATTCTCAACAGAATCAACAGAATCCCTGCCAAGAGGGTTATTTTACAACTGATTCTGAGAAGAATCATTTCAAGTGATTCTGCTGGGCCCGTTTGGTAGGGCTCCTGATTCTATGATTCTCTGATTCTAGATTCTGATTCTTCTGAATCAGATTCTGGAGAGAATCAGAATTGATATAATAAAGTAATAATTATAATAATATTTTAGGTGATTTTTGGTGATTCTTGGGAGAAACTTCGTTTCGGTGATTCGAGGAGAACTGTTTTTAGGTGATTCTCACTCCCTATATAAAACTGCTGAATCACTTGAAGTGATTCTTCTCAGAATCAATTATAAAATAATTTGTTTGGCAGAGATTCTACTGATTCTGTTGGAAATCAGGAAGGAGAATCCCTACCGAACGAGGCAGGAGTGAGAATCACCTAAAAAGCAGTTTCTCCTTAGAATCACCTGCAACTAGTTTCTCCCAAGAATCACCAGAAAATCAACTAAAATATTATTCTAATTATTACTTTATTATATCGATTCTGATTCTCTCCAGAATCTGATTCAGAAGAATCAGAATATAGAATAAGAGAATCATAGAATCAGGAGTCCTACCAAACGAGCCCTTAAACTCAGCTTCATCTACGTGCAATTTTTTTACGTGTTCGCAAAAAAATAACTCAACCGCATCAGTTTCAGCTTGCCGTGCCCATTAAATTCAAATACATTTTGAAAATAATTTGATTTTTTTTATAAATTTTATACGGTTTGCCACTATTTTTCACGGTTACCGTGTCGCAGCAACCGTGCTTACCGCCGGAGTGTGGTAACCCCTCCCCGATGGTAAGGGAAACCGTGCATGCAACATGCTGACCGTTTATCTTTGCTCTCTTGTTGATACTATTTCTGATCAATTTCATGGATACACAAGTTACCTCATCTTATAGCAAGCAATTAGTCGCTGAACTTGTTTTTTCCGTGCTATGGTTCATTCCTAGACTATGTACATGATGCAGAATGTTGAGTATGCCAGTAAGCAGTAACACGTAGGAATGGGTTAACATTTGAGATGGGTTATTGGTCCACTGTGATCATCGTCAATACTACTGAACAGAGAATGTTCTGCTTTGCCTCAACACAAGGAGAAAAGTTGATACACAGAGGGGAGAGGATGCGTTCTCTGCATTTCCTGGTTTACATTTCTGAACTTTGAGGCATCCTGGCCAATGGTGCAGTAAAAACTGTTCGTTGGAGTGTTTTTTTGTCGGGTTGGCCAAAGAGCGACCAACCAATTTCATTAAGTATTAGGAAAGAGAATTATTTGATTATAATGGCATAATGATGCCGGTCCTAGATTGTGGTTGACCGTGAACTAGGAGAATCAAACGAGAGAAAAGAAGAGCGGAAAAATAGAGGATCGGTAAGAACAGCCACAGAACCGCCACGGTCGTCACTGCACCCCTAACTCGTCGGCCAATTACTCGCAACAATCTGCGAAAATTCCCGCCGCTCTCCAAACCGCGGCCTCCTCTTTGATGTCACCCACCAGCTCTTGCAGCGTTTTCCCCCTATTCTTAAACATCCGCACATTCCTCTCCTTCCACACGCGCCAATAGACAAGCATGCAAATATTATCGAAGGCAGCCTTGTAGCTCGTCTGAAAATCGACTCTGGTTTCCATCCACCACTCAACCATCGGATTGCCATCCTCGTGGGGAATGCGGAAGGGGGTGTTTATCCATTGCCACACCATATTCCACACTTCGTCAGTGAAGCTGCAGCAACGAATAGGTGGTGGCAGTCCTCCGGATCTTGGGGACAGATTGGCACCGTTCATCACGCGACTAGTTTTGCTTCGCCAAGTTATCCGTCGTTAAGCACCTGCCTTTTAGCGCTAGCCACATGAAAAATTTCACCATGGACGGGGCGCTGGAGCGCCAGAGCATGCCACCATACAAGCAATCCTCCCTACCCAAGAAAAACAGAGAATACGCCAAAGCGGCTGAGTAATTTCCGTTCCTCCCAGCTTCCAAACGATTTCATCAGGGCAGGAGCTCAGACTGATTCATTGTACCTCATCCCATAACTGGAAGAATCCCCCAATCGCCTCATTTGACAGAGCCCCAAAAATGTCTCTCACCCATCTGTGGCCAGCCACTACTTGCGCCACCGTCAGTTTACATCGTCTGATGAACGAGGCTAAGCAGGGCCATCGCCATTGAACTGAACCCTTCCTCGACCAATCCGTAGTCTAGAATGGCGTCTGGGTCCCATCTCCCAACTTGTAAAGCGCAGAGGAACCCACTTAGGAAGTTTCAAAACCGACATGAAATGCACCGGCAGCGCCGGTAGAACCAATTTTACCAGACAAAGCCTTCCGTCAATCGAGAGTAGCTTCGGCTTCCATCCTGCGACTTCAACATTTTGTCTACCAGAGGTTGCAGCTCTACCTTGGATGGCTTCCTGGTTGAGAACGGTAAGCCCAGGTACACAATTAGGAAGTTCTGAACCCTGCAGAGGAGAGCATTTTGCACCAGGCTTATCTTTTCTTGAGCACAATGCATTTTGCACCAGGCGAGATTGGATTTCAGTCCAGTTGCTTCCCCGAAGAGGCCAAGGATCTCCTTTATCGTGTTCATCTCCAAGACAGTAGGCCTCGAAGAAAAGGATGGCGTCGTCGGCATAGAGTTAGATACTGGGCGGCGTGTTTCCCCTGTTTCCTCTGTTCCCCAGCCGCAGCGGCGATAACAGGCCCAAAACACCTGCCCGGCTCACCATCGCCTGCAAAACATCCATAGTCAGAACGAACAGCAGCGGAGAGAGGGGACCCCCCTGTCTTAGGCCCCTCATCGGCTTAAATGGGTCCGAGGAGACGTCGTTCATCAGTACGCTCGTTTCCATCGTCATGAGTAGCACCGAAAGTCGTCGTCTCCAAAGAGATCCAAATCCTCTGTACCTCAACATGTTCAACAAAAAAGGCCAAGACACCGTGTCAAAGGCTTTGGTGATATCAAGCTTTAGCAGTATCATCTCCCTCTTCCCCCTTGTGAAAGTGTTGAACCATCCCCTTCACCAGAATAAAATTCTCGTGAATGGATCGCCCCTTAATGAATGCTGTTTGCAAGTTTGGCACTAGCTCAGGCATCCTCGGGGCTAATCGTCGGGCCAAGATTTTCGCTGCTAGCTTGGCAAAAACTATGTATGAGACTGATCGGGCAATAATCCTTTAGCAAAGACGCATCATCCTTCTTTGGAATCAGAGTGAGGCATGACGAGTTTAAAAGTTCCAAGTTCTACGTGTTACCAGTGCCAAACTTCTCAAGCGCGGTCATAAGATTAGTCTTGATGATACCCCCAACAAGTCTGATAAAACAATCCTATGTACCCATCAGGATCCGGTGATTTTTCACTAGGCAGATCCTTGATTGCGTTCCAAACTTCATCCTCAGTGAAGTCATCATCTAGAGAATTGAGCTCAGCTTTAAGAAGGTGAATACTTTCCAAATTAATCTGCTTGGAGACAGATGAGTCCTCACTCAGGACAGTCTTGAAGTAGGCAGTTGCTACTTTTTGCAAGTCTTGTTGTGTAGAAGCAATGATTCCATCGTGCATCGTGCTCTAAGTGAGGGATCATCAACTTCCTTCTCCTAGCCATTAGTTTGAGTTGAAAGAAAGTGGAGCTAGCTTGTCCCTCTGCCAGGTTCCTCACTTTAGCCCTCTGCCTAAGCCTAATTCTCTCCATTGAGGCCAGTGCTAATAGTCTCCCTTTCAAAGCTGCTCTCTCCTCAGCGAAAGATTCCTGCTCTCCTGTGCCACCTCCAGTTTAAGAATGATCTCATGGCTATCTGGATTTGGAGTCTGTTCTTGCTAATCTTGCGTTGTCCCCATTTAGACAAGCTTCTAGACAATCTTGCCATCTTCACATAAAGGATTGAGTAAGGGTCATCGGACTGCACATCTCTGTCCCAGCACTCTCTGACTACCTCATGAAAACCCTCCAATTTTGTCCAAAACGATTTGAATTTAAATTTTCTACCCCTGCTGAAGCCGTTTCCACAGGTTAGCAAGATTGGGCAATGGTCAGAAAGGGATGAACTTAGAGCCTGGAGACTGGCTTCAGGAAAACTCTCTTCCCATTGACTGGAGACCAGCAACCTATCCAATTTCACCAACGTCGGAGCACATTGTTCATTACTCCAAGTGTATCGTTGTCCAAATAGATACATATCTCTAAGCTCTAGCTCATTTAACTTATTCCGAAAAGCATTCATCAATCTCCTGTTAATTCTCATGTTGTTTTTGTCCACTGCCGTCGCGATCAAGTTAAAATCCCCTGTAACCATCCAGTTCCCTGGGCATCTAGTTTGTAAAGCTTTTCTACTTCCTGCTATGGCCCGTACACCGAAGTCAGGTACCAGGATCGATCCCCTAATATCCATCTCAACTCCACTGTGATTGACCACTGCCCCAAGTGCACTACATTTCCGGTGAACACGTTGTCCTTCCAAGCAATCACTATTCCTCCTCTTGTTTGATCTGTCGGCAAAGCCGCAAAACCGCCAAAACTAGCACCACAAGTCCCAAAAACTAACTCCGCAGAAACCACATTCAGCTTCGATTCTTGAAAACACACAATTGACACCCTGAAAGACACCACCATTTCCTTCACCACCATTCGCTTTTCAGCGTTATTTAGACCCGTTATATTCCATCCAAATAAACTAAAACTGAAAGAGTTCGACATGGCAGAAAAACGAAAACACACACACTCAACACAGCTCTCCTCTGCGGCCATCAGTTTACAGCCACTGCTATCGCTCCCTCCTCTATTTCCAGCAGCTGGGGTGGCGCTTCATCAATACGTAACTCAAGTAGCTCTGCCAGCGCAGTAATGTGTTGTGACGATAGCGGCCTGTCAAATGGAGTATTGTATCTTTGAATTGCTGACGGTGATGGCTCCTCCTCTTCGCTTAGGACACCGAGCTTCCTCATGTTCATGAGTTGTGCCTTTGTGACAACATGGCGGCGTGCCCCTGAACCTTGCTGCTGCAGCCGAGTGCTCCTCCAAGGCACAAAGTCAGGAGGGATTGAGTTGCGCCTTCTGCCTTTAGGTACTGGATCGAGTGCCTGTGGCCTCACCCCAAGGATAGACTGAACCAGGCCTTTGGTGATGGAGTTGATGAAGCGATGGATCTGCTTTGTTGTGTTGTCGAGCGGTGTTGTTGGCTGTAGCGCGTTAGCCACGTTGTCGCCGGCACACTATAGCGCATCCTCGGCACCTCCATTGTCACCTGTTGCCGCGCGCTGTAGCCCGTCACGCGCGGCCTGTAGCCCTTCAACTCAGTTGTCGACTAGGTCCGTAATCCGTAGCCCATCCACAATCAGGCCAGAGATTGACCCCCGGGCTTGGCGGCGAGAGTAGACGCGCGGGAAGAAATCCGCATGCGTCAGTTGGGCTGCCTCCTAGCCCCTGCCAACCGAGATGCTTCCTGGGCCTCAGCGAGCCCATCTTGGTGCAAAGAAGGCGCGGTGGGGGGAATTGGTTCCCCACTTCTCTGTTCGACATCCTCCTGCCCAATCGCCTTGGCACTGAGCAATAAATGGCTGCCAGAATGAAGTTGACTCCACAGCTGCTCGCTTAGCCTGCGTGGTGACGATGACGCAAGCAACCTCACTGTCGTTGTAGGGGAGGCCATGGCTTGCTCTGGTGCCCCGGGAGGGAACCCGTGAACGGCACCCGCAAGCCTGCCACGTGTAACCGAAAGTTTCTCCATCCTCATGCACCCGCCCTGCTCTGCTTCCTCCATGGTTGCTGTGTCGGACAGTGTTAAGCATCTTGCCGTCGACCTGCCCTTGTGCGCCTCCCCAAGGCAGACTTTGGAATCAGCACCGGCCCTCGCTGCTGGGCCGAAAGACATCACCCCTCCACCCTGACTGCCCATCTGCTCCTCCTCGGTGAGGATGGCCAAGCTATAAACAAACCCCGATCGATCGCCTGGAAGGGTAACTTTATCATCTTGATCACCTTGGGAGAGCACAACCGTGAGCGGTGAAGGCAAGGTGGCCCTCTTCTCCCTGTTCATAGCCGGCTTCGCGACCTCCACCCCACCACCAACGCTTCCACAAGCAGGGGAGCCAGCAGCCTCAGAGATGTGATCTCCTCACCATTGCCTGCCACCACACCCTGAACCCCTTCTCCCCCGTCATCCCCCGTCGCCTATCCTTCATTGTTGATCCCTGGCCGGAGCTCTAGAAGTGGGCTCAAGATCTAGGACCTAGAGGGCAGTTGCATCAAACCACTTGCCCAATTACGGTCGGGCAGCCCACCGCCCGCACTAGATGTCCCTCCAAAAGAAGTTTAGTCTTTTTTATTTTTTCTTTTTATGGAAATTGCCACCGTTGCAGCAATCTATTTTCTTGCACGGTGGCAAGCACTTTCGGCTCCTCTCTTCTCGAGAATCCATACATCCCTTATCAGTGTATGGAGAGCTATCTCTCGAGCACAGGTTGAGATTCGTCCTCAATGGGAAAATGGAGCACCTAACAACGTATCTTCATAGAGCAAGAACTACGAGATCACCCCTTCCATCCTGGGGTGATGGAGGGATAGTGACCGCCGCCAATTGCGAGCTCCATTGTCCCGTATCGTCAGCTCGACGTCTTGGAATTTCATCGTCGAAGTTGTCTTCATAGTCCGTTCCCATGATATCGACACTGTGAAGTGGCGTCGGATCAATGATTTCTTTAATGTGCAGAAGAACCTCGTAGGTCAGCTACCTCTTGTGTAACGACGCCTTCGGAATCAACGCGGGGCCTGGAAATCTCTCCCAGTGCGGCGGCCCTCCCCCAACGTGCTCCGGCACCTTGACCTCAAGCACCTTGGGTAGCTCCGTGGGATTCCTTAGCCAAGCGAATAGAGTTAACACACGCGTGTCTGCCGACGACATCAACTCAACCAGTTGAACCTCCTAGCCCGCGCACCAACTGCGAGACTACCCCCTCTTCCCATGCATGCTACGGCAAGCCCTCCAGCGATAGCTTGGTAAAGAACTGCATCTTGGTGCTCTGAGCTTGCAACCTTCTGTCCCAGCATTTGAAATCAATCGACGCTCCTTGCAGAACACCTGCCTGGAACGCTGTTGAACCCAGTCCCTCTCGCGGCTGCTGCGAAAGACGATGAGGTAGTCCTCTGTGTGCGCTGAAACGATGCCCTTCCTCCAGGCTCGCTTACATGTTTATATAGCACGGGAAAAGCCCCCAGCGTGGCGCAATACAATGGAAACAGATCAGTACACGCGATTAGATCAGGCGCTATCACAGGCGATAAGGCACAGGAAATATGGGAACCAAACAACAGAAAGGAAACAGAAAACCTATCTTGATTTACCTCCTGTATATACACATATACATTGATCCTATTTTATCTAACACTCCCCCTCAATTGCAACCCTCCAAGATTCAGACTATTTTGAAACATTTGCAATTGTCTAATAGGAAGAGGTTTAGTGAACCCATCTGCTATCTGATCTTGTGAAGACACAAAACGAACTACCATTTGTTTTTGTGCCACTTGTTCTCTAACAAAGTGAAAGTCTATTTCAATATGCTTAGTTCTTGCATGAAAAACTGGATTTGCTGACATATACGTAGCACCAATGTTATCACACCACAGTTGTGCAGGTTCAGGATGAGGAATACCAAGTTCTGCTAACAGCTTACGTACCCACATAACTTCAGCTATTGCATTTGCCAAAGCTTTATACTATGCCTCTGTACTAGACCTTGACACTGTTGCTTCCTTCCTTGCACTCCAGGAAATTAAGTTTGACCCTAGAAATACTGCAAAGTCTCCTGTAGACCTTCTGTCATCCAAACAACCTGCCCAATCAGCATCAGAATATGCACTAACAATATTGGAAGATGACTTCTCAATTTTAATCCCAAGTCCAATTGTCCCCTATATATATCTAAGTATTCTCTTTACTGTTGCCCAATGAACATTAGTAGGACTATGCAAAAATTGACAAACTTTATTAACAGAGAATGATATATCAGGCCTAGTCAGAGTCAAATATTGTAGTGCTCCAACAATGCTTTGATACAGTGGCGGAGGACGAAATTTTTTGAAGGTGTGGCGGACTTTTGGTTACTGTTCCTCTAGAGCTTAGCATATGAGTTTGGCTAAATTAGAAGGACAGAAACAGGGCGCCAAAAAAAGAACAGGATTTTACTGAAGATGCATGCATCATGGCTGCATCATCATTTCTTCAGCAACACATGAATGCAGATATCAAGTATGCAATTAATTAGTTAATTAGTAACTAGTAGTTACACTAAATGAGTGAGTTGCTGATAAACAAGCAGGAAATGAAGGTGGTAATTAATTGGGATGGATTTGCAGGAGGAGGAGAGGAGACTGGCCTGTTGCCGAGGAGAGTGTGGAGCCTGAGGATGAGCTCCTCCTCGTCGCGGGAGATATTCCCCCTTTTAATCCTCGGCAGCAGGTAGTTGAGCCACAGGCCTGTGCGTCATCAGCCGCTGCCGCGCGTGCTGGAGCTCCCGCCGTCACGCGCGTTGGACCTGGATCTACCGGCCTGTCGCCGCTGCGTGCGCCGAAGCTCCACCGCCACGCGCGCTCGAGCTGTGCACCGTCGCTGCCTCGCCACGCGTGCTCTATCTTCCCTGCCGCCGCCGTCGCCGCGCCGCGCTGGAGCTACTGCTCGGACTCGGACGGAGGTGCGCTAGTGTGGCCCGTGCGGGAAGGACCGAGGGCGAGGGAGGGAGTCGAGGAGTCAGGAGTTGGGGCGCCGTCGCGTCTCGTCGACCGAGAGAACAAAAAGACAACCTCTGCACGCTCGCGACTAAATTTTCTGGGCCGGAAGCAGGCCTCCGCGCGACGAGGGGGTCCCGGCTAGGCACAAGGTATGGCGCAGGCCACACCTTGCCCTACCGGGCCCTCCGCCACTGCTTTGATACTGAGTTGCATCTTCTGGACCTAATAACTCACATTCATTAACAGACACAATTTCAGTGATTGAGAGAGGAGTACTTACTGACTTGCAGTTATTCATACCAACTCTTTGAATGACATCCCTCGCATACTTCCCTTGGCTTAGTAGAAGAATATCATCCAGTCTTTTTACCTCTATGCCAAGAAAATAGTGCAACTCTCCAAGGTCCTTAAGAGCAAAGTCTTTCTCAAGTTCTTTCAACAATCTTGCCACTGCTTGAGAGGAGGAGCTAGCAACAACTATATCATCAACATATACCAGTAAGAATATTGTAAGATCCTTCTTACTGAAGAAGAACAAAGATGTATCAGCTTTGGATGGAACAAACCCAAAATCAATTAACTTCTTGCTCAATTTGGAGTACCAAGCTCTAGGAGCTTGCTTTAAGCCATACAGGGCTTTATCCAACTTGCAGAGATAGTGTGGTGACCCTGGCTCTTCATATCCAGGTGGTTGCTTCATATATACATCCTCCTCAAGATAACTATGCAAGAAGGCATTCTGAACGTCAAGCTGCCTTAAACTCTAGCCCTACGATACTACTAGAGACAGAACAAGTCTAATGGTTGCAGCTTTAACAACAGGGCTAAAAGTATCCTCATAATCAAGTCCATAACGCTGTTTAAAACCCTTAGCTACTAACCTGGCTTTATACCTGTCTATAGTACCATCAGCTTTCCTTTTGATTTTGTAGACCCACTTGCAGTCTATCACATTTACTCCTTTTTGTGGTGGGACAAGATGCGAGGTTTTATTATGAATTAGTGCATTAAACTCAGTATCCATAGCTTGTTTCCATTGTTTATCAGTTAAAGCTTCTTGTAAGTTGTCTGGCTCACCTGTACTGGAGAAGTACGCATACCTTATTGTTCCATCTGTATACTTCTTAGGTTTGTGAATACCTCTCTGTGCCCAAGTAACAGGCCCTGGTACTGAAGTAGATGTAGTAGCACTTGCGGTCTCATTTGCTGAGTCGGTCACCACGTCATTAGTAGCCGCATCCGCATCATTAGCGTCGGCGTGATCGGCTGCACCAGAATCGGCTACATCATTAGCGTCGGCGTGATCGGCTGCACCAGAATCGGCTACCTCGCCAGAATCGACTGCCTCAGAATCGACTGAGTCGGTTGCCTCAGAATCGGCGGTTGCCTCTGTGTCGACGCCACCAGAGTCGGCACCATCTGCATTAGTAGAGCCTGTACCATCTGCATCACTCTATTAGTGTGGCATTAATCAGAGGTTGATCATCTATTAATTTGCCCCCATGATCAAAAACTGGTGGAAGCAGATGGGATGGAAGTAACAACAGTTCAGAACGGAGTTTGGCCCCAGCATTGGAGTGAAGGGAAGCAAAGGGAAAAACTTGTTCATCAAAGACAACATCGTGGGATATATAAACACGGCCACTAGAGACATCAAGACACTTAAAGCCTTTATGCAATGTACTATATCCCAAGAAGACACACTGTTTAGAGCGAAACTCAAGCTTTCTAGTGTTATCAGGACGAAGATTTGGCCAACAAGCACACCCAAAAGTGCAAAGGAGAGAATAATCTGGTGGAAGATTAAATAAACGTTGGATAGGAGTTTCAAAGGAAAGCACTTTTGTGGGGGTGCGGTTTATGAGATATGCAGCTGTGGTGAAGGCTTCGTCCCAAAATTTTAGTGGCATCGAGGCATGAGCTAAAAGAGATAGTCCCACTTCAGCAATATGTTGATGCTTGTGTTCAGCAGAACCATTTTGTTGATGAGCATAGGGACACGAAACATGATGCTCAATGCCAATTTGATTAAAGAAGGTGTTCAGTCGTTGGTACTCACCTCTCCAATCTGTTTGCGTTGCCTTAATTTTCCTATTTAGAAGCCGTTCACCAGATTTTGGAATTCACAAAATTTTCCAAAGACTTCGGACTTATGCTTGAGCAAATATACCCAAGTAAATTTGCTAAAGTCATCAATAAAGCTAACATAATAACTTTTATTGCCAACTGAACTAGGAGCAGCGCCCCAAACATCTGAGAAAACAAGTTGTAAAGGTTCTGAAGAAATACTGGTAGACTTTGGATAAGGTAACTGATGACTCTTGCCTCTTTGACAGGCATCACAGACTAGTTCATGACTGGAGTCTTTTATTACAGGAAGATTATTTTGACTAATAACACGATCAACTATAGCAAAAGAGGGATGACCTAGACGATTATGCCATCTGGACAACGACGGCTTGACGACACCATAGGCTTATTTATTGGTGGAGCTGGGTAGCTTATCAGTTGGCAAAGGATAAAGGCCTTGTCTACACCTGCCTCGAAGTAGTGGCATTCTCGTTACCTGATCCTTAACCAAAAAGAAAAAAAGGATGAAGTTCAACAAAGGCTCTGTTATCCCTGGCAAGGCAATGAGCGGAGACTAAACTTTTGGAAGCATCAGGAACATGAAGGATACTTTTCAATAACAGATTACGAGCAGGGGTATGAATAATTGACCAACATGATTAATATTCATACATGTGCCATTGGCAGTGTGGACTTGCTCATTGCCAGTATACTTGTCTTTTATTGCCAATTTCTCCATCTCGCCAGTGATGTGATCAAGTGATGTGATCAGTAGCACCACTGTCCACGTACCAATTGGTGTCAATACCATAAGAAGTTGTCGTCGCGATATTGACATTTTTTTCTTCCCCTGTAAAAGAGTCATCAAATCTCTTCCAGCACTTTGCAACAACATGTCCAGGCTTACTGCAGAGCTGACAGATGGGTCTCGCCCTTCCATCAGTATGGCCTCGCCCAAATCCGTCGGCGCGCCCACTGCCGCCATCTGGTTTCACAACCAGCGCCGCGTCCTCCTCGCGACATCATGTTGGCCAACATATTTGAGCCGTTTTGCAGCAGCTCAAGGCGGGTCTCGAAGCTAACAAGAAGAGCATATAGATCATTAACAGAGATCGGATCTGTTCGGCCGGCAACTGAGGAGACAATTGGATTATAGTCAAAATCCAATCCGGCCAAGATGTATTAGACAAGGTCTTCTTCTTCTAATGGCTTTCCTGCTGACGCCATGTCATCTGCCAATGCTTTCATCTTCCCAATATATTCAGCAACGCTGCGGTTGCCCTTCTGTGTTGTGGACAAAGCCATGCGGGTGTTAATCACGCACACACGGGATTGAGAAGCAAACAGACTCTCAATTGCTTCCCACACGTCGGCTGCCTTGGTGAGTGTGGCAACCTGGGTGAGGACTTCATGCGACAGAGATGATAGCAGGTAGCTAAGCACCTGTTGCTCCTGCGCATTCCATTGAACAAATGTCGGGTTCTGGATCTTCTCATCGCCGCCATCTTCCTTTGTGACAACAAGTGATTCCGCCGGCGCCTTATTGCTTCCATCAAGGAAACCGAACATCTGAGCGCCTCACAAGGCAGCTAGGACTTGCGCCTTCCACAGGACGTAGTTGAGCTTCGTCAGCTTCTCTAAAACAGATTGGCCGCTGAGAGTGGCCGGCGCCGAGGAAGAAGAAGATGACGCTATAGATGGGATCAATCTGGAGATTAGATTGGTTTTGGTGGAGGGTATGGCTCTGATACCATGTGCGCTGAAACGATGCCCTTCCGCCAGGCTCGCTTACATGTTTATATAGCACAGGAAAAGCCCCGACATGACGCAATATAATGGAAATAGATTAGTACACGCGATTAGATCAGACGCTATAACAGGCGATAAGACGCAAGAAATATGGGAACCAAACAACAGAAAGAAAACAGAAAATCTATCCTAATTTACCTCCTACATATACACATATACATTGATCCTATTTTATCTAACACTCAGGCGTGGT
This sequence comes from Oryza australiensis, assembly GCA_019925245.2. Lineage (NCBI taxonomy): Eukaryota > Viridiplantae > Streptophyta > Magnoliopsida > Poales > Poaceae > Oryza > Oryza australiensis. Next base: position 2,566,623 of record JAIFGZ020000278.1, on the reverse strand, counting down.
TACCTCAACCTGAAAGCTGGCTGGGGGGATGCCACAGGAGATCACCACGTCCACCAGCTCAGAAGGGGAAACCTAAGGCTGCCTGCCAAGAATTGTGGCTAGCAAGGCCTTCTGCTCAAGAAGGGCCTCGTTCTCAGCCATCCTCGCAGTCCAGGAAATCGAGCAGTGCCCCCTCGACGGCCTCAGCTCAGGTTCCCCCGTGCGCCATTCTTCCGTCACCCTCGCCATCTGCTGCTGACAGATCTGATCATCTGGTAGCCGTGATCCATAGTGGGTGGACATGTTGTCTCCGGCGGAGAACTGGCAGGCCGCAGCGCCTCGGCAGATCTGAGCCCCCTGGCCACCTCCGCCGACCCACTCTCTTCTCTGGTTGGCGCCCGTCGCAGAGGTCTTAGTAGCTCTCTCTCTTGTCTCCCTCGAACTTCTTCTTCCCCAGGGCGTGACCAAGCTCTCCCTTTTTCTTCTGCTGCGTGCTTGCTTGGGCAAGAGCTAGCAAGATGGCCTGAGTACCAACAAGTGTAGTAGCGCGCCGGACGGGAGCACGCAACCTTTTGATGGCCAATGCCTAGGCACTGGAAGCAGCGTCCGTGAAGCCAGCGCGGGAGCGCCCTATTTGCTGAGGAACTCTCCTTGAAGATGGTGGTTGGGGCGCCGCTCGGACGCCATGAATGTTGTCTTGCCCTGCGCTTGACTTGAATCCACTGCCCGCCATTCGCAGCCTCCTCTTCCGTGGCTGTTGGCTTTGTAGCGACCACCTCACTCCAAGACTTCTTCACAATCGAGCCGGACGCCGGCGGTGGCCACCGCGGCCGGAGTGGCTCGCTCGCTCGCTCGCTCACCGGCTCCCCACTTGCATTTCTTGTGTGGTCTCGTTGGAGTGTTTGTTGCTTAATTACTTATTTACTTATTTGGAACGCCAAGCCGTGCTTTTGAGTAAAATACATGAATATGCACCCATACGAATTAACTAGGTTGATTCATAGTTCTGGAACATCCAAAAGCTTCTCTCTCTTTTCAACAGAATGTGCTTAGTCTGACAAAATCACAAATGTACTGTTAGACAGATGCTACATGTTCAGAAAAATGAATGGGAAATACAGAGATAAGCATCCTCTCCATGATTCTCAAATTTACCATTCATGTGTTACTGGAAGCTTCAGATATCTTCAGATAAATACCAACTCTTAACTGTTTAGCCAATTCCACTGCTACTAAATTGTACTCAACATTTACACCATGCACATAATCTAGGAATAAATCGTGGCACAGAAAATAGAATTGGTAGCATCAAAAGTAGTACTAGTACAGTAGTACCTATAGAAGAACAAATAACATTCAGAAGATCATACAACAGCTAGCATGATGAAATAAAACACATAACGATCTGCATCTTTCACATCTAGCTGAAAAGCTTGAAACTGATTAACTGAAATCAGTCCCCAGAAGCAATTCAGCTTCATTACAAATCCATTTCAGGCAAAGCATACGATTTTATCAGGAAAACAAAAGCACGAAAAATTGAGTATATTTTCACATATAATGCTGCACTAATGTGATCCATCAGAATATCAGATCGGAGATCAGGTTACATTCTTGTAACAAGTCTGTCTCGGAAGCATTTCTTGTGCTATGTAGAAGGATAATTATACTGATAGATCGAGAATCAACTCAGATGTCGGAAGGACTAAGCACATCTCAACTGAAACAACAGCAGTTCACATGTCGGCAAGACTAAGCACATTTCGGACAAATCAATAGCAAGCATACCTGCACCACGACGATCAAACTAACATGGGCAATCTCAGGGAAGAAACCAAGCCGGCGGTGAGTACTTCGACGGGCCTTGCTCCGGCAAGAAGTTGTCCAGGCGTGGAACCGCCTCCGGCGACGCCAGCCACCTGCCACTGTCTCTGCAGGGGTATTGCCGCAGATTTGGATCCCTCAACATTGCCACCTCGCCGTAGAGTCTCCCGTCATCCAGGAAGTAGACGCCCTCCTCGAACCCCGGATGTCTCGCCACCTCGTACGATCTCGAGCAGCCTCGTGCGACGAACAGCATCCGGCCGCCCAGCGAGTCCAGCTCCACCCAGTCGTACTCGGCGTCATCGTTGTTGGTGGCGGCGAGCACCGTCGATCGTTTCGCCATCTCGAACACCCTGAACTCCGACGTCGTCGGCGACGGCGAGGGGAGAGGACTAGCACCAGCAGCGATCCTGGTCACCATGAGGAGACGCCCGCGGGACTCCACCAGGTAGCGGACAACGAGGTCATTCTCGCCGTAGCGGCCGTGCCCGCGACGAGGGAAGCGGCGAATCTCGATGGGGGCTATGTCCAGCTCGCCGTCCTTGAAGTCGTGGAACTCGGATACTCGAAACACGAGGAGGCCTTCTTCTCCGGTGAGGAAGTAGAAGGCATCGTCGTAGTGTATGAGATCCTCCAGACCTGATTTCGAACCCGCGTTGCTGGCGTCCTCGCCATTCGCCACCATCGCAGGCAAGACTCCCATGCGGAAGAACGCGTAGATCGACGGGTTGGTGACATCGGGGAAGTGGGAGAGGATGGCCGCGCCGATGCAGTCTTGGTCATCCGGATGCGACGAGATGGTCGCCGCGAACATGACCATGTCCGTGTCCTTGTCCGGCGGCCGATCGTCCAGGTGGACGACGTCGGGGATGAACGAGGGAAATTCATCGCGGAGGATCGCATTTTTGGTGGTCTGGGCGACGGCGAAGAAGAGCCAGCCGCCGGGGTGTGCGCCGAAGCAGCGCGCGTCGCGCGGGATGTCCGGAACGTGGAAGCGGTGGGTGGCGCAGCCGCGGAGAGCGCACGAGAAGTAGCGCTCTCCATCTCCCGGGAGGAGGATGTACGGGAGAGGGCTCTCCTCCGGCGGAGGCTGCAGCGGCTTGACGGCGACGCGCCAGGCGTGGCAGACTCGGGCCATGGTGCGGCGGTCGACGAGGCACGTGAGGCGCTTGTGGGCGAGGCGGAGGGATTCGGCCATGAAGTCGCGCGCGGGCGACGCCGCGTCCATGGCAGAGGAGGAGAAGGAGGAGGAGGCGGAGGCAGAGGAGGTGGTGGAACGCGACGAGGACGCTTCGTCGTTGTGTGCCATGTTTGTTGCTTCTGGAAGCAGGGGAAGTTTGGGGAATTTTTAGTATTTATAATTTTAATTTTTTAAAGATTTACAAAAATAATTTCGGATTCAAAAATTTGCAAAACTAGTCCTTCCCGTCCTGCGGGAGGCGGGATTCAAACGTCTTTCCAGAGGGCGTTTTATCCGACGTGGCGAGCCGTTGGGTGTCGTCTGGCTGCGCGTAATTTTGCATTTGGTCCCTTCATGCCGCCCACAAGGCGTTTTTATTGTGCGGTGAACGATGCTGAAGCAGTGAATAGTGAATGTATAGTGAACAATGATGAACAGTGCAGTGAACAGTGGTGAACAGTAAAATGAACAGTGAAAAAATGCCCTTCGTAAGGGCGGGAAGGGGGTAAAATGTAAAATTACACGCGCGCGGCAGACGGCACCCAACGGCCGTCTCCACGCTCTGATAAAACGCTCTCCGGAAGGGCGTTGAATCCCCGCCTCCCGCAGGGCGGGAAGGACTAGTTTTACAAATTTTTGAATCCAAAATTATTTTTGTAAATCTTTAAAAAAATTAAAATTATAAATGCCAAAATTTCGAAGTTTGGGTGGTTTGGTTTGGAAGAAGAAGCGGAGAAGGCCAGCCTTTTTGCCAACCGAGCAATAAATTGGGCCCAATTTATAGTGCCGGTTTTAATGGGCCTGATGTTTGGATAGCTGCTCTTTGTTGAGCATTTCTTCTTGGGCCTAAAATTTGGATGTATAATGAAGTTAATTGGGCCGTTTATTCTTTCGTAATTATGCAGAGAAATGAATGTTAGCCACAGAGGAATGTTCTACTTTTCATCTGAGATCCATGTGTCATGTGTGTAGGAGTACTACCTTCCATAACATCTCTTCCGAAAGTGGATATTCATTAATGTTGTCTAAAAAATAGTCAGTTTTTTTTAAAAAAATTGATAAGATTGATCAATATGCAATATATCATTACACAAACAAGCAAATTCAAAATCAACTTATACAGATAGAAAAAAAACAATAAATTTCACTGTAAGTAGTACACACTATTTACATTCAAATTTGTTATTCTTTTACTAATATATGTCAAATTTGAATTTAATATTTATGAAATGTCATATTTCTCATATTGATCTATGATACTATTTTTTAAAAAAATAATAACTATTTAAATGGCACGTAAAAATAAGGGGATATACCGATTTCTCCGTCTCTTCGCTACTTTTCTGGCATTTTTACCATGATGACTCAACGCAGAATGGTCGGTGTTCATGACTTGGATTGCATTAGTGCATGGTATTGTAGTTAGTAATGCATTTCTGGGGACTAACAACTATACCCGTACGTTGCAACGGGTGAAGTCGAGCTGCGATGTGAATGAGACGGGAGGGAGGGGCGCAGGCACGGCGCGGGAGCTCCGAGCAATGACGGAAGGGAGAGGCGCAGGCGCGGCACGGATTGGGATGGGAGGGAGGGGCGCAGGAGGTCTTTTTTTTCATCCATGCCCTCTCTTTCTTTTCAGCATTGGGACTATGGGTTAATTTTATAAACACTCAAGGGGTTTTCTGCAAAATAGCCAGGCAGACGAAAATTTTAGTTAGAACACTAATTGTTTTATAGATAGTTATATATATACACTGATCTAGTGCAATATCATCTATCTATTATCTATTATATACTAATACTAAAAGTTCATTAAACTTCCTACTAACACTTTTAAATCGTCACATAGCACCATATAAAAATACTCCTTCGCCATTATGTGGCACTATAATAAATCCTAGAAATTTTAAAAAAGCAAAGCATCTAATCGTTGATTTTCATTTAATTTGGTGGAGTCATTATTTTCAATCATTATATCTATTTAAAAAACTGCCAATTAAATTTATCTCTAAAAATCCTCACATCTACATCTACGTACACATAACCACCGACGTACGTAAGCACGCTGGCCTCACGTTCCTCTCTTTCTTTTTTTCCTGAAATAAAAAAATAAATACACCGTTAAGAAAATGAGGACTTAAATTTAAAATCAAGGCTCCTTTGGATTATAGGAAATAAAAAAAGTATGCGATTTGGATTCCTATTGATTGCATCACTATACTATGCTTTTGGTTTTCACGAATATATCATAGAAATTCTGAAGGAAAAATTCCTTTTCTATCAATACCATCCAAGGAACACACGAAAATTGAAGTGCATTAAACATCATGCAAATCCTCCTAAACTGCCTCCTAAACTGCCAAGTGTCATTCTGCTAATTGTTGAGATGAACTGATATTTTTTATATTAATATAGATGTGTTTACTCCACATTACTTAACTTCTCCTGATAGAAGAATGCTTTGCATCAAACGTTGCGGTGAAGATCCATGAATTGCTTCTTGAGATTGGTTTCGGTTGCTTCTCTTCTCAGGATCCAATCAGAGTCCTCAGTGGATGACATTAATTAATTTCATAACTACTAATTAATCTGCTGTTGTTTTTCCACTTAGCACAAAAAGCTACATTCAATGATACTGACTCAACACCATGCATCGGTTTCAGGCAGTGGAAGAAAATAACAGAGGATGGGCTCAAACCCTAAGTCAGCTCGTGCTTGTGGATGAGGCGGAGGACGTCGTCGTTCAGCTCGCGCTGGGCCTCTCCAACTTCATTGGAGAGGCGGAGACGGAGGCGAGACGAGCAGATCGAATGCTTCCACGAAGACGCTGCGCGTGCGCGGTGTGGGGATTGGTTCCTAGTATAGTGGCTTTAGGGGTGTTTGAATTCAAGGATCCATGTCACATCAAATTTAAAGAACTATATATAATAAAAATAATTATAAAATAAAAAGATGATTCATAAGACAAATTTATTAAGTCTAGTTAATTTATGATTAAAAAATATTTATTTGAACACCATATCATCAAATCACGACGTAATTAGATATTTTCTGATTATAAATTATGAATGAGTTTTATAAATAATATATATTTAATATTTTAAAATAGAAACTATCACTTTAACCAGCCCTTCGTTTGGAAGAAGCAACGGTGGGCCCACCAAGCGGTCGGGTTCTCATTTATTGGGCCAGTTGTCTTGGGCCGCAAGTTTGGATCGGTTCTGTCGATTAGATCAATAGGCCCAATTGTGGTACTCATAACAGCCTACTTTAAAGCCCAATAACTTCGCCAGGGCGTCCTTGTGTAGCTGCAATGGTGGCCTGGCATGAATGTGCAGAATTGTTTTTCACTGATTTGGTCTGAATTTTCATTTCATCTCTCCTGTTTTTTAGCTCAAGTTTGGTGTTCCGATCTAAACTTTGGATGGACGCAAATGTTGAGTGCTTGTCACCTTTTCTTTCTTGAATTGCAGTCTGTACTGTACAGAATCAGAAATCGTTTTATTATTGTTGTTGTTATCCTTTTCCCTTTTCTTAAATAAAAGGAATTGACATCGGCTATTTGGCTTTACACTTGTGCCTAGCGATCTTGTACTTGTAGGACTATTAGCTGATCGGCCAAGATACTTAACTGTCCAATTATAATCGTCCTAACACTGGTAATGAAGCAACCAATCATCTGAAACAAACTAAAAAATTCGTACAATTAGACAGATCCTACAAGTTCAGATAATGAATGAGAAATGCAGATATAATCAACTCTCCCGTGTATCAATATTTATTCACATTTTCTCCCTTCTATCGACAAGAAAGCAGATCATTCTCAGATCAGTGCGTTACTGAAAAAATTATATACGATCACTTTGGATCAGTAACCATCTCGTATAATCTTTTTCAACCAGTTACTCTGCTACTACAATGTACTCAATATTCTACATCACACACATCTATGAATAAATTGTGGCACAGAAAATAAACTCAGTGACATCAATAGTAGTGCCTGCATAAGAGAAAATAACACAAGAAGATAGGCACAGCTAGTATCAAGAAAGCAAAGATAAATGATCTGCATCTTGCACAGCCAGCTGAAACCGATACTGAAAATAGAAATATCTCAGTATGGATATTTTGAGATGATTGGCATGCAAATTATGAACAAGTGAAGAAGACTAGCAGTTGAGTTATGAAATAGTATATGCAATCCATCTCCCTCAAAGAGAGGCTCAAGCCAGCCTCAGTCCCATCTTGGACAGTTAACAAGCAACTGAAAGCAGGCTGTAGAAGCAATAATTCACCTTCAATGCAAATACATTTCACGCAAAACATGCTTTTATCTGGAAAATTAAGCACTGCTAATTGAGCACATTTTCACATTGCATTATAAACCTGGCAGCAATACAATGATGCGCTAATGCAATTCATGTCATGAACAGCAAATTTATGACTTCATGTAATTCATCAGATCAGATATCAAGTTGCATTCATGTAAGTCTGATTCGGAAGCGTTTTCTGCTACGGGCTATAGAGTACAACAGCAAGCATACCTGTAATAGCAAGCCTTAAGAACAATATTAGTACTCCTTGTATACCGTGTTATCTCATTATTAATTATCAGTAAATTCAGCACCCGTTGGAAGTTATGAACAGATGAAAAGGACTGCATAATATGAAATTTGTAGGGATAACCATGATTTTGCCTCTATCTACCGGTCTAATTGTGATTTTGTCCTTACGAATTTGAAATGAAGCTGTCGTCTATCCCTGGTTTAGATGGCTGTTAGATGGTAATAAATAAACAAATTAAAAAAATTACCAAATATATGAAAACGATGCTGAAAAACCAAAATATCATCATCTCCTTATCTGAATCCATCCCCTCACGCGGGCACTCTCATTGGCGCTAGGGCTAAAGAAGGCGATAGTGGTGGCAGTTCATAGTGGCAGTCGGGGCGAGGCGGCGCGGCGGGCGGGGGCGCGACGGGGCGGAGTCGGCGGTGGCTCGGGGCGTGGCGGGCGAGGGCGCGGGTGAGGCAAAGGCGGCGGCTACACGCGTGGCAGTCGGGCGCCATCGAGGCATGGGGCCCGTTCGGCGCCGACCACACGATCACCATGGCCTGCCCGGCTGACGTCGACGACCTCCTGCGAGGCAACTTCGGCAACTATGTCACGGGGCCAACTTTATTCTGTTGTGATTTCACATATATCTAATTCCAAACTAGAGGTAAAATCAATCTTTTTAAAAAAATTAACATTGCTACAACATAATAACGGAATAGGAGCAATGTGCTACTTCGTTTTGAAAACACAAGAGTAAATTCACAAAGTAAAAAAAAAAACAGAAAAAAACACAATTTCAATACAAAATAAAGACAAATATACCCCCAAATTTGTAGCACCCGTTGGAAGGATTCTGCTTGGATCCTCAGAAGAGATGCAATTCATCTTCATTGAAATCCATTTGATGCAAAGCATGCTTAGATTAAGAAAAGCCAAGTGCTGGTGTTAACTAAACGCATTCTCACACCGCAGAATCGACTGTAATACAATGATGCAATGCACTAATGCAATCCAAGTCATGAATACCAACCACGAAGGATGGAAAAATATCAGAAAGTACTGAAAATATGCCGAGCAATTGCAAGAACTCATGGGCCTCGAAGGCTCGAAATCGAATGAAACATCATGGATTATACTTACTGGACAAATTACAGCCGCAAAATCAGATCACGAATGAAACAGCGACTGTTACAACTCGCTGTAAGCTAAGCAGATCTCAACAAGATCGGCAGCAAGCATTACCTGTGCCACGACGATCAAACTAACATGAGCACGCTCTCAGGGGAGAAGCCAAGCCGGCGGTGAGTAGCTCGACGGGGCTTGCTCCGGCAAGAAGTTGTCCGCCTCCGCCGCCGACGGCAGCCACTTGCCGCTGTCTCTGCAGGGGTAGCGCCGCGCGGTGGCATCGAGGAACATCGTCAGCTCGTTGTAGATTCTGCCGTCGTCCAGGAAGTAGACGCCGGCGCTGAACCCCAATCCCTGGTAGTTGGCCACTTCATACGATCTGGAGCAGCCTCGCGCGACGAACAGAATTCGCCCACCCAGCGAGTCCAGCTCGTTCCAAACGTATGGTGCCTCGTCGTTGTTGATGGGAGTTCCAAGCGGCGGCTCCACCATCTCGAACACCTTGAACGCCGACGTCCTCGGCGGCAATTGGGGAGGATCAGATACGAGCCTGACCACCATCAGGAGATTCTCGCGGGACTCCACCAGGTAGCGAGCAACGGCGCGTCCGTCATAATGACGCCCTTCACGCGGGAAGCGGCGAATCTCCATGGGTGCTAAATCTAGATTGCCGCTGCGGTCTACTTGGAACTCTTCTACTGCAAAAACATGGAGGTACTCTTGCTCGGTGAGGAAATAGAAGGCATCCTTGTGGTGTATGACATCCTCCAGAATCGGTCCCGTGAAGCCCTCGCTATCAGTCGGCATCACCGCAACCTGACGCCGCATGCGCCAGAACGCGTGCACGCGCGGACCAGGCATCAGGGGCCAGTACGAGCTGATGGAGGCGCCGATGCAATGTTCGTCCTCCGGCGGCGAGGAGAGGGTCGCGGCTACCATGACCATGTCCCTGTCGAATTCAGGATTAAGGTCGAGGCAGACGATTTCGGGGAGGCGGATGCCGTCCTTGGTGCGGAGGTTGAGGAGACCGTGGTCGTAGGTGTTGCCGAAGGCGAGGAAGAGCCAGCCGCCGCTGTACGTGCCGAAGTAGCGCGACTCGCGCGCGTTGTCCGGGACGCCGAAGTCGTGTCTGTGGCATCCGCCGAGAGCGCACGAGAAGGTAGGGCCGCCGGCGCGCGGCACGAGGATCCACGGGAGCGGGCGCTGCTGCGGCGGCGCCGGCGCCTCGACGGCCGCGCGCCAGGAGTTGCAGGCTCGGCGCATGTTGCGCCGGTCGATTAGGCACGGGAGGCGCTCGTGGACGAGGCGGAGGACGTCGTCGTCGAGGTTGCACCATGGCGCGTCCATTGGAGAGGCGCGGTTTGCCGGTGGCGAGGAGGCGAGGCGGTGCGCTGCTGTGCGTGGGGGATTGATTCCTCTGCTTCCTTCTCGAAGCGGAAGGAGAAAAGGGTGTTTGGTTTGGAAGAAGCAGAGGTGGGTGGCTTGGGCCTCCAAGCGATGAGACTAGGCCTTATATATTGGGCCAGTTGGCCTGGGCCACAAGTTCTCTCCATCGAGGCTTGAGCGCCTCGGGAATATCGGTGGGCCCAAATGTCTCGGCCTAATTTGTTTTGGGCTGTTATTGCTCGGCCTTAAAATTACAGCCCATAAACAGGTAATGGGCTGAAATTATCTCTTGGGCCAGAAGCAATAGGGAGGTTCAATAGACTCGCTTTTCTATTTGAGAAAAGGGGATCGTGGAAGAAATCCCTCTTTCTTTTTATTTTTTTTCTTGTTGCGACGTTCTTTTCCCCTTCGAAGCTACTCCTATCCAATTACTCCTTCGCTTGGAAAATAAAGGCATGCAGGTATTTGGAGAAGTCAACATTTAGATGTTTTAAAGTAAAAGTTAAGCATAATTAGTACCATTCAAGTGGTATCGATATGTTTGTATTTGAAAGTACAACGATGCTAATTTTATAGTTATTGAATGATATATTATTAAAAGTAATGGTTAAAACTCAACATTTAAAAGAGTGTTATCAACATTTAATTAGTACTATTATACAAGTAGTGGTATCGACAAATAGTGATATCGGCGTATTTGTATGTGAAAGTAATTATATAATGTTAAATTTAGAGTTATTGAATAACATATTGTTAAAAAAATGGTTAAAAGGTGGTTTATACGTCTTCTCCGATCTAAAGCACCAGATAATCTGGTTTTGTAATTTTTTCGAATATTGAATTGAATTTAATAATAGAAGCACTAACTAATTTTGTCAATGCAAGAGATCAAGTCGTCTTTGTGCATCGCATAATGATTTGAGCAACTCTTTACAACTCGTACGACATTTCTAATTTCAAACTAAAATTAAAGGCAAAGAGTTCGAAGCCGTTTTCTCATCATTCTCTAGTCTATCTTGTACGGAGTAGCAGTTAATCATGGTAATTAAGGGCTTTTTTTCTCGGGAGGGCTTATTTGCAATCGAGCTAATCTTGTGGGCTAATCTGCAAAAATACCAGAAGAGAATCGCACTCCTCGCTCTATTTATATCACCTTCTTCCTCTCCAAGCCAAGCGGCTTCATATCATCCGGCATCCAGAGAAAAAATAGCAAGGAAAAAAAGGAGAAACAAAACAGTCTCTCTTCCGGTAATCTTCTCGATCTCACCTCGCTTTGAACACTCCGCTCGATTTTTTTTATGATTTCTCCAATCTGGTTAACTTGGATTGTTCCCTACCCCCAGAAATCTGTTGTAGTATAGATCTGGTAAATTTGTTTCTCTCGCATTTTTTATCTCCTTTATCCCATTGCCTTTTTTTTACTTGTTTAACCAAATCGGTGCCCGTGCGTGCTCAGTAATCTGATTCCGATGCAATTTTTGTGGTTTAGGGATTAGGATTGGAGTATTGGTTGATTTGTTCAACTCGAACGATTCTGGAGAATGTGTGATGCTAAATCCTATTTGGGAATACCCCTTTTGATCTCTAATCGGTTCGAGTAGGATAGAATCAGCTGCAGATTAACCAACTAATTGTTAGCCATACAATACTGTTACTTAGTGAGATGAGCTCGTGGGGGACAAGAGGAGCTCGCGAGGAGAGGGTGCGAGAAGGCACGGATCGCGGCGGCGGAGGTGCGCCGTGCGCGGCTGCGCGCCGCATGCGTTGTGGCGTCGAGTAGGCGAGAGGGTCGGGAGAAAATTAGGGTTTGGGAAGGGGAAAGAAATCCAACGGCTGTGATTAATGGTAGTATAATGGCCCACTTGGCCCATGAAGAGCCCATAAAAGGAGTACCTAGGCTTCTTTCCTGTTAGCCTCCTTGTTGAGATATGATGGTTAGGACGGGATTGCTGCGACATTGCTCTTTTTTTATATATACTAGCAATTGTGCCCGTGCATTGCAACGGGTGAAGTCGAGGCGCGATGCGGATGGGGACGGCATGGAGGGGCGCGGGAGCTCCGAGCAGCTATGGGAGGAGGAGCACGGTCGCGATGCGGGCGCGGTGCGGATGGGGACGGGAGGAGGGGCGCAGGGAGGGAGGGCGAAGGGGTCTTTTTTTCATCCAAGCCTTCCTTTCTTTTCAGCATTGAACCGCGAGTAGGGCGACGAAATACTCGTGGCTCGCTAACTCGTTCGACTCATGGTTGGCTCGGCTCGGCTCGGCTCGTTGAGAAATGCTAACGAGCTGCGGCAAGGGTTTAGCTCGTTAGCTATAACGAGCCAGCTCGAGTCAGTTCGCAAGCTGCTCGTGAGCTCAACGAGTCAGATGCAATGTACAAAGCGGAGCCTTTGTTATTCTTTTGCTTGTTTTGTTGTTGATGTGGCAATAAAGCAATAATTTTTATGATTTTGTGATGGTCAATATGGATCTAATGAATTATATTATAATAGTAATAATATTAAATCTAGTTACATAATTACATTTGCATGGATAATTGTCGATGGACAAGTGTTATTACGTTAATTATGGACTTAATATATCACTTTTTACTTTTTTAATTGTATATTTGCATGTTTAATAGACTCAAAAAAATAAAATATAATTTGTACATAAATTGCACTGTATTAAAGTGGCTCGCAAGCTAAACGAGCTGGCTCGAGTCGGCTCACGAGCCGAGCCAAGCCGGCCTCCTGGCTCGGCTCTCTATCGAGCCGAGCCGAGCTAAGCTGAGCCGAGCCGGTATCCACCCTTAACTGCGGGTTAATTTTGGAAAAACTCAAGGGGTTTTCTGCAAAATAGCCAGGCAGAATAAAATTTTGGGTAGAAACACTACTTGCTTTATAGATAGTTATAGATATGTGGCAGATATGTGTTCTGAGATGCTTAATTTCATGTTCTAACTTTGACTTCTGTAAATCTGTGATTTCGGTAGGTTTAATTGGTGATGGGAAGCTCAGATTTCTCGTGGACATTGCCCGATCACCCAAAGCTCCCTAAGGGGAAGCCGGTGGCCGTGGTTGTACTGGATGGATGGGGTGAGGCCGATGCTGACCAGTATAACTGCATCCATGTTGCTGAGACGCCAACAATGGATTCGCTCAAGAAGGTATGTTTTCTTAGCTTTTAGTATGTAGTTAAGGCCTTGGAGGTTAGCCACCATAGATGCAATTTGCTGTGTACCTTAGGATTTGTTTTTGAAGAATCTGTGGTGGTTAGGTGACAGGTGAACCCGAAGCACAAATTCTTTGTTTCCTCCAACCAATTGAGTTCGCCCTACCTTTGCTAGGGGTTTGTCCTTCATATAGTCGTCCTAGTAAATTGACTCTGTAGTACATTTTGTAGGCTGGTATGGTTGGTATTTTTAGATAAATTGTAACAGTGAAGAAATACTGTACTTGCTAAGTGGTACCTGGATCACTGTCTTTGCATGTTCTGTGCATACTAACATTCCATTATGTATTCTAGACAATGAATTCTGACCTTGTTTGCGACATATATTAGAACAAGTTTAGTATGCTATTGTTGAAAAGCTTTATGATGATTGTTCTTACCCTTTTACTAAACTTCATGGTTTATCTTGTTTTCTATGTCTCAAGGGTGCTCCAGAGAAGTGGAGACTTGTAAAGGCTCATGGAACAGCTGTTGGTCTCCCTTCTGATGATGACATGGGTAACAGTGAGGTTGGGCATAACGCGCTTGGTGCTGGTCGGATATTTGCTCAAGGGTACATGTTTCTCCTGGTTCTCTTTTTTATTAGCATACTTTCAGCTGTATAGTTTGTAAAGGTCTTACTACATCAGGTTTCTGTCGCTATCTAGCTTATTTGAGTGTGCCAGATTTAGTAAAATCAAATGACAACCATTTGGTTCCTTTTGGCATTGTAAGTGTTAGATTTGCACAGATCTCTCCAAATGATGTGGATTACCACGTGAACATGCATGAGATATCATTATTACTATCTCATGTTATGATACAAATCATGCACTTCTTTTAACAGCTACTGGTACTAACTAAAAAGAGATCCTGTGTACTGATGTACACACTTCCTTTAGAGATGAAGGGTAGTTTGTTTATGAACAACTGTTTGAGTTGTATGTTATACTTGACATGTAGCGACCTTTTGAAAGCATGCCAACTACTCGTGGTGCTGTATACTTCAAATTATTCCAAATTTTCTCTTTAAATTACTCAATGCCTCTGGTGCCTTTTAGACATTGCCATTATCCCATATATGAAATCTTTTTTTAAGAAAAAAGATAGAAGCCTCAGACTTAAGCCTCTAAATATACCATGTTCTCCATTTTCTTTTGTAGGGCTAAACTTGTGGATACTGCTTTGGCCTCTGGAAAAATTTTTGAAGGAGAAGGGTTTAAGTACATTAAGGAGTGTTTTGACCAAGGCACTCTTCATCTTATTGGGTTGTTGAGCGATGGAGGTGTCCACTCGCGGCTTGACCAGTTGCAGGTATAGATACTCTTTTCTATAGTTTGCTATCATCTTGTATACTATGAGGCACTAATGTTTCTTTACAATATTTTGATCTTTCCAGTATCTAATTCTTTTTGTCTATTGTCATTCCTGTTTATAGTTGCTCCTGAATGGTGCAAGTGCAAATGGAGCGAAAAAAATCCGTGTTCACATTCTTACTGATGGACGCGATGTTTTGGATGGCACAAGCGTTGGTTTTGTTGAAACACTAGAGAATGATCTTTCTCAACTGCGTGCCAAGGGCATTGACGCGTGCATTGCATCAGGTGGTGGAAGGATGTATGTTACCATGGACCGATATGAGGTATGAATACCCTCCTTCCTCTCCGTCAGTTTGGATTGCTCACATCTTATCTCTCAGCTGCGTTCTGTTTTTATTGCAACTTTTTCTGACTTGGGATAATATGTACTAATGGAAGTATTGAACTATTTGTTTAATATCTCAATTTTGCAGAATGACTGGGATGTTGTTAAACGTGGATGGGATGCTCAGGTGCTTGGAGAAGCACCTCACAAATTCCAAAATGCTATTGAAGCTGTGAAAACACTCCGGGCAGAGACCAAGGCTAATGATCAGTATCTTCCCCCATTTGTGATTGTTGACGATAGTGACAAGGCAGTTGGGCCTATAGTAGATGGCGATGCAGTTGTGACCTTCAATTTCCGTGCTGATCGCATGGTTATGATTGCTAAGGCTTTAGAGTATGAAGATTTTGACAAATTTGATCGTGTTCGTGTTCCAAAGATCCGATATGCTGGTATGCTTCAGTATGATGGTGAGCTGAAGCTTCCAAGCCACTACCTTGTTTCACCACCGGAGATTGAGAGGACATCTGGTGAATACTTGGTGAAAAATGGCATCCGCACCTTTGCTTGCAGGCAAGTATTTATTTATATCTTCTCCATTGGATACTAAACTGGTTGATCAATTGTTGTACTTTTTTGTGGAAACATGGCTGTTTTTATTCAGCCAATATTGTATTTCAGTATATGAAGTATTCAGACAATTTTGTATTTCAGTATATGAAGTAACACAATTGGAAAATAACTTAAAACTGCACTGTAATTTCTTTCTAACTCTGCCAGTTTGTCCAAGTTTACTCTCTACTGAATTGACATATTTGTTCCAGTGAAACTGTGAAGTTTGGCCATGTCACATTTTTCTGGAATGGAAACCGCTCTGGATACTTCGATGAAACAAAGGAAGAGTATGTGGAAATCCCCAGTGACAGTGGTATCACATTCAATGTTAAACCCAAGATGAAGGCACTTGAGATTGCTGAGAAAGCTAGAGATGCTATCCTTAGTGGCAAGTTTGACCAGGTAAAAACAGCACTTGTCTACGACTTTGATATGTTTTTGTTAAATTGTTTGCCCCTAAAATTACATTCTGTTCTTACAGATCCGCGTCAACCTTCCAAATGGTGATATGGTGGGTCACACTGGTGACATTGAGGCCACAGTGGTGGCTTGCAAGGCTGCTGATGAGGCTGTCAAGGTGAGAACACAAGATGAGAAGCTGGTTTCTTCTGTCTCATGGCAATTGACCCTTCTATCTTTCGTACTTTGAATTTGAACCACTCAAATTTGATGAGAATGGCTGTTCCTTCTTTTGTGATAGATGATTCTGGATGCCATTGAGCAAGTGGGCGGTATCTACGTGGTCACTGCTGATCATGGCAATGCTGAGGATATGGTGAAGAGGAACAAATCTGGCCAGCCACAGCTTGACAAGAAAGGCGAAATCCAGATTCTTACCTCACACACTCTTCAGCCAGTAAGTGCAGAGCAGGGATCTAGGCTTGGACTTTGCTCCCTAATCCCAATTTAACCTGCTTTGCTGCATTCTTGTGTTGATTTTAATCTTGCTGGTTCAATGTGTGAATTTATTTATAGGTGCCAGTTGCCATTGGAGGCCCTGGCCTTCATTCTGGGGTGAGATTCCGCAACGACGTGCAGACCCCTGGCCTCGCCAACGTCGCCGCCACCGTGATGAACCTCCACGGCTTTGAGGCCCCTGCTGACTACGAGCCAACCCTAATTGAAGTAGTTGACAACTAAATTAAATGTGAACAGCGAATTTTGTTGCTGTGGTTTTGCTATGGGTCAGAGAAATGGTATCTGTGATGTTGCATACCGTTCAATGAGCAGTCTGTTGGAACCTACGAGGGTTTTTATAAAATTGAAACTGATTTTCGATTTGCAACCTGATGTAAATGATCGTCGATCTGTGACTGTGGTTATGTGTTTTTTTGTTCTGTTTCTTTGTTTGTTTGGGATTCACAACGCTGCCAATTTGCATCCACGAAGATATATAAGCAAATAGGGGTAATACTTGACTACTTGTTGCTTTTGATCAAATTTTGAGAAGTTGTACCAGTATCATTTTAAATTAGATTGACACTTGAAAATCATATACTACCTCCGTGTCTTAGAACATAAACCGGCTTAGAGCTTTTCAACGGATCTTATAATATGGTTCCTAAAAATATGATTTCTAAAAAAAAGTATATAAGAAATCTTTCAAATATTTAGAACATAAAATCAAAATATCTTATAAATATCAATATCTTATAATATGGTATTTAGAACATGAAATCAAAATATTCCTAAAAAATATGATTTCTAAAAAAAGAGTATATAAAAAATCTTTCAAATATTTAGAACATGAAATCAAAATTGTACCCGGCAAATTCTCTAGGAGTCTAAAATTAATCTCCTATTTGATAAGGTTTGAAATTAAAATTGTAGTGCATCGGTGATCGTTTGGCGTGCTTGTCATATGTAGGCGCGTGTGATTCCACTTTTATTTATGTCATCACTAAAACCTAGCTCTCTCTACATTTACTGAAAACAGAAAATCATTTCTGTACCTGATCTTGAGCAGATTATAACATTATCGTCAACCTTCAAAAATTCCTTTGCCAGAGCATATTCTATACCTATTTAAGAGCAAACAAGGGTCATTGAGTAAGCACGTACTACAGAGGTTTAGAGAACAGCGGGTTTAGAGAACGGCTCAGCTCTTCTCAGTTTTGAGAATGAAAAAGTAATTTTTAAGAACCTCTTTCTTTAGAGATCTATATAAAAACTCTATTGGAACAAATTTTTCTAATAAAATCTCAAAAAAATAAGTATAGAGAAACTTTTAGAGCTCAGAGCTCATGTTGAGGATGCTCTTAGAATATAAAGGATTTTTAAGGTTGAACATTATTATTAAAAAATAGATAAAATTAAACAAAAGAATGTTGTAATTAGGTTAACGAACTAAATGAGAAAATAGAATTAAATGAAAGATGGTTGTGATTGGATAAGAAATAGAGGTAGATGAGAAAACTAAATGGAGGGTTATGATTGATTGAGAAAAAATGTTGATAAAAAATTTTATAATTTGAGACAAATCCTAAAGCCTAAAAGTTATTATATTTTGAAACAACAGCCTAAAAGTTATTATATTTTGAAACAACAGGAGTACTACATATATAGAAATATGTGCAAAACATACTGTTAGACTTAATGGGTTTACAAGTATATTACAATACAAATTGTATTAGCTATTAATGTGCATCTGAAAAAAACATGTCAGTGCCCAAAACACATATTAATGACGAGAGGAATTAGTTAAGTCCTTTGGAATGGTGGATTTCAAAAAGGATTTCTAGATATGAATGTAAAATCACTGTATAATCCCTACGTTCCAACGGAGCCCTTGATTGCATAAGAAAACAAAACTGGAAGTGACCACCAGAATTGGAAAATTGCTTAAATGGAGAAATTTAGAACGAGATTTCACAGCCTTCTCCAGGCAACTGTTCAGCATAAAGAGACATCTCACTATTTCATCAGATAGCAGAGTGGCTACCATGAAGGCACATTACAGCCGTACAGGTTTAAGAACTCACATGAAACTAAGCCGAAAGGAATCATCATCTCCTCAATGCTACAGTCTATGTGAAACTAACGACAGATGTTAATTCTACAACAAATGTGGGGGCTGAGAATGGTAGGAGACCACTATTCGCCGAAATAAATATGAATCACCTCAACACAGACCTCTTCGTGGCCGGCACCACCTGAGACAGTCGTTAAATCAATTCAATTACAGATGACCAACACCTTGTTGGCAACAAGCAGTATTCACGGTCAATTCGACCACACATGAACGAGGCCTTGCCGGTTTCCAGTGTAGATCTCGTCACGCTCTTCGTCATAGTACAGAGCTGTGATGTCCTCGAGGGCCTCCAAGGCTGTACTCTGGAACTTCCAGGCTTTCTTCTGCTTGCACAAATCGCTGGCCTTAATTTTGGCCAAGCATTTCCCAGTCAGTATGTTGCTGATGTTTATTGAGCCAGCTGCATTGGAGTAGACAAAGAAAGTGTCCCAGACCAAGTTAGATTATGGAAGCAATGTTTGCATGTTTAGTTACGTTGTGCTTCTTTACAGAGGTGGAAAAAGACTGAACAAACTTATATAAGTTAATGCTATCAGTTCTTTTACGACAATTTAACAATACCATTGCGATGTGCCCAATCTAGTTATTTGGTCAACCATTAGAAAACATCAATAAGATCCTAAGGCCTTCTCAAACTCATTGCCACAATAACTTTTCAGAGATCAGAAGGTCCAAGGATTCTCTTGTAATGTGCAGTATGACAACAAAAGACAAGAAAAGGAGATGGAGCAGAACTAAAGTCGTACATCCCATCGTAAATATCAGCACCAACAAGAAGCACACTAATAACTATTGTGACAGCTAAAGTCTAAAGTACAAATGGGAATTTCACCAAATTGAGCAAAACAACAGGCTTCCATATGTTTGGTCACGGCAAAACATGATATCATGCAAAGGTCTAATTAAAATAGTTCGATGTGACAAGAGGACAGCACATAAACGAACAAAGATGTCTGAGTGGAAAACATAAGATAAATAGTAAAATACAGCAAGCAGTGATTTCAATTGTATGATGAGTAATATATATATATATATATATATATATATATATATATATATATATATATATATATATATATGCGCCAACAAAACACCAAAAAAATCTTACCATTTTCTTCTGAAGATGAATCGTTGGAATCAGCTTTGCAGTAAGAAATAATTAGATCTTGGTCACTTGTTATGTATATATTATTGGTATTGCAGTCTGGGTGCCACAACAGGTGGTCCTCAAATGATGTAACTAGTTCACCTCGGAAATTCCAAACTGCTACAGATCGATTCCGGAAAGTCAGGAACAGTTGCAGCTCATAGAGAAAGATAAAGGCCGATGGAGTCATGAACTCGGTCCTACTCACTTCTGTTAATTGGAAGTTCCGTACCTACAATACCAAGTAATAAAAACCTAAACTATAAAAGTAATTTGTTTCTCTTGATTGTAAATGACAACTGTGGCATTAGGGGAAAAATTACATCAAGTATTTGAAGATTCTCTCCTTCCTGCTTGACCAGGAGCTTTTCATTGAACTGTTCAATGAAATCAACCTTCTTATTCCGATGGAGGAGGTGGTTGAAGGACTTCAAAACAGTACCATCCTCGATGGAAAGAATCTTCAGAGGTACAGAGCTGCTTGTTCTTGTGTAAATCAATAGCATTATGCCAGGACTGCCACAAATTAACACAGGATTATACATATAAAGCCACATCATATTGTCATTAATAATAAAATAACATAATGCTCCCTCTATCCCATAATATAAGGCATGGTCAAACTCATGGTCTCCAAAACTAATCTTTGGCTTATAATTTCTCATAAACTATTAGGTTTGTACCAACAAAATTATATCCATATGAAAATAAATTCAAATGTTAACCCAATGATATTATTTTCAGCAAATAAAATTCAATTCATACTATACTAATTGTTAGTCAAATGTTTTAAAAGTTGAAACTTAAAATAAGTGCGTGCCTTATATTATGGGATGGAGGGAGTATAAGCTAAGAGTCTATAGAAAAAAGAACAATTATGTTAAACTGCATGGCAACACACAGTTATGATATCATTCTCTCCTTTTATATGTGCACTATAGTACATTCTGGTCTGATAAGTTCAGTCAATCTAAAGCATGCTTGTTGAGTTTATTGTTAGTTCTAAGATGAGGTGAATTCAAATAATGAACAGCCTGTTGAACAGGCCCATCAAAGTAATAAGGTGCATCCAAAAAACTACTTACTTAGGAGATCTG
Organism: Oryza australiensis; assembly: GCA_019925245.2. Taxonomy (NCBI): domain Eukaryota; kingdom Viridiplantae; phylum Streptophyta; class Magnoliopsida; order Poales; family Poaceae; genus Oryza; species Oryza australiensis. Next base: position 2,545,847 of record JAIFGZ020000278.1, on the reverse strand, counting down.
CAAGAAATGGGAACAGAAGAAAAAAATGTGGGACAGGGAGGGGGTACCTTATCTTTATTTCTTGAACATTCTTGTCTGATATAGAATACAGCAGAGTATAGTTTTTCAAGTCAAACACCTTGTAAGTACTGTTTGCAGAATGCAATGGCATCAGTACAGTTTCAGAATAAACGTACTTTATAGTCATTACAGAAGTTAGTGTGTACCTGTCTTGAGCAGAATAAGTTAAAACCTTCCCATTGACATCATCAAATTCCACGAATCCAGGCCATTTCAAGGACTCACTTTCAAAAAGAGGGAAACCAGCATCTGGTTTAGCTCGCCGTATATACCTTGAAAGAGTTGCCAGTATCTTAAGCAGATGACATAGTATGGAATTCACAACAATGGGAACTCATAGAACACAAAGCTTACTCTATCCGAGTTGTCCTGCATCGCAAGGCACTGAAATTTTCAGAACCATATACTGATACTGTAATGAGTGACTCATTATTCTTGTTGTAGAATAAACTGCGGATAACTTCATCTGGACTTCCATTCAGAAAGCATATTCTCCTATTTGTCTCTGATAACACATGAAGGTGATCTTAGTATGATCATAGGAAGCAGAAGTGCACCACAATGACACAAACATACCTCTACTAAAAGCAGCACACACTCCGGACTGTGATAAAGCAAAAACTATGTCACGTGCTGCAACTATCTCAATAATTTTTGACCTTTTCCTCAAGTAAGGTAGTAGCAAGCTGTTTTCCTTAGGATCATGGGTGTCAAACTCCTCCTGAAAATGACAGTAAAGTGCATGATTTAAAAAACAGATAAAAAGTCAAGAGAAGCTACTAAAACAGACGTGAGGTAAAACCGCTGCTACATAAACAGTGGAAGAAGACCAAAGGTGCAAGCTTGACAGTTTTCATAAGGTGACAGTTGTCCATTATAAGCATGAATTAGTCCAAGCAGGGTCCCACATTGTTTTTTCAATGGAGGATCAATGCCGCTAAGATCATTATCTGAGCAGCGAAGTGACAGAAGTCATGAACAACAAGTAACCAAGACAGTGATACCCCGAGGCAAGTACTAAATTTAACATCCAAAAAAATACTTGCTGCAAAGCGCATAGACAGCAGATAGAGTCATTCTCTATGTACAATTTGCACCGATCCTACAATCTGACAGTTAATCCACACTTCATTATTTCTGACATTGCAATAAATAATATGTTTCAGCTATACCTGAAAGCAAATACCAACATGATACCATACGAAAACGAATCCCTAAACTTATATATTGTAGTGAAGCCAAACAAGCAGCTGCAAGGTGCGATGCAGGAATTTGCCATGCAGATGGCGGCTGCACATGACTTCCACGAATCAGCAGTGGTCCCGAACCTACCTATCGAAATACACAACTTTCTCATCACAATCTGGCAAAATCAACATTTTTTTTGGATAATGGCAAAATCAGCATATCAAACCATTCATGAACCCACTCCAATTCCAATTACCACCAACAGATGGCCCAACCTGAACAGACCTCAGGTCCCCGTGCCAAGTAATTAGTCAATCATGGCAACCCATCCCGACCACAAATCGGCTAAACGAAGTAGGCTCTCGCAGAGCCACAAATTCCCCCCACCACCACACAGCGAACGAAACTACCTCGCCACAGGAGCACGCAAACAAAAAATCGAAACAAAGCTAGAAACGTTAGGGCAAGGACGCAGCGCGCGTGGACGAACCTGGAGCTGTATGTTGCGGAAGCGCTCCTGGGCGGCGCTCATGGAAAAGACCCTGTCGCGGCTGGAGCTGATCTCCCGCCGCTGCAGCTTCCGCACGCTGTTCACGGCCGCCTCATGCCTCGGCCTCTTCCTCGCCACCACCCGCCTCCCGCTGCACGGCCGTGGGCTCGCCGAGATCCGCCGCGCCTCCATCCCCACTCCACCACCTGCGCCCCCTCCCCTCCCCTCCCCTCCTCTCCACCAATACAGATCGCTTCAGCCTCCGCGGCGAGACGAGCCGCTCTCGCGCGCGCGCGCGGCGGAGCTGGCTCCTCTGCGGAAGGCTTAGGGTTTGGGAGGGGGGAGCTCGCCTCGAGCTCTCTCACGGCTCGCAGATTGGGGGGAAGAGAGAGAGAGAGAGAGAGAGAGGGGAGGAGGAGGAGGAGGGAGATTGCCTCGTGCAGGAAATAGATAGGTGTTAAAGATGAGGCGCGGATGCGATCCCCTGACAGGTGGGGCCCACCCGTCAGAGAGAAGGCAGCGGGGCGCGGGGGCGGGATCGAAACGTTGGGCTACTGCTGGTTTGAATATTTTCGGGGTCGTGTCCGAACCAGCGGGACCAGCTCCACCCTCCGAGTTCACACTGACGTCTGGGCCCCAGTTATATATGGACGCATATGTCAGTGATTAAAGTTGGGAATACACACGGTAGGGTGTAAGGCTAGTAGATGGGGAAACTTGCTGGTTTTTTTATTTTTTTTCCTCAACAGCGTGGTGAGCTGGAGCTGAACTTGGAAGTAGCGACGTGGTTTGGACTGACTCTGGAGTGTTGCCCTTTTTGGAATGGATCGGTTTGGGTATTCGAATTTTGAAAGGTAGCGCCTGGTTCTGTCTTTGTTGCCGTGAAAGGTAACGAAATTTTCGAAACGTGTCCAATAATGTACTACCACAATTTGGATCAAGTGAATGATGCGATATAAGCCGATAATCAACGAACTAATCATAGATGTTTAATCATGTGCACTGGCCGTAGATGTTTTGTGCGGAAATGTATTAATTGTGCACGTTGGGATATACTCCGTCCTTCTCACATTATAACTCGTTTTAACATTTTTAGTTAAATTTTGATAAATTTAATAAATTGATAGAAAAACATAGTAACATTTTTAACCGAAAACAAATATATAAAATATATTCAAATGTTGGATTCAATTAAGCTAATCTGATATTACAAATATTGCTAAATTTTATCTATAAATATATCAAATTTAACAAATTAAAAAGTTAAATTAATTTATAATATAAAAAGTAGCGAAATTTGGCCAGCTACAGGATGACAACGAATGGAATGATTGTCGTTTGCCACGTCTCGGTACAGCATTTACAAAGACAGAAAGATAAGAATTTATTTTAAAAAGAAAGTATTCTTGTTAATGGGATTGTCAATCGTATATTAAGTTAATTAAGTAGCACTCAGAGGCAAATCAGAATTAGGGCTTATCTTTTTTTTTTCTTTTCCAGCCGTCCTACTCTTCCTTCTCTCCCTCTTCTTTCATTCTCCTCTTCCCTTCTCTCAATACTGATCCAGTGAGGTAGGAGGGGCTTGAGTTCCCCAACACCGCGCTGGATCCACTCCTTATAGCAGTGCAACTTCTAGCTATACATATAACAAGTTTCAACCTGCATGTGGCAATCACACTGTGAGAAAAAGTAAGTATTACAGTAAGAAATCATATTAGCTGATTCACTATTGTGGAGGTTGAAAATAAACTCATTTAGCAATAATACTACTACCAGGTAATAAATACTAAACACATACTATTAAAATCTCTCTCTTCCCTTCATTCTCTGTGCCTCCATGAGCCATTCATCTTCTCTCTAATATCTCTCCTTTTCTATTATAACGTGATATTATCTTACTACCTACTTTTATTAATATACATTATGATAAATTTAACAACTATTACATACTGATTCATTCTTACTACTTAAACAATATACATGGAGGATACCTTTATTGTATACATAGGCATGCGCTGCTCCAGAAAACATTACTAACATTTCAGTACATTAAGTACATTAAGGCCCTGTTTAGTTCCATTTATCATGAAGTTTTTTCAAAAAAAAGTTTCATTTACCATGTTAAATTTTTACACCCCAAAACTTTTGGCTATCAATTTTACATAAAAATAAGTGTTTAGATACATGTATAAATTTTTTGGTCTGTTGAAAAAAAACAGATTTGCCCCTATTGAATCGCCCCCCATTAATCCGACCAGACCATCATGAGCTTCTGGTCGATGAGCAAGTAGCACGTAGTCGTCGGCGATGAGGTCGGGGAGGAGGTCATGGAGCTCATCCCCGGCCTTCCTGAGGAGGTCACCCGCCAAGTTCTGTCGGCGGTGGCCGCGTCGGTGTTGCTATCACTGTCGTTCCTGTTCGCCTTCGCGTTCGACCCGGCCTCTCGATGGCTCTAGCGCCAGGCACTCGATCCGTTCTCTAGGAGGTGGTTGCTGTTGTCCCCCGTGCCCGGTGGCGCTGCCGCGGCTGGGTCGTTCGCGATGGTGAGGCTCTCTCACCGTGGCGAGATCTATGTGATTGAGGGTGTGGAGGAATGGGTTCCCCCGCCGTGGCGGCTGGCGGCGGTTCAGAGCTTGATGGAGAGCGGTTGAGTCATGGCTCGAAGGTGCGCGAGGACGCTGATGAGGGACGAGGGTTTTGGCTTCTGGGCGACGCCCCCGCTGTCGCTGCACGCCCATGGCGCGGCTGACGCTGTCGCCGTCTCCCTCGCCCATCGTCCCCATCAAGAGAGAACCCGACGGAGCCGCCGGCGCAGTCTCGAACGCCCATACGCCCGGGCCGCCACCGCCCCGTAAGAGACGCCGCCGCGGCGACCATCTCTTGGCCACCCCAACCCACCCTATTGGTTAACCGCGGCCGCCTCGACCACCTCCTCCACGAACTCATCCGCTCACACCGGTGGGGCGACACGGCCGACGTTGTCTCCTGCTCGTCGCCAGCACCTGACATCCTGAGTCCTTCGAGGAGATGCGCCCGACGGATGAGGGATGGGGCTGGCGGCGGCTCAAAGAAGGGGAGAAGTTTTCTGTTCTGCGTGATTTGGGAAGAAAGGAGTGCGGGGTGTCCAGCTTTCTCCCAAGAAAAAAATTACACCTTTTTGAGCCTCAACCCTCTCAAAACCCAAAACTTTACGACCCAATTTTACACGCGTCTGTTTAGGTCCAAAATCCATAAAAATGTTAAAATTTCAAAAACTTTATAGGATTTTGGAGGAAGGCCTAACACAGCGCAGGTCAATACACAGTTCCAGCTTGCATGTGTTCACCATTCTCTTGCTAATTTGCAATAGATGACAACAAATATGCAAACAGTTTTGTGGTTCTTACATTGTCAGGGCAAAAGGTTTAATCCTTTATCCCTGCGGTTCTCAAAATTGTGGCAGTGGCAGTAGCAGTAGCATGTAGGCGTCTGACGAATATTTTCTCCTCATTTTGCATCTATTGCATTGAGAGCAAATATTATTTCTCGCAAGTTTGAGAGCTATACGTTGCTCTGATCGGTCTTTTTCTTTCACAAGTTAAGGACTTCAATCCTTCAGAACGTAGGAATGTAAAAGCATAGAAATACCAAAAATACAAAAATGGAATATTACAACATATTGAATACCACATGAAATAAAAACACATGAATTGCTCAAAGCATGCATTTGGGTGTCATGGTTCATAGGAGAATAAGAATTTTGAGAGTAGAGAAAGAAAGAGAAAGATATCATTAGAATTCTCAAAGAAAATAAAAGAGTAAATTTTACAAAACTACAAATACTTTGACATAATTATCACAAAATATATATTTAAGGTGATGTATCACAAAACTACAAATTTATCAATAAATTTATCATAAAACTACAGGTTTAAGGCTAAAATCATAAAACTTCATATTTAATAATAAAATTATCATGAAAACATAGATTTTGGGATTCAAATCCTTAGCACTAGTGTTATGTTTGAGTTATGAACGTCCAAGTTTTGTGATTAAATTAGCATTAAATGTGTAGTTTTATGATAATTTTATTATTAAATCAGTAGTTTTGCTACTTAGCCTTGAACAAGTAGTTTTATGATAAATTTATTGTTAAATTTGTAGTTTTATGATATATCACCTGTAGTTTTACGATAATTTGATTAAAGTATCTGTAATTTTATGAAATTTACTCAAACTAAAAACCACGAGGTTGGGCTCATGTTCAAATTGAAACCTTGAATGCATTCCAAATGAATTTAACTCAAAATCATACAAACTAAACGACCTAAGTTGAAAAAGTAAAAAAATTGGACACCAGGGTATCAATGGTTTTAAGAAGGAAGGAGTGAGCGGGCTAACGGGGTGCATGCCAGCCACCCCTACCACTGCACTATGAGCGCATATCAAGAAATAAGATAAATGGTTTTGAGTCGATGACATATATAGGGCCAAAAAATTAGGGACGCCAAATCTATTAGGAATAAGTCTGTTTTGCCTCAACTCTTGCTTCTGGTTGAATCGCATCCCTTAACCGTAAAACCGGATATAACCTGTCCTCCAACTTCAAAAACCGTTGCAAATCAACTCCTTAGGTAGTTTGAAAGGCAATTTCGTCTGACGTGCCATCTTTGACCCCGTTGACTAGCTGAGCCATCCGCTGGGACCCACATGTCAAAGAGAAAATATATAATGGCCCCACATGTCAATCGTACTTTTATTCCCCTTTACCCAATACTATCTCCCCCACCCTATGGTCTCCCTTTCCAAGATGGGAATGGCGGTGTCGTCCATGATGGATCTCCGTAGGAGCGGGATGGCATCAAGCGCGTCATCGTCTTCGTGGACGGCATGCATGCCCCGATAGATGAGGTCGAGGGAGACGATGGTGAGCATCGTGACAATGAGAAGAGTAAGATGGAGTAACTGAAGACGTGGCGGACGATGTCTTCCCGCATCAGCACATAGTAGTCAGTGGCGACAGCATTGGCCAGGGAGCAGCCGAAGATGTAATGGTGCTTCCTACTGCGGGCGCATGCGTGGCGTGGAGCATGGGCGTGCCTTCGCCTTCGCCGTCGTGCCTCTCTCTAGTGTTCGCCTATGCCGGCCAATGCGTTCTTGTCGGTATGTGCCGTCTACGAGACCATATTGGAGCCTGACTCCTCCATGCTGTCGGCGGCGCAGGTCACAGTCTCCTTGACCTTCTCCCTGGCCTTTCCTTGTTCCGCCTTCTCCCTTGCGTACTTCGCCACCTTGTGGTGTCGATGGTCACCTCCTTGACCTTCTATGTGATGGTTGGACGAGCTCACCGTCGACGCGTCGAGGACGGGTGCCTCCTCATGCATGCTGCGTAGGATGTGAGGACCGCATCGAACCACAAAACCTCTTCCCGGACCTCATCTCTGTGCTCAAGGCGCTTTGGTTGCACGAACTCAAGGCCGAGATCCCACCCTCGCGGTCCCCATCACCGATTTCATTGTCGAGACCACTGACCAGCCGCTGCGCACGGCGGAATTGGTCTCCGCACATGCGCCATCGCTCACCGCTACCCACCTCACCCCTATGTGAACCCCAAGCAACCCGCCCACTGCCACGTTGCTAGCCTCCCACTGAGGCGTAGTTGAGGGCGTGTGAGAGAGAAGTAGAAGATAGGAAGAAGAAGAGAAGGGGATGTGGGGCTGACAAGTGGGCCTCACTATTTTTTATTTTTGTTGTAGTCACTGACATATGGGACCCACATCTATTTTCATTTTCTTTGATGACTGGGCTACCATGTCAGCATATTTAGACCAAGTCAACATGTCACGTCAGCAAAAACCACTTTTCAAATCACTGGAGGAGCCAATTTGCATCAGTTTTTGAAGTTGAGAGAGGTATTATACCTAATTTACGGTTGAGAGATGCGATTCGATCACAAGCAAGAAATAAGAGAGACAAAATAGTCTTATTCCAATCTATTACTACTGCTCGTTATACCTAAGCTACTTAACAGAACAAAAAGGAACCACCAGAACAGAACAAAAAGGAAAGAGAAAAGGACTGTGTATGTATGGAAGGCCCAACCAACCAAGCATCCACTGAGTTTAAAAGCCCAAATATAACTAGAATAAGGCCCAGCAAGCACATGGCTTCTCTCGTTGGATCAAACCGACGCGGAATAAGTTCAGTCAAGGTCTCTCAAAAATTTATCGTCGAGTTTAATATTCATTCATGAACATGTAATACCAGTTATAACTTTTCCCTCTCCCAATGATAGCTGAGTTAGTATGAGACCCATCTGAGGAATTTCAGTCTTTAGAAATAAATAAAAATTGATGAACCTCATATGTCAATAACACAAACTCTCAAAATGGTCTCAGCCGCTTCAACACCAACATGTTCTCATGTACTCAAATCGATCGTGGCATCTTCCTCCTCCGATCCTCGCCGGCCGGCCATTTATTCTTGATCTTGGATTCATCGGACATTTCGCACTCCTTGTTGGCATAGAATCGCTCCCACTTGAGCCACTGCCGTTCCAGGTGGTACGCGCGCACCTCGTGCATCATCTCCTACACCTCCAGCTTTACTGGAGACACCGCACCCACTGTTACACCTGCTGCAGGTCACCGCTGTCGGTCACCACTAAGGCCAACTCGCTCTAGAGGTGCTGCACCGTGGAGGGCCTTCGTCCTTGCCAAGGCTGCCCCCCTCACGCGCTTCGCGTCGTGTAACACTCCTGATTTTCGCCCCGTGGAAAAAAACTGGTTTATTAAAAACCTATGTTAAAAAATTGGTTCCTCGTGTATTTAGGATTTTTTCCACCAACGATCTCAATTATTTTATTCCTTGTGAACTCAAAATTGTTTGAGTTTTCCCTCCTAAAGAAATTCGAGTTTTCCCTCCGACATCTTTCCAAAAGTCCGTACGGTTAAAATTTTGATTTTGGAATTTTTGACTACGTGACAAATGTTTTTTCTTTCATTCGAAAATTCTAATAACATTTGTTTTCGAACCGCGACAGCCCGATAAATATTTCTTGTGCGGGTCCAAACCAACGGTTGCTTCCCCCGTCAAACTCAATCACGGATGGACATATTCTATTTACATTCATCTCTACTAAGTCGACGGGCGTCTCCCCAACATTTACCATTATCCTGTCTCACGCTCTGAGCAAGCAACTGCATACACGTTTCACCCATTCTTTTTCACTGCCACGAGTTGCCTTCCTCTACGCACACGTGAGGCAACAAGACGGGCATGCATTGTTGAAATTAATGGGCTAGGTCAAAATGATTTTTAATTAATTTTTTAAAATAAATCTTAAAAACCCATCAAGACTCATGTATGCTATGACAAGATGATAAATTTTAGTATCATCTTGCTAGGTTAGAGTGAGGCTGTCTAACTTATATAGTGAGATTTCTCTTCCTCTCAAAGCTATGGATAAGGGAGAGAAAGTAAAACCACACGCATTCGCTCGTTGCGTCGGACCGGGCTGTGGGCACGATTCGCGTGCCTTAGTTTTTTTTACAAATTAACAATTGTTCTCATGCAAATTTTTGATGCAACAGAATCCTAACCTAATTCGCTATGAGTGCTGCCTTTACGCGCAAGTCATCCGAAGCTATATATTCGCCTACACGTAGTCGTCCGAGATCAATCTGATCTGAGTTTTGCCACGTTTTCGCTTGTTAACTGTAAAATGTCACGCATTAGCCTAAGAGATTTGTTTTACTCTAGTACAGAACCAAATCTTACTTTTAGGTTCGTAGAGCGTGCCAGTTGGTTTGATCCTGCAACCAACAAGAAACAAAGAAAGAAAATAGTGTTAGTCCGTAAACGATAGCCGATCGGTTGGTGATCGATGGCGTATCGTTTGATGTTGAGCTGATGCGTTATGCACTGAATCGGCTAAGGGAGATTAAATCTAATCGATCGGCTGTAGATATTCGTAATATATAATCTAAATCTCGAAATACATTTAAATCAAGTGATTGGAATAGATCGGTAGCGTACCAAGACAATATAAATTACTTATGTCTAAAAGTACTTTAAGATAAAGATTATACATATTTATAGCATAGCCGATGTCATAAATCTAATGTGTATTGGCTAGTACTCCAATACCACTTTATACTAAGATATCACTATAGATTAAATACGTTAAACATGAACCGATCAAGTGTTAAGATAACCTAACAGATCGATAACAAGCTTAGCATATTTCGTCGCATTGAGATCTAATATAAAGGACAGATTTAACATATCAAGTAAACATAAAAGAAGACAAGATAACTAAATCAGGTAAGACCGGCTGAAACCTCGATACTATCTCTAATAGGAATCATAAAACAAGATAGATATTATGATTCTAAATATTACTTAATAGGTCAGACTCAACCGATGCAGCATTAAGCGTAAAGAGAAGCATAAGATCTAAACAAGTCGATGAAAACCTTTCGAGATGGTAGATACACTATATAATCTAAGTCGACAGTGATATCTAACCCTATCAGCTGTTATCTAGTAACAGAGACTAGTCGATTAGGGTTAGAGCGCAATATCAATCTAGATTATATAGCATATATGATAACGATTTACGTAATCAGGATTAGAGTGTTATAATGATGGAAACACTAATTCCGAGAGTGCAAGCCGCCATAACAAGTTTTATCTTTCGCTAGAGATCGATCCCGATGCAGCCCAATTCGAAGCAAAGAACTCATTGAAATAATTAAAAGGGAAAAGGGTGGCGATGCGCCAAAGTTGTATTGAACTGGTTGTTGTTAAATTACAAGGTTCTGAGTCGTATTTATACCCAGATACAAGATATGTCCTTGTCGGACACGATTCCTATCTCTATTACAATTCAAATTATAGATAAGTCCCTTAAGCGGACTCTTATTGACATTATATATATGGAAACTATTTAAAATAACTTAATTAATAGATACAATTGTCTTCTTTGGACTCTATCCATGTATGACAATCCTCATGAAGCACTTTAAACCGAATCTGATGATAATTCCAACGTCTTTTTACTCGGATAGACTACATCCGCTATCCTTGTCGGAATCGGCTGCATCGGCTATCCTTGTCCGATTCGGTCTCAGCCGATGAACACCTCAGCCGATTCAGCTCGTGACTTGGTGCGCACTCTGTTTCCAACGATCACGCTTACCTCCATCCGCTTCGGCTTTAGTTCCAAACCTTATAATTGGCTTACCAAATTTGGTCGTTAACACATGTCCCCAAGTATGTTATATTGTCAATGTTGCGGATTTGCTTGATCTTATCTTAGAGAAATTTTAGGACTTTCCGTTTCGGCCGTTACCACGCCTCTTTAAATAATGACCATCGCCTTAGAGCTTTTCACGCCATCACTTTTGCTTTCATCGCCTTAGCCACAACCGCCCCTAAATTCACCGGCGACCTCTTCGAAGCTTTTGGCGATCCTACCAACGATCTCCCGGCGGCAACTCCATCCACGGCAATGGCGGCCTCAACTACTCCCTCTGACGCTTCGTCGGCTGAATACCCTGAGGTAAGTCTCGTCAGCCCTAGCTCTCTTTTCTCGCCGTAGATTTGTGTTCTTGCTTTTCATAATATGCCCATTTTCCTTTTCTTTTCTATTGTAGCATCTGTCAAACCAAATTGCAATTCCCAGCCTCATTCATATCAATCGATACTTCTTAGGCCCAATTGGCAATGCAGATCCTATTGAATTTATCAATGTTGAGACCAACAGGATCCCCTATAGGTTAGCAAACCCTAGCTTGGCACATTGGACTGGGACCTTTAAGTCATGGCCATCCACTGATAAATCTTGGCCGGCATGGTACAATAGGATATCGGCTAGCAAGCAAACCCACTGGGAAGAATCAGGGATAGCGTAGTGCCTAGCCCTCACAATAGCCGATATGCCTAAGGACGAGCCCTTGCTGTCGGCTGCCAGCTATTTTTGGTCCAACACCCTCAATGCATTCCTATTTCAACAAGGACCGATGACACCCACACTTGGACGTGGCTATGATCACTGGACTAGATGTCACGTCATCGGTTAACCCTGTCAGCCTAAATGTAAAAGGGCAATTCTCTTTCAAGACTAGGGCTATTGGTGGCTGGAACGGGTTTATCAGCTTAAACATGGGGACTGGACCTGTAGGCCCTAGGGAGCATACAACTTTTCTAAGGATGTGGTTAGAGAAGTTTATGTTCTGCGGTTTAAGCTGCGGCCCTACAACCAATTGGCAGCATGTAGCCGAGACCTTAGTAGAGAAAAGACAAATCCCCTTGGGCAAATATCTGCTGGGCTACCTTTATCAAATGTTGAATACTACATCGGCTAAGATCGCAACCAATTCGGCTATCGGCACTGGCGGCCCATGGTGGTTTCTGCAGCTGTGGCTCATTCTGCACACTCAAAAAGTTGCCGGGAGGCCTGAACTAGTGGAGGCCAACTTTCCATTAGCAGAGCCGACGACAAATGAAAACGGTGAATAAGTCACCATGCGCAAATGCATGTTATTTGGAGAAGCCGCATCTTCATATTCCGGATCCAAGCTGTCGGCTAAGCTCCTTAGCGATTGGTTCTGCAACCTCTATGGTGGGTTCCCGAAGAGCACAAGGATTAGGTTTGCCTATGCAAACTTTGAAGACTTCGAGCTGCCCCACGACTTCAGGTTCAATGAAATCAACTTCGAGAGATTTGACAAGTCAAGGGAAGTCTTCACGGCTGCTATCTCTCCATGCATCCTTTCAGTCGTCATCCACCAGGGCAGAAATGTCCTATTGTCATATGAGTTCTACCACCCCATGATTGCTTCCAGACAGATGGGAATGGGACAGTTGCCGATCAAACTATACTTCACTGAGAAAATCCAAACCAGGGGGAAATCGGCTCAGCCCTCATGATGCAGAAGTTGTTAGACATTGAAGGCCTCATGTTCAGCAGTATTGACAATATAGAGCTGGCTATGAGGAGGAGTACAACCTTCGACCGATGGTGGATTGAATGGAAAAAACACCTCTTTCACCAGTCGGCTTCGATGTACATGACCACTATATTCCCGGAATTGGTTCCTCAAGTAAGTACTTTCCCTTTGTCAAATTTTGCATTCATCGGTTAACACTTTTCAATGTTTGATAACTCTTTTTCCTTGTTTACAGACTACCAATTTCTCTCCTCCTCACGCCAGCAACTCTGGAGCTACTATCTGCTACGCTGCTGGGATTATTCCAAACGGTGGTGGCCTTGCCCCTTCAATGATCGGCTTCAACGCACCCAAGGTCACTTCTTTGCTCCATGGACAAACCAGGCAGCCGAATCCCTACGAAGTTGGCAAAAGGAATAGAACCAAGCCTTCGGCCACCGATCCACCGGTTGCAAAAAAGATATCAAAGAAACAAAAAACAACCATAACCAATGATCTACCGCCCTTGGACCCAGACGTGGAAGAGGTCCTGAATCAAGAACTAATAGAGGAAAAAGTCGATGAAGTTGCAGCCGATATTAGTGATACCAGAAGAACCAAGCCGACGCCGCCGGCCGATGACCCAGTACCTCAAAAAACTCCAAGTCCTCCAAGACGTCCAACTCGCCCTCAACCGGTACACACTTTTCTAGAATCTTTCTTCCTTTGAATGTTCTCATCTCAAATTTTGACCAAACTCCCTTGTTCTGCAGAAAAAGAAGTTGGCGAAAAAGAAGAAGCCAGCACCAGCCCCATCGGTAACTTCATACTCAAACTTTTCTCAATTTTCAACTAGCCGATGCTTAACCAATCTTGTCTTTCTTGTTTTGTGAAGCCTCCTCGTTCTCCATCAGCTGCCCCCATGCATCTGGCGAGCGAACTCCATCGGCTAGGGGCAACCACAATGTTGAAGAGAAAGAAGCACCGGCTCCCGTTATCCAGTAAGTATTTTTCTCTTAATCTCCAAACCGGCTATCTAAACTCTTCAGTACTTAACAATCTCAATACTCTCTTTCTCAGGCTGTAGCCGATATGTTCCCTTTCGACATAAATGAGTTCATGGATAACGATGAAGATACCAGCAGCAAGGCCTTAGCCCCTCTTGCCGATGACTTGAAGGCTACACTATCGGATATGGCTAAACGTCTAGAAAGCTCCCTGGACTTATTGGTTACCGATTGTAGAGCGATCAGAGCAAGATTTGAAGAAATTCAAAACCAGCTTCCAGATCACATAGCCGATTCCATCTCTCAAGTTGCATACCTCGAACAACATCAGCACAAGTTTGAGAGGGCTCATCAAAGAATTGCCGATCGGCGAGAGAGAACCGCTCTTGAAGCCACTATCGAAGCTAATCGGCGAACAATTCTTGAAGGCAAGGCTAGACTTGATGAGATGACGGCTGAGCCCAACTCCAATCTTGATCAGCTGCACAAACACAGAGAAGAACTCCTACCTGAGCTTGTCAAGTGTGATGCTCATATAGCATCTGAAGAGCAAAGGATTGCCGATCTCCCCAGGGCAATATCAGAATAAAAATCCAAATTGAAAGCTTCGGTCAGGAACTTGTCAGATCTCATGAAGGCTTTAAAGGTAATCCCTGGGAACGATGCAGCCGACGCCAAAGTCATTGAAAACATTGATCAAATTCGGCGAAGGGCAATATCGATAATCAACAAGCTGCTATCTGGCTAAGCCGATTGTAATAGGGCTAGGACTTGAACTTTTGTGAACTCCTGGAATGATTCTTGTAATATAACTTGCTTGTACCGATTCTTGTAATATATCTTGCGTTGAAGTTTTTTTTTGAAGTCCACATATTTCGTATGCTTGTATGTATGCCCTCCTAATTTTACAATGTCAAGCATTGATAAAATTATGGCTTAACTGAGGACTATAATGTCGGCAATCACACATCGGCAGCTCTCAAGCAATTATGAGAAGTTTAAAAGAGACCAAGGACGATATAACTCATATCGGCCATCACACATCGGCAAAGATCAACCGATTATGATAAGTTAAAAAGAGAATAAGGGCGATATAACTTATATTAGCCATCTAAAGGCAATGTAAACACATCGGCCGTCATGTATCGGCATAACACATCCGAATCATGAATTGATCCAAACACTTGAATAATATTTTTTCAAATACTTTCCGTTGAGAGCCCTTCCAAAAACTTCTCCATCAAGCCCTTGCAAAGCTTCTTTAGAAACAGACTTGTAGATTCAAAAAGGCCCTTCCCAGTTAGGTGACCACTTGCCGAATTTATTGTCGCAGGTTCCAATCGGCAATATTACCTTCCAAACCAACTCGCCTTTTGAAGAAGATTTTGGCACAACCTTCTTGTTGTAATGATGAATGATTTTGTCCTTATCACTTGTCACCTTTTCCAAAGCACGCATCCTGGATTGAACCAATTCTTCCGATTCGTCTACCATAAGATTGTGATAGTCATCGGCTGTCAATTCATCTTGTAAATCGATACTTTTCTTAAGCTGATGACACTTTCTCATGGCAACACGGCTTCATGCCCATAAACTAGCTTATAGGGGGGAACTTGGATCTATCTATGACAAGCCATCCGATAGGACCACAATGCTTCGGCCAATCGGCTATGCCATTACTTTGGAAATTCAAAGATCTTTCTTTTGATCAATTTGATCAGGATTTTGTTGGATGCTTTTGCTTGTCCATTAGCTTGTGCATAGTAGGGTGAAGAATTCAACAATTTAATCTCCATATTTTCTGCAAATTGAACAAACTCATCGGATACAAAGATAGATCCCTGATCGGTTGTAATGGTTTGGGGAACACCAAATCGGTATATAATGTGCTCTTTGACAAACTGAATTGCATCCCCAGAATCAACCTTCTTCAATGGAATTGCCTCCACCCACTTAGTGAAATAATCGGTTGTCACCAATATAAACTTATGTCCTTTGCTCGAGGGTGGATTAAGCTGGCCGATCATGTCAATTTCTCTACCTTTGAACGGCCATGGCTTGATTATGGGATTCATAGCCGATGCTGGTGCTCGTTGAATTGCTCCAAACTTCTGACAATCTTGACAACTTTTATAATATCTGAAGCAATCTTTCAACATCGTCAGCCAAAAATACCCAGCTCGTCGAAGCAACCATTTCATTTTATGAGTCGATTGATGAGTATCGCATATGCCTTCATGCACTTCGCCCATCACAACTTTGGCTTGATCAGCACTCAAACATTTCAACAGTACTCCATCAATCATTCGATAATACAGCTCGTCGTCCAGAAAAACGTATCTTAAAGCTTTGTAACTCAATTTTCTCGAAGCCGATTGAGAAGGATTCTTGAGATAATTAAAAATATCATACCTCCAATCATCGGCTACGATTGTAGCAATTTCTACCTCGATGTCCTTGACCATCGTCTTGTATCCCGATGCCCCCGAGCCAAATCATTATCTTCAACATTTTACTCTCGAGGAATATGGGTTAAAGTCACTAGCCGAAAACTTTTCATCAATTCTCGGCACTTCTCGTAGTAGATCATCAATGTGTCATTCTTGCATTCATATTCTCCAGCTAGCTGATTGATGACCGACAAAGAATCTCCCATGATTTCCACGGCATCGGCTTCAACTTCCTTCAAGAGTTGCAATCCTTTAAGAACTGCCTCATACTCAGCTTAATTATTGGTAGCATAAGACTTAATAGTATAGGCAAACTCAAAACTTGTCCCCTTAGGTGACATGCCAAGCTGACACCTCAACCATGAGTACAAATTGATCCATCAAAGAACAAAGTCTAAGACACTATGTCAATCGAGCCGGTTGAGTCATCACGATGCTCAACAATGAAATCGGCTATGGCTTGCCCCTTGACTGCCTTGGGTGACTCATACCTGAGATCAAACTCTGTTAAAGCATAGATTCATTTTCCAACTCTGTCTTTTAATACCGGAGCCGATAACATATACTTGACAACATCGGCTTTGCAGACTATGGTGCATTCATTGGATAACAAATAGTGCCTTAACTTTGTGCAAAAAAATATAGGCATAAGCATAACTTCTCCACCAGAGAATACCTTGTCTCTGCATCCAAAAGCCTTCTGCTCAAATAAAATATTGCTCTTTCTTTACCCTCGAATTTTTGGATCAAGACCGAGCCGATTGACTTCCCATCGGCTGACAAATATAACTTGAAAGGCACCCCTTTCTATGGAGGAATCAGAACTGGAGGGTATTCCTTGATATTATCCAAAACTTTATGTTGCTCTGCCCCCCAAGTGAATTGCTGATCGGCTTTCAGCCTGAGCAAAGGTGTAAAGGGCTTCATCTTCTCAGATAGATTAGAGATAAATCTCCTGATGAAATTCAGCTTGCCGACCAGGGATTGCAACTGTTTCTTGTCCTGTGAAGGTTGAATATTCTTGATCGCGTTGATACTCCTTTCCGTCATTTCAATCCCCCATTCATGAACAAGAAAGCTCAAAAGTTGTCCACCCGATACGCCAAAAGCACACTTCGTGGGATTCATCTTCAGGCCATATTTCCTTGTTCTCTCAAGCACTTTCCTCAAATCGGCTATATGGTCATCAACATCCTTCGATTTCACAACCACATGAAGCATCTAGGCCCCATTATTTATTTTGGTAATTAATGACAAAGCGCTAGTTGTGAACTAACGATACTTTTGAGTTTCATATATTTGAGTCAGGTTCACATGATAAAAAGTGCATAGATAATTACTGAGGATTATTTAAGATGGCACAATGCAAGAAGATTGAAGACGGTAAAATTTACAGTTTATTCTTATTGATCGAGGAGTTTGGGCGATCAAATTTCATAGATTATTTTTATAGCTTTGTGGTACTATCAAGAGGGGTAATGACCTAAGCAAAAAGATGATCAAAATGTCACATTAGGTCATTTGCATTCCAACTTCATTTTCTTCACCTTCTGACCAAGGCCGGTCTGACCGTGGATGTTGATCTGGTCTGACCGGGACTTGAGTGCAGTCTGACTGCAAGTCTTTGAGCGGTCTGACTGGCCCTTTGTGGCGGTCTGACCGGACATACACCTCCGGTCTGACCGACCTCCTTGATCCCCTCCGGCTTGGCAATCTAGAGCCGCCAGAGCCACAGTCGGTCAGACCAAGCCGAGGGCGGTTTGACCGGCCATTTGGCCTCCGGTCTGACCGGACCCCCTGTTGTCAGAGCAATGATTGTAGTGTAACGACTAGTTTTCTAGCCGTTACAACTAAGGCCGGTCTGACCGGCCACCCTTTGTTGGTCTGACTGGCAGGCAGCAGGGTTGGAGGTTTTCGACCCCAACGGCTATTTCACTTGGTGTGGGGTATAAATAACCCCCTTATGGCTGCAAGGGACTTTTTCTGGGCACACTCTTCAATTGCATACACCTTTGCACTTCTCTCACACTCATTTGAGCTTTGTGTTCATCCACTTAGTGTGTTTGAGAGTTGATTTAGCCAAGAGCCAAGTGCATTGCTTCATTGTAGAGCTAGTGTGGCACTTGATCATCTCCAAGCCGCGGGATTACTTGTTACTCTTGGAGGTTGTCACCTCCTAGACGGTTTGTGGAGGAGTTGCCCGGTGACCTCTCCGAGAAGATTGTGGAGGAGGCCCGGTGCCGGATTGTGAGTGGTTTAGAGTTCACCACCTTCGGAGCGAAGGAAGAACTACCCCTAGTGATCGAGGCTTGGGTAGTCCTCTCCGTGGGCAGGCTCCTACCTTGCCCACCCCTTGACGAAGGGGGTGTGCGGTGGCTTCGTGGTTGAGCGGTGGAGTTGGGCTCGTCTCAACGGGGACTAGGAAATCGGCGAGTTTTCGAACCTCGGTGAAAAACTCCTTGTCTCTTGTCTCATTTACTTATTGCATTTACTTTTATGCAATTACATTTGTAGAGATATAATTGAGCCACTATCACCCTAGGATTGCAAACTTAACTTAGTTTCTTAGTTAGACTCATCTCCCACCAAGCCTAGCAACTTAGGTTAGTTTTGAATTAGTGTCACTTAGTTTTAAATCGCCTAGTCACCCCCCCTCTAGTCGACATCTCGATCCTACACCACGTTATCAATGTAGATTTCAACTAACAAGCCGATTAGGTCATGAAATATGTAATTCATGGTCCTCTGATATGTAGCTTTAGTTTTCTTCAAACCGAAAGTCATGACAACCCACTCATATAAGCCGATTGCACTAGGACATCTAAAAGCAGTCTTATGGATGTCTTCTTATGCCATGAAGATTTGATTGTGTCCAGCGTTGTCATCCATAAAACTGATAATCTTGTGTCCTAAATCAGCATCAACCAATAAATAGGCAATCACCATTGGGTATTCATCCTTAGGGGTAGCTTTGTTTAGATCTCGAAAATCAATACACACCCTAAGTTTGCCGTAATTCTTGATCACCGAAACTATGTTGGAAACCCACTCAGCATATCGGCATGGCCGAATGAAACCAGCATCATACAATCGAGTGATTTCGGCCTTAATTGTGTCATACATATTGGCTTTGAATCTCCTAGGTGATTGCTTAAATGGCCGATATGCTGGTTTGATAGGAAGCCGATGTTCGACAATCAATCGGCTAAGTCCTGGCATCTTAAAATACTCCCAAGCAAAATAATCTTTATATTCTTTCAAAAGTTCTATTAGCTTGGTCCTAAATTTAGGAGACAAATTTTTACTAATAAATGTCGGCCTAGGCCTATCTCCTGGACCTATATCAACTTCTTCTAAGACGTCGGCCGACATGAAGCCTTGTCCTAATTTTACCATCGAGATCATCTACAGTGTCCTTGGTGTAGAAACTTGAACCCTTCACGACGCCCTCAAAGCAATAGTCGGGGCTCTTCGTCTCCAATTGGATGTATGTCACAATCGGACACTTTGGATAATCTCTTTGCCAAATCTTGCCAGACAAGCAATCAATTCCGTCCATCTCCCAAAGGGTTAAATTGGCATTGGCAATGTTTACTGACCTGTCGGCTGATACGATTTCCACCTTGTCGCCTTGCCATTGGATTAAGCTCTGATGCATGGTCGAAGGTATACAACAATTAGCATGAATCCAATCCCTTCCTAGCAACATGCTATATGATCCCTTCCCATCGATGATAAATAAATGTTGTGGGAACAGTCTTGCTGCCAAGTGTCAATTCAACGTTCAAAACTCCTTTGGTCTCCGATGGATTTCCACCAAAGTCCTTAAGGATCATGTTGGTCTTGATGAGATCATCTGAACTTCTATCCAACTTCTTGAAAGTAGAATATGACATTAAATTCACGGCAGCTCCTCCATCAACCAACATCTTGGACATCGGCTTGCCATTGACAAACCCTTTAACATACAGTGGCTTAAGGTGCCGATGGCTGTCCCCTCTGGTTTTTCAAAGATGGTCTGCTCTGGGGACAAAACCAACTTGGCCAGGGATTCTTTCACGAGATCTGCATCGGCTCGGCTAGCCTCATGTTCGGTTGGTAATACAAATACCATGTTAACCAATGTAGAGGCAACAACTTTTTCCTTAGCCAACCTTTTTGCCTTATCGACTTTGACTTCATCGGCTGAGAACATCTTGCTCTTAACACGTCACTCTTTCTTTGGACGTTGATGCTCCTTCTTCTTCAGCCGATGATCGATCTTGGCTTGGACTTCCTGGAAACGTCCCCTGCTCTTAATCCTCTGTACCCTCCTCTTCTGACTCTTAGTGAAAGTACCAGAAGGGCACCATTGTGGGTTCATGGTCTCATCTTCATCTTCGTCAAAATCCTCTTATAGAAAATCCTGATGAATTGGACCTAACCTCTGATGAATAGGGAGTTTCTTTTGTTGCGGCCGATTTTCCTCAGAACGAGATCGGCTAGACTCTCCAGCATAATTGCTACCATAATCACTGCATGCTGGATAGTTCTCTATCGATGGTAGCCTCATCCCTTCATTCCAGCAAAATCTAAAAATTCGCAACTTCAATGGGGATCAAAGCTGTCATCTTCTTGATAGTACCTCTCTTCCCGTCTGTCATGTTTCTTCTGATGGTTGTCGATGATTCTAACAAAGTTAGGCTTCCTAGACTGATAATCCTTCCTATCGGCTACTCTCCCACTCGTGTGAGCCATGTTGACAGGAAAAGGGTTGCCATCAACTTTGATCGGCTTCTTTGAATCTTCAAATTTAATTTTCCCTGCTTCGATAGCCGATTGGATCTACTGCATGAATACTTTGCAGTCGTTGGTGTTGTGAGATCCAATGTTGTGCCACTTGCAATACTTCCTCTTTCTCAACTCCTCAGCCGATGGGATTACATGGCCAGCAGGAAGCTGAATTTGCTTCTCCTGAAGTAGCAGATTAAAAATTTTGTCAGCTTTAGTAATGTCAAAATCATACTTCTCCTTAGCAGAATTCTTCACCCACTAACACATGACAATATTTTTATTCCTAGCCCATTCAGCTACTGGCACTTCGGAGTCACTTTCCTCTTCCGATTCGGAGGCATATGCAACATGTCTAACCTTTTTAAAGCTTTCTTGGCCTCTTGGAATCTTTCTTGGTCTCTGAAAGTCGTGAGCCAAAAATCTCTCTCTGATGGGCGTCAACAAGCCCTGGAAAGCGAGATCGGCTAGCTGGGAATCCGACAAAACCATGATATAGCATATGTTCCTCATGTCCACGAACCTTTGAATGTAATCCGAACAGATTCATCATGTTTCGCCTGATAGCTATCGGATCATACGGTTTCATCTCATGAATACCACTATAAAAGTATCTATGAAACTGCTTCTCCAAATCGGTCCAGCTTTGCACAGAATTATATGGTAGAGAAAAAAACCAAGTGAAAGCCGATCCAGATAAAGAGATAGGGAATAATCTAACCCTCAAAGCATCAGTAACCAATGCATGACCGCATTGAGCCAGAAATCGGCTAACATGTTCATAAGTTGACACGTTATCCTGACCTGAGAATTTTCAAAAATCCGGCACCTTGTATCGGTTTGGCAGTGGCACCCTCTCAAAGTATTCTGGATATGGGTACCGATACATATTGCCGGTGTCCTTGGGCTTGAGGCCAAATTGTTCCCTCATCACGTCTGCAATCATGTCGGCCCAAGGCTTTTGCTGATGTGCTCCTTGCACTTGCTACTGCATCGGCTCGAATTGATCAAGTTGAGGTAGGTACTTGGGCTAAGGTGGTACCCCTTGTCGATACTGCACCTGAGGTGAATGGGGCTGTTAGAGGGAATTGAAAATGCCCCCCATGTGATGCCGAGGAGACTGATGCATCATGGGAGGCTGTTGGTCAGGAACAAACTGAGAGCCGATCAGCTGATGCTGCGTGCTGAAAGCATGTTGAATTGGTGTCTGCTGATTTGGCTCAACAATCGGCTGGCTTGTCCTGAACATGGCAACAACTTGTTCTTGAGGAACTTGATGGATGTTATGTCTCACGTGCTGAGGTTGCTGCTTAACCAAAAGCATAGGATTGAACTCTGGCTGTTTTGGCACGGATGATGATGCGATCGGGCTTTCTGGGTGTCGAAGCTGATGCCATCGGCTGTCCTGGGGCTATTCTTGAGACAAACTGCAATCCGTCGGTAGCTAGAGTCCTATATGAAGGAAATTTGCCCTCGGGAAGAAATATTGGCCCCTTGGCTTGATGTTCAGCAATCTTAGCATCAACCACCGAACCGATCATGTTGTTCAAGGTGTTAACAATAATTCCCGACTGGTTGATTAGAGCGTGGTGTACAGCATAGTCAATACGGTCTTGGAGATTGTTGAGTTCAGGGCCTTCTTCCTATTTGGTATCCTAAAGCTTTTTGCCATTGCCGAAACTTGTCTCGGGTTCATCAGTGTTTGGCAAAGTTACTTTGTACCTTTGAATGACTGTCCCTGATCGAGTTTGAACAAAGGAGTGCAAGAACTGGTTCTGCAGTTTATTCATCATCTCCTAATATTAGGCCTTCTGCTCCGGTGTTAGCTTATCCATAGTCACAAGAATAATGTTCTCCTGGTCAACGTCGGAAGTCTTGATGTCCACCATAGCTGATCGGCTGGTGGCCGATGATGTATCGTTTGATGTTGAGCCGATGCGGTATGCACTAAATCGGCCAAGGGAGATTAAATCTAATCGATAGGCTGTAGATATTCATAATATATAATCTAAATCTCGAAATACATTTAAACCAAGTGATTGGGATAGATCGATAGTGTACCAAGACAGTATAAATCACTTATGTCTAAAATTACTTTAAGATAAAGATTATGCATATTTATAGTATAGCTGATGTTATAGATCTAATGTGTATCGGCTAGTACTCTGATACCACTTTATACTAAGATATCACTACAGATTAAATACGTTAAATAGGAACCGATCAAGTGTTAAGATAACATAACAGATCGATAGCAAGCTTAGCATATTTCGTCGCATTGAGATCTAATATAAAGGACAAATTTAACATATCAAGTAAACATAAAAGAAGACAAGATAACTAAATCAGGTAAGACCGGCTGAAACCTCGATACTATCTCTAATAGGAATCATAAAACAAGATAGATATTATGATTCTAAATATTACTTAATAGGTCGGACTCAACCGATGCAGCATTAAGCGTAAAGAGAAGCATAAGATCTAAACAAGTCGATGAAAACCTTTCGAGATGGTAGATACACTATATAATCTAAGTTGACAGTGATATCTAACCCTATCGGTTGTTATCTAGTAACAGAGACTAGCCGATTAGGGTTAGATCGCAATATCGATCTAGATTATATAGCATATATGATAACTCGACGATTTACGTAATCAGGATTATAGTGTTATAATGATCGAAACACTAATTCCGAGAGTGCAAGCCGCCATAACAAGTTTTATCTTTCGCTAGAGATCGATCCCGATGCAGCCCAATTCGAAGCAAAGAACTCATTGAAATAATTAAAAGGAAAAAGGGTGGCGATGCGCCAAAGTTGTATTGAACTGGTTGTTGTTAAATTACAAGGTTCTGAGTCGTATTTATACCCAGATACAAGATATGTCCTTGTCGGACACGATTCCTATCTCTATTACAATTCAAATTATAGATAAGTCCCTTAAGCGATATCTCTCCAAAAGAGGGGCAAATTCCATCTTGATCACTCACATCCCACTCCATGTTTCATAGCAAACCCGAAAACTACCTTTATAACTATCCGATTTAGAAATAGCATTTGGTAGTCCCAAAGTAGGCTACTACACATGTTAGAATCCATGGTGATCTCAGTCTAAGGACTTTGTACCAACACTACCTGAGACCAACTAATGGCACATTAATTCCTGTAGTGTCTCATGGTGGGTCTATCCAACAATGTGTTCTTTAACACATATGTCCATGTTTATTGATTTGGTATCTCCATACCCATGATCTATGAGACATGATCATCAATCAATAAACATGCCGATCTTAGAATCATATTTGTTCCAACAATATGACATATGATCAGGGATCGTTTAGAAATAGATTCATACATATCGAGTCTCATAAATAAGTCACGTACTTATTGATCAATACAAGATGTCTATTTCATGGAACTGAATAACACTTTATTCATATGTGCATAAACATTGACGTGATATCCAACATCTCCATGTTGCCTCTAGGGCATATCACTAACAACGTCATGCTTCTGACATTGAACCTAAGGATAAAAGTGATGCAAAATATCTTTTTGATGCTCTTGGCAGTTTTGAATTTCTACTTGGTATGGTTGTTTGGCATGATATTTTATTTGCTGTGAATAAAGTGAGCAAGAAGTTGCAGTCGACAGACATGTGCATAGACACTACTTTGAAGCAGATACAAGGTATGATGCAATACTTTGAGAATTATAGGAATGAGTGGTTTTCTTCTATTCTAACTATTGCCAAAGGTATTGCAATTGAAATGGGTGTAGAGCCAACGTCGTGCTGTGAGGAAGAAACAATTTAATGAAATTAATTGCCAAGATGAAATTCTAGAAGGTGAAAAGGCTTTCGAAGTTAAATATTTTTTGGTTATGGTCGATATGGCGATCACTTCTTTGAAGAATAGATTTGAAGAGCTCATGGTGTTTAAAGATATTTGGATTTTTATTGAGCTTAAGCACCTTGAGGACATTAAGTGATAATGAACTTGAAGAGTGTTGCACTAAATTTGTAAAAACTTTCTCTCATGATGAATTATCTGATGTGGAGGGTCATGAATTTATTTCTAAATTAAGGCTTTTGAAGTTCACTTTACCAGATGAAGAATTGTCTGCTATGGAAATTTTCGACCATGTCAGAGATATGGATTGTTATCCTAATATTTGTATTGCTTATCGAATCTTATTTACTGTGTCTGTGACGTCGCATCAGCTGAAAGAAGCTTCTTAAAAAATTATTAAAGAACTATTTAAGGTCCACAATGACTTAAAAAGACTAAATGATTTTATTGGATGAGATTGATCTTAATAGTATAATCAATAAATTTGTATCCCAGAGTGTTAGAAAAAGTTATTTGAGATGAAAAAGTTATTTAAATATTTATGATTTTATGTACTCTTTCATTATCTTTATTTTTAAAATATTATATAACATTAAATATTATATTTTAGTTTATATATATATATGGTTTCGGTTAAAACTCGGGATAGGTTTACGTTACGAGCCAACAAAAACTACGGACAGCCTGCTCACACCAAGCAAGAAAATAGGCAGGGAAGCTTGTGGTGGGAGAGGAGAACACATGAGCAAGTATGGTCACCCTCTCCCGCCGACCGCGCCGTCCACCGTCCCCACCTCCCCTATGCTGCCGTGCCGTCTGCCTTGACGTCGAAGCCAAGCCGCCCCGGTTACCATGGCTACAAAAGCCTCGGCGTCCCCTCCTTCTCTCTCATTTTCACGCTTTGAGCTCGTCGTCGAGCCACCTTCGCCTTCGACCGCTCGTCACCGGCGCCACCACTGCCTCCATCCCGAACAGCCATGGCCACCGCCCTCGTACCGACGAGCCGAACGCCGTCGCCGCACCCTCCATTCCCGAGTCCGGCCGACGCTGCCCCGGGTTCCTTCCGACCCCGCTCCGCGCCGTCCCGGCCGAGCCGACGCTGCCCCTAGCCTCCTTCCTGCCGCCGCCACGCCGCATCGACCGGCGCCCTGCCGCCCGCGACCATGCAGTGCCGCCCCCAGTCCCTGCCTGCGCCTCTGGGAGTCAGCACCGCCAGCGCCCGGCTGAGTCGCCTCCACCACTGCGCCCTGCCATGTGCGCCATCTCGGTCCCGCATCGCGCCACCGGCGCGCAGCCGAGCGCCGCCCTACGCGTCGTCCCGCGCAGCGTCGCCCCAGCCGAGCCGCCGCCGCCGCCCCCCGGTCGTCGCCCAGCCAACCACCGAGCGCCACCTCCCGCGCGCTGCCCTCGGCCCCTTTTCGGCCGTGCGGCCCAAGCCCCTGCCCGCGCCGCCGTGCCCGACCGCCGCCCGTGCCGCGCCGTCGCCGACGCCCTCCCCTCCTGCTCGTGTGAAGTGAGAGTACAGAGGAGAGAGAGAATGAGAGATGGGGTAGAAACTGAGGAGAGGAATGGGAGAGAAGTAGAAAAGAAAAGAAGGTGGGATCGACCAGTGGGCCCACGTCGTCCCTGCAGGTAGGACCCGATCTGTCAGCCGCCACCTCGGGCCTTCTTTTGGACCGCCCGACATGAAAACTTTCTAAAGTCCACATAGCCTCCTCTGCCTCCGTCGGGCAAAGCCCAGAAAATCGTTTCCACTACAAACGTCTATCACCCATCCTTCATCTAAATTTCGGGCCGAAGCCCAGCAGCAGCCTCCCCTCCACCAAAGTCCAAATTACATTATCTACACCAAGCTCCCCTCCGTCTAAATCAAATCCCTACCCAGCCTCCTTCATCTCTGGACTAAAGCCCAAGCCCACCCAACACAAAGTCCTCCTGCCATCCCTCTTAGCCTCACAACCAAGCCACCAAGGAATATTCTTGGGAATATTCCTTTCTAATTTAATAAATTCGTTTCCACAATTCAAAAAATATACTACTCTTCCAAAATTCATATCTCTTCAACCGTAAGTCCAATTGACTCCGTTCAACTTCAATAATTTTCATAAAAATAAGATCTATCCAATGGCACTATTAGTATATAGTAGTTATTATTTATTTTTATAGGATTTTGAATGGTTTTCTCTTTTTTGATCGCGTAACGGACGTTCCGGAGATTTAGCGGACACAGACTTCTCGAAGGTTTGAAGACCAATAATAAGATAAGCCATTCTTCGATCATATTGCTCCTAGATTATAAAATATG
The DNA here is from genome assembly GCA_019925245.2 of Oryza australiensis. Classification (NCBI taxonomy): domain Eukaryota; kingdom Viridiplantae; phylum Streptophyta; class Magnoliopsida; order Poales; family Poaceae; genus Oryza; species Oryza australiensis. Next base: position 2,518,814 of record JAIFGZ020000278.1, on the reverse strand, counting down.
TTATTTTTCAAGATTGCATGCCTAACATCTACCATTTATTTGATCGGCAATCGGTCTACGAGCACATGACCGACGGACCAACCTAAGTAATTGCATTAGTTTTCGTAGGATGTTGTTAAACTTAACCCTTGTCGCTCCATGTCACGCATCGATTTTCGTTCAAGATTAAAAATCACTTAATAATGCATTTATAGAAATTATATTAAAAGTTAAAATGAATTATCAAGTGAAATTAATGTGGGAAATAAAAATTCCTTTAAAAACCATAGCTAAAAATATTTTTTAATATTCTCCATGCCCTAAAGTACTTTCTAGAACTTCTCGTGAATTTTCGAAGCTCAATAAGTAATTTTAATAATACAAAGCTCATTTAATTAAATAAATAAATTTAAAAACAAATTTAAAGTCATTTCCTTGTTCCTGGGCCATTTTTGGCCCATCCCCCTCAGAAGTCTATTTCGCTTCACTCAGCCTTGGGTCCTTTCCCTTCTTCCCTCTCGGCTCGGCCTTCCTCGCAAAGGTCTGCTTCCCCTCCCTCATGGCCCAGCCCGCTAGAGCCCGCCCTCCTCCTCCTCCTCCCTCCCCAGCCCAGCTCGCCGCTCGGCTCGCTCGCCACCTCTCCTCGTGAAGTCTACTTTGCCTCCCTCCTCTCCTCCCCTCTTGGGCCGCCGGCCCGCTTGCCTCCTTCCCTTTCGCAAAGTCCATTTCGCATCCCTCCTCTCTGATGTCTCGCCGACAGGTGAGGTCCACCTGTCAGCTCCTTCTCCTACCTTCGGCCAGGAGAATCAACCGCCACTCTCCCACGTCACCGCCTCTCCCATGCATCTCCCGCTCCCGCACTCGCGTCCAACCGAGAGGACGCAGCCGTCGCCATCACCTCCATCATTTCCCCTCTTCACCGGGCAAACCAGCGCCAAACCGTCGCCACCTCCCCACGTCGGCGCTCCCACTATGCCCGTCGACTTCTGCCTCTCTCGACCTCGATCTGCACCTCCGAACCCATAAAAAGAGACCCCGTGTTTCGCTCTTCCTTTTCCTTTTTCCCTCAAGCTCGCCGTACTCTTTCTCGCTCTCCTTGCGCCACTCCCTCGAATCGTTGCTCATCGTCGTGCTCCGGCAGAGCACTGCCGCTGCTAGCACGTCATCGCGCCATACTACCGCCGCCTTTAGCTTCGTCGCCCCGCGCTGCACCTAGGTCGCTGCTCTACTTTCCCAATCCACCGCCGAATCATCGTCTCTGCCTGCAACCCGAGCCATCTCCGGTCTCCTCTCGCTGCCATTCCCGACCACCCCAAGGCACGTCGTCGCCCTCTCTCGCTTCACCACACCATGGAGCCCCTCAGTCGCCGCTTCTTCGTCGCTAGGATCAACCAGAACCCGCCTTTCCTTGCTTCCCGGTCCACGAGGCCCTCGGTCGTCCCTCTGCCTTCGCCAGATGCTGCTGGACGATCGTTCGCGTTGCCATCCCAAAGCCCTCTGTCGCCAGCCTCCCTCCTGCGTCGCTGCGCGTCGCTGTTGTGCGCTCGATGAGCTCTCGTTTTTTCCTCCTCGCCCTTCTCCGCCGCTCTCCCACACGCATCACCGCGCCCGTGGCCACAACCAACGACCATCGGGCAACGTGCACCGTCGTCGCGCTGCCCTCCTCTCGGCCCGGCCGATGATCCGCCCAGCCTTACTCCCGGCCATTGGATCGGTCTCAGGCCGATTCGGGCCATTGCTCTCTCGTGGCCGCCCGATCCCCTTTGGGGTGATCTAGGTCGTCCGCGTGGCGCCCGCCGTGGCTACCAGCGGCTTTGCCGCAGAGACGCCACGTCGACACGCCCATCCCCCGTGGGCACCGCGTGCGTGCCACGTGGTGGACGCGCGTTCCGGCCGCATGTGGACTCGGTCCATCATGGACTGCCCTCCTTTGAGTCACCGACTAGTGGGGCCTGCTTGTCGGCGCCGCCTCTCTCCTCGGCTGACGCAATAAATCGTTTTAATTTCCAGAAATCCGTTTAAATGGCTCAAAACTTTTAAAATTCATATTTAATTCATATGAACTCCCAATTAAGCCACTCAACTTGCAAAATTTATTTAAAATTGAGCTCCACATGTTTGTTTACTTTTGATGTACTGTTTATTTGGTTTTTATTAGGTTTTTTCCTCATTTTGCATGTCAACATGTAGATTTCGTCATTTTGGAAGTTTGTGCTCGGGAGGAAAAATGTTCGGAAGATTGTTTGAAGAAGCAAGGCAAGTCATACATTCCCCATTGAGCATGTTGAACCTAATTTATAATTTTTTATCGTTTGCAAATAAATTACATATTTTGCTAACCACATGAAAATTGGGACTACCTATCTGTTTGCTTGTACCATGTTTACTTGATATCCACTCTTTGTCAAACCTGGGTGATAATTTGATTAGCCTGCGTCACTTATGTTGACCTTGCTAAAATTATGTTATTCTTAGCCATACTTAATTATCATTAGCTCACTTAATGGGATAATCACATTACTTATTTTAGTATCTGATGAGCTATGAGCTCCAGACATCTGGTCATGTTTTATTGGTCATAACCATCGAACTAAAATATGGCTTAATGGTGGGTTGTGGGTGCATGGTTTTTCTTGTCTCACCCATGACAATTAAGGACTGATTCGTAGGAAACCCTAGAAGAATTACCATGCGTATCATGAGCCACCGTGGGCAACGAGTGGGCTTGTTGTGTAGCTTTTCCCTGACTGACGTACCCATGCAAGGATGAGCTTGATGGAGTTTGGATGGGCCCTGCGACGGTCTATGCGGCTTCCGGATTCACCTAGGCACAAGGGGCTACCTACCTTGGTTTTCAAGGTAAGGGCGAAACCTAAAGTGTGGTGCGCTTAGTTAGGGAGGGTAATGCAAAGGGTCCTATTGCAATTTCTTTTAGTATGTCGTGGTGGCATGTCGAAGCACGAAACGTGTCATGCGACTGTGTCTTGTAGGTACAGTTGAACACTTATGATCAAAGTAAAACTATTTGAATAGTCGTGCTCGCAGTTATGGGCGATGGACTTGATTTATCGTGATTAGTACCACACTATTAATTAATTTGGCTTAATAAACTGATCTAGTTCATGTGGAATGGTTGGGCCTTTCAATGTGGTGTAGCGTTGTTTAGTGGAGAATTAATTTTGACTTAATTAATCAATAATTTTCTTGTTTTAAACTATAAATGTTTACAACCGCCTTTATGCAAATAGCAACAAGCCTCTCTTTGTCTCTCCTTGCATGTCTGCATCATATGTGTGGCCTCCTGAGTATGGTGGTTGTACTCAGCCTTGCTATCTTTTCTCCTTTTCAGATGTGTAATGCTTCTGAGTTGAAGACGAAGTTAGAAGACCAAGTCTTGTATCCCAGTTGAGTTTTGCCTGTGGAGTGGAGCTGAAGCCCTACTAGGATCGTATTTTTCCGTTGCTGCTTTATTTTCGGTGTGCGGACTAAGTGCCTCGGCTGTAAATATTTATGCTTTATTTACGTTTGGATCTGTGTATTGATTTTCATTTTGTGTACACTGGCTGATTCCTGGACATGGATTTATACACAAAATAATCTGGAATTTTGGCTAATTTTTTGGGCATGACACTCCATCATAGTGGTACCTCGATACTTGCGCTCTCTGGGCACTGGTGTCCACAAGCACCATATGACTATACTTGGTTATCGTTATGAAAAACTTGGGTTATGAAAGGTTTATAAAACCTGACTCGGGGAGTTGATGATTTTTAAAAATAAAAAGGTTTTATGGAAAACTTGCGGTGCGAATCCACTCCTGTGTGGTTTGGTTTCGTAGTCGCACACAAGGACCGATTCCTTTGGGTTTTATATCCGAGCATCTTACAGTATGACCACATGGGCATAGTGGGAAGCTCCTGGATGAGTAACTAGATGAGGCATGAATGTCTTCTATGTTGGTAGTTGAGGAACACCGGGATGGTGGGGCAAAAGGCACTCTCCTGAGACGGGATTTTTTTCTTGACCGTGAGACGCGGTCGGAGCCATATGGTGGGTCCTGGGTAGACGAGAGCCTGAGACTGGCTTGATGCTTGGTTTGAGAGATTCACCCAACTATGCAACATGGGATATTTAAGGGTTGGCTAGGGAAAGGCCTTGTCACAAACTTTCGGTACTGGCTAGTATTGGTGTAAGGTTCGTGTCTTGTGGGAAAAGCGTACAGTCTCTACAGAGGTTTAACTGAACTGATCGAACAGCCATGCCCACGGTCAAGGATGAATGTGACATGATTCCCATAGCGTAGATTTATTTTTAAAACTTATTTAATAAATTGGTTCTTGGGATAGGAACCGTTATCAGAGTCCTTTGTGATGGACGGCCAACCTTTGTGGTTGGGAACAGGTCTGTGTGATTTGAGGTGTCGTTTGACACTATAGGGCCGAGAAGGTCAGTTTAGGGGCCAAGAAGGCCGAGTTTGGGTTGGCAGGTCAAGGGACCGGACCCGATGCCGAGAAGGTTGATTAACCATGAGACTTGTTTAACGGATGGTTTTTGAGAAAATGAAGGAGTGTGATTTGAAAGTGAAAAGAAACTAACAAAAGAAAGGGTTTTATAAATACTAAAAGCAACTCGTAGACGAATTGAGGTGAGATGCCTTCTTCCGAGGAAACTTTATTTGAAACCCACACTTAGACCTTTGATAAGTGTTTTAAAATCAATGCTTTGCCAAATAAAAGCCTTTCTTTGAAGCTTGCATGTACACATTTTCTATTGGCTTGCTGAGTACAAAAGACTCGATCCTCCATTGTTGTTGTTTTTGTCCCCTTGGCTTAAGTTCAGATAGAAGATGATGGTTGGAATTTTGTCCATAAACCAAAACTAATGCGAGTGGAATCGGTGTCCTAGCTTCGCTAAGTTTCATTGTTGTTGACTCTGATTGAAGATTGCAACTCTAGGATTACCCGAAGCTGCAACATTAGTTATATTATATATTTATTTAAATTTTGTAATGATTCATGATGTTACCATGGGTACCATCATCGTTATCCTGAGACTGGTATTGATTTCATGGTTTCGTGGGGAAACGGTTCGCCGTTCTCCTGTGACATGCCCTCCTCGGTGCCATTTGTACAGTGGCGTAGGGGCAGGGTGTGACACGTCGTCCTCCTCGTCATTGTCCCCCGCAGCTGCCCACGACATGGTGACGCTTGTGGTGACCGTTGTGGTGGTGGTGGACATGGTGTCTGCCGTAGATTCAACGGGACTTAATCCCTGGACCACCTCATCGTCGTCGTCCTCATCGTCCACATCATCGATCTCGTTCTGCTGGGGACGTCATCACTGTGTTGACGAGAAATCTCTCTCACGCGCTGGCCTGGGAGATCTGCTTGACTCCAGTGCAGGTCCTTCTCGGCTGCCTACAGCGTGTAGGGCGTGCCAGTTGATTTGATCTGCTAATCAACAAGAAAAACAAGATAGTGTACGTTAAGCGTTAGGTTAGATCCCCACGGGATCGGCTAAGGAAATCCATGGATGTATATATGCTATTCTAGGCCATATTTGGGCCCAGTGACTGGAATGGGTCAGCTACACCGAGACAGCATCAGCCGCTTGATCCAAATATAGTGAAGAATAATAAATATACAGATCAATAACCTAGCCGATACTGGAAAGCTAACAGCGAATCAGCTAGTACTCCGACGAATCTTATGTGAAGATAATATTCCTGAATCAACGTATAAATCAGAAATCGGCCATCGGCTACCCGGGAAGAACCGATTTCACTAAGCAACGTTCGACAGGAACACGATCTTAACATAAGAGGCAATCCTAATATAAATCTAGTAACGATCATGTTAAAAGAAACATATTAGGGCAAATAAGGCCGGCTGAAACCCCGACGCTATCTCTAGATAATATAAATCCCAGAAGAACAGATCACTGACAGTTCTAAAGACGACTCAATAGTTCGAACTCGATGCAGCATTAAGTATCAAAAGAAATATCCAATCTGTTACAACCGACTTACACTCCTTGAGATGGTGGATACCACATATGAACCAGCCAACCCTTAGATCTAGCCCTGTTGACCACATGTTCTTGACGAAATGAGCCAACAACGAGATAGATCTAAACATTGATCTAATTCATATGCGTTATATGATATATGACGCAGTAAAATCACTAATTCTAATGTATTATTGCGATGGAAGCATTAGAAATAGATAATCATACCACTAATGACAAACATTTACCTGAACTTGGGGATCGAAACGATGCAGCCCAAAGCCAAACAGAGTGTTCGTCTAAAGAAAAGGTTGGCGATGCGCCGAAGATTAGATTGATTGAATTCTTTCTTTTACATAGGGCTTCGGGTCCTATTTATACCCAAAATACAAATACTTGTAACAACCCTGGACTCTATCTAAACTACTGTTTAAAACACCATATTATCCCTAGCGGGACCTAGGCCGTGCTACAACCAACAATCTAACAAATCTCTAGATTACAGATACAATTGCCGTTATATGACTCTATCCATAAGTGGCAATATCTTTTAACGTGCAACTAGCAGCCGAATCTTTCATTTATCTCCAAGTTTCTGCACTAAACACGACTTCATCTCTTCCGGACTCAGAATCGGCTGTCGTCTGCTCCCATTTGATCCATCCTCAGCCGACTAACCCTGTAGCCGATCCCTTTTTAGCCGATACGATTCCTTTCTTCAGCCGATCCGATTTCGCTTTGCCTTTGCGAACTTAGGAACTCAATTACCAAATTTCAGTGTTAACACACTGTCATCCTCGTTGTCCTCCGGGCCCGTGGAGGAGTCCTTCATCCCCTGGGTAGGCGTACATCTCGCTGAAGAAGAGCTGCTTGGAGCCAGTGGCGGATCCATAAACTTGGTTCATTGGTGTCATAACGTATCTATTGGTGTCATAGTATGCTAATTATACTTAGATCATAGTGTTATAATATATAGACAAGCAATTTAACCATAGGTTTTGTCGAAAGTCATCGGTGTAGCCTGACACCAATGATTACACAGTATATCCGCGCTGCTTGGAGCTGAGCAGCTTGCACGTCTTGTCCCTGGCCTTGGGATAAGCTCGTCCAAGGCGTTGAGCAACACGTGGTTCTCAACACCCTTGCCACACCTGAGTAGGTCCACGACGTGCTTGTACCGTTTGTTGAGTTTGTTGAACTTGTCCTCGCACTGCTGTAGCGACAACATGAAGCCGCTCTCCATTATCGCCCATGACACCGACTTCCACCTTCCTTTCTTCTGTTGCGCCGCCGCTCGTGCCCGTCGTGGGACCTGGACCCGCCCGGCCTTCCCATCTACAGCGCTCGATGCCACACCATTGCCGCCATCCTCAACGCTGCATATGACGTTGATCAGTAGTCCCACCATCTCATCCGTCCACTTCATCCGCGTCCACAGGCACCCAACTGATCCTGGCTGATGTTGCTGCACCACGCGGCCTTTACCGGCGCCGTTGCCCCGGCGCCTTGACCACCCTCGACGGTGCCCCCGTCGAGTAATGCAAGTACGATAGCTCTTGCTGCCTGGCCGGTGAGGATCGAAGGAGGAAGACGCCGTGATCAATTTGCGTACAGCTAAGGCCTTCGGGGATGGGGCCGGAGAGTTTGTTGCTAGAAACATCGACAAACTTGAGCTCCGGCAGGGAGAAGTCCCGCTGAGGTAGTCGCTGCTCGCGCGCGTCCGGGCGGTCGAGGACGAGGCCCACGCGGCCGAGCAAGAGAATCTCAGAACAGAGGGAGAAGAAGAAGAGTTTGTGTCATTAACATGTGTGAGGACCACCAATTTTTATTTATTTTTTAAAGACCAAAATATCCTAACATGTGGTCCCACGTCGACTTAGCCGTCATGTCAGCCAAAACCGAAAGTAATACTATCTTGGGACAAAATATGACCTGATTTTATAAGTTGAAGGATGTGATGTAGATGATATTATGGTTCATGAACGAATTTTAAACTCGAGTACAAATTAAAAGACTTTAGTGAAATTGTTCCAAGCGATGCGTGCGAATTTTTTATTTTTATTTATTTTTAAAGGATTTATAAAATAAATTACTGTTTCAAAATTTTAAAAAAATATACTTATCCCGCTCGACATGGCATATAAATCTTTCTATACTAAAACGATAAATTATTGGGCTCCTTTACGGGTTTGATGGGTCATAAAATGAGGATGAATGTCTGGCTGCAATGTACACAAATATCAAGGTTCCCTCATTGAAAATGAAAAAAAAAGTTTCTCTACCAAATGGACACAATGCAACCACTTTATCTGTTGAAATCATATATTTAGGGGTTGCAAATGTAAATTGAATATAACTGTATTTTTTATTTCTCGAGGAACAATTTTTTTTGAAACACAACAATAAGGCTGCAGTAATTTTAGTAACAATATATTGTCTATCAGAAAGGAAAAGGCTTTGTTGCCGGTATAGATAGCCTACACATTATTGCCACGACAAATTCGTGCACGTATATCAGAGTACGTATAAATCGAAAGTCTTTAGCACACGTACATGTACAAATACAAAGACAGCGTGTATACGTAACACGTGTCAGTAGAGCCAATCACAGCTTAGACTCGTTGTGGCACTCCTGGCGCCGGACCTTCACGTCGGCGACGCCGATCACGACGCGGCACAGCGACCTCGCCACGGCGCTCCGCCGGACGAACCCGAGGAGCTTGACCCGCCCGCGCACCTCCGTCCTCGCCTCGAACTCCATCTCGCCGGCGAGCACGTCCCCGAGGAGGCCGCCCACCCCCGCTGCCGCCACGACCCTGTCCGCCTGCACCGTCATGTTCAGCCTCAGCGTCACCGCGCCGCGGCTCGGCACCGTCCCCGCGGGCACGTCGGCGGCGCCCACCTCGGCGCCGCGGTAGAGGAGCGTCGTCGAGGCGGCGCCGTGGCGGAACACCGCCGGGTTTGGGTTGCGCACGCGGACGACGAGGAGGAAGGTGACGTTGAGCTGGATGGAGACGGTCGGCAGCGCGGCGACCCGCGGGGTGGCGCCCGTGGCGTTCACGGAGAGGAGCTCCGTGGTCGGGTCCCGCGGGCGGAGCACGGCGAGCGCGGCGATGGCGGCCGCCGCGGCGATGAGCATTAGGACGAGCACGGCGAAGCTGACCCAGATGAGGACGCGCCGTCGCCGACCGTGTCCCGCGTTGTGCCGTGCCGGCGCCTCGTCGCCGGACTCCGACATGGCTGGCCTTCTTTGCGCGCGCTGCTGGCGAGCGGATGCACACGCTTGCTCACAGAGCGTGGCGTCGTATAAGTTTGATGCGCCAGTACAGGCAAACACTAATGGCTTCTCGGTTCATTTTTTCTTATAAGACACGAACGCATTTCAGTCAAAATTCTGTAGGTTTGATTCACAATATAAGCTAATTAGTACTCTGTATATACAGTACAAGTTCATAGTTACAAAGCCTACAATATGGCATCGCTAGATTTGTATTTCAATGTACTTCCAAATTTGTAGCCAAATTTGAAATAATACCAAGACCGTAAAAAACAAAGCTGATTCAGTAATTCTGATCGTTTTGCTTACAGAGACCAGATCGATCGATGTATTACTAGCTCAGTAGGTATACTACCAGTCTACAAGATAACATCGCGATCTCCACTCCAGTTTGTTGATTTTAACTGGGCAACCAACATGTTTATTATATTAGTGCCAGTAATTAGAAAGTAGAAACGAAAGGACACCGGTTCACCGGCGTCCCAATCAAACGGCTGCCCACTCAACCGTAGGCCTATAGCATAAGAGAATGGCACAACAATTTTCCCCAAAAAACCATACTTTTCCGTGGCTTCTGAAACTTGGTTTTGCCGTTTGCTCTGCTATGTTGCTTTCAGAGAGGAACAGACCACAGAACAGTGCTCAGTCATTCAGATATCCGAATTCAAATTAGATTCTAAATTAAACACTGGACTCACTCGACAAGCAGTTAATCGGCTTAATTCATTTATCACTGAAAAATGCATGTCGTTTTGTATGGTGTGTCATCATGTTAATTAGAATGTATAGATTGTTTTGGTATGCCATGGATGTATGATGGTAAAATGGTAATCCTCTCTTGTCTCTGTATGTGTGATGTATTTTTTCAGTTCATGACTTACTAGCTGTTTACAGAAGCCAACTACTAATTCGGAGGGCTATGCATTGGTGTAGTAGATGTGTCAGCTTGTGACGTGGCGTTCGCACCGGCGCGGCGGATGCGGAGGCGGAGGCCGAACTCCGGCTCGATGATGAGCCGGAACGCAGGCGAGTGCCTGTACTCCGGCGAGAGCGTGAAGGCGAACCGGGCGAGGACGACGGCGACGAGCGTCTTGACCTCGACGAGGGCGAGGTTCTGGCCGAGGCAGGTGCGCGCGCCGAGGCCGAACGGCATGAACGACGCTTGGGGGTGCTTGCATGCCGCCGCCACGCCGTCGCGGAAGCGGGACGGATCGAACAGCCTCGCCGTCGGGCCCCAGGCGGCGACGTCGTGGTGCATGGTGGACACCGGGACGAACAGGTAGGTGCCCTTGGGGGCCAGCAACCTCCCCAGCTGCATGTCCCGGAACGTCTCCCGCACCACGAACGACGACGGCGGGAACAGCCGGAGCGTCTCCTGCACCACCATCCCCACCGTCCGCATCCGGGACACCATGTCGAAGTCCGGCGCGGCGGCGGCGGCGGCGCCGTCACCGCCGCAGACCTCGAGCACCTCGGCGCGGGCGCGGTCCTGCCACTCCGGGTGCGCGGCGAGCAGCATGAGGCACCACGTCGCGGTGACCGCGCTCGTCTCGTGCCCGGCGAAGTAGATGTTCTTGCAGTTGTCCACCACGAAGTCGTCCGGCCGCGGCTGCCCGCCGCTGTTCTCGATGATGGAGCCAAGGAAGTCGCGCTCCGGAGGCGGCGGCTTCCCGCCGTGCTCCCTCGCCGCCTTCGCCGCGTCCCTCCGCTCCCTCACCAGCTCCATGATCAGCGACCGGATCTCCCCCGTGAGCCTCCAGATCCGCCGGTTCTTCCCCGTCGGCAGGTGCCTCAGGGAAGGGATGCTGAAGATGACGCTGGTCTCCGACATGAGCCCGGAGAGCTCCCGGAGGCGGAGAAAGATCTCCCTCCCCCTCGAATAATCACTCCCGAAGCAAGCCCTGGATATCACGTCGAAGGAGAAGCTCCGGAGGTCGCCGTCGACGATGACCTCCGCGGCCGCGCCATCTCCTCCAGCCACGGCGTCGATCCTGGCCTCCCAAGAGGCGACCAGCGGCTGCGCGGCGTCGACCATGAGCTGGACCATGCTCCTGACACGGGCCATGTAGAACTCCGGCGCGATGACCTTGCGCTGGCGCGCCCAGCAGGCGCCGTTGGCCTTGAGGACGCCGCCGCCGAAGAGGGGCTCCTGGCCCTTCTGGAGGTACTTGGGCTTGCCCATGTCCAGCGACACGCACCGCCCGATCTCGCCGATCAGCTCCGGGTCCGTCACGTACAGCGCCGGCCGCCGCCGCAGCCAGTACAGGTAGGTCTCACCTGCAAATGCACCGCCAGGCGCGAGTCAGAATTTGAAAATTGCTCATGGTCCTCTGTTTTTGGTGGGCCGGTTGCTTAGGCTGGCACAGGTAGGCTGATCAGAATCAGCTGGATTAAAGCCCACTTTTATTTTTTAAAAAAAAAAGGTTTTGAGAGAAATGAACAATGATTTTTTCTCTAGCAAAATTACACAGAAGACCTCGAGTATATTCCCTTTAACATGCTCAATATACGGTGTCGAACGAGAAATCAAGTTGACACCATCAAATTTCTATTAAAAATAATCAAGATTGGAGTAAGCTAAAGCTAATCTGCATGCCTATGTGATAAATGCACGTTTATAAGCATGTGGATTCGTGATCTGTGTGCACTTGCACGGTATCTCCGAGGGTACAGGGCAACCATTGACCGGACTTACAAAATCCCGGTCAATAATCCGTAGAATCTCGGCAAGAAGATTCTTCCAAACCTCGAGGAAAGAGGAGAAGATTCTCCTGAATCAGTGGCAATGCAATAGTAGATTAGATTCCGGAATCAGTGGAGTATGAGGAGTAGCTAGACACTTTGACCAAGGAAAATGATAAGCGGATGCTTAAATAACCAGTTAAATTAAATGAATTAAACTAGCTACAATTTCTGAACCAACACCATGAGCTTATGCAAAGTCCAAACCGCACAAAGGACACTAGGCTATCCCCACATTAATTTAGAAAGTATTTGGCAGGATACATGGTTGAACTGAAACTAAAAAAACAGATTTAGATAAAACATTTCAATAAAATAAACTAGAGCTACCTGGACCTTTATCAAATACAACCATGATTGAAACGCCTAAAATCAACATAAATTCTGCGAAAATCTCTAGCATAAACAATTCCACATTGCAAACTAAACATGCTCAAACCGTTCAAAAACCAGATTTAACCAATCTGTATACCAATACCAGAATTTGAAAATTCCGATGCTAATACGTACTACACCATATAGTACGAACGTCCCGTGACTTTCAGCTCTTAAATTATCGTCAACGTACATGTCGCACAGACAGACTCGTAACAGTAATCGCGACACATCGACCGGCAAATAACTCATCTGAGTCAGGACACGCGTAGACTTTTAAACCTCCTAGCCTGGCCCACACCGTGCCACGTCGACCTGTGACGTGGCCGGCGTATACGTGTCCTAGTGGCACCCGGGTAATTTCTCTACGCTGGATTTTGCTTAGCTCGTACGTGAAAACGACGTGTATGTGTACGTGTCGCCGTCTGACGTGGACGTGGGGGCGGGGGGTGCAAATCTGTGTGTGTGTGCATGTGTTGCCTGCGTACGTTTTGTCGATCGATCGATGACACGTCGGCGTCGCCGATCGATCATTGACTTATGGGACAAGCTAGTCTGTGTGTGCCCACTTTTATTTAATAAATTTGTTCTTAGAAATGATTAGTATGTTGATTCCCCACTAAACATTATATTCTTTGAAATAATTAATAGTATATTATGAGTGCTGGCCCCAACTACTAATATATATATGTATTCATATTATTTCTCTTTAATTTGTAAATCTTATATTATTAACTCCTACTAAATTTAGGGGGCAATTAATTTCAAATATGGCGTTCGCTATATTAGTATGCTTAAATAAGAAAGATCATATAATTTGGTTTCAATTGGTTTTAAAAAGTTATACTCCTTTTATATATAAAAACAATATGTTCCATACATACACTATCTGTATTAGTAGTATGTTATACTTGATGCTCATTATTATATTCAGCATGTATAAAAAAATTCCAATACTCGCAATCAAGCACGGAAAGAACATTTGTTTCTAAAACCATACTGTAAAAGCTAGCCACGTCATCTCCATTCTCCACATGTAGAGAATGATGTGTCTGGTTTTTGAGGAATCCAACAAAACCATCCAATATGAGTTGGTCAATTAATCATGGTAGCAGTCCATGATTTTTGGTGAAATGATCATATTCTTCATTTTTCAAGAATATGTGTTTGAGGGAAAAGGTGGTGATGAGGAAATAATTAACGCCAGTGTAATATTGTCCCTTTTTGAACTAGCTAGCTAGCTACCAGGATGCTGCCAATTATCATGCTCGTAGCACAGCTGGACATTGCACTTTTGCCAACTAGGCAACCACCATGACAACCATCAAGCTATAGCATGTGTGTGTGTGAGCCTATCACCATCGGCCATACATGTAGCTAGGTGTATCTAGTGGTACTGTTCAGATCAACAAACGAGGGTAAATTTCAAACAGATCGACAAACAAAAATTTCCGGTTCAAAATTTGTTGTTTTTATATCTGACAAATGTAAGTTAAATAAATATCTTTCACATGGTTGTTCAGCATCATACTTATGAGATTGTTTGTGTGATTTTAGAGAACTTTCTACTTATGAGATTGTTTGTGTGATTTTAGAGAACATTTTTTGTCTTGGTGTACATGAATTTTCACCTAAGTTAGGGTTTCCGTCATATAATTTGTGAACAGACAAATAGTCAAAAGAAAGGCAAGATATCTATGCACATTTACATTCATCTACTTATTCTAACTTTTTTTATTCAAGATGGATGATTTTTAATGACTTAAGGGTATACACTCTTCTTTCACTTATGTCTTTCAAATAACTAAGGAAATTATTGAAAATTTTAAACCAAAACTTTAACGTACTACATGAACACTTGAAAGGAAAAAAATCGAGGCATGCATATTATTCCTGCGATGTTCATAGAAATTCTATTTTGAATTAATTTGTGTGTATATATGTATATATTTAGATTAAATTTAGGCTTACATATTCATGAAGTGATCGTGATATATTCAGATTAAATTTTTACAGCAGGACATCATACTGTAATTATTCTTTTTTGCCATTTCCCCCATAGCTACTAGACTTTCCACCATCTAAACTACTCCCTCTATCCCCCAAATTATAAGGTCTATATTTTTTTACATTATCTTTATAACATATTTTGATCATTATTTTATTTTATATTGTATCATCAACAGTATTGCATAAAAGTATTTTAAAATATGAATCTAATGATGTAAGCTATATAATACTTAACATATATATTAATTGATTAGTATAATTATTAGTCGAAAAATATCGAATTTGATTTTCTAAAAACAAGTGTACCCTATAATATGGAACGAAGCGTACGGAGGGAGTATCTAGCTAGCTACTTAGAGAGCGTGGGCTGCACTTTTAATTGGTGTACCCCCATGCATATGCGCATCTCCATGTGAAATCCTTGTAGGAGAGACAATGCACAAGAAAATATATTGGAGTCCCCACGTCCTATAGCTAGCTTTAAAGGTGCAAGAGGGGGAGGAATGCATGGTTGGTGGGGGTGGTGGTACGTAGTACACACTCTACAGTGTCATGCATGCATGATATGATCATATTGATCATGGCTTTCCATCTATCGACCTGTTGCTTTCATGATCGATCGATTCGATCGAGCTGCTTAGCTAGCTAGGGTTAGGAGTAATAACCTAGTCAATGGCACTACTGTAGGAGAGAATTAAGCTTCATCAAGCAGCATGTGGAATTAATTATTGATTTGTAATTATATATCGTATGGTTTCATTTAGAGTCGATCGGGGCGGGGCCGGCGTAATGTACGATCAATGAATTAATTTAAGTCGTTGTTCATTAGTTCATTTATGCTATTTTTGGGATTAATTTCTTAATTTGTTTTTATTTAGCTAACTAGTCATAAGTCTTATGACAGATGCTTTTTGGTAGCTATCTATCTCGTAGATCTATCTCGTAGGAGTCGGGAGTTTTGTCCCATCAACATATAATTCACTTTATTTTTATTTGTACAATATATTCGTTGGATGTGTGCATTTGTGATACAGAGGCCAGGACCATGTATCATCGATTTTTTTAAAAGTTAGCTATTGCCACATATCCATGCATATCAACATATATGTATGTGTGTATATACACACACATATATACATGCATGCCAGATTAAATATTTACTAAATGATTGCTAACTAGAATAATTATTTTGGATTTCTTGTGTGCAGTGTTAGTTAATGGCCTTAAATATTTCAGAACGAAGCATTCAAATTAAATATGGAGAAAACGTAGTTTATGACTAGTAATAATAAGTACTGGGCCTGGAAGATCAGTTTAATTATTTGTTCCCGTTGGTCAAACCGGCCTTTGCTTAAATTAGGGGAGAACATGTAACATAAGCTAAATAATAGCGAACGACTAGATGTTCAAGTAAATTAATTAATGTTGTCATATCGATCCTACGTGCAATGCATCACGAGATGATCTAGTGGGTTTCTTCTAATTATTGGTGTTTTTAGATAGTTAAACAATAGCCATTTTGACATAAAAGAAAAATATTAACTTAATTAGATTGAGACTAGCATCATATGATGTAGGCAAGTAGTATTCAGGCCCTTTGGTACTTGAAATATATATAATTTTTTCTCCGAGGTTCAGTCAAGATGCATGACTTCAACATAATAATACTTAATTAAGGGCCAAGCAAATAATATATTATACACATGCATGCATTTGTCAAACTAAAGCAACGCATATATGCAGTGAGGCAACCAGGCTGATTATTACAAGCACTAAATTAAAATATCATATTTACATACTCGGCTTAAACTCTAGCTTATGGTGGTTATATAAAATTACAGAATAATTATTTAGCCAAGTACTGCTGCTGATCAAACTCTGTTAGACAAAAACATGCATCGATAATTTCTAATGATCCATTGCATGGATAGCTAACTGCAAATCAATACACTGTTAATTCTGGGATTAATTAACTAAGCACCATATACGGTTGCTTGCAGAAATGGATAAGGATCGGGGAGATCGAGTTTGATGTGATCACGAGGGTTGAGCTTTGGTCGGCGTGCTCGGACAGCTAATGGCAACAATTTATGGCCGTTTTGGGAAAGCCTAACTGACCGGCTTAATTAGCTTAGTCATGGTCAAATGCTAACCACGCTTAATTATCTGAGTGATTAGCACATGCCGGCCACAATAATTATTCAGCTTAATTTCAATCGAAGCTGGGCAGGCCGTTAGGCCACAGATCGACCTAAAGAGAAAAAGAAAACAGCCACAATAATGCGTGCATATGCATTCTGTGGCGGGTCGGTCTCAGAAAATAATGTTTTTGGAGTAGCAAATACTACTACTAGCTGATTTAGGGTATCGGTCGATGGGATGTTTCGCAATAATCCAAAAAAGTGTTGTGCTAAAAATGGCATTGTTAATTATAGGTTTGTAGTTAAAAGTATATAGGAGTATACTACATCACTTTCATGCACCTTCATTATGAACAGTGAAAATTATACTTGTTAAAGTCAAAAAAATGATAATTATTCACGTACGGAGAGACCAAATATTAATGACATCGAGTACTACCACTAGCTAATTAATCAAGCTGTTCATGAAGGAGAAGAACAAGGCAGTCTACGTTCATTGAGTTTTAGGTCAAACTGCGGGGTCCACAAAACAACGGTTTTGCTAGCCTATTAACCTCAGCAATTAATACATGCATTCATATGCACAGTTTTAACTAAAAAGTCGCCTCGCTGCACCGTCAGAGAGGAAAAAAAAGAGAGAAAAGAAATGCCAGTCGGAATTGGTAATACGTCGCCAACAGGGCCAGGTATATATGAAAATTATGAAGCATAAACCTTTGTCATAGATGCATTATTCCTCTCCTCCCAAATATTTTTGTTAATTAACTTTCTTTAGCGATTTAAAAAATCAATATTAAAAAATAAACTACCACAAGAAAAATATCAAAATCAATTCTAAAATTAAAATTAAGTATTAAAATTTACATTTAATTTGGTTGTGACAGATAGGATGAAGAAACGATAAAAAGCTAAATCGATTGTTGAAATATAAATATATTATACTTTCTCAGTCTTAAATATAAATTTTTTTGGATGAAACATATATTGGTTCAGAATCTTGACGCTATAACATGTCATATATATCTAATAAAAATTTTATATTTTGTTTCGAAGAAAGTAGCTAAATATAATATAATATTGGTTAAAGTTATATTAATTCTGAAGATCGGGAAATATCTATTATCTAATATATTTCTTTTGAGTACTTGTTATTATAGGAGTACTTCAAATCTAAGGAGGACTTCATTATTAGCAATATAAGAGCACTAAGTGCGTCGTACGAGTGTACTACACTCCTAGCTAGCCTACCTAGACAGGTACAAAGCTTTGCGTTGTCTAATTGGACCAACGACCGATTAATATGCGGGGGAGTATATATATATACGGCATTTAATTAATTATTAATCCATAGTAGCTTAATGATCCCGGACGGTTGACTGCAAACTCTCTGCAAGCACCGAGTAGTTCCCAACCACAGTTTCCATCCTACAATAATTTTGTTTATTCTCTTTTCTCGTTTGCTGATGCTGACTTGTTTGACAACCCAACCCCTCTCACTGTTAGGGACAGTATTAATTATTCTTCCCCACTGTTCTTTTGATATTGAGCGCTCTTGACATTTTAGCAGCTTTTATACTCTAGTCAACTTGCTACTAGGGCAACCACAGCTAATCTAGCTGCTGCAAATTTCTTGGATCACAGAAGAGGGATTGATAATTTTTTTTGTTATATTTACAGTAGTATTAATTTATCACTCGATGATTATCGAAGTGTCAATAACCTGATTATTTTTGGGTTTTGCATGAATTAATTAGCCAGAATGAAAATTAATTAAGCATAGTACATGAGCATAGTAATTAACAAGCAAGCAAAGCATCACGCATGTACACGTACCGTAGGCTTTCCTCCACTTGTGGAAGTAGGGGAAGATCCTGGTGCAGTAGTCGTCGAAGCCGTCCTTCTCGAAGTCCCGGACACCGCCGCCGCCGGCGGCGGCGGCGGAGGCAGCCTCCTCCCCGTCCGTCGCCGCCGACGCCGCTGCAGCCACCCTCGCCTTCATCTCCGGGAGGTTCCCCGCCAGGAACGATGACGGCGGCGGGCCGTCGATCCCCTGCCTCCGGAACACCTCCGCCACGCGGCGCGGCCTCGCCAGCCACGCCGTAATGCAGAGCCCCGCGATCACCGCCGCCGCCAGGAGCGGCAGCGCCGCCGCCGAGAAAGCCGACTCCATGGCCGCCACGGTCCTCTCTCTCTCTCTCTCTCCCTGAAGTAGCTTAGCTAGCTAGCGTGCAGCTTGCGATTTCTGGATCTTCTCCTCGCTCACCTCACCTCACCTCGTCCCTTCTCTTCTTCCCTCTTGCGGCTTTATATAGACGAGGTTATTCCACCTGGGATGGGATTAGTCGATATGTTTAGGAAGAAAAGCGTGATTAAAGTCAATTGTGTCACCCTGGACGGTTACACACTGCCCTGTGCAACCGCGAGCGGTTTTATATCCTTGTTGGGTTGGGTTGGGCTGCTAAGGGTGGGCATATGGCAAGTTTACATGCTGCTGTATTTGGCATGTGATTGCTTAATTGGGCACGTAATCGGACGTAATACATGCAATTGATTCTGCCTGATTTTGTGGAAAGATAGGAAAGCAAACTTTCCATAGAAATTTCACGTTAATCATGAAACACGTTTATTTACATTATATCTTAAGACGAATAAATAAAGTTGGCTGAAAATCATGGTTTGATCATATGCTTTTAACAAAACATATTCAACACTTAATTATTAATTAATCATTATAATTTAACACTTGGCATGTTTTTCAAAGTTGTCACAAGTTCAAAACCATATTTTTTTATATGAAACCAGTGGTGGTGATTCTGCTATCCACCATAATTGACAGTAGGTCTATATAGTCTATCTCCTTTGTTTGCTTTCATCAACTTTTTCTTTCAAGTTTCAGGCTTTCCCACCTCACATGAGTTTAAATTTTATGGCTAATCTATTTACTACAGTATAATGTGAACTTGTTTTTTTTAGTTTTAAGAAAATCTGTTGCAAAGTATGGGTTTTATTCTGGTCAGTCTAAAATTTACATTCAATTGCTCTGACATTCTGAGTACTTTGCAATTTATGACTTATTTGAAGTTGTCCTGCTGAAGAGGACATTTTTATATGTAAAATAGATACATAATACTTCTAAATTATGTATACATATTAACATTTAAAAATTTAACCAATCCAATTGTGAATCATTTACATGCGGATATATATTGTGATTGGCAAGTTGGTACTAGCTATCACCTCGCTTAGTAGAGTAATAGTAACACTAGGTTGGATGTCTGCTTATTTTTCTAGTTTTCATCAAACATAGCTGCTTTCACACCGGGGCTTATTGTTCCATGCAAACTTGTTTTCTATCTTTATATATATTCCAAACTTTTGCTAATGTACACCTGATTGATACATATAGGCCAGAAAGGCCGGAGATACACTACTCTCTCAGTTTTCTTCTAATTGACGATTTAATAAGAAAAGTAATTTACAAATTAATACTTGGCAACACACGGAAATCAATGTTCAATTTCCCATTTTTACCCATACATTAAAAGCTTTATGTTCACCTCCACTAAAAACATGTTATATATATAACTTAGCATCCACACTCCAAACAAATATTCCACCTGTCCCTATATAAATGTAGTTTTAGTCTAAGAATTTGTCCCAACAAGTGGTGTGTTCTTATGTAAACTTTTCAATTTTTACTTCTTCATCATTTTTCGTATGTACATTTTTTAAACTGATAAACAATATATATTTTTTACCAAAATTTTTATAGGAAGGTTGCATTCAAAAATTATATTAATTCATTTAGTAAGTTTTTAGTTAATACTTTAATTAATCATGCACTAAACCATTTTGTTGTGTGTTGGATGTGAAATATTCTCGACATGCACCTGCGAATACAGCCTTAGAGTGATCCACTAGACCTTTGGAGTATTACTACATCTTTTTCTTTTCATTTCTAGTCATTGTTACCAACAGTGCTTTCTCTTCAGCTTTTTCTCCATATTGATGAAGAGGCGTAGTAGTCTTTTAAACTCTCTCCATATATATAATATGTGTTTGACTAGCTAAAACCATACGGAGGAGTACCTTCTTGAAATGATTTAATCTAAGACCATTGCAATTTAAACCCATCACCGATTCATATCTTTATTTTTTTTCCTTTCAAGTAACCGTGGTAATTTCCAGATTTCCGGATCGACCGATTACAGTGGCTCCAACACTTTGAACATTGATGGATCTTTTATCTGCAACAACAGTAACAAAAGGAAAAGGTAAGGGGAACAACAGTGATCACTGATCCCATACATACATGCACTGTTTTTTTATTAAAATTCAGACTTTATCATGGTTTCTGTTAAAACAAACGATGCATTTCATATAAAACATTTGTATATAAAAATTATTTTAAAATATTAAATATATTTATTTATCAAGTTTTTAATAATTAAAATTTAATTAATTATACGGTAGAGACTTTTTTAGTTTTATATTTATCAACTTAATTTTTATTTTATCAGTTGAGAAGCTAAGCTAAGCTAGGTAGAGCGAGCTGGCTGAGTAGCTAGCTGCAACCGATGGATCCGGCAGGTGGGCATGCGTGTACGTGATCACATGCCTGCCCCCCGCGACAGACAGGCAGACACAAGGGATAGCTTTTCCCGTTGTTCCTAGGCAGCCAGCAGGGGCGTGGCTAGCCAGGTGGGCCCGGCCTCCCAGCCAGACCCACAGTACCAGAACAGGACGGCTGGTTCTTTTTTTTCATGCAATGCAAGGGAGTCTGAGTTAATGCGCTCTCTTTAATTATTAAGTGGCGTGTCAAACCGGTAGGTATTGCGGTTTCTCGCATTCAATCCACATTCTTCCTGTATTGCCATTGCCTCCCCCCCTCGGCAGGTGCGTGTGGGGTCCATGGAGAAAATAAATATTTTATAAACATGAAGATCAGCGTTAATTGTATTGTAACCTTAGTCCTAAAATATACCACACCGTCCAAAAAATTTATCTTTTGACTATCTCTTTTCTTAAAATAAATTTATCTTTTAAACAATCATAAAATCGCTATATTGAAGTATGTGAAACAAGACAAATACATTTGGACTAGATAAAAATTTAAAAAGTAAAGGACAATTTAGTCCTTTTGCTTTTTATATCTGTGATAGAGGTGAAAAATAAACTATTTTAAGATGGAGAGAGTAAAAAGTTTTAGGGTTGGATGCATGTCTTAAGAAAGTTGATGAAAATAAATGAAAAAATGCTATGATCCGTTGACAAAATGAGACAGGTAGAGAATTTAAATAGTGGAAGGTTGTGATTAGTTGAGAAGATTGTCAGTGTCAATGATAATATATACCTCTTATACTTGGATTCTAGATATACGATAACATCATATATATAATGATATATAGAAAAATATCCTTTAATTAAGAAAATACGATGAATCTAAAAGGAAATTGTTTTCTCGGTATATAAGGTGTCAGAGTCCTATTTGAAGAAGACAAGGTCTCCTTAGCCCATATCATGTTCTAATTCTTTATGTTCTACTTGGAGAAGAAGGTGATCAACGCTATAAATACAAGGCCCCCTGTTGAGAGAGGGATATCGAGTTACATGTCATAGCCAAAACCATATTGAGAGACAATTCGAAGAAAGCCAGAGCCATATTTGTTGAGTAGATCTCGTTGGGTCGTTCTCGACAGATCCTAGTCAGTGGGTTAGTTTAGCCATCTTACTTCCCTATTGTAATCCATGTGATATTTCTCCATAGATTCATATAAACTGGATTAGGGCTATTACTTAGAGGCCTAAACCAGTATAAATCCTTGTCCGGTGCCTTATTATTCCGATCTCACGTATATCCTAGTTCTAACATCCTCTATACCCTTCAGATACCATCTTCGGGTATAGCCCATTGACAGTGGCATGCCAGGTAAGGGGTTTGGTGCAAATGGATCTCAACAAGATGAATTCAAGAGCCGAATTTTTCGACGAGGGCCTCTATGATCATCCTGGCCTGGGAGTTCCAACTCAGCCGATGTTCACATTGGTCCAAGTTGGAACCATCGTCTTCCTGGTGTTCGTTGCTGTCCCAGTGGCCACGTCCTCGGCCTTGGTTCTGTCGCTCTTGTTTTCGGCCATTCAGTTGATCGCGGAGGCCACGAGCAATCTTGATGGGGAGGTGTCTATCGAGCTTGTCATCATGGTGGAGCGTTCTCGGGGAGGTGGGGTTCTCCGTTGTCGGCGTTTGGGCCGTTAGGGATGTCTGTGTCCACAGGAACTTCATCGTTCTGAGGAGGATCCTCAGGGTTAGGTGCACCTGCAGCATCCTTGAAGGCGGAGTTGAGGTTGGCAACCATAGATTTGATGTGTTCCAACCAGGCGTCCATGTAGGGATTGGTTACTGGGTTGAATGGAGCATGTTGTAGCAGATTGTTGACGGTGGTCAGGTGCTCAGTAGGCGTACAAACGAGATTGACTAGGTTATGCGAGAGCAATTTTCTCCATCCTCTATGGTGTCCCGGGTACAGCCGTCGATGCCTAGATCATGGACCACTCCATTGATCACGTTCATGTCACGAAAGAACAGATGGTTCGAGACAGTCCAAGTCGATGTACCCAATCATCCGATCAGGTGTATTAAGGTGTTGTCATCCATAGATGCATCGTCAGATTATTTTCGACGAGAGTGAATCGAACAACATGAAGATGTGGGACCTCCGCTAGACGAAGAGGTCAGAGATTCCGTAAGAGGGTGGCTCTTAGATTTATGGATAGGACACCACGTGTTGTATGGAGACGTGCGTTGAATATCTCGTTCCTTGTGGACGTCGAGTTCAGCCTTCACGTGATGTATGATCCGAGACTTCTTCAAAGGATGACAGGAAGTCTTGTTGATTAGACATCAATTGAAGTCCTTGTCGGCACTTAGTTATCGGCGAAAGAAGGGAGGTTGGCTTCTCTAGGAATTCCATCAGTAGATCATGATGTCGATGCTTCATTCTCGAAATAAACTAGAGAAGCGGTCGCTGTAGGAGTAGCATTCTCCTGTTCCGTTGTCGTGGCTTTGTTTTCGGCAGGGGCCAAGGAAGTGGCCACTGGGACGACAACGAACATCCACATTGGTCCAACATGATGTTGACCACTGACAACCCCGCGCCCAGTGTCGCAGGGACCAATGTCAGGAGGACAACCCCAAGCGCGACGACCGCAACAATGACCGAGATCGTCAAGATCAACAAAGCCATCAGGACGAAAATGATCATGGTAGGCGAGATCACCATGATGGTCGAGGATGACGAGATTCACGATCCCCCGTACCAAGATGGGACCGAAGCCGTGACCGCTGTTCTATGGATTGTACCCTGATTACAGTGACCCCTCATCTTCCTCGTCATCTTCATCTCGAGGCGGATCACGTGCAGCGCGAGGCCGTCAAGCACCCCTTCTACCTGAAGGTAGATGTTCAAATCTTCTCTCCGAGAAGTAAGATGGCCTACTAAATTCCGTCTAGCAGCAGTAGAGAAATATGATGGCAACATCGACCCAAAGGAATTCCTGCACGTCTACTCTACCGTCCTCTACGTGGTTGGCACAGATGACAATGCATTGGCAAATTACTTGCCAACTGCTTTGAAAGGCTCTGCTCGGTCGTGGCTGGTACACCTTCCTCCCTCCTCAATCTCTTCCTGGCCAGATCTCTGGAAGTAATTCATCGCCAACTTTTAGGGCACCTGAAACGCGGTTGACGATGACCTGCACGCCATCCGACAAAAACCCAATGAACCTATCAGAGATTTCATCCGACGATTCAACGAGTCCCGAAACACAATCCCCGAGATCACCGAGATCAAGTTAGGCCTCCAAGATCATTACACCATACTAGAGTTAGCAACAAGACGGGTCACTTCCGCCATGAAGCTGTTCAAGATCATTGATAGGTGTGCACATGCAGATAAAGTAGTCCAGAGGAACGACGGGAAGGGAAAAGCAGTAGAGAGAAGCAACCAAGAAAAAAGGATACCTCGGAATCAAATCAGAAACCTGGGCAAAATTGCAAGAAGTGTGGGAAGCGAAAGGCACAGACAGAGGTCCTTGTCACCGAACAAGGAACCACCGGTCCTTAGTGACCTGCCCCTCAAGACAACAAGCTAGTTTGATAGTGTACCTAGTACATAAGACAAGCGCACACACATTCGGGGAGTGTCTTGTTTTCCAACGAGCTATGGCCAGGAAAATGACCCTCTACAAGGGAAAACGAGTTCGCATGGTACAGAAGGGAAATGACAACCTTTCATCCGACGACAAGCCAAAATTTCCCGACTTCGATCAACACGTGGTACATATCTTTGGTAGATCTACCTCCTATTCCTCCAAGCGGGAATACAAGAAGGTGGAACGAGAAGTATGCTCCACATCCTAAGGGATTAGTGTCTAAGATGAAATGGTCAAACCAGAAGATTGAGTTCTTTGATGCCGGTCACCCTTCTCTGACAAGAACCTCCGGATGATATCTAATAGTAGTCAAGCCTACTATTCGGAACATCAAAGTCATAAGAGTTCTCGTTGACGCTAGCAGTTCGATAAACCTCCTCTTCACCAGCACACTTGACGCCATGGGAATCCATTGAAGCTAGCTCACCACCTCAGAGCAGCCCTTCCATGGCATTACCCCATAGTCATCGTCCAGACCATTGGGGAAAATCACATTACCCCGTGACCTTTGGCAAAGCTGACAACTTCCGGACTGAGGAGATCACCTTTGACGTGGTTGAGTTTGATACAACCTACAATGCAATCCTTAGAAGAACAGGTTTGCCAAGTTCATGGCAGCTTCACACTACGCACATTAAATGATCAAGATTCCAGGACCGAAAGGGATAATCACGATTCCGGGGAACACAAAGATGGTCGTGTAGTGCGACAAGAGGAGCTTCGATCTGGTCGAGCAAACTCCCACTACAACTGTGCCTCCCTAAAAACTGAGCAAACCCAACCCGAAGCCAAAACCATATGGAGCAATCAAGCTAATCCCATTGTCAAGCAGCACCGCCAACAAAACAGTCAAAATAGGGGCCTCGCTTGACAACAAACAGGAACTCGAGCTCATTACCTTCCTCCCCGATAATGCAGATGTGTTTGCTTGGCAACCGTCCGACATGCCCGAAGCCCCTAGGGAGGTGATTGAGCACAAGTTGATGGTTCAACCCAATGCGGGACCTGTCAAGCAGAAGATCATCGCTTTGCACTAGACCGCAAAGAAGCTATCTGATAAAAGCTCAATAAACTCCTCAAGGACGAGTCCATCAGGGAAGTATTCCATCCAGAGTGGCTCGCAAATCCAGTCATGGTGCGAAAGCCAACAACAAGTGGAGGATATGTGTAGCCTTCACTGACCTCAACAAAAGTGTGCCCCAAGGGCCACTTCCCCTTCCATGCATCGACCACTTGATTGACTCTACCGTAGGATGTGAGTTGTTGAGTTTTCTCGACACTTACTCCGGGTACCATCAAATCAGCATGGCCAAGGAAGACGAGGAAAAGACAGAGTTCATTACGCCCTTCGGTGTATTCTGCAACGTTAAGATGCTCTTCGGATTGATCAATGTAGGATCTACCTACCAGTGAGAAATCCAGGGGGTTTCCAACCTCAGCTCAGCAACAATGTCGACGCCTACATCGATGATGTTGTCTTTAAGACCAAGACTCGAGATCACCTAATTGACGACCTACAGAAAACGTTCAACAACCTCCGAAAACATTTGCTCAAGTTAAACCCGGAGAAGTGCACGTTCGGAGTACCATCGGGCGAGCTGCTCGGCTTTCTATTCTCCGGACGAGGCATCAAAGCAAATATGAGAAGATCAAGACCATCGAGAACATGAAGTTACCAACAAATCTCAAGGAAGTACAAAATCTCACTAGATGTATGGCAACGCTCAGTCGATTCGTGGCCAAGATGGGAGAACGAGGCCTACCATTCTTCAACCTGTTGAAGAAATATGACAAGTTCGAGTGGACACCAGAGACCAAAGAGATGTTTCTCGCCCTCAAGCGATACCTCGCCAATCCACCTGTCCTCGTCGCCCCATAGCCACTGGAGGAACTATTCCTCTACATTGCGGCAACGCCATACTCCGTCAGCACCATCATCATCGTCGAGCGTAAGAAGATAGAACATCCAGTCTACTACATCAGTGAAGTTCTTCACGATGCCAAGGCTAGATATCCACAAGTCCAGAAGCTGCTCTAATATGTTGTCATGCAATCCCCCGAAAGCTGCGCCACTATTTCCAACCCAGAAGGTCATGGTTGTCTTGTCATATCCCCTTAAGAGATTGTCCGCAAGAAAGAGGTCGCGGGACACATTGCCAAATGGGTCGTCGAGCTGAGCCAATTCGATATCCACTTCACCCCACGTACAGCCATCAAGTTCCAAGTACTCGCCAATTTTGTTGCCAACTGGACCGTTCCTGAGGACGACAATGTCGGTCATACGGACAATGAGCGATGGACAATGGCATTTGATGGAGCGTTCAACAGCCAAGTAGCAGGTGTCGGATTCATCTTTACATTGCCAACCAAAGATCAATTTCGACATGCGATCCAACTTAATTTCCGAGCGACAAACAACACTTCTGAGTACGAAGGACTTCTTGCCAGATTAAGAGCAGCTGCGACACTTGGGGTCAAGCAATTAATTGTGAAAGAGAACTCATAATTTGTCGCCAACCAAGTGCACAAGTATTATAAATGCTCCAATCCCGAGTTGTCCCAGTACCTAGTAGAAGTCAGAAAATGGGAGCGACGGTTTGATGGTTTTGAAGTGCGCCATGTCTACCGCAAAGACAATGTTGACACCGACAACCTTTCCCAATGAGCCTCCAGATGAGAACTGGTTGAGCGGGTACATTCCTAGAAGTACTAACAACACCATCCGTCAAAAGTTCGCCAGATGACTACGCTGATATCAACACCGATGTCGGCTTGGGGGCTACAGACAAGGTCAACAACATCATGGTGAACATCAAGACAATGATTGACATACACCGCTCATCGAATTCCCTAATGTCGAGAAGTTTTCGGAAGACGACACAGAGGTAGAGAAACTGTCATGTTAGGCAAAGGCTTACTATATGATCAAGAATGATCTTCACAAGAAGGCCACAAACAGAGTATTACTCAAATGTGTCTCTTCCGACGATGGCAGAGAACTGCTGCTCGACATCCACGAAGGTATCTGCGGCACACCGACGGGTGATCCCTGGTTGGCAAAGCTTTTCGACAAGGCTTCTACTGACCAACAGCCCTCCAAGACGCTTGTGACATGATACGTTAGTGTGAAGCATGTTAATTCCAAAGCAAACACACCAGGCTACCAGCACAAGCTCTGCAGACTATCCTTTTGTCGTAGTTGTTCTCATGCTGGGGGCTTGACATCCTTGGACCCTTTCCACGCGGACAAGGCGGCTACAAATTCTTGTTCGTGGCTATCGGCAAATTCACTAAGTGGAATTAAGTGGAGCCAACAAGAGAGATCAATGCCAAACACGCCATCAAGTTCATCAAAGGGATATCTGCCGATACAGACTCCCAAACAGGATACTGACAGACAACAACTCCCAATTGACAAGCAGTGCTTTCCAAGACTATTTGTTAGAATAAGATCTACTTTGCATCAGTTTCACACCCTCAAAGCAATAGGCAAATCGAGCGGGCCAATGAAATCGTGCTACAAGGGATCAAAACATGTGTTTACGATAGGCTCATGGCCTACAATTCACGATGGGTTGAAGAACTCCCCTCCGTTCTACGGGCCATCCATGCCAATCCGACTACACCTAACAAAGATACTCTCTTCTTCCTCGTGTACGGATCTGAAGCCATGCTACCAATAGAGCTACGCTACCGGTTTACACGTGTCCTGGAGTACTTAGATGAGGACTAGGACAACCGACAAGCAGATGACGTCAACCTGCTATGGAGCATCGAGAACGAGTTGTCATCTAAGCAGCCGGATACAAACAAGCCTTACATCGCTATTACGAGAAGCGCATTCGAGCCGGTACACTCGACATCAGCGATTACGTCCTCCGCAGAGTCCAAAATTAGGTAGCGCAACAAGCTCTCACCCAAAATGGGAAGTACCTTACTCGGTAGTCGAAGTCTTATGGCTAGGAGCATACAAAATCGCTGACACGAAGGCTGTGAGTTATCGAATTCTTGGAATATTGATCAATTACTTAAATTTATGTCTGTAAGTTGATTTATACAAGTTAATATATATATATATATGAATCATTTCTATCCAAATTGCAAAGTGTTTTCCCATTGATCTCCTCTTCTTGTATCACTATGTCTCGAAGTCGTTTTTTATCGTCCTATTACGTTAAGCCTGACTAATTATCGGGTCTCAGAACCTTGGCCAGGGACACCTGGCACTATTGGGTTAGTCAGGTGCTAAGGGTTAAACAACCATATCAGATTGGTCATGTCAGAGTACTCCATGTAACGTATTAACTAGCCGTGTAATTGAGAACTGGTTCTCAACTTCACGACTAGGGGCTAGGAATTCACCATTTCAACATAGTCTGTTATAAGATTCAAGATGCCTTTGTGGAAATAGTTTTCATAAAACCAGTTGAGGGCTAGGAAGGGTGCCCAACTCTGTTTTGCTGACTACATCACTTGCGAGAGTACTCGTTCACTACTACACATAGATTGCATTTTTACACCAATTACTTAGTATATTACAAATCAAAATTCACAAATGTCTTAGTCAAGTGTTTTGCAGGGTATCCTAAATATTACATTTACCAAAACGGCCATACCCACTGCATTGAGGCAAACATGTCCTCGACAACTAGAGCCAAAGACTGCACTAGTTGGTCAATTTCGGAGGACGTCCGCCGAGATCGAGTAAACCCTTCCCGAAGAAAGCTCAAGTTCATCTACGGTTGTGACTCACGGATACACATGAGCACATGGCCACCCGCGCACAAACTAGCTCGACTATGCTCTTGCTTAAGACTATTATTGATCCTTCGAGTGATATTTACAAGGTCATCGCATGCACTCCATAGCCAACCCTAATAACCTGATACATACTTCTCAGGAGCCAGACGAACCACGTGTAGTTCTTGACGTAGCCAATTAAGCGAGGCACAACACCTCTCAAGATAAGCTTCCATCTAGACTTCTTTTCCCTTGAGAAGCTCCGAGCTCTGATGTTATTGGCTGTCTAGTTCTTCCTTCTCGAACATGGTTCGTCAGTACTTGACCTGACACTCCGTCTCCTCGAAGGAATTCTCTAAACCTAACAAGGATAGTGTCATCATTAGCATCCTTGTTCTGAGAACAAGAGCAATAGGCTATAATGACCTTTTCCTTACTCTGGTATATTCACGAAGGAGTGCGAGTTGCACAAAAAGACAACTTGCTGTCAGGAGTGACGATGTCCAAGGAACGATCAATGGCACTAGGAGTTGATGAAGCATGGGGTGATTTAGGAATCACAACCATGTCTATGGATTGTCCGCTCTGCTGGACGACCACAGCTTCACCTTCAAAACATCTACATAGCAGGTGATTGCCCAAAAGATTTAAGGACAAACAGATGAAAGTGTTCTCATGAACATAAGACCATAAAATTTTCTTAGATTACATAAGATGAAACAAAAGAATTACTCTTCAAAATAGGGGAACATGGATTCCTCGACCTCCTCCAGCTTCGATATCACTTCCTCGCGGCAGTTATTAGCCCTTCCTTGGCCATCATCTCCTCGATGTTGATCTTGGGGTGCATGAGCTTGAGGCATGCAAGAACATGGCAAGCGCCAATCTTGAGTCCAGTCCGCATCGCCTCCGCCGCCTGATTAGCCTGGGAACTTGCACAGTCTCCAGCTCGGTTATCAGGGCTTCTAGAGATCCCAAGACTGTTGTCTCATCCATGAACTTTGGGAAGGAGCATGTTTTCCAAGCCCTTGGCGACTGTGTCGAGGCGACAATAGCTCTCGTGCAAGCCTTGTCAGAGAGAGACAAGGTTGTCCCTCGAGTCAGACAACACCTTCTTGAGCCCCTTGTGTCGTTCCTTGTTTTCGACAATCACCTCCCACAGCTTCATGTTGTCCGCTTGCTCCGTCTTGAGTTGAGCTTCTAGAGCGGTGATGCGGTTGTTGGTGGAGGTCGCAACCATTGCAAGATGATTGACCTTTGCAATGACGCCTTGGGAACACGCCTCAAGCGAATGACAAGCTTGTAGGAGCTTGTTGGTTGCTGAAGATGGCCTTGAGGTGACAACGAGGCCTATCGCCAGAGGTGGAGGTGGAGGAAGGATAGGCGTGGCCATGGGAGACAACTTCGAGCTCACCTTCTCACGGGCACCAGCACTCTGTTCTGACGCAGAAGGAGAGGGGCTTCAAAGAAAGATTATCCAGGAAATTGTAAGACAACTAAGTAATCAGGAGAGTGATAATGATAAAGACCAGGTAGAAAGCTCACCTAATCTTGGTCCGCTTCAGAAGCTTACCCCTCCCATAAGAGGAGGATTTTGTGCTGGAGGTGGTTTGCAGAGAAGACAAGATAAGATCGATATCGGTACCATGGTTGATAAATTAACATGAATCGAGATCTTTACCTCGGAATTGCTGGTCCTATCAGTGTTTTGGCTCCGGTGGCCTTCGTCAATGTCGGCCATTTCCTCTTGAAGCCACCGTTTCTAGGCCCAGAGGTCGCCGCCCCTTGCTTGACTATGGCCTACTTCTTCAGTGAAGCAGACATCTGATGGTCAACCAGAGGACCGACAACATCCATGAGAGGCCATGCCTACAAGTGTTCAGATTACTATTCCTACGGGCAAAGATACGATAGACAAGAAAAGAGATCCAGGTACTTACATTCACAACGACCTATCGCTCCATTTGCGGGAGGTCCATATCGGCACGGGGACGTTGGCTGCAACGGATGGTGGGTCAATCACCACCTACGCCACACGCTCTGTCATGATCGCTGCATTGAGGACTGCAACAAAGAAGAGTTCACAAGATTATTATTCGAGAACAATTTAAATTTTTTGAGCTGTTATCGGAAGACTACAAGTTGTATACCCTAGTGAGTCAGCCATGTCATGTCTTGTTTCCCCGTGTACTCATACGTGGGGTGAGCACGAGCTTGAAGAGGCTAGTTCCGACGATGGACAAAGTCTTGAACGACTTCATATCCGGTCAGACCGTGTACTTGGAGATTATGGATTTTCTCTATAAAGCTTTCTAGGGCGGGAGTCAGAGAAGGTTTGGTGGTCCAGGACTTAGAGCACGATGGTTTTTCATCAGGTACATCAAGACAAGGGACAATGTCACTGAGATTGAGATAGAACCATTTCTTTCTCCAATCCTTCCTCGAGGACAGACAGTTGAAGGGAATATATTGTTCCTTCATCCTGTCCCTAAGACGAAGACCACAACATCCAGAGATTCTAGAAGCTTTCGTCAATCTAAGCTCGTAAAAGTATCTAAACAATCTAGAAAGGGTTGTACCCCAAGGTATGCCTCGCATAGATGATTAAAGATATTTAGAAAAGCAATGAAGTTGGGATTTAGGTGAATAAGATGAATGTCATAGAAATCAAGAAGAAGAGAAAGGAACTCAGAAGGGAGGGGCAGAAAACCACATTGGACGAACGAAATAAGAGTGACAATTTGCCCTAAGTTAGTCAGGGGATCTATACCTCCTTCCAATTGATCCAATACCCGTGCGTATGGTAGGGCACCATCTTGCTGCAACTTCGTCATTGCCTCCTTGTCAATGACAGAATCAGGAAGATCCATGAGGATTGATGGTTGTGATTGATCGAGTTTGTGGTTTAGGGTTTTGCGTCTGCTAGAGCGGAAGGTTGGTGCGCAAGAGAAAAGTGAAAGCACTATTTGAGCAAACAGAACCCAGATGGATCTCATAAGTGGGATTTATAAGTCAAGTCCGACGTTTTGAATTTTGAGGAATAAAGAGAAATCACTGGCAAATTTTTTGCGGATTTGTTTATGGCAGTTTAAATTTTTGATTCCAATCCAAATTCAACTTATAGTCATGTTCTCGGTCAAAGTTAGGCAGAGAACTCTATACCTACTCGACCATCCGAGAATGGTTAGGCGAGTTCGACAACTATAGTTCTAAGGTCTTTTTGTCGAAAACATTGTCCTGTTCATTTGCATTGAAGTCGTGGGCTATTGTCAGTGTCAAGGATAAGGTATACCTTCTATACTTGGGTTCGTGATATACGAAAATATCA
Organism: Oryza australiensis; assembly: GCA_019925245.2. NCBI lineage: Eukaryota > Viridiplantae > Streptophyta > Magnoliopsida > Poales > Poaceae > Oryza > Oryza australiensis. The sequence continues at coordinate 2,486,005 of JAIFGZ020000278.1, read as the reverse complement.
TATAACCAATGATATACGGAAAGATATCATTTAATTACGGAAATATAATGAATCTAGAAGGAAATTATCTTCTCGGGATAGAAGGTGTCAAAGTCCTATTCGAGAAAGACAAGGCCTCCTTAGCCCCGTATCCTATTCTAATTCTCTGAGTTCTACTTGGAGAAAAAAAGTGATCAACGCTATAAATATAAGGCCTTTGTTGAGGGAGGGGTATCGAGTTATAAATTATAGCCAAAGCTCTATTGAGAGATAGTAGACTGTTCTCGATAGATCCTAGTCGGCGTGTTAGTTTAGCCATCTTACTTTTCTATTGTAATCTGTATGATATTTATCTATATATTCATATAAACTGGATTATGACTATTATATTTTTAGAGGGTCTGAATCAGTATAAATCATTGTTCCGTGTATTATCGTTTCTATCTTGTTAGTTCTAATATCTCTTATATCTTTTAGATATCATCTTTGGATATAACCTGTTGAAAAAAATATTTTAAGATAAAATTTAAATGAAGTTGTTAAGTTGTTATATTGTAGGAACGATGGATGAAGTATTTTGTACTAATACGAGCTACCGCAGTCAAGCAAGCAAGCAATCAGAGAATGGGTTTCTTCAGAGTTCCGCCGTCGAGAGTTTATTATGCTGAGCAGAAATGAAATGATTTGTTTATTTCTTAGTATCCCTTTTTATATGTTTGAGAGAGTGGCGTACGTGTTTTAGGATCAAATGGGCCAGGGTGCATCTGTGATAGTTCATAGTTCAGGGGCGCAGATCGGTTCGCACCAATCGGCCGGCCAGTACTATTTATATTTTGAAACAGATAATTAAGTTAATGTACATGATGCATATTATATATTTTTTTATTCGGTGAGCGAAACAGCACAGAAGTACTTCCTCTATTTTATGCTATTTTATAAGTTAATTTGATTTTTCTAAGTTGAAAGAAAAAACTAATTAAATTTATAAAAAATATATCACCGTTTCGACACAAAACAATCATACCATCCAGGTATATTCGATATTAGATTTGATAAAACTAATTTAATGTTATAACATTGCTATGTTTTTATAAACTTAATTAAATTTTAAAAAATTATTACCACGCCATAAAAGAGTGGAGTGGTTTCTATCATTGTTCTAGTGTTTAATGGTGGGAATGCCATTAGTTTTTAGTACAACCTCAGTCAAATATGTTTATTTTTTACATATACCAATATAAAATAAAAAAACTAAAATATATTTATTTTATTAATTTCAATACAATTATTCTCATAATTGATGGTCATGTCTATAGATAGAATAAGGAGAGACTCTTTTTGCACGCGAAGCAATAAATATGCATGCAAAACTATATGTATTGTGCTATGAGTGTGGAGATTATGGCAATCGGATATCCACATGGCAAGCTTATCCGACGGAGGTAGGGATAGATTGCACCTGTCATATATGTAAACCAAATATGACTTGGGTGTTACGTTGCCGATTGAGATAAGGAAATGACCCATAGTCACGGTTTGGTAAGATTGAGGAAACCGACTTAGAGTAAGATAGGGTTTCCGATTTGTAAGCCCTTCTTCCAAGACTATATAAGGGGGGTAAGGGACGTCCCTTGAGGGATATCAGAGATCAGATATCAGAGTTGATAAGCAAGAACTTTAGATACACAAGATCACGAGATCAATAAAGACACTCGGCGGATCGAATCCCCGAAACAGGAGTAGGGTATTACCTCACGAGAGGGCCTGAACCTGTCTAAATCTTGTTTTTCACCTAACCCATTGTGCTTGGCGATCTTGACTGCACCCCCAAAATTCTATTACCGAAACCAAGTTTTGACAGTTGACGTGCCAGGTAGGGGTCCGCGTGTCAAGACTTCTTCGACAATTTCGCCGGCAAGCGCGATGGGATCTTCTTCAAGCTTCGGCGACTTCGCCGCCAACGACTTCGACAAGTTCCCCTCCTTCGACTCGGATTCGGACCGGTCGGGAGGAGAAACACACTCGGCGTCGTTCGGGCTCCCGAACAACGCCAAGATCTACGACGATATCTTGGAGTCCATGATGCAGTCCACCCACTCCGAGGGAAGAACTCACTCGGCGCCGTTCGGACTACCGAACACCGCGGAGGTCCGTAGCGATCTTCTTGTCTCCCAACAGAGACGATCTACTCGGAAGAAGACCTCTTGGCGCCGTTTGGACTACCAAACGCCGCTGAGATCTACGGCAAGCTCCTCTCCCCCGAGTCGAGGTCGACCCACTCGGAGGAATCCACGTCCTCAAGCTCGACTCGGGTGGAATGATCCGGATCCGAGCAACCCAGATCGAGGAGATCGCCGTCATCCTCCGGCCATTCGTCTCATGCTCATCCTCGGAGCTCAACGAGTATCTCACTCCACAAGCTTTGACGACCTTTATGGCATCCCCGGATGAAACCGATGACTTCGACTGCAATAAGGACTACGAGCCAAAGTGTTTTGATGTCCTCATGGCTAAGGTGGCCGAGTCCGACTCAGCCATGGCCCGCAGCTTGCGGAAGAAGAACGAGCCAGATCGAGCAAGAGCGCAAGCCGGCGAAGAAGAGAAGAAGCGCAAGGAGAAAGCCGACGAAGAAAGCAAGATCTAAGGGCAGCCGGGCGATCCGCTCAAGAGGCTATTCTTCAAACCCAAGTCCGCAACACCAATATCTTCCAGACGCACATCCCAAAAGCAACGGACAAGTCGAGCGTGCTAACGGCATGGTCCTTCAAGGTATCAAGGCCCGCGTGTTTGACCGCTTAAATCCTTATGCTGGCAAGTGGGTTCAAGAGCTCGCCTCGGTCCTTTGGTCCCTGCGGACCACACCCAGTCGAGCTACTGGCCAAACTCCTTTCTTCTTGGTCTATGGCGCAGAAGCCATGTTGCCAAATGAGATGGAGTATGAATCTCTTCGATTCCGCAGCTTCAATGATGAACGCTACGACCCAGACTGAGTGGATGACCTGACCCGACTGGAAGAGGCCCGAGAGGCAGCCCTCATCCAGTCGGCGAAATATCTTCAAGGGCTCAGACGATACCACAGTCGCAACGTTCAAGCACGAGCTTTTATCGTTGGTGATCTGGTTATGCGCAAGGTTCAAGCCACCAAGGACCGTCACAAGTTATCCCCCTTATGGAGTGAGCTGAGGGACCACTTCATCGCCAACTTTCAGGGCACCTTCGAGAGGCCCGGGACCCAATTCGACTTGTACAACGTCACCCAGAAGCCGGACGAACCTCTGAAGGACTATATCCGGCGCTTCTCCGAAAAGCGCAACAAGATCCCCAACATCACTGACAACATCATCATCGCCGCCTTCCAGAAGGGAGTCCGTGATGAGCTGTTAATCGGGAAGTTCGGGCGCAAGCCACCGAAGACGATGAAGCAGATGTTTGAGACGGCAAATTCTTACGCCAAATCCAATGATGCCATCAAAATAGCGCGCCAAGACCGGCCCGACAGGAGGGATGACAAGCAGGCGAGAGGAAGCCGGAATCCTAAGAAGGACAATGGCAACAACAATCAGGCCCAAAAGGACCGCAAACGCCGATCCGAAGATCTAGTTGCCGCAACTTCCAACTCCCAACGCCGCCCCCGAGTCGCGGCCTACGACGCCATCATGAATGCTCAGTGCACGCATCATCCCAATCACAAGCATGCGGCTAAGGACTGCTTTATCTATAAACAGTTCACCGAGCAATATGCAGCACAGCTCAACAAGAAGCCGACTGATGAAGCCGGTCCATCAAGCGCCAAGAAGAACAACACGGCTGAGAATGCCGAGCCTTTTCAAGACCCTATGGGCGAGCTCAATCACATCTTCGGGGGGCCGCTAGCCTATGAATCCAAGAGGAAACAGAATCTAACCGACCGAGAGGTCAACGCGGCGCAACCCAAGGTCCCACAGTACCTACGATGGTCGGAGGTGGCCATCACTTTCGACCGCTCGGATCATCCCGACCGAGTGGTTCACCCGGGGCGCTATCCACTCGTCTTGGACCCGGTGGTCCGCAACATCAAGCTTAAGCGTGTCCTCATCGATGGGGGCAGCGCCGTCAACATTTTGTTCGCCAAGACGATGGACGAGATGCGATCCCGAGGGCCAAACGAAGGCAAGCTCAACCCCTTCCATGGAGTTATCCCGGGTCTGTCATCTACACCACTGGCACATCGCCCTCCCGGTCACCTTCGGAGTTCGAGAGAATTTTCGGACGGAGAACGTCACTTTCGAGGTGGCCGACTTCGAAATGGCCTACCACGCCATCATCGGAATTCCTGCACTCGCCAAGTTCTTGGTGATACCCCATTATACCTACCTCTGCATGAAGATGCCGGGTCCCAACGGCGTCATCACTCTTCGCAGCGACGTGAAGCAAGCCTTCACCTGCGACAAGGAGAGCTGCGACATGGCTCAATCTCGCGAGAGATCACATGGCCAGCAAGAAATCCGACTGGCCGCATCGACTTCGGCAGAGGGTGAAATCCCCGCGAAGAAGATAGCCAAATCAGGAACCGGCGACGCCAAGATCAAGAAGATCTCCCTCGATCCATCGGATCCCTCGAAAACTGCTGTTATCGGCGCTGAATTAGATCCTAAATAGGAAAGCACGCTCGTCACCTTCCTCCAAAATAATAAAGATATTTTTGCTTGGAAACCATCTGACATGCCCAAAATTCCTAGGGAGGTGATCGAGCACTCTTTACACGTCAAAGATGACGCAAAGCCAATAAAACAACGATTACGCAAATTCGCGCAGGATCGAAAAGATGCCATCAAGGAAGAGCTCACAAAGCTCTTGGCCGCCAGTTTCATCAAAGAAGTTCTATATCCCGACTGGTTAGCCAACCCAGTCCTGGTCCGGAAAAAGACGGGGCAATGGCGCATGTGCGTTGACTACACCGACCTCAACAAAGCCTGCCCCAAGGATCCATTCGGGCTGCCTCGTATCGACCAAGTCGTAGATTCAACAGCCGGCTGCCAACTCTTAAGTTTTTTGGACTGTTACTCGGGCTACCACCAGATCAGTTTGAAAGAGTCCGACTGCCTGAAGACATCATTCATCACGCCGTTTGGGGCCTACTGCTACATCACCATGCCTTTCGGCCTGAAGAACGCTAGCGTCATATACCAACACATGATCCAGAGATATTTTCAGACGCAGATCGGCAAGAACGTGGAAGCTTATGTCGACGATGTCGTCATCAAGACCAAGCAGAAGGAAGACCTGATCGCTGACCTAGAAGAAACCTTCGCAAATATTCGGGCCTTCAGAATGAAGTTGAACCTAGAGAAGTGCACTTTCGGCGTCCCATCAGGCAAACTGCTCGGCTTCATGGTGTCACATCGTGGCATTGAAGCCAATCCAGAAAAAATCAACGCTATCTTGAACATGAAGCCCCCGAGTAACCAGAAGGATGTCCAGAAGCTCACTGGCTGCATGGCGGCACTAAGCCGATTCATCTCTCGACTCGGCGAACGAGGCATGCCCTTCTTCAGATTGCTAAAGAAAACAGACGACTTCCAATGGACCACGGAAGCCCACAAGGCCTTTGAAGATTTTAAAGAATTCCTTACGACGCCGCCCGTCCTAGCCTCACCCCAGCCCCAGGAGCCCCTGCTGCTGTACGTATCAGCCACTCACCAAGTGGTTAGTACGGTTCTCATGGTCGAGCGCAAAGAAGAAGGGCGGGTCCAGAAGATTAAGAGACCGATCTACTTTGTTAGCGAAGCATTGGCAGGAGCCAAGATCCGCTACCCCCAGGTACAAAAATTGCTAAACGGTGTTCTGATAACCGCGAGGAAATTAGCACACTATTTTCAGGGTCACTCGGTCACTGTTGTCACTTTCTTTCCACTCGGCGATGTCATTCACAACCGGGAGGTGACTGGGCGCATTGCGAAGTGGGCGCTGGAGTTGATGCCGCTGGACTTAACTTTTAAGGCGAGGACGTCTGTAAAGTCACAAGCCCTGGCGGACTTCTTGGCCGAGTGGACCGAACAGCTAGAAGATGTACCCCGGGAAGACCTCCAATATTGGACCATGCACTTCGACGGATCCAAGAGGATCACCGGCTTGGGAGCAGGAGTTGTGCTGATCTCCCCGACTTGGGAAAGGCTAAGATATGTCCTCCACCTCCACTTCTCCGCCTCACATAACGTCGCCGAGTACGAAGCCCTGCTACATGGACTGCGGCTCGCAGTTTCACTCGGGATACGTCGGCTTGTCGTGAGAGGGGACTCCCAGCTGGTCGTGAACCAACTAATGAAAGACTGGTCCTGTCTAAACGACACCATGGAGACTTACCGACAGGAGGTTCACAAACTTGAAGACAAGTTTGACGGACTCGAGCTATCACACGTCCTAAGACACAATAACGAAGTAGCTGACGAGTTGGCGCAGTTCGGGTCCAAACGTGAAGCCGCCCCAACAGACGTTTTTGTCGAGCACCTCTATGAGCCAACTGTTGCGGAAAAACCAACTTCCAACGAACAAGCTGCAAACGAAGCCGCCATGATTGACGCCGACTGGAGGATACCACTCATCAAGTTTTTAACACAGCAAGAGCTGCCGGAAGACCGGGATGAGGCAGAGCGTATCCGACGTTGTTGCCAAGCTTACGTCATGGTTGGCTCCGATCTGTACAAGAGAAGTCCCTCCGGAGTCCTGATGAGATGCATCACACCCGAGGAAGGACGATAGCTACTCCAAGACATCCACTCGAGCATATGCGGAAGCCACGCGGCAGCACACACCTTGGTGGGCAAAGCCTACAGACAAGGTTTTTTCTGGCTCACCGCGGTCTCTGACACGGACAAAGTGGTCCGAACCTGTGAAGGCTGCCAATTCTTCGCCCGACAGAGCCATGTCCCAGCCCAAGAGCTACAAACAATCCCATTATCCTGGCCGTTTGCGGTATGGGGCTTAGACATGGTCGACCCGTTCAAGAAGGCTCCAGGAGGATTCACACACTTATTCGTCGCAATCGACAAGTTCTCCAAGTGGATTGAGGCTAAGCCGGTCGCCACAATTACTGCTGACAAGGCACGGGATTTCATCCTCAACATCGTGCACCGCTTCGGCGTCCCAAACAGAATCATAACCGACAATGGGACTCAATTCACAGGAGGCATCTTCAAGGAATTCTGCGAAGACTTCGGAATCAAGATTTGCTATGCATCAGTTGCCCATCCCAAAAGCAACGGACAAGTCGAGCGTGCTAACGGCATGGTCCTTCAAGGTATCAAGGCCCGCGTGTTTGACCGCTTAAATCCTTATGCTGGCAAGTGGGTTCAAGAGCTCGCCTCGGTCCTTTGGTCCCTGCGGACCACACCCAGTCGGGCTACTGGCCAAACTCCTTTCTTCTTGGTCTATGGCGCAGAAGCCATGTTGCCAAATGAGATGGAGTATGAATCTCTTCGATTCCGCAGCTTCAATGATGAACGCTACGACCCAGACCGAGTGGATGACCTGACCCGACTGGAAGAGGCCCGAGAGGCAGCCCTCATCCAGTCGGCGAAATATCTTCAAGGGCTCAGACGATACCACAGTCGCAACGTTCAAGCACGAGCTTTTATCGTTGGTGATCTGGTTATGCGCAAGGTTCAAGCCACCAAGGACCGTCACAAGTTATCCCCCTTATGGGAAGGACCGTACATAATTGCTGAGGTGACTCGGCCAGGCGCATATTGACTGAAGTGTAAAGACGGATCTATGGTGGAGAACTCCTGAAACATCGAGCATCTTCGACGATTCTATGCTTAAAACTGACTTAAGTTTCATATCCTCCTTGACTGCCAACCTCAAGCAAGATGACTTCTCAAGTTAACAGTCGAGGGCTGTACATATGTCAATAAAGCATAGTTTTCCTCATCAACTTTTGCGCATGATTCGGTTTATCATTGTCTAATGTTCCTTGATTCGAGTTCAGTGTTTAAGGACTGAGAATTTTTTGATGACCTAATCGAGCTTAGGCTCGGTGATAGTCGGACGAAAATTACTTAAGAAATTTCACATAAAAACTTAGATCAGGGCATTACCATAAATAAACTGAATATTCACAAGTCTACATCAGAACGTCACAATTATACAATGTTTACAAGACAGATCAGACCCGGAAATTGTTCACTACATCAATGGCAATCTTCTTAGCTGACTCCTGTGCATCGCTAATCATGTCCAGGGCTTGCTCATCCGAGGTGCCATCGGCGAAGCCTTCCCCGACTGAATTGACATCCACCCGGGGGTAGAGAGATTTGGTCTGTGCAAGAGCAAGGCCAGCCCCCATGGTAGCAGCCTCGGTGATGTTGGCTAAGTATTGGTCGGGGGCTCTCCGCAGCTTATCAAAGATCTCTACTAGGTCCAATGAGCTAGCCCCGACTCCCTGATGAAATAAAGACAGCAGGATTGGTGTCGCTGCGTTGGCAACATCTTCTCGGACCCGTCTGGCTTGTTTAACCCTCTCAAGCAGAACATCATATTGGGCTCGGGTCTTCACTTTGTAAGCTGAGAAAGACATATGATTACACAGAGCTTTCAGAGACAAAGCAGTTTAACGAACGCTGTTAAGAAGGAGCTCACCTTCGAACTCGGCCTCCAACTCGGTCTTCCCGAGGCTGATTGCCTCCAGCTGGACCTGGAGCGAGTGGACCTCCGACGAATTTTCTACAAACAAGAAAGGCTATCAGTGACAAGGATCAACGCGGAAACCGCAAAGAGACTGGGAGGGTTGAGCTTACTCCCGACTGATCCCCGGAGGTCGAGGTTTTCTTCCCGGAGTTCAGCTATCTCCCTCCTTAGGGCTGCCTCCCTCGACGCGGCCTCTTCTCGAGTGGTCTTCAATTTCTGCTGGACGTCCTCCAGGGAGTTCAGATACGGGACCAACTTCTCGAGCACCTCGGACTTGGCCATCGATCGGCAGTACTCTTTCTGTGTGCAAAACCTAAAGTTGGCCGACTGAAAAGAAATGATGGTACAACAATAGAAAAAGATCAAGGCTCACGTTGAGTAGCCGAGTCGCCTCATTCAGGCTGTTGATGAGGGCATCCCTTTCCTCGCTTTCCGCTTGCTTATCTAGGATGATGCCCGCCTTTGGCCTTTGAATCTCGCCACTCGATCTTAATTGGGGAACCCGGGTTTCGAAGACGTAACACGGGATCTCCTCTACCGTGGCTGGCGGATCGGGAAGAACAGATGAAGATACGAAAGAGTTAAACTAAAGATTGAAGATGAAATGTTAACTCAAGACTTACCTGTTTCGGCGGCTGAATCCTTGACTGGAGCAGCCCGGCTGGTCTTTTCCTTCTGACTTTCCACCGACTGGATACCGGTAGAGGCATTGCTACGTTGTGGTGCTAATCAGCTGTGGTCGGACAGATCGGCTGTGGTTGGGCGCATCTGAGTGAGGCAAGCGCGGTCGGGCGAATCGGCGAGTCGGCTGAGGTTGGATCGGCTCCGGCATCGTGAATCGGCTACATCGGATCGGCTTTAGGGAATCACCGTCGCCGAATCGCTGCGATCGACCAAGATCGTTCCGGATCGGATAGCTCCCGATTGGCTATTTTTGCTGCACTCCACTTCAATCGGTAACGACCTATCGACCCTTAATTGCAAGTGTTTATGGTTTGCACGGTAGAAATTTTTGTTATTAGCTATCGTAGCTTCTGCGTAACCCTTCAGACATACCTTGCAAGGCGCATCGTTGATATTGTGCAATGTGATTCAGACACTTCTGTCCCTTAGTTAATTGAATCCATATTTGCATTATCTCAATATCGAGTGAAATACGGTAAGGCATAGAGGGTGAAGCAAAAGATGAGGGAATTAATATGAACATACATTAGGGTTCCCATAATCATGAATGAAATAGCACATTACAACTCAAGACTAGTGGTGTGGCTGGATAGTTTGTCTATGCCAGTGCAAACGGCGTGGTCAAAAGTTCTTTTTAAAAATAAGTTTTTTAAATGTCTATTATTAAAATTATTTAATAAAAAGTCTAAAACGTAAAAAATTTCAACCGAAGGCTTCGGTAAATTCATATGTGGAAATATTTCCCAATGAATTTAGTACGTTATACAAGAAAAATACAACGAAAAAATCATTCTACCATCTTTGGCCCTGTTTACTTCTTAGGTTTGGATGTAAACTCTACACCTAAAAAATTTTGAGAGTAAACTTTACACCTAAGAGTAGTGTTTACTTCTCATGTGTAAAGTTTTTATGATGCTATAAAAAGTCAAATTTATTGTGCATGCAAGGATAGGAGTGGGCAAGCACTTCTTCCAAGAAAATTCTGCACTTTTTGGCTCCCAAACCTCCCAAATCCAAAATTTTTACACATCAACTTTACACCCATGTGTTTACTTCCAAAATGCCAAAAAGTAACCAAAATCCCAAATCTTTACAAGAATTTACATGAAGTAAACAGGGTCTTTCTTGTTTGCAACAAGTGGAGGGAGAAAAACTAATGATGACTGGAGTGATCGAGAGCTGGGTGGAGTCAGGCCCGAGGCAACTTGGGGTTGAGCCCTACCTTATTTTGAAAACTCCATATAAATTCTTTAAAAATTACTATATAATATTGTTGATTTTTACACACACGTTGATCGTTCAGTTTTTTATATGATTGTTTGTTGTTTTATAAAGAAATGCTTTAAACATAATTTATATCTTATACATTTACACTAATTATTTATATAAAACAAATGATCGTACGTATGTTTAAAAGTCAAAACCGTTATTTATATATTAAAGAAACAAAGAAAGTATAGACAAATACAAATTTTAAAAATATATAATTTCTAACAAAATTGTCAAATGCAGCCCTAGTTTTGGAACGAAAAGGTCGGTGAGAGAGCGAGAAAGCTGGATAGCCGGATAGGCGGTGACCTGTCTCGGGCAATATGCATGGGCACACGCTGGTCCACCGCGCAGCACAGAAGCACTCCCACGTGTGTACGGTGTACGAGGACCTCCTCTCCTCTTCTCTCGTGGCCGCTTGTAAAATTGGTCGGCCGGATAAAAACCAGGTCCAACCTATCCCTGGCAGCTGCCTACTCCAACTCCAAGCGTAGAGGCGTGGTCCCTATGCCTGCAAGTACTCAGCGCGACAAACTTGCTTATCAAGACTAGCATGCATGCAGCTATCTACACCATGAAACATCTAATCTAGCATCGATTTCCAGATCGTCCGAGGGACGTTAGGGGTAGAAGTTTCCGTCAGAGGATCTTCCTTCGATAGTGAGACTAAAATTAATTCTTGTGATATTACATGTTTACACATCAATTTAAAGACTAAATTTAAAATAAAGATAATTATAGAATTGAAGAATAATTCGTGAGACGAATCTATTAAGCCTAATTAATCCATAATTAGCAAATGTTTACTGTAGCATCACATCGTCAAATCATGGCGTAATTAGGCTCATTAGATTCGTCTCGCGAATTATCCATCGATTATAAATAAGCTTTATACATAGTTCACATTTAATATTCTAAAATAACATCTAAATATTTGATATAACGGGGACTAAAATTAGTCCCGTCAACCAAACATGCCCTTATAATGTGTTCACCTTCTAAAAATCATCTTTAATAAAACCTCCATTACTATCGATACTAAAAATACATACCAATAATAAACATGTAAGATGTAGGATTTGAACTCAACATCTCTCACATCAGCTCTCACATGCATTACTATCATACATACTCTACACATCTAATTTGGATAGACATGTTTTTCTTCTGAACTCAGGAGACATTTTTAGTACCAACCGGTACTAAAAATATCTTTAATATTGGTTGATGTTATCAATCGGTACTAAAAATGTATTTTAGTATCGGCTGATAACATCAAAAAACTAAAGATTCATCAGCATTAGTCTCGTGGATGCTAACAACTGGTAGTAAAGATATATTTTAATACCGGTTGAACATCAATTGGAACTAAAGATGTTTCTAAGGATTTGGACTTTTAGAACCGATACTAAAGAGTTTTAGTACCGATTCTTAATTCATTCACACTACTACAAAAAGGCTCATTGGTGTCGCCCAAAAAGATGCCGGTTAAAACAAATCCGGCACCTATAATGCATATAGTTAGCATGTAAAGAATAGCTGCCGGTTCTTGTTAATAACCGCCACCTATCGTGCGAAATACGTGTCGGGTGAAAAGAAAAACCGACACCTATCGTATAGGTGCCGGTTCTTAAATGGAACCGCACCTATTTGTCCTACATAGGTGTCGGGTCGAGGAAACCGACACTTATACTTTAGGTGTCGGTTTTTATCTTCACCCGACACCTATAAGGTTCCTTCCGTTGTAAGCTTCGTAATATAGGTGCCGATTGTTGTTAAAAACCGACACCTATATTCCGACCACCTATAAATGCAACCTTTCAGCCACTTAGCTCATTTTTATTCGGTCTTCATGTGTAGAACGAAACAGAGGGGGGAAGGTTTTGCCAAAAATTTTTAGAAAAATTAAAGGTTAGTATATTTTAGTTGATTATTATTTGTGTACGTGATTTTTTATGATATTTTTTTGTGATTTGTGTATATGCTAGTAGATGCATGACACCATTTATGTCATTTGTGTCTCTTTCTTTAATTCAAAGTATTTCGGATTGTCAAATTTAAAGAGACTATCACCGTAGAGTAATGTAACCAAAATAAAATAATGTCATTTATATGAAGACATCACATTTTTTAAAAATTTCCGTAGGACCGATGGATAAAGGAGGGATGAACGATGCGAAGCGGGGTACCTTGGAGTATGCCAGGGGAGTAACCAAGTTCGTGATCGGGGCCACGAGTTCACGATCGTTGAGCATGACAGAATATTTGCATTGTCCATGTTCTGATTGCAGGAAGGAGAGACAGTTTCTCGCAAAACAAGTTCATGAGCATCTGCTAACAAGAGGTTTTATGCATAATCACACATGTCAGGACAATCACGGTGAAGATGAGAATGATAGTGTGGACAATCATGGCAATGCAATGCATGAAGACAATGTGGAGTTACCTGCTGACGAAGGTGAATACGACAATGACGAATCGGATGGGTTGGATCAGATGTTGCGGGATGGAGAGAAAGCCTACAGCGATGACAGACAATACGAGAAGTTTAAAGCCATGGTGGAGGACTCAAAAACACCGCTTTATCCAGGTTGCAACGAGGAGCACACCAAATTACACGTCGTCCTCTCGTTGTTGCAGATGAAATCAACCAACGGCTGGAGCGACAAGAGCTTCACAGAGCTTCTACAGCTGATCGGAGACCTCCTTCCAGCGGGTCACGTACTGCCAGAAACGACATATCAAGCAAAGAAGGTCATTTGTCCACTCGGGCTGGAGGTGCAAAAAATTCACGCATGTCGAAATGACTGTATCCTATACCGGGGTGACTATGAAGACCTGGATGCATGTCCAGTTTGCGGAGCACCGCGGTATAAGGGTGGAGGTAACAACGATGATGCCGATGATGACAGCGGTGGCCCCGTCCTAAAGAAGAGGAAAGTGCCTATTAAAGTTGTATGGTATTTTCCTATAATCCCTCGGATTGAGCGTCTGTATGCAAACAAAAAGCATGCAAAGATAATGCGGTGGCACGCCGAAGAACGTAAGAAGGATGGGATGATAAGGCACCCTGCCGACGGGTCTCAATGGAGAAAGATAGATAGAAAGTACAAAAATTTTGCTCGCGAGATAAGGAATGTTAGGTTTGGGCGAGCACGAGACGGGATGAATCCATTCGGTGACATGAGCGATCGGCACGACATGGCTAGTGGCACTTGTTATGTACAACCTTCCGTCATGGTTGTGCATGAAGCGCAAGTATATCATGATGCCACGCTAATCCAAGGGCCCAAGCAACCGGCAACGATATCAATGTCTACTTCGGACTAGTAGTAGATGATCTTCAGTTACTATGGGTTCAGGGGGTGCAGATGTGGGATGCTTACAAAAGAGAGTACTTCACCTTAAGGGCAATATTGTTAGTTACCATTCAAGATTACCCTGCGGCTGGCAACACATCTGGACAAACAGTGAAAGGTGGTTGTGCATGTGTGCGGCATGCGGGACACGGCAAGCGGTGGGCCGAGGTACTCTAGAAAGACTGTGTACATGTGCCACGGAGGTTTCTTCCCCCGGTCACCGCATCGTAGCAATAGAAGAGATTTCGATGGCACAGTGGAGAAGGGGACAGCTCCGATACATCGTACAGGCAGAGATATTTTTGAAGAGGTAAAAGATATTGAACATGTATTTGGTAAGGGGCATGGCAATACACGTGCGGCGGTCAAGGGTGGTGAGAAGCCTCTTTGGAAGAAGAAATCTATCTTCTGGGAACTACCGTATTGGAAAGATTTGGATGTCCGTCATGCAATCGACGTGATGCACGTTGAGAAAAATGTATGCGAGAGTTTGATGGGAGTCTTCTGAACATACCGGCAAGACAAAGGATACGTTGAAATCCCGAAGAGACCTCGTAGACATGAACATCAGTCCGAGCTACATCCTCAAGAACGTCCCAATGGCCGACAATACCTCCCTCCCGCGTGCTACACCCTAAGTGCCGCCGAGAAAATTAGCCTGTTGGAGTGCCTGCAGAGTGTCCGAGTCCCGTCTGGTTACTCCGCTAACGCTAAAAGACTTGTCAACATTAGAGAGAAGAAAATAGTGGGCATGAAGTCACATGATTGTCACGTGCTGATGACACAACTACTCCCTATTGCGGTTAGAGGCATTTTGCCAGACAGGGTGCGAAACCCAATCATAAAGTTGTGCTCGTTCTTCAATGCTATATATCAGAAGGTGATCGATCCAACCACACTAGACAAGCTCCAAGCGAGATGTAATCATGACCATTTGCCAACTCGAGATGTGTTTTCCACCATCATTTTTTGATATAATGGTTCACCTAGTGATACATATCGTGAAAGAGATAAAGATTCTCGGCCCAGTGTATCTTCATAACATGTGGGCTTTCGAGAGATTCATGGGGATCATAAAAAAGTATGTGCGTAATAGAGCTCGACCGGAAGGGAGTATCGTAGAGGGTTATGCAACAGAAGAGGTGGTTGAGTTTTGCATCGACTATATGGATCTACGTCCCATTGGTTTGCCGATGTCCCGACACGAGGGTAGACTACTTGGGAAAGGGACTTTAGGGCATAAAGCAATATTCGCTCCTAGCCTTGAAACACTACGACAAGCTCTTTTGTTCCAAGCAGGGAGAAAGATGAGCTCACACTTGCATTACAGAACGCTGAGCATCCGGGACGCACAAGGGGAGTAGGCCTCATACCATGGAGGGAAGGTTTTCCTGAGGACAGACATAGATACCGGTCTCGAAGTAATAAAAGTTCCGCAGACCAATTAGAACATATGAGAGTCCTAATGGAAAAAGTTCAGAAGATGGAGGCACTGCTACTTCAGGCGGGGATTGGCGGCGATGCTGGCCGTTTAGCCAATCCAACAGGGAAGAAAAGCAGTTGCGCTTCAACTGAGGTTCCTCAAGAACCGGAGACAACTCGTCACCCTGTGGACGCAATCACAGTACGTACTGCATGTAGGTTGCATGTGCCACTGCAGAGTCAAAACCTCACTATAGAGGTGGCACGCGGTATGGCACATCCTGTAGTGGAGGAAGGAAGGATACACAGTAATCCAATACCAACTGGCTACTCAAGAGTTGAAGTGGAGGACGTGTCGAGCAGATATAGGGCCATCCAGCTTGAATTTCCTCCAGAGGAAGGGGTGAACACTCTTGGAGAAGCTATCCACAATGTCATCGTGTGGCGCAAGAGGTTCATTGTCTTTCCTTCAGGAGATGGTGATGACGAGCCAAGCGATGGCGGGTCTAGCTCTAGCGGGCCTGCTGTCTCCCCCCAAAGAATACCAACTCCACCACCATTGCCACGTAAGAGCCCGTCTCCTCCATCGACACAAAGAGCTCCTGATGACCAACCCAAAAAGAGGGGTCGACTGTGTTAGTGATATGCCCTAGAGGCAACATGGAGATGTTGGATATCACGTCAATGTTTATGTATAACTGAATAAAGTGTTATTCAGTTCCATGAAATAGACATCTTGTATTGATCAATAAGTACGTGACTTATTTATGAGACTCTTTATGTATGAATCTATTTCTAAACGATCCCTGATCATATGTCATATTGTTGAAACAAATATGATTCTAAGATCAGCATGTTTATTGATTGATGATCATGTCTCATAGATCATGGGTATGGAGATACCAAATCAATAAATATGGACACATGTGTTGGAGAACACATTGTTGGATAGACCCACCATGAGACACTACAGGAATTAATGTGCCATTAGTTGGTCTCAGGTAGTGTTGGTACAAAGTCCTTAGACCTGAGATCACCATGGATTCCAACATGTGTAGTAGCCTACTTTGGGACTACCAAACGCTATTCCGTAACTGGGTAGTTATAAAGGTAGTTTTCGGGTTTGCTATGAAACATGGAGTGGGATGTGAGTGATCAAGATGGAATTTGCCCCTCCTTTGGAGAGATATCTCGGGCCCCTCGAGGTAATGGATTATGGAAATGCATGGCCATGCTAAGTTGATTGAGGAGTCAATCAACGGACGGATAATCCAATACGGTTCGAGTGAATGGTTAAGCTATTGAAGGGATGGCACACATCTTGCCTATAGCTTAACTGGTATCGTGAGGCAAAGGAATTTGTGTACACATTACAGGTTCGAGCCGATATTATATTCTTGTATACTATGGTGTCAATATGTGCTGCTAGGCGCCGCGTTGGATGTGTCGGCTGAGTTGGACTCGAGCCGACGGTCGGCTAAGTTAGACTATAGCCGAAACCGAGTATACCCGAACCTACGTGGTCGCACGCTTAAGGGGATAAGAACAGGTATTCGAGTTGGACTCGGATACGGCTCGATCGGATAGAGATCCGATCGGATAGAGTCCTATGGTCATACGACGTATGGGCGGCCAACTCTGTGAGATTCGGATAGGATCCGATTCAAAATAGAGTCCTGATCGGCCACTAGTCCCAGTCGGCCAACTCTATATAAAGGAGGGAGGGGTGGAGAGCTGTGACACGTCAATTGCATCGTGTGCAACAGAAGTCGCCGAGATCAATCCCCACGGAAACCCTCCCCACTTTCGAGCCAAACCTTAGCCTTGCATCGCGTGCTAGCACACGGGTGTTCGGCGTTCTGTTCCCGGACGTGTGGATACCGGTAGAGGCGCTGCTACTTTGCACGCTGTTCATCGGCTGTGGTACTTCGGAGCAAGGCCGTGCGGCAGATCGGTAGCGTTCGAGCGTATCGGAGCGAGGCGCGAGAACACAGTCGGACGACTCGGATCGGCTGCGGCATCTGCGAATCGGCTGATTGGGGAATCGGCTGTCGGCTTACGGGAATCGACTACACAGTTCCGGATCGGATAGCCCTGATTGGCTGTTTCCGCTGCACACTCCAATCGGTAACGATCTATCGGTCCTTACTTGCAAGTGTTCCTGGTTTGCGCGGTTAAAAGTTTTTGTTTTCGGCTAGCGTAGCCTCCGCGTAACCCTTCAGACTGTGCAAATCTACAGATATGTCTGAACCATCTAACCTTAAGAAGGGCAAGAAAGCGACTATTTCTACAAAGTCGGAGCCATCCCCGAAAGTGTCGGTTCAAATACGGGACCACTTCATTCGCATGGCAAGGCCACCAGCCCCGACGCAACCTATTTTGGACTTTCAACGCACGATCCGAAAAAGAAATTGCAAGATTTTTCCAAGGCTCAATTCACAAAAGACACCAAGAAGAAAGAGAAAGAATTTCTCCAAAGTGCGGGTCAAGAGTTTGTCTCATGTGGACAATATTCCGAAGGCATCTTTGGCAGCTAAGTTCAAGTTAGGTGGTCCTTTGACCACCGACGAATATCGCAACGTCATTGCAAATTGCACTCAGATGAGAAGGGTAGAAGAGTGGTACCTACAGATGGCAAAGGATGGTAAGGAGACGTTCGGTGTCTTTTACAAGAACGAGGACTTTCATCACGATGATGGTGTAATCTGGGTCCCATTTGATGAACTATTTCAGCTATACAATCTGAGGGAGCTAGACGTATCTATACTTCAAATATGGGCATTGTAAGCATATTTGAATCCCTAGCTAGTATTTCTAAGTTCATGTCAAGTATTAGCCTTAGTAAGTTGTCTAACTTGTTTCCTTATGCGAAATGGGGGCGCTTGAATGTAGAGCGACTTGTAACAAACTAGCATTCCTCGATCCAGCGATTGTCAACTCCAATCGATTGATGGAGGCCCAACGTCCCAAAAATGGCGCTAGACTACCTGTACAGCTCCTTTGTGAAGCTTCAGGACATGAATACGATTCTTCTGCCCTACAACTTTAAGTAAGTGAGGCAGTTATCGTTCCACCTACCATTTGTCCTTACTCGGTGTTAATTGTCCTGTCCCTTTGTATGTAGGAACCACTGGATCCTTCTTGTGATCCATTTAAATGATTCCAAAATTCTCGTTCTGGATGGATTGAGGAAACCGCGAGAAGATTTCCAATCCGTAATTGACATCCTCAATAAGACACTAGTGAAGTATAAGAAGAAGTGCATTCGACACGCTCTCTGTTCAAATACATTCCGGTAACTCGCCACCCTTGGTGTCAACGTCAAGATCAAGGAACGAGCACATGTGGGTTCTACATGATGAAATTTATGTGGACTTTCATGGAGATCGACAACCGGAACATTACGGATGCGGAGGTTCGTCAATTTTTTAAGACGGAAATACGCGTTTCTAAACTCATAGTGCGTTTTCACATATTCAATTTTCATTTGCGAAAACTTAAGCTCCCAACAAGTAAGTTGTTGCCACATGTTTGCTTCGCCCTCGCCGAACAACTCTGCGGGTTCATCTTCGAACATGTCATCCCGATCTTGGCGCATATCACGTTTCATGAGTGGGTTTCATCATTGGTTTTCTTCAAGAGTGATCCTGTTAGTATTTTATCATTATATGTTTCTCATCAAATCTTAACTTCAAACTCAATTTTATCATGGAGTAACACAAAAGACAAATTTCGGATGAACGGATTTATTTATTTATTTATTTATTTTTTAGGGTTTTTCATGAATATGATTTTTTTCATGAATATGATTTTTATTTATTTGATGGTTTTCACCGAATATTTTCTCATTATAATTATCACAAATCACAACTATTTAGCCCTTCATCCATACTCGGTTCATGTTTCACCAAATCACGGCATTGGGTAGTTGCTGGCACCTGTTGATCAGTAGACTATTTATTGTCCTAGTAAGTTTTTTTAGAGAATGTTTGATGATTTATTTCCTAATAATTCGTGTTCAAACCCAAATATTCAAGAACTTTCACTGGAACCATGCCCAAAAAAAGACATAGTTACAAGAAATTAAGAAATGAAATGATTAATTGCAATGCAATACAGAATCTAAGTGTACTAGAAGAGACAAGAATCTCGTTGAATCTAAATGATTAAGTGGTTTACTTAATCTCACCGAATTAGACAGAATATTTATTGTCCTAGTAAGTTTTTTTAGAGAATATTTGATGATTTATTTCCCAATAATTCGTGTTCACCTTTTGCAGGTTCTTCAAGGTGATGACTGGGATCGAACCCTGGTAACCTTGACTAATAAACTTGGTTTAAATCCTTTATTAGAAAATCTTGACTAGTGACTTTGTTGTTAAGTGTTACCAGATCCTGGAGTTCATTAGTGTTAACTGTATATATTATACAGTAGGCAAGAAGTATTGTCATTCCATACTTAGCTTTGATGTGCTACACAATTTTGATTCATTTGGGATGTTTTTGAGCGTGACTATAACAAAGCAAAGAGCATCGATGTATGAACTGTGGTTTTTGTATATGAGCCGTGGATATATCGATTGATCCTTTTGACCGTGTGGTTTTTGTATGAGCTGTGGATATTGTCAGATCTGATGTATGAACCATTGCAAATGTTGGATGATTGTATGGAGGAATGTTTATGCTAAATATAATTTTTTTGTATGTTCAGGAAAATACGTACCGGTTTTTAACAAAAACCAGCACCTATTAGACCAATAGGTATCGGTCTCAAACAAAAACCGACACCTATTACGATCAATAGGTATCGGTCTCAAACAAAAACTGGCACCTATTACGACTAATACGAGTCGGTTCGAAGCTAGAACCGGCACCTATTAGTCATAATAAGTACCGGTTTTGTATTGAGAACCGGCACCTATTAGTCGCAATAGGTGCCGGTTTTTAATCGTAGCTGGCACTTATTAGGCCGAATAGGTGTCGGTTCTCAATACAAAACCGGCACCTATTCAACCTAATAGGTGCCGGGTGAAGAACCGGCACCAATGACTTTGGTCATTGGTGCCGACTAATAGGTGTCGGGTACGAAACCGACACCTATTGAGGGTTCCGAACCGCCACCTATTAAACATTCTGTACTAGTGTCAAGATATTTGTGTGTTTGGGTATTGGATAAAAGATGAATTTTTTATAGTGGTTCTAATCGATCTCGAATTCTCGATCATGAGCACGATAGTTTCACTCATCCATGCTGTCTCTGTGTACTCTTGTCTCCATGATGAGAATCTACAGGTAATATTGGATCGATGCACCCATCCATCCTGCAGCTGTACGTGGTGCTGACCACCATATGCATTGCATTGCATGGATGCATGCACTGCAGGACCAGCCTAAAGCAAAGCAAGCTAAGCTAGCCAGTCGATCGATCGATCGATCACCGGCCACGGCGCATGCATTGCACTGCATATGCATGTATATATAGCCTCTGTGCCGCTATACGTACGTGGCGATTGATCCCCTTAGGTGCCACGAGCGCGCGCTGGCTGCCGTGCCCGCTCCCCCGCGCGCGCGCCGGGCCGGGGCTGCGCTGCGCAGCGCAAGCTAGTGCGCATGCATGCCATGGGACATGGCCATGCGCGCCCCATATGCCAGCGGAGGGCATCACCCTGTGGGCGCGCCGCACCCATTGGCTGACAACCCAGCAAAGCCCCGCCGCGCGCGCGCGCGGGCCGCTGGCGCCGGCGCCGTTGCAGCCTGCAGCCCGCGCATGAATGCGTTCACGTGGACCAGTCAGAGGAACGGCCGTGCTCGCTCCGTGCGCTAGCCGTAAGAAAAAAGACAAAATTTGCTACAGAGAAGCTGAAATTTGGTGGTCTTTAACCGTAAACACGTGGTAATTACTGTTGGATACCCATCGAATTATTTTATTATATCTGATCAAGATAAAAAAAATAAACCTAAATAAAAAGCAAGTTTGCCGTTGGTGCCATCTTGTTAAATCCGACTGAGACCGGTTGAAGCAGACCCATTTCACCGTCAATCTCTTGATCCTTTCTCCTCCAACCCTAGGTTTGTGGCCGAGCTATGGTGACGACAGATTCAAATGACCCTAACAGATTCGAGCACATGAGGGTGACGGATTAGCAATGGTGGTGGATTCGAGCAGTGGGACAGTGGGGAAGAATCAAGCAACGACTTCTCCTTGAGGACCACATTCCAACCACCGTCGCCTGCGACCTCGAGCTCATAGCTCCATCGATGCCAACACTATGCCGCTTCAATCCGCCAGCGCCCTCACTAGAGCTCATCGCAGCATCGTAGTCGCCGTCCCAAAACCTAGGGTTCGAGGAGAGGGGATTGAGTGTGTGGGAGTGAATTGGGTTGGGTCTAGTTCGAAACAATAGCCTTTACAAGCTGATCGACCCGAGGGGCAAAATGATACTTTCAACGCTCTTTCTTTCTCCATCTTGACTGAATATAATAAAATAATACGATGAATGTCCAGTAGCTAATTATCATATTTTTATGATGTATATGAAAAGATACGTGTTCTTTCGGTGTCTCACAACAAAGGTCACAAACTTTCAATGTCCTATAGCATATTTTACCCAAGAAAAAAACTCTTGATCTCCTAGCTAGGAGGAGCTATATTCGACACAGTTTCGAGCAGGGTTTACTATTTGTGTAACTAAATTTCTGAGATTCACAAAATTCCGTTTACCATTGGGTCCTGGTAGGATATATATTTACTGGCAAAAAAATATATTTCATATATTCTATTGAATTTGGCAACAACTTGTTCAAATTCAGTGAAACTTGTCCGATATTATTCTTTAAGAAGAAACTTCATGGAGGATGAATCCAAAGTAGATCCGAGGGTTAAAACGTTATAATTTTGCTCATATATTTCTGCCGAATGTGATGGGTTAGCAATTAATTCCGACAAAAGAAAATGAGGAGTGGGGTGGCACACGGCACGTACTAGCTAGCTGGGATCCATCGATTGTGCGTGCTTTGCATAATTGGTTCGATCTAGCTGTAGATGAATCACATGACACCCTTTTTGTTCCTCCATTTTGTTCTTGTCTAAGAACAGGTAGCTTAGCCACAGGCAGCATGCAATTAGCGGCAGATTTTGCTAGCCGATCATGTGATCGATCCGCGCGCGCGACAAAGGCTGTGCGCGCACGTAACGCTCTTTGCATGCATGCGCCTTGCGTGCACCAGATGCGTGTGAGATCAAAACAGTGGTAAGCAGTTCAGTCCCAGGAGTTTAACGTCGGGACGTGGATCCTATGGCTCACTTCTTTTTATCATGTCTCACTGACACGTGACTGACACGTGAGTCCACAATGATTCTAAATTATGTCACGTGACTCAAACAAAAGGATCTCATTGGTTGACATGATTTGACTCTTTTAGAATAGAAAAAACAGAAATACTGCGGGAAAAAAGGTATACCGTTCGAGCAAAAATGATTTTTTTATATTTTATACCTTTTTAAAACCTATTTTACAAGTAGATTTCTAAAAAAATTTATCTCGAAAATGGATCTTTTTCACGGCGCCAACATCTACTACTGGAGAAATGATCTTTGGTTGATACGTCAAAATCCACAATAGTCTCGGTTAGAGTTGTACCAAAAAAATATTTTTAGTCCCGCAACAGCTCTATAGGACCTTTAGTCCTGGTTTATGACACGAACCGGGACTAAAGATGATCTTTATCCCGATTCAAATCCTGTCAGAACCTGTCAGGGCGTCGGGGGTCTTTAGTCCTGGTTAGTAACACCAACCGGGACTAAAGATATCATATTTAGTCCCAGTTGATGTTACCAACCAGGACTAAAGATTATTTTGATCTTTAGTCCCGGTTGATAACACCAACCGAGACTAAATATGGAGTTGCTTTTTATACTTCTTCTTCCTTCTCCACCTGAGCCACCGCACTTGCACTTGTCTTCAAACATTTGCTCTAGCTAGAGGGAGGTGTTGCCAAAATTTTTTGTGATTTTGTTTGGTGATAATACACAAATCTTTGCTATCTACAAGGTTAGCAACTTCATCCTCTTATGATCTATGCTTAGCATTTTGCTTTTTACGGTTATTTTCTATATATTTTTATCTCTAGATATGTTATGCAAAAATAAAGAGAGAGAAAATTTGTTTGGGACTAATTGTTTTACTAAGCACATTACATTATGTTGAGAAAATTATTTTGGAAAATGAAGAGGAAGAAAAGTATGCTTAGCACGTTACATTTGTAGGAATTTATTACGTATAATTTTATCTCAAAAATGTTTATGAAAAATGATGAGAGAGAAACTTTTGGATAAAAAAGTTATAAAATAGATGACAAAGGAAAAAATATAGAAAATTTGATAGTAGATTAGAAAAAATAAGGTAATTTAAAGATCGTTAAAATAGATAGAAATATATACACTACGTACATTAAAAAGAACTTTTAAAAATAATTCTATTTTTTAGTACAACACATTACGTATGTTGGATTAGTATATAATTATTGTCTAATTACATATATATAATTATTGTAATAATATTTAAATGGTTTGACTTTCGTGGATTTTTTTACGATTTTTGTGCATTCCATGTAGATGGATCGGCAATGGATGTACAACGCGGATCGACGGTCGATAGAGTTTATTCAAGGCGTGCATTTTTTTGAGTGTGGCCGATGCCAACAAGGAGAAGGGTTTCATATGTTGTCCATGTAAAAAGTGTAAAAATGAGAAAAAGTATTCTACATCAAGAATTATTTATGCCCACTTGTTTCATTCGGGATTCATGCCTCACTACAATTGCTGGACATCGCACGGAAAGGTGAGGGTTGTAATGGAAGAAGACGAAGAAGACGACAACAACATTTCGGACTGTGGTCAATACGTGGGTTTGAAGAGAATACAACAGGCGAGGCGGGCGGGGATGCTGAAGAAAATGACGGTGCCGATGACCTCTGTCAGATGTTGCGCGACGCACAGGGGGACTGCGAAGGTGAAAAGGAGGTGCAGAAATTGGAGTGTATGTTGGCGGACCACAAAACGTCCTTGTACCCAGGCTGTGCACAGGGGTTCAAAAAGTTGGGTACCACGCTGGAATTCTTGCAATAGAAGGCCAAAAACGGTGTCAGTGACAAGGCATTTGGTGAGTTACTAAAACTCATGAAGAACATTCTTCCAGTGAGAAACAAATTGCCGGAATCAACATACGAGGCTAAGAAGTTAGGCTGCCCTCTAGGACTAGAGGTATAGAAGATACACGCATGTCCTAACGATTGTATCCTCTACCGCGGTGAGGAGTACAAGAACCTAGAAGCATGTCCGGTTTGTAAAGCACTTCGATACAAGATCAAACGATTTGATCCAGGTGAAGTTGACGGACGGCCTTTGAAAAAAAGGGTTCCTGCTAAGGTGATGTGGTATTTTTCTATAGTACCACGGCTGAAGCATCTGTTCAGGAACAAAGAGCATGCAAGGATGATGCGCTGGCACGCAGAAGAACGCCTACAAGACGGCATGCTGAGACATCCCGTCGATGGGTCGCAGTGGTGAAACATCGACAGAACATTTAAAGACTTCGGCGAGGATGCAAGAAACCTAAGGTTCGTCTTAAGTACGAATGGCATGAATCCTTTTGGAGAGATGAGCAGCGGGCATAGCACTTAGCCTGTAACGATGTGTATCTACAACCTCCTGCCTTGGCTATGCATGAAGCGGAAGTACATTCAGATGTCGGTTATGTTAGTGATATGCCCTAGAGGCAACATGGAGATGTTGGATATCACGTCAATGTTTATGTATTTATGAATAAAGTATTATTCAGTTCCATGAAATAGACATCTTGTATTGATCAATAAGTACGTGACTTATTTATGAGACTCTATATGTATGAATCTATTTCTAAATGATCCCTGATCATATATCATATTATTGGAACTAATATGATTCTAAGATCGGCATGTTTATTGATTGATGATCATGTCTCATAGATCATGGGTATGGAGATACCAAATCAATAAACATGGACACATGGTTGGAGAACACATTGTTGGATAGACCCACCATGAGACACTACAGGATTTAATGTGCCATTAGTTGGTCTCAGGTAGTGTTGGTACAAAGTCCTTAGACCTAAGATCACCATGGATTCCACCATGTGTAGTAGCCTACTTTGGGACTACCAAACGCTATTTCGTAACTAGGTAGTTATAAAGGTAGTTTTCGGGTTTGAATGCATGGCCATGCTAGGTTGATTGAGGAGTCAATCAACAGACAGATAATCCAATACGGTTCGAGTGAATGGTTAAGCTATTGAAGGGATGGCACACATCTTGCCTATAGCTTAATTGGTATCGTCAGGCAAAGGGATTTGTGTACACATTACAGGTTCAGAGCCGATATTATATTCTTGTATACTATGGTGTCAATATGTGCTCCTAGGCGTCGCTGTTGACATGTCAGCTGAGTTGGACTCGAGCCGACGGTCAGCTAAGTTAGACTATAGCCGAAACCGAGTATACCTGAACCTACAGGGTCGCACGCTTAAGGGGATAGAATGGATATTCGAGTTGGACTCGAATACGGCTCGATCGGATAGGGATCCGATCGGATAGAGTCCTATGGGCTTACGACGTGTGGGCGGCCAACTCTGTGAGATTCGGATAGGATCCGATTCAAAAGAGAGTCCTGATCGGCCACTAGTCCCAGTCGGCCAACTCTATATAAAGGAGGGAGGGGTGGAGAGCTGCGACACGTCAATTGATTTGCATTGCGCCGAAATCAATCTGATCACACGCGGATTTAGAAGTCGTCGAGATCAAACTCCACGAAAACCCTCCCCACCTTCGAGCCAAACCCTAGCCTTGCATCGCGTGCTAGCACACGGGTGTTCGGCGTTCTGTCCCCGGACGTGTGGATACCGGTAGAGGCGCTGCTACGTTGCGGCGCTATTGATCGGCTACGAATCGTCTGTGGAGGAATCGGTTGCGGTCGAGCGCATCGGAGCGTGGCGAGAGAACGTGACCGGACGACTCGGTGGATCGGCTGATTGGCGAATCGGCTGTCCCCAGGATTCGACTGTCGGCTTGCGGGAATCGGCTGTCATCGGCTGCACTGTTCCAGATCGGATAGCCCTGATTGGCTATTTCCGCTGCATACTCCAATCAGTAACGATCTATCGGCCCTTACTTGCAAGTGTTCCTGGTTTGCGCGGTAAAAAGTTTTTGTTTTCGGCTAGCGTAGCCTCCGCGTAACCCTTCAGGTTATTATTCAAGGCCCGAAGCAACCTGGTAAAGGCATCGATGTGTACCTGAAACCGCTGATCGAAAATCTAGAACTATTTTGAAAGAAAAAAGGTGTCCCTGTGTGGGACGAAGATAAACAGGAGCAAACCTATGAGGGTTGTTGTTTGTTACCATCAATGATTGGCCTGCACTTGGCAACCTATCCGGACAGTCAAACAAGGGGTACAATGCTTGCACCCATTGTATGGATGAGACCGAATGTACATACGTGAAACACTGTAAGAAGGTAGTGTACACGGGCCATCGTCGCTTTCTTGTTGCAAACCACCCTGTCCGAAGAAGAGGCAAACATTTTGATCAAAAGGCAGACCATCGTACTAAGCTAAAGCATCGCAACGAAAAGGCCGTGTTTGCCATGGTGAAAGACCTCAAAGTAGTATTTGACAAGGGACCTGGCAGCCAACCTATAGCAAGTGAAGGTGGTCACGCGGCGATGTGGAAGAAGAAGTCAATTTTTTGGGAGTTGCCCTATTGGGAAGTCTTGGACGTTCGCCACGCAATCGACGTAATGCACCTCACTAAGAATCTTTGTGTAAACCTATTGGGCTTCCTAGGTGTATATGGAAAATCAAAAGATAGACTTGAGACACGTAATGATCTGAAACATATGGCACGACGCGACGGCCTTCACCCACGACCAAAGGAGAAAGGAGCCCACTACCTAAGTCCAGCCAGCTACACTCTGAGCAAAGTAGAGAAGAAAATTATGTTTGAATTCCTAGAGAGCATCAAGGTACCGTCTGGATACTCCTCGAATATAAAGGGAATAATAAGCACGAAGGATAAGAAGTTCACAAATCTAAAGTCCCATGACTACCACGTGCTTATGACACAGCTGCTTCCCGTTATAATTCGGGGTATCCTTCCCGATAATGTTCGGTCAACAATAACAAAGCTATGTGCTTTTCTTAACACAATTTCACAGAAGATCATTGATCCAGATAGACTAGAAGACTTTCAAAATGATGTGATCCAATGTCTTGTCAGCTTTGAGACAATCTTTCCGCCTTCCTTCTTCAATATCATGACGCAACTCCTATGCCACCTTGTCAAAGAGATTCGTATCCTCGGTATGGTATTCCTACACAACATGTTCCCTTTCGAGAGGTATATGGGCGTTCTAAAGAAGTATGTCCGTAACCGTTCTCGTCCGGAGGCCAGCATTGCCAAGGGATATGAAACAGAGGAGGTGATTGAGTTTTGCGTCGACTTTATTAAAGACCTTCGTCCCATCGGGGTGCCTGAATCAAGCCATGAAGGTAGACTACGGGGAAGGGAACTCTTGGAAGAGAGGAAATATGACCATAGACAATGACTTGTTCAGGAAAGCACATTAGACTGTGTTGCAACAATCTTCCTTTGTGGCTCCTTACATCGAGGAGCACTTGGCGATTGTTCGCTGAGAAAACATCGGTAATACAGATGCCTGGATTACACGCCATCACATTGATGCATTCTCTGCTTGGCTGCAACACCATCTCATGGGCAACGCTAGGATTGACCAACAACTAGCCTTCTTAACGAGGGGACCATCTTGCTCGATCACGACATTCCAGGCATATGAAATCAATGGGTACACATTTTACACACGGGTCCAAGACTTAAAGAGCACGAATCAGAACAACGTTGTCCACATCGATGCCGTGGGATACGATGGTACGGCTAGCACATATTACGGCAACATCGATGACATATTGGAGGTGGACTATGGACCTCTGAAGGTCCCTCTGTTTCGGTGCCAGTGGGTTAGGCTCAGTGGTGGAGCATAACCATTGATGCAAGTGGGATGACAATAGTCGACCTGAACAAGGTTGGATACTCAGACAAACCCTTCATCGTTGCGAATGATGTACAACAAGTTTTTTATGTCAAGGACATGGCTAGCAAAGCAAAGAAGGGGAAAGGGTCCGACGAGCCAAAGCGCCACGTGGTTCTCCCAGGCAAAAGGAAAATTGTGGGAGTCAAGGATAGAACTGATGAATATTACGATCAGTTTGACGAGCAACCTCCGTTCGCGGTGGCGGTTGACCCGAGCATCCTCCTATCAAATGAGGACACCTCGTACTAACCCAACGATCATAACAAAGGAACAATTGTGCGGAGAAAGTACGTGAGGACAACCATCACTTAGCTAAATTTTTGTATGGACGATGTAAATTAGATTGAATTATTGAATTTATTGTAACAATTTGAATTTATTGTAAATTATTATAAATTATTGTTAGAATTTAAAATACTTTTAAATAGGGCAAATGTTAATTACATATGTTTGTTAGAATTTAAAATAGTTTTGACTAGGGCAAATGTTAATAACATATTATTATTTAAATTTAAAATATTTTTCAAATAGCTCATATGTTAATTATATATGAGTTTAAAATATTTTTGAATAAGGCAAATGTTAATTCTATATGCTTATTAGAATTTAAAATAATTTTTAATATGGCAAATGTTAATAACATATTATTATTTAAATTTTAAATATTTTTAAAATTGTCCATATGTTAATTATATATGAATTTAAAATATTTTTGAATAAGACAAATGTTAATTTTTATGCTTATTAGAATTTAAAATAGTTTTGAAGTAGGCAAATGTTAATAACATATTATTCTTAAAATTTAAAATATCTTTTAAGAGGCCATATGTTAACTATATATGATTGTTAGAATTTAAAATAGTTTTGAAATAGGGCAAATGTTAAATAATATATGATTTTAACATATATTTCCAAATGCTAATTCTATGTGATTATTAGAATTTTAAATACATTTGAATAGGACATTGTTTAAAATATTTAATCCCGATTTTTAACAACAACCGAGACAAAAAAAATTTGAAAAGAGCGGGAAAATACCTTTAGTCCCGGTTGGCGGCTTCAATCGGGACTAAAGATTCTCACCTACCAGGAGACACGTGGCTGCTCCGTCATCTTTAGTCCCGGTTGTTGGCTTCAACGGGACTTCATCATCTTTAGTCTCGGTTGGAGCCACGAACCGGGACTAATATATCTTTAGTCTCGGTTGGTGGCTTCAACCGGGACAAAAGAGCCCGATGACTATATATAGCAGGGCCCGTGGGGGATCCAACACTTAGCCATTTTTTGCATCCACGCTCTTCATCTTCGTCGCTGTCGTTGAGCCCTAAAGCCGCCGCGTCGCTGTCGCCATCTTCACCGCCGTCGTCGTCGTTCTTGGGAGTCGCCGTCGCCTCCTTCTCCGCCCATTGCAGATTAGTCGATCCGGCTGATCTCCCATTTATTTTCCTCTGTGCGTGTGTGTCGCCGCTTAGGGCTTAGGCTCTGGACGTCGCCATCGTCGCCGTCGCCGCTGCCGCCGCCCCATACCACCGCCCGCTAAAACCTAAACCCTAAGCCGCCCGTGGGACGTTGTGTAACATCCTAAAAATCGAAGAAACAGAAATCGGAACGTAAAAATCGAAACTTTCAAAAACCTTTGCTTGTTGCTTCTTTCTCAGCTTTGTTGCTTCTTATTTGCCAGCTCAGTTGCATAAATTTAGTCGTGATCAATTTCCCTTTCGGTGTTTTTGGATGATTTGGAGTCGTCGAAATGAAAGTTACGAAAGTCCGTATCCGGGTTTTTAAAAGAAATCGGGAAAGCGCGGATTTATGAAAACGCGTTTTGGGAAATATAAAATGGGAATTATGGTTGGGAGAAGATAAATTAGGACACAAAATAAATAATAAAATTCTCGGGAGTCGTACTCGAAATCCGGAAAATTTTGGAAAAATAAAGGGAGGATATTGAAATTTGAAAAGAGGGATTTTGAATAAATAAATATGAAAAATATTGTGGGAAAATAAAAGTGGAGAAAAGTTGGAAATATTATATTAAAAATTATTTTTGAATTATAAGAATTTATTTTGGAATTTTTAGAAGAAACAAAAATAGAAATGGAAAATTAAAATGGAAAATCGGGAAAAATCGGAAAATGCACTGTTCATGGCGCGCCAAGTGTTCGACGCCGTACGCGCCGTACCGGCCCGCCCGTGCGCGCTCGCCCGCGCGCGCGCCGCGCGCCCGCCCGCCCTACCCCCGTGCGCGCCACGCGCGCGCGTGCGCCGCCCGCGCGGACCCCGCGCGCCGCGCCCGCGCGCCCGCGCCCTCGCCGCCACGCGGCCGTGCCGCGCCGGACCCCCACCGCGCGCCGCGCCGCGCCGACCCGCCGCGCGCGCGCATCGCTCGCCGCATCGCGCCCGCCGTACTAGGCCGTCCCCGCTCTTTCGCCGCGTGTCGCGCCGCGCCGCGCCGCCCGAGCCGGCCCTCCCCTCTCCACCCGCGCCCGCGCGAGCCCCTCGGCCGCGCCTATAAAAGGCGGCGCCCGCCCTTTTTGCCGCACCACCGCCGCTCCTCTCTCCGTTCCCGAGCGCCGCCGCCGAGAGCCGCCGCCGCAACCCAAGCGCAGCCGTGCGCAAAGCCTCCCCGTGCCCCATCGCTCCTCCCGAGGCCGCCGTCGCCGGTAAGCCCCGCTCCGCCCCTTTTTGGTCGCGCGCCGCCGCCTCCTGTTTCGGCCGGACTTCGGTCGAACACTTGAGGGTAATGAACAAAGTGCGACGAGAGAAAAAAAAAAAAAAAAGAAAAATAAGGGAAAAATTAGGAAAAATTTTAGAAAATTTGGAAAAATATTTTGGGAAGATTTGAGTAAAATTTTGGGCAAAAATAAATTATTTTCTTGTATGTTTTCTCGGTGCAAAGTCTGAAAATCTAAATCGGACTTTTCCATTTCGTTTCGCGTCCTTTTTAAATCCGGATTTCGTTAATTCTTTCTCGCTATTTAATTAGGCTTCCCTTTTGTGCTCAGACCTTCAAAACCTCGAGCACGAATTCCTCCGCTGACATTTCCAAACCTAATTTCTCAAATAATTACGATCGTCGTTTTTGCGAAAACCCTAGGACATCGACTCGATTCCAAAACTCGGATTTTTCCTAGCGACCCTTGTCCTAACTCAAGTAGAATCTTAGGCAAAACATTTGGAGTCGTTTTCTTGGCTTTTATGGTTCTTTTCGATCTTTCGGTATTTTTTTGAATTCTGATTGAATTCAATTGATCTTTCGCATGTACGGTAGCACCTGAAGAAACCGGCATCGACCTCGTTGAAGACACCACCCCTCAAGCGTGCGAGCAAGGCAAGTCATCACACTCTTTGAACATATTGATCCTACTTTGTGAAATGATGTTGATTTCAAATTACAAATTGCATGCTTTACACAAACGAGTACCTATGCTTGATATACCCTACTTTGATATTGAGCACCAGTAGAATTTATTCTTTGTAACCTTCGATGTGATATGACCGGAGGCTAACTTCGGTAAAAATGCTTAGACCTGCTTATACTAGATCCCTGCATACTTATGATTTTGCAAGAAAGCTTTGTGCTCGGGCAACTACCTTAGGGAAGGTAGTTGAAATACGGCCTGTGGATACATGAGCGCCACATGGCCACGAGAATGTTGAACTAAGTTTGATGAAAATTAAAAATGCTAAACAACTATTTTAGACTCGGGGCGGGGATGATATGGGTGGATTCCAAAAGGCAAGTGCCGACCCGGTCAATTAAGGACCGAGCCATGAGATAGCCGGAAACGAGCCAATACAACCGTACTTCTCGAATGGGTATAGACCTAGCTGACTAGATAGCCGAGCGGAGGCAGTATCCTTGCATAGATGGTTCTCTATGATGTGGTTTATGTGATGAGAATGAGGCTGCGGCCTTTGCGTGAATGGTGGAATTAAATCGACATTAATTGAACTTAAAGATTGAGGAAGTTTTCCCTTACCCCGGTGCGCCGAACTCCTCTCACCGCTAGAAAAGGACGGCTAGAGTGCATGAGGGCTTAAGTTCATGGAGCGGAGTGCGCCAAAGCGAGGTTATCGAAAGGCTTTGCCGTGACCGTCTCATGTGTTGAGACGTAGGCTCATTTGTTGGGCGTCGCGGAGTACGGGTAAAGTGTACATCCACCGCAGTGTGAGTGAATCAATCTATTCGAATAGCCGTGCTCGCGGATATCGAGCATCGTGACAATACTTTCGCTTGGCTAGACTTTAAACTTAAAACTCTGGGGATGGGTTTGCATGATGATTTCATTCGCCGGTGGATCAACTTCTCGAGATGCGAGAAGGGTGGATTCCCAGAAAATCATGACGAATCGGAGGCGGGAAGCCATCCTTGGAATCACGATGGATGGTAGACAGAACCGTCGTCGGATTAATGAACTATGGAACTAAAACTTGATTTGGCTAGTTGATAGGCTTGTGAAAAGGATTGTGAAAATTGGCTTTATGCAAAAGAACTCCAGCCATTCCTTGAATAACCCTATCATATGCATCAATTCCGTGTTGGCTTGCTGAGTACGGTTGGTACTCACCCTTGCTATACGCACAAACCTTCAGCTGATGGAAATGAAGAGCCGGAGGATCCTTACGCTTACTACCAGGAGGGTGATGATGGCGCTTACTTGGTCTTAGCTCCGGTCGTTGCCTGTGGCAAATGACATGCCGCTGCCTCTATTCCGCTGCCGTATCTAATTTCTACTTTGGTGTTGTACCCGAACCATGAGGTCCTGTGTGTTGAACATTGCCTTCGGGCCTATTGATGTAATAATGTTGATGTAAGACTATTCGTGCATGTGCACTTGATTATCCAGTACTGTATTCGTGGGTACCAACTACTCGATCCAGGGAAATGGTACCAGGAACACGAAAGATTCCCGTTCCAAAAACGGGGGACCACACGTTGCCGCCCCCTCTGCTTCCCTCCTCCTAGCGCCCCTTGCCTCCAACCGGCCGGCGCCGCCGCAGCCGCCCTCCGCCTCCGCCGTCGCCGCCGCCGCCACAGTCGCTGCCGCCCCCTGCCCCCTGCATTAGTAGATGAATGGATGAATGTATTGTTAGAATTTGAATGGATGAATTTTAGAATTTTGTGCAGATGAGTTTGATATATATGCATGAAAATTGTGAATGTGTATATGGATGAATTTTGAATATTTATGTGTATGGATTTTGAATGTTTATGTATATGGATTTTCAATGTACATGTAAAATGGACTTTTTGTATAAATGGACTTTTTATTTAAATTTGAATGCATGAATTTGAATGTGTAAATGTGAATGTGAATTTGAATGCAAACGTGAATTTAAATTTAAAATGGATATAGTGTGAATTTTGAATGTGTAAATTTGAATGTGAATTTGAATGCAAACATGAAAATTTTGTATTTATGAACGAACGAGAATGATAAAACAATAGAACGGGCGTGAACAAACGAACAGCCGAAAGACCATCCGAACAAACGAACGAGTTAAACCGTTCGTTCGGTCGTTTATTCAGTCGTTCGTTTGGCCATGTCCTGTTGATGATATCACGCAACGGACACTGTGTGAGCTGCACGTTTCACTCAAGAACATAACAATCAAGGTATGTTCGTAGTTTTATGTTATTTATTTCCTTGAATAACTTGAGAATCAAGGTTGGTTACTAATTAATAAGCTATCTTCTCGAACAGGTGGCATCGGGCATGGCGATTCCAGTAGACCGAGACGACACCTACCACTGCAGGCCCGATCCACCTGGATTCTCAAAAGTCAAAATTGAACAGGTGGAACGCGGATACGAAGATCTCGAGCTGGATATCCCCAGAGGAGACGGGGAGACGACGCTAGGAGAAACAACTCACAGGATATTTCTTTGGAGGAAGCCCTTCATCATATTTCCCGGGTGAGAAGCGACGCCATTCGTTCCTCCGCCGTTGCCTCCATGTGGACCGTCTCATCCGCCTCCTCCGCCTCCTGTCGCCTTCACGAGCACCGACTCCTAAACGGCTGTCTCCCACTCCCCAGCCTCCTTCGTCGCCACAACGAGCACCGACTCCAACGGACTACCTCTCAGCCTCCTCCGCCTCCTCCGTCGCCTCCTAAGCGCAGAGCTCGAGCCACACGGTCAATGTCAACCAGTGGACCAAGAAACAAGATGCCTAAACTTGACTCGCTCCCGCCAGCCCCAAAGAAAATGACGTATGACAAGACTCAAGAGGAGTTGGACGAGGCCGTTCAAGCCGAGGTCAAGGCACATTTCAAGAAGAAGTCTCCTGAGAAGCCTCCTGAAATCGCCCAGGAGACCAAGGACTTTTTTAACAAGACATACCTAACACCACAGCCTAAACCGCAACCGTAGTTCGACTATCACAGGACTATCCGGAAGGCTGCTGGCAAGGCGCAAAGAAAGGACAAAGATGTATCGCAGTTTGGCATGCAGGCTCAAAAACCCCTAGAGTTCAGCACGATTCCAACTGTTCGAACCGAGTTAAGACAATTTATGGAATATGCTGGAATATCAATGGACCAATTATCCGGGCGTGCACCCCTTGCGAAGGCTCCGCTAAAGTACAAGTTCAAACTTGGAAAACCTCTTGTAAAGCTGGATCAAGTTAAACATCTACCTACACAGATGCACCGCTTCCATAAGTGGTACATGCAAGAATCCAACAGAGGTACAAAGATGGTCGTGGGCAAATACTCACTCGACTATTTCTTCGATGGTGGTGACCAATTCTTTATCTGATTCAAAGACATATTCGACCTGTACCAGCTGGATGCCCTCGACGTCTTTGTTCTAGCCATGCGGATTTTGCAAGTATCGTTCAGTTATATTTATTTCGTTCCTTAGCTCCTTGTATTTAGCTGACTAAAATTCTTTTAACCGTTGTAGAATGGCGATCCAATATTGCAACAAGCAAGAATCTCCCAAACATGGATTCATGGACCCACGAAAAATCAACACCACGATGCTTGATCAAAATCCAGAGCAAACAGAGGATAACATATACAATGCGTTGGTGCAGCACCACTACAAGACGTTTATCCTTCTGCCCTACAACACAGCGTGTGTTTTTCTACCTTCCGTATCAATTTCAATCCCGTGCATACATAAAGTTTCATATGTGTCATCTCACGCAATTTGCATATTCCACTAGGCTCTGTTCGTAATTGACATGGATCACTCGTGGATCCATGTCTTTGACTCAATGGATAAACCAGAGTCCACGTACACAAAGATCTGTGAACTGTTAAATAGGTAATGCCATCTTACTTGCTAATGCATATATGCGGTTCTCGAATAATTAGTAGCTAACTTTCAACTGCACGTAGGGCATGGGCACGGCTTCGGGTGAATGTTCGCGAAAATTGGAAAGATAAGCTCACTGTGAGGATGAAATTTTCAGTGAGTAACATGCTCCAAAGTTGTATTGAATCATTAATTTGTTCTAAAATATGATATGTATATTCAATCTGTCGTCGTTTCTCCTTTAGTGTGCAAAACAGGCGCAGGGGACCAACTTATGCAGCTAGTACGTCTGCGACTATATTCACCGCTTTGTTACAGAAGTGACAAGTCTCGACGATATAGATGTACGTATAACAGCCATTCATACATTACGTCTCGATTTCTTATTCATTTCATATATTTATTTCTCGTTTATTCGAATTAATGCCAGCTTATGCAAGTAAGAGATAACCTTCCCCACACGACTTTCATACAAGTTGCTCAAGAAGAATTTATCGGATTTATAAACAAGAAGATCATTGATCCCGCGGGAGTGTTCTACTTTAGTTTGAGTAACTTTACCACTGGATCCACAAAGTAGACAATTTTTTGTAACATACGAAATTTTTGTGGATATTGTATGTTTGTACATATTTTGGTAATATATGTATATATTCCTTTATTAAGTTCTTTTATATATGTGTAAAATATATATATTTATATATATATGCATGTTGCATATATATATGTATTAATATATGTGTGTAAAATATATGTGCATAATATATAATTAACAAGCAGCAATCTAGCAGCTAGCAGGAAAAAATTAAAAAAAATAAAAAAACCTTTAGTCCCGGTTGGTAACTCCAACCGAGACTACAGATGTCGATCTTTAGTCCCGCTTTCGTAGTCTCGGTTTGAGAACCAGGACTACAGGGGGTTATGAACGGGGACTATTGTGGGGTTCTCTAGCAGTGATCGTTGACTTCGTGGTTCAGTATAATGGCGTCAATGATATTAGCGTCATCTCCGTAACCTTCCCAAAGAAGTTAAGTAACTTATATGAAGGGGATGACGCCAATATTATTGACATCGAGGACCTATTTGTAAAAAAAAAATCAAAAATAACATATTCGTAATTTAAAAATGACCTATATATAATAAAAAGTATTTATAACTAGGTCCTCGGCTCCAGCATCATAGGAGTCGAGGATCTATTTGTATATTTTTATTACACATAAGTCCTTCTTTAATTTTTTTATAAATAAGTCCTTTTGTTTGTAAAATAAATTTTCATAAGGAACCAAAAAGTGAAAAATCCAGTCCAACGAAATAGCTAACGTCATGATGACGCCAAAGATGATACCTAGGTACCAAATCGTGTACATATGAGGTATCATGTATGGTATCGAGGGTATCAGATCCGATGCCATGCTGACGTTAGCATGGTACCTAGATATCAAATATGATACCTACGAGATATCTTGTCTTGTACCTGAGATATCAGATCCAATACCTATGGTACCAAATCTAGTATCTACTGGGTATCATATTTGGTACCGAAGGTATCAGATCTGGTACCTAAAATATCGTACTGACGTCATGCTAACGTCAGCACACATTAGCTATTCCACTGGAACGGTATACTGTTCTGTAGTCTCCCTCTAGGAAAAAGCTCAAATTATCCCCTTAAACTATCACGGTTCACTGAATTACCCCCTCCCCCAAACTCAAATAACAGACATTTTACACCTTCTACTATTCATATCTAACAAATAAACCCTAGCACTGTTTAGGAGGTAGGAAAGCCTAGCGGAAGCGACAGGGTAGGTCCAAGGGACATTGACAGCGATGGTCGAGGCAGCGAGGAGTCGTCCTCTACTAGATATTGGCGGATAAGTCTCGGCGGAGAGGTCCGACACCTGTGTTGGTGGTAGATGAGTAGAGGTGGACGTTGGCACCACATGTCGGTGGCAAGCATGCCCCAATTCAAGCCTGGGCCTTGGCTGGTCTCTGTGCCATTGCAGGGTGTCGTCGTTTGTCTTCGTCACCTATAGGTCGAGAAGAAAATGCACAGCAGCGGCTAGACTCAGGGAGGATGAAGAGGCAATGGCGGAGGTTGGGCGGGAGGGCGAGATGCCACCAAATCTGTCCTTCCGACCATCTTGTTATCCTCCTCTCTTCTTATTTCTTCTACCTCCTTCTCTGGCGAAAGGTCGCCGAGATGGGGGAGAAAGAGAAGGACATGGGAGAGGATGGAGAGAAGATCGTCGAGAGTGTGAGGTCTCCCCGGCAACCAAGTCGACCTATGTTGCCTTGCCTTCCCCCTCCTTACTTGAGGCTCTCTCCGAGCTCATCGTGGCTACCATTGGTGAGGCCCTTCGCCCCAACGGATCAGCACCTAAATTAGATGTAGCTGTAGCCCTCTCCCTTGCCTGTGTCCCCGCACTGTAGCTCTCGGTGCCACTTTCGTTGCTGCCTTTGTCGGTCGCACTCTCACCTCACCGGCATCCCCGTTGGGTCCATTCCTAGCTTATGGATGGCCAATTGGTCTCTGCTAGTGCTACCCTCCTCTACTCTCAGGCTCATCAACCTATTGTCGTTGGTGATGGCCCTTCTTGAGAAGATTAGGATGAGGCTATCAAGTGGGCCCCACTACCACATAGGATTAAAACCAGATCTAATTGCCACATCAGATCAAAACCAGATTGTATTGGGATAGGGAGGTTATTCACCCAGTTTGAAGAATTGAGGGTGTGAAATGTATGGTATTTGAATTGAGAGGGTAAATTCAAACTGTCTCTATAATTTAGGGGGTAATTCAAATCTTTTCTCCTATAAAATAAGAGGAAAACAAATTTATGGATTTATGTGAAAAGTAGAGTTTTTAATAGAAAAAGTTATAACCATAGACATATATATACACCGGCCACACTCACCCTATGAACACGTACAAACACACACTACCGATCCAAGAAACTGAATCTGGGTCAGCGTCCATTATCTATATTACATTAAAAAGAATTAGTGGTGGTAGTGTTGCAACCACAATCACCAACCTGCCAGTGGGCCCCTTTAGTCAGCCCCCCACTCTCCCAGGTGATATATATATATATATATATATTCAAGTGATCACTATTCCTAGTGTTGAAAACTATTCTTAGTGCTTAATTCACTATTCCTAGTGCTGAGTTCACTATTCTTAGTGATGCTTTAACTGTTCACAGTGCTGCTTTTACTGTTCATTCGAAAATTTATCTTTGAAAATTTTTGGATTTTTGCGGGGTGGCGAAACCTAAACAGCCGGTGTTTGATTCAGAAGTTTTAAAA
Source organism: Oryza australiensis (assembly GCA_019925245.2). Taxonomy (NCBI): domain Eukaryota; kingdom Viridiplantae; phylum Streptophyta; class Magnoliopsida; order Poales; family Poaceae; genus Oryza; species Oryza australiensis. The sequence continues at coordinate 2,446,917 of JAIFGZ020000278.1, read as the reverse complement.
TCCTACTCGGTACTCGTCGTATGCCTCACCTACCTGTCTTTTTAGAAGCAACTTAGAAATATATATCCCTAGTCACAAATGATCTAGCTAAGAATTTATCATCTCTCCAAGCGGTTCCACCCAAAGGGAACACTTCTCTACGGACACGGGGTTCTCCGGACGCCAATGCAAGATGCAGCTAAAAACGAGACGACCGAAGAGGTTTCTCCTATAGGGTCCCTAGCATAAACGCTTGACTAGAACAAACAGATAAGGATACATATTGAAAATTACTTCATATTAAACAGGTAAGCTTACATATGGTTTTCCCTTTCGGGAACCCCGAAGAGAATACAAACAAGTTTTTCTTACCTTACACTGATTAAATATTACACTCCTTGCTCAACTATGCTGGCAAGGTGGATTCTAAAATACTACTATGAGACTGGTGGGTTGCTATAAGGCTCTAGGTGGGAAGCTTCTTCTTGCGGTGTGTCCTCCTCAGCTAAGCAGACTCCTCCTTTTATAGGAGTTGGAGAAGAAAGCTCTAGAGTGCTCCATGCTTATCTTCTAGATACTTTGGATTCACGAGCTAGCTTGCACCATGGAGTAGTGCTTCCTTTTGCCTTTATTTGTTAGAGGTGGAGACACCTTTGTACCTGTGCTTCTCCTCTTCAGCCAGATGTTATATTCTCTATAGTGAAATGTCTCTTCAACTGAAAGATTATATTCTCTTATAGTGAAATGTCTCTTCATCGAATGTATTTTTGGATTGATTCAGAATTATTTTTATTACGGTTGGGGTTGGGCTTATCCCACCAGAAAATTGATAATTATTATCAAATTTATATTTAGCATTTTAGCTATATTGCTTCATTGGTCTGGCTGCCCATGACCACCCATATCCATGGTATCAACATCAGAAAAAGAAACATCAAAATTTTCATCATATGTTTTTCTCATTTCTTCAAATTTGTTATTCATTTCTTGTTTTAATTCCTTAAGTATTTCTTATTTTAATTCCTTTTTAATTGAGGTGATGCTTCTTCAAATTTTTTAATTATTTTTCAATCAATATATTCTCCACCTAAGGGATCCATTCCCTTAGTTAGGCATTCTTTATATGTAGGTTTTCTAGATGACCCTGCGCTCTTAATATTTACATAATATGGGGTTTCGGGGCTTTCTTATTTTTGGTTTTTTACATTTTTGTATATATTCTTTTGCGGCTGGCTCTAAATAGTAGTTTATCCCTAATATTTTTCTAGCTTGGCTTAATGCTTCATCTATATCTATATATTTTTTCATGATAAACCTCTCATTAATTTAGCATCTATTTTTGAGCTACTATCTCTTCAAAGGATATGTAACTCCAGGGAGTTTTTCATCAAATACTACATATATAGGCTTTTGTTGTATTATTTCATTACTTTCCAAGGTTGGCATTAGCTCATTTATTAGGTGGAAATATTCAAGTAAGACTATTTAATATTGATAGCATGTAGTCTTTTTCTTCTCTCTTATTATTATATTGGTACCAGAAATTATCTAATATGCATTCTTGAACTTCATCTAAAATTATATGGGTTTTTGGTTTGAATTTGTAAGTATTCGGTGGAAATACTTTAAGTTTGTTGTCTTCTCCAAATGTGAAGAATTCAACTCCATTGTAGTTCATGGATTTTTTCATTCCTGCAACAAAGGTATACGAGAGAGCAGGTCAGGTAAAAGATTATTTTTTCTCTTAATATGTTCGAATGTAACTTTGTATCCATTTCCAATAATGATATCTTCAAATAGAATCCACCTCCTAGTAGAACTTTTCTTGCTATTAATCTGATTATAATATCTGTATATTGCTTCGCAATCCGTTCTAACCATAAATTCTTTGAACCCTAGATATAACCTAAAGACATTTATCGCATTGATTATTGCTAGGATTTCCCGATCTGTGTTATTCACTATTTTTAATTTATAGCTTCCAGAGGCATACCTACCTATTTTTTCTTCTCATTTAGGTGAATATTTAGTAGGTCTTTGTTTTAATGCAGCACCCCAACCTTGTTGCGAAGCGTCTGTTTCAATAATGAAATAATTTTCTTCTAAAGGCAATTCTAGAGGCTTTAGTTCTTTCACCCTTTCTTTTATTAGCCTTACTAATTTAATGTCTTCAGAATTAAATATCTCTGACCATTTTTTCTCAATTTAGCATATAGAGGTCCTGCTAATTTTGCTAGATTATTAATATTATTCCTAGCATAATTTATAATTTCCAAGAATTGTTGCAATTTCTTTTTATCATTCATAGCATCAGGAAATTGTAAAATTTTCTTAGCAATATGTTCTTGTAATTTTTGAGAACCCCGAAGAGAATACAAACAAGTTCGGGGTTCCCGAAAAGGAAAACTGTATGTAAGCTTACCTGTTTAATATGAAGTAATTTTCAATATGTATCCCTATCTATTTGTTCTAGTCAAGCGTTTATGCTAGGGACCTTATAGGAGAAACCTCTTCGGTCGTTCTCGTTTTTAGCCTGCATCTTGCATTGGCATCTGGAAAACCTTGTGTCCATAGAGAAGTGTTCCCTTTGGGTGGAACTGCCTAGGGAGACGATACATTCTTAGCTAGATCATTTGTGACTAGGGATATATATTTCTAAGTTGCTTCTAAAAAAATAGGTAGGTGAGGCATACAGCGAGTACCGAGTAGGATTTTAAAACTTCTGAATCAAATGCCGGCTGTTTAGGTTTCGCCACCCTGCAAAGATCCAAAATTTTTCAAATATAAATTTTTGAACGAACAGTAATTCAACGCTGTGAATAGTAAAAGCAACAGTGTGAATAGTAAAAGCAGCACTAAGAATAGTGAACTCAACACTAGGAATAGTGAATTAAGCACTAAGAATAGTTTTCAACACTAGGAGTAGTGATCACTTGAATATATATATCACCTGGGAGAGTGCGGGGCTGACTAAAGGGGCCCACTGGCAGGTTGGTGATTGTGGTTGCAACACTACCACCACTAATTCTTTTTAATGTAATATAGATATTGGACGCTGACCCAGATTCAGTTTCTTGGATCGGTAGTGTGTGTTTGTATGTGTTCATAGGGTGAGTGTTTGTACGTGTTCACAGGTAAAGCAACACTAAGAATAGTGAACTCAACACTTTTTAATACCAGCACTTTTAAGAATAGTGAACTCAGCACTGTTTGATATTACATTTGCAAAATTATGCGGATTACTACCAGCTCTTTTTAATTCTTCATAATTGTTAGGATTCTTTTCAACCTATTGTTCCCATAAGACCTTAGCAGATTCACCTAGAAATGTTTCTAAATAAGTTATCGTATCTTCAACTTTATTTCCTATATTGTGTTGGTTTTGTATATATTTTTGAACTATTAACTCTTTTCAAATGCTAATAATGTTGGGCCAGTCAATGGGGTCATGTGCGGCTAAATTTAGTATAGCACCATCACTCCTTTGATTTTGAAATTTAACAGGTTTCTCAAAGTCTCTTCTCTTAGTGCCCATATGCCTATATTGTCCTGGAATATAATTATATGAAAAATCTTCTCTGTCTGGGGGCCACTTTCGTGCCCCCTAGCGGTCTTTCTCTTTCCCTTTCATTTTCACGAACCTTCCCCATATCTTTTCCTCTTTCCTGTTCCTAATTCTACTTCCATGGCTTCCATTGCATTGTCAAGATTATGCAAACCTATTTCATCTAAAGAGTTTTAAAATCATTGTATTGTTCTGCATTATTTGTTTCATTTTCTATTTCTTCCATTTCTTTTACTAGATTGATTTCTTCTTTATAGCTTTCGAGAAATAATTTTTCATTTTCTTCCCATTGCTCTTCTTCACTTAAATCTTTATCAAGCTTCGTTTTCCTTTGTCATGTTCAGCCTCCTCTTTCTACTTTATTTGTTCTACTTTGGTTTCTTGGGTTTTGGACATTTCTAGTGTCATAGTTTTGTTCCTTTTTAGTTTCTTTACTCTAGATAATTCTCTATAGAAATAAAGTTCCTTATCTCTTATTTTAGGCCACTCACGCTTCATTGAACTATTATATTCTTCATTGATTTCTTTTAATTTATCTTCGTAATATTTTATTTCACTATCTTGATCTAATTTTTCCATAAACTCTTAAACACTTTATCTATTATTATTTATTATATTTCTATTGGATGACTCTGCATCCAAGTCTTTTGTGGTTCTGGATTTATAATTTGTAAATCTAATACTAACATTCCCTTTTCTATCTTGATAACTTATATAGTTTTTGGGCTGACTCAAAGTTTTATTTTTTATGAATTCACTAATTTGCCACTTTTCACCTGCTCTTTCTTCAGAGTCTATTGTCATAGGGCTCATGAATACTATTCCTTTTGAATGCATTTTTTCAATCACATCATTTACATTTATTTTGTATTTGGAGGCACTTCTATTAGTTAATCTTCCTATGAATTCTATACTTACAATCAAATTTGTCCCTTTAAATTCTTCGTATCCTTTTGTTTGGAAACCAAGACTCATTTTATCTATGAATTCTTTCATAGGCATCATTAAGTCAGGCGCTATATAGGTTATCAACATGTTTTCATTCATATCTCCTTCTAAATAATCTAGTGAGGCTTTATCTATTGTATCCCATCTCTTGTCTAATAAGGTTATTAAAACTTTAGCTCCTAAGTTCTTTCTTGTCATTCCTTTGATTCCTATTATATACATACCTTGGTGAATATACTTATTTCCTGATGTTGGTGTGAATTTTTTACACACACTAGCCTGGGAGATCTGCTTAACTCCAGTGCAGGTCTAATAATTATATATATTTATAACCTAGCCGATGTCGCAGATCTAATGTAAATCGGCTAGTACTCCGATATGTTTTATAAAAAGATATTAATCTGAACTAAATGCATTAACCTAAGATCAATTGGCTGTTAATATAACCTAACAGATTGATACTGAGCTTAACACATTTAAGTAGATTAAGATATTGATATAAAAAGCAGTTCTAATACATATATCAGTAATAATACATAAAGAAGATTAGAATAGGTAAGACTGGCTGAAACCCCGGTACTATCTCTAATAATAAACATGGAATCGAACAGATCTATATAACTCTAAAAGCGACTTAATAGATCAACTTGATGCAACATTAAGTACAAAAAGAGGTACGAGATCTGTTTAGGCTAATGAAAACTCCTCGAGATGGTAGATACGCCATATAACCTAAATCAACCTCTGGATCTAGCTCTGTCGGCTGCTATCTTTAAAAAAGATATTAGCCGATCGCGAGATAGATCTAGACATTGATCTAGATTATATCTCGCATATGATAACTTTAAGCAATTTATAGCATCGAGATTAGAGTATCATGACAATGTAAGCACTAACCCCGACGATACAAGCCGCTTGCAAAAAGAAGTTACCTTGTTCGTAGATCGAAGTCGATGCAGCCTGAGGTCAAAGCAAGAACTCGTCGAGAAAAGTAAAAACAGGAAAGTTTGGCGATGCGCCGAAGTTGTATTGATGTGTGTTGTTATTTTTTTACAAGGTCCCGGGTCATATTTATACCCGAATATACAATGAGTCCATAACGGACACGATTCCTATTACAGATTAAATCCCTAAACAAACTGACATTATCTATAAAGGAAACTATACAAAATATCCTAACTTAAAGATACAATTGTCGTTGTAGGACCTTATCCATAGATAACAATATCTTTAACACACTTGTGGAAACCGGATCCAATAATTTATCTTTAAGCTTTCCTTTCGGGATTGGCTCCACCTCCGTCTCCAATCGGAATCGGCTATCCTGGTTCGACTCGGACTCAGCCGACTGGCTCCGTAGCCGATTCGGACTTAGCCGATGCGGCCTATGTTTCTGTAGATTGCGCGTTTCCTCCAATTCCGCTCCAATCTCTACTTCAAACACGCTTCAAACTCAGGGGTTTGGTTACAAAATTTGGTCGTTACCAAATTAGGAAGGGCCTTTCAAGATCCACAAATACATCTCCAAGGGAGCCTATATGCTAGAAGGATTAGATGGAGAGGTGTTTGGAAGGGCTCTTAATGGCAAGTGCTTGAAGAAATATTACCCAAGTGTTTGGATCAATTCATGATTCGGCTACCTCCTCGCCGATCCATGCTAGCCGATGTGTAATACCCATCGCCTTTAGGACACCTTTACTATAAGTTTTTCCCTCCTAAGTTTTTCCAATCGGTTGAATTTAGCCGACAGGTGATGCAAAGTTTCGTCTTATAATTTTAGCAATGCTGAGGATAACATTGAGAAAATTAGGGGGGCATATATTATACAAAGACAGAGATCAGAATCGGACAACTTCAAAATTTTTGGGGACTTTGAATTTTTTTCAAGAAGTTTAGGACATGGAAACATATGAATCAGCGGAAGGCATATGATTAACGCTAAGGGCATAGCAAGCCGATTACAAAGTTCTATGCCTTCCGCATTCTATTCCTTAGCGTTAATCATATGCCTTCCGCGATTCATATGTTTCCATGTCCTAAACTTCTTGAAAAAATTCAAAGTCCCCAAAAATTTTGAAGTTGTCGATTCGATCTCTGGCTTTGTATAATATATGCCCCCTAATTTTCTCAATGTTGTCCTCAACATTGCTAAAATTATAAGACGAAACTTTACATCACCTGTCGGCTAGATTCAGCCGATTGGAAAAACTTAGGAGGGAAAAACTTAGAATAAAGATTGAAGGGTTACGCGGAGGCTACGCTAGCCGAAAACAAAAACTTTTTGCCGCGCAAACCAGGAACACTTGCAAGTAAGGGCTGATAGATCGTTACCGATTGGAGTGTGCAGCGGAAACAGCCAATCAGGGCTATCCGATCTGGAACTGTGTAGCCGATTTCCGCAAGCCGACAGCCGATTCCCGGGGACAGCCGACTCGCCAATCAGCCGATCGCTCCGATTGCAGCCGATCCAAAGCCGATCAACAGCGCGCAACGTAGCAGCGCCTCTACCGGTATCCACACGTCCGGGGATAGAACGCCGAACACCCGTGTGCTAGCACGCGATGCAAGGCTAGGCTCGAAGGTGGGGAGGGTTTCTGTGGAGATTGATCTCGACGACTTCTAAAGCCGCGTGTGATCAGATTGATTTCGGCGCAATCAATTGACTTGATGTCTTTAGCAGCTCTCCACCCCTCACCCCTTTATATAGAGTTGTCCGACTGGGACTCATGGCCGATCAGGACTCTATTTTGAATCGGATCCCATCCGAATCTCATAGAGATGGCCGCCCATACGTCGTAAGCCCATAGGACTCTATCCGATCGGATCCCTATCCGATCGAGCCGTATTCGAGTCCAACTCAAATGCATGTTCTTATCCCCTTAAGCGTGCGACCACCGTAGGTTCAGGTATACTCGGTTTCGGCTATAGTCTAGCTTAGCCGATCGTCGGCTCGAGTCCAACTCAGCCGACCCGTCAACAACGGCGCCTAGCAAGCACATATTGACACCATAGTATACAAGAATAATATCGGCTCGAACCTGTAATGTGTACACAAATCCCTTTGCCTCACGATACCGGTTAAGCTATAGGCAAGATGTGTGCCATCCCTTCAATAGCTTAACCATTCACTCGAACCGTATTGGATTATCCGTCCGTTGATTGACTCCTCAATCAACTCGCATGGCCATGCATTTTCATAATCCAACCTCGAGGGGCCCAGAGATATCTCTCCAAAGGAGGGGCAAATTCCATCTTGATTACTCACATCCCACTCCATGTTTCATAGCAAACCCGAAAACTACCTTTATAACTACCCGCACGGAATAGCGTTTGGTAGTCCCAAAGTAGGCTACTACACATGTTGGAATCCATGGTGATCTCGGGTCTAAGGACTTTGTACCAACACTACCGAGACCAACTAATGGCACATTAATTCCCGTAGTGTCTCATGGTGGGTCTATCCAACAATGTGTTCTCCAACACATATGTCCATGTTTATTGATTTGGTATCTCCATACCCATGATCTATGAGACATGATCATCAATCAATAAACATGTCGATCTCGAATCATATTAGTTCCAATAATATGATATATGATCGAGGATCATTTAGAAATAGATTCATATATAAAGAGTCTCATAAATAAGTCACATACTTATTGATCAATACAAGATGTCTATTTCATGGAACCGAATAACACTTTATTCATAAATACATAAACATTGACGTGATATCCAACATCTCCATGTTGCCTCTAGGGCATATCACTAGCAATCTCCCACTTGCACTAGAGTCAATCATGTAAGTATCTAATACCCATTGCTCTTGTGTGCGCCTCATGCTTCGGTGAGGGAGAGGTTTTGTCGGCGGATCGGCTATGTTGAGATCCGTGTGCACTTTGCATATCTTGACATCACCTCTGTCCACTATCTCGCAGATGAGATGATATCGCCGAAGTATGTGTTTAGACTTCGATGTGACCTCGGCTCCTTGGCTTGCGCAATGGCTCCACTATTGTCACAATAGAGAGAAATTGGACCGCGCACTAGTCATCACACCAAGCTCGAAACGAATTTCTTGATCCAAACAGCCTCCTTTGCACTTCAAGCGGCAATGTACTCGGCCTCCGTTGTAGAATCAAGCAACGTATCATGCTTAGAACTCTTCTAGCCGATCGCGCCTCCGTTCGGGCGAACACGAACCCAGCATTGCGATCTATAATCATCCTTGTCTGTTTGGAAGCTAGCATCGGTGTAACCACTTACAACGAGCTCTTCTTCACCTCCATAGACTAGGAACATATCCTTAGTTCTTCTCAAGTACTTAAGGATATTCTTTACGGCGATCCAGTGACCTTCACTGGATCTCGACGGTATCTGCTCGTAGTACTCAAAGCGTACGAGACATCGGGCGTGTACAAAGCATGACATACATGATGGATCCAATTGCCGAAGCATATGGAACCATACCCATCTTATTTCGCTCATCATGTGTCCGAGGACACCGATTCTTGCTAAGATTAATGCCATGTGACATGGGCAAGAAACCTTTCTTGGAATCATGCATGTTGAACCTTTTCAACACCTTGTCAATGTATGTACTTTGGCTTAATCCAATTAGCCTCTTGGATCTATCTCTATAGATCCGAATGCCAATATGTATCTTGCCTCCCTAAGTCTTTCATGGAAAAACTAGTTTTCAATGAAGACTTGACGGATTCTAGCATAGGGATATCATTTCCAATCAACAATATGTCATCCACATATAAGATTAGAAATACAATTGCGCTCCCACCGACCTTTTTGTAAACACAGGCCTCTTCTTCGTTTTTGATGAAACCAAACCCTTTGATTACTTCATCAAAACGAATATTCCAACTCCGAGATGCTTGCTTCAATCCATAAATGGATTTCGTAGCTTACATATCTTTCCAGCGATTCTGGATCGACAAAACCTTGAGGTTGTATCATGTATACATCCTCGCTTAGGTTTCCATTCAGAAAGCCGTTTTGACATCCATCTGCCATATCTCATAATCGAAATATGCAGCAATCGCTAGGATAATCCGAATAGATTTAAGCATTGCGACGGACGAGAAGGTTTCATCATAATCAACTCCTTGAATCTGTTTAAAACCTTTCGCCACCAATCGCGCCTTATAGATGTAAACATTTCCATCCATATCGGCCTTTTCTTAAAAACCCATTTACACTCAATGGTTTTGACACCATCAGTGGATCAACCAAGTTCCAAACTTGATTGTCGTACATGGATTCTATTTCGGATTTCATGGCTCCAAGCCATTTGTTGGAATCGGGTCCCACCATCGCTTCCTCATAGGTCTTAGGTTCATCGTTGTCCAACAACAATATATCACGTTGTTCCGCACTGTGTACTGTCGGGCGCACGACGTGATCTTTCGACCTCCGTGGGGCTGGTGTATCTACAACGGTGGCGCAACACTTTGTTCCTCCGTTGTGGTTACGTGGTCGCGAAACGTTTTCGGTGTTTCTTGAACTTCTTCAAGATGCACCCTGCTCCCACTAACCCTTCTTGAAAGAAACTCTTTCTCCAAGAAGACACCGTGTCGGGCGACAAACACTTTGCCTTGTTCCCGATTATAAATGTAATATCCCTTGGTTTCCTTAGGATATCCCACAAAGAAGCACTTGTCGATTTGGGTGTGAGCTTGTCGACGTAAACGTTTTACATAAGCTTCACATCCCCAAATTTTGAGAAAAGACAAACTAGGGGTTGCCTGTCCATATCTCATATGGTGTCTTTTCAACCGACTTAGATGGAACTCTATTTAGTATGAGCGCAATGTTTCAAGAGCATATCCCCGTAAGGATAACGGAAGATCACTTTGGCTCATCATCGACCGCACCATGTCCAACAAGGTGCGATTTCTCCGTTCGGAGACCCCATTCCATTGTGGAGTTCCTGGCGGAGTCAACGTGGAACAATTCCACAATCTTTCGATGATTACCAAACTCTTGGCTCAAGTATTCCCTCCACGATCGATCGTAGAAACTTGATTGTTTTCCCTAAATGATTCGTACTTCATTCGGAATTCTTTGAACTTTTCAAAGGATTCGGACTTATGCCTCATTAAGTAGATATAACCATATCTACTAAAGTCATCGGTAAAGGTAATGAAGTACGATAACCACCTCGGCCGTTGAGCTCATTGGTCCGCATACATCGGTATGTATGAGTGCCAACAAGTCACTTGCTCTTTCACGTGTCCCGTGAAAGGTGCCTTTGTCATCTTACCAAGTAAACAAGACTCACATGTCTCAAATGATTCAAAATTAAAAGAGTGAAGCAATCCATCCTTATGGAGCTTCTCCATGCGTTTCTTATTTATATGGCCTAAGCGACGATGCCGGATAAACGTGGGGTTTATATCATTAGAGAGTTGCCTTTTTGTATTAATGTTATAGATGGGAGACGCTTCAAGATTCAAAACGTATAATCCATTCACCAATGGAGCATGAAAATAGAACATATCTCTAAGATATATTGAACAACCATTGTTCATTGATCTAAAATCATATCCTTCCGCTTGCAAACATGAAGCGGAAATAACGTTTTGACATAGTGTTGGAATACAATAACAATTATTTAATTCCAAAACTAATCCCGAAGGTAGATGAAGTGGTACTGTGCCGACAAGAAGCGTAGCAACGCTTGCTCCATTGCCGACGCGCGAGTTCATCTCGCCCTTCTCAATCCTCTACTTCTTCTCATTCCCGCAACGACTTGCAAATATGAGCTACCGATCCGGTATCAAATACCCAAGAGTCGATAGGTGAAGTAGCAAGATTAATGTCTATAACATTAATACCGGCGTAAGTCGTACTTTGCTTCTTTTTGAGATCCTCCATGTACTTCTTGCGCCTCTTCCAAGGTGGCTGTCTCCTTGCAATAGAAGCAAACGGCATCGATGCCGCCGACCCCTTCTTGCACTTCTTTGCATTAGAGGCACTCACGATCTCATCGGGAGTTAACTTCCTCTTGGTGCAAAGTTTCTTGACAGTGGTTTGCGCTTAGCCTTCGCATCATCATCACATGATGACCGTTTTTCTGGATACTCTCCTCACTGCCTTAAGCATCCCATGCAATTCAGCCAAGGTTCTATCCATATTGTTCATGTGATAATTCAATATGAATGGCTCGAAGCTCGCGGGAGCGGCGGAGAATCACATCGAGCCAACTCTTGGCTAAGGGAAAACCTAGTTTTTCCGGACTCTCAATGTAGCCAATCATTTTTATCACATGCGGACTAACGGGATTCCCCTCAACAAGCTGCACGCAAACAAGGACTTTGAGGTGTTGAACCTCTCGGCCCAAGCTTGGTTCTTAAACATGCCACGCAGATCCCGAATAATAGTGTGAGCATCGCGCTTTCATATTGCTTCGAAGCTCGGGGACATTGTAGCAAGCATGAGACAGCTTATATCTAGGGCATCATTAGTGTGCTTCTCATAAGCCCTCCGTGCGGTTGCGGTGGCGTTATTAGGCAAATCCTCGGGATAGGGTACTTCAAGAACGTACTCCTTACGCTCTTGCTTGAGAACAATTCTCAAGTTGCGATACCAATCCATAAAGTTTGTTCCATTTAATTTTTCCTTTTCGAGAATAGATCGCAAATTAAAGGTACTGGGTGTAGTATTAGCCGCCATTTATTCTACAACGAAAAAGCAAAGTTTAGCACAATGTTTATGCTATGTCTATTGTTAAACAATTTAACATTAGACTCCCATTACGTATTTTCCACCTTCCCTCTAGGTTACGTATTGGGTCAAGATCCACATGTTAATTAATTTTCTAGTGAGCTTTGGCATCACTGCTAGAAGATTAATAACATCGGTAAGCAACTCCTTGCTAATCACATCTCTATGTGACTCTTGTTGTTGGTGTGGCATCTCCATGCCCCGGCCCCAACCTATGCCCCAAGGCCCAAAACTGTTTTGATAGCCTTGTTAAGTAAACCAAATGCTCTGCTGTATATGTCCGACATATACCCCCTCGTGTTATGATAGAGAATGGCACTCGCTTTGGCGGACCCACCATTGACGAGCATAACGGTGACGGGTGCGACATTTGGAAGGGCATCATTACTACTTAATTTTGTGAGGGATGCTATCCTATCAAACAAACATATCACATATGAAAACGGTAGAATAGCATATAATGAAATAGTATGACCCCCTTCACATGGTGATCTCCATCTCCATGTCGGCGCTGAGGATCTCCATCTTCGGCACCATCTTTCAATGTGCATGATGCTTGATTTCTTCAAACTAAGCTACTACTATAGAAGCTCTAATTGAAGATTACATCGACTCGCAGTCGTGAAAGAATATTACAAGCATTGCACGTATGAAAGAATATTACGAGGATTGCACATATGAAAGAATATTACATGCATCACATGCATCTCATACATACAATAGGACCATACCATCTCAAAGCATTCTCTCGCAAAAACAAGTTAGGCGTAGAAACCTTTTCTACCTATCACGAGATACGGCATCGAGACGACCTATAAGGGGGACGCACACGGCATCGAGACACCACACGAAATTCATAGATCCAATCTATGAAATCGCTTACGGAAACCATGTCGACATAATCATATTATGTCGTCCCGATACACTATCAAGGGAGATGGTTTGCGAGGCGCGCGAGGCGCTAACAAGATCGGACTACGAGATAGCTTCGGCATAATCACATTATACCGTTCCGATACACTATCAAGGAACGCTATCTCGGCCGACTCAAACCGAGTTATATGGAAATTGCTTCGACGTAATCACATTACGCCGTTCCGATACACTATCAAGGAACGCAATTACCATGAACTCTCCTCAACAAATCCCGTAAAACGATTGATCTAATCAACCCGTGCGCAAAACTTGTTCCGATCCAATCTAAAACCCGAACTAAGCAAGATTAGCTCGATACCACCGAAGGGTTACGCGGAGGCTACGCTAGCCGAAAACAAAAACTTTTTGCCGCGCAAACCAGGAACACTTGCAAGTAAGGGCGATAGATCGTTACCGATTGGAGTGTGCCGCGGAAATGCCAATCATGGCTATCCGATCGGCTGTGTAGCCGATTCCGCAAGCCGACAGCCGATTCCCGAGGACAGCCGACTCGCCAATCGCCCGATCGCTCCGATTGCGGCCGATCTCGAAGCCGATCGGCGGCGCGCAACGTAGCAGCGCCTCTACCGGTATCCACACGTCCGGGGACGAACGCCGAACACCCGTGTGCTAGCACGCGATGCAAGGCTAGGCTCGAAGGTGGGGAGGGTTTCGTGGAGATTGATCTCGACGACTTCTAAAGCCGCATGTGATCGATTGATTTCGGCAATCAATTGACTTGATGTCTTTAGCAGCTCTCCACCCCTCACCCCTTTATATAGAGTTGTCCGACTGGGACTCGTGGCCGATCAGGACTCTATTTTGAATCGGATCCCATCCGAATCTCATAGAGTTGGCCGCCCATACGTCGTAAGCCCATAGGACTCTATCCGATCGGATCCCTATCCGATCGAGCCGTATTCGAGTCCAACTCAAATGCATGTTCTTATCCCCTTAAGCGTGCGACCACAGTAGGTTCAGGTATACTCGGTTTCGGCTATAGTCTAGCTTAGCCGATCGTCGGCTCGAGTCCAACTCAGCCGACCGTCAATAGCGGCGCCTAGCAGACATATTGACACCATAGTATACAAGAATAATATTGGCTCGAACCTGTAATGTGTACACAAATCCCTTTGCCTCACGATACCGGTTAAGCTATAGGCAAGATGTGTGCCATCCCTTCAATAGCTTAACCATTCACTCGAACCGTATTGGATTATCGTCCATTGATTGACTCCTCAATCAACTCGGCATGGCCATGCATTTCCATAATCGAGTACCTCGAGGGGCCAGAGATATCTCTCCAAAGGAGGGGCAAATTCCATCTTGATCACTCACATCCCACTTCATGTTTCATAGCAAACCCGAAAACTACCTTTATAACTACCCGATTACGGAATAGCGTTTGGTAGTCCCAAAGTAGGCTACTACACATGTTGGAATCCATGGTGATCTCAGGTCTAAGGACTTTGTACCAACACTACCCGAGACCAACTAATGGCACATTAATTCCTGTAGTGTCTCATGGTGGGTCTATCCAACAATGTGTTCTCCAACACATATGTCCATGTTTATTGATTTGGTATCTCCATACCCATGATCTATGAGACATGATCATCAATCAATAAACATGCCGATCTCGAAATCATATTAGTTCCAATAATATGATATATGATCGAGGATCATTTAGAAATAGATTCATACATAAAGAGTCTCATAAATAAATCACATACTTATTGATCAATACAAGATGTCTATTTCATGGAACTGAATAACACTTTATTCATAAATACATAAACATTGACGTGATATCCAACATCTCCATGTTGCCTCTAGGGCATATCACTAACAATGAAGTCCTAAAGGCAATGTGTATTACACATCGGCTAGCATGGATCGGCGAGGAGGTAGCCGAATCATGAATTGATCCAAACGCTTTGGTAATATTTCTTCAAGTACTTGCCATTAAGAGCCCTTTCAAACACCTCTCCATCTAATCCTTCTAGCATATAGTCTCCCTTGGAGACACATTTGTGGATCTTGAAAGACCCTTCCAAATTTGGTAACAACCAAATTTGGTAACCAAACCCCTGAGTTTGAAGCGTGTTTGAAGTAGAGATTGGAGCAAAATTGGAGGAAACGCGCAATCCACAGAAACAGAGGCCGCATCGGCTAAGTCCAAATCGGCTACGGAGCCAGTCGGCTGGGTCCGAGTCGGACCAGGATAGCCGATTCTGATTGGAGACGGAGGTGGAGCCAATCTCGAAAGGAAAGCTTAAAGATAAATTATTGGATCCGGTTTCCAGAAGTGTGTTAAAGATATTGCCATCTACGGATAAGGTCCTACAACGACAATTGTATCTTTAAGTTAGGATATTTTGTATAGTTTCCTTTATAGATAATGTCGGTTTTTTAGGGATTTAATCTGTAATAGGAATCGTGTCCGTTACGGACTCATTGTATATTCGGGTATAAATATGACCCGCGACCTTGTAAAAAAATAACAACACACATCAATAGAACTTCGACGCATCGCCAAACTTTCCTGTTTTTACTTTTTTCGACGAGTTCTTGCTTTGACCTCGGGCTGCATCGACTTCGATTTTCGAACAAGGTAGCTTCTTGTTGCAAGCGGCTTGTATCGTCGGGGTTAGTGCTTACATCGTCATGATACTCTAATCTCGATGCTATAAATTGCTTAAAGTTATCATATGCAACATATAATCTAGATCAATGTCTAGATCTATCTCGTGATCGGCTAATATCTTTTTAAATGATAGCAGCCGACAAAGCTAGATCCAGAGGTTGATTTAGGTTATATGGTGTATCTATCATCTCGAGGAGTTTTCATTAGCCTAAACAGATCTCGTACCTCTTTTTGTACTTAATGCTGCATCAAGTTGATCTATTAAGTCGCTCTTAGAGTTATATAGATCTGTTCGGTTCCATGTTTACTATTAGAGATAGTACCGGGGTTTCAGCCGGTCTTACCTATTCTAATCTTCTTTATGTATTTTTACCGATAGATGTATTAGAACTGCCTTTTGTATCAAGATCTTAATCTACTTAAATGTGTTAAGCTCAATATCAATCTGTTAGGTTATATTAACAACCGATTGATCTTAGGTTAATGCATTTAGTTCAGATTAATATCTTTTTATAAAACATATCGGAGTACTAGCCGATTTACATTAGATCTGCGACATCGTCTAGGTTATAAATATATATAATTATTATCCTAACGTACTTTTGGATCTAAGTGATTTATACTGTCTCGGTATGCTACCGATCTATCCCAATCACTAAATCTAAATATGCTTTGGGATAGCAATTGTATATTTATTAATATCTATAGCCGATCGAGTAAGATCTAACCCTAACCAAACGCCTATCTTTTTGTTTCTTGTTGGTTGCAGGATCAAACCAACTGGCACGCCCGCTCAATCACCAAAGGCGACCAATTTTGGACCTGCACTGGAGTTAAGCAGATCTCTCAGGCCAATGCATGTAAAAAAATTCACACCAACATGCTTTTGGCACACCCGGTGGGACGCCAACATCCGAATCCAACACAATGGTGAACGTCTCGTCGGCTAATCTCGACCAAGACAACGTCATCCCGGTGACAATGGATAAGCTGTCGATCGAACACCAGGCCGACTACCAGCAGATGGTGGAACGGTTGCAAGCGCATTACTTGTACTCCTTTGCCCAGACCAGGTCTGGGTCGATCATTCAAAAATACAAGTTTGTAATCCTCAAAGACTTTGACGCCTCCTCCACCGAAGACAAAAAAGGGAAGAAGAAGATGGAGGACATCAAGCAGGAATAAGACGATTTGGGGCTGCACACACTTCAAGACCGAATCGACTCGGCCGTCCACCACGCGCTTGTCAACCAATTGGGCATACTGTTCAACACTTTGAACAATATGATAAGTACCGTGGTTGATTCAAAGATAGCCGAGCAGCTGTGGAGGGGGCCGACTTATTTCCCTGACGACCAGTTCCCACCTTACAGGACGCTGTCGACCCACGGATTGCCGGTCCCTCCACTCGGGCAGTCAACTCCTCCAGGGGGGCCCGATCCAACCAAGTGCACAGTCATCGGCTGCGCGGCCGCATCCCAAGATTCTGGTTCGGCAGCAGTCTCAACACCAGGGCCTCGGCGTCCCAGTGACAACTCAGGAGAAGGCGGAAGATATGTTCAATACCAATCGACGACCTGTCATACATAACATGTCGATTGGTCACTATCTGTCGAACCCGCCTCATAACTCTGGCAGCAATCGGCCTCTCCCCGAGCAAACACCGACATTTGCCTCTCGGCTTCCTCCTACCACGAACCAGCATCAGCATCAGTTCCCAGTAGGCAACTACGAACAACACTATCGGCCTCAAACACCACCAATGCAGTATCGGCAAGGACTTGTCCACCACGAGCAATACGAGCTGATACCACAAATGCAAGAAAACAAGCCTTGGGATGATTTGATCGCAGACGTTATGCATGATCAGTTCGGCCTCAAACCGAAAGACTCTGGCAATATGTACCGGTACCCATACCCAGAATATTTTGAGAGGGTGCCCCTGCCAAACCGGTACAAGGTGCCAAACTTTTCAAAGTACTCTGGGCAAAACAACGTATCAACCTACGAACATGGCAGCCAATTCTTGGCTCAATGCGGAGAAGCATCGGCTACCGACGCGCTCAGAGTACGCTTGTTCCCACTATCTCTCAGGGATCGGCCTTTACATGGTTTTCATCCCTGCCTTACGACTCGGTCCAGAGCTAGGCCGATCTCAAGAAACAGTTCCACAACTATTTTTATTCCGGCACACATGAGATGAAGTTATCGGACCTGACCAGTATCAGGCAAAAGCACGAGGAGTCAGTTCAAGATTACATCCAAGGATTCAGAGACATGAGGAATCGTTGTTACAGCCTGGTACTGTCGGACTCCCAGCTATCCGACTTAGCCTTTCATGGCCTTTTGGCCCCCATCCGTAAGAGGTTTTTGGCTCAAGATTTTGAGAGCTTGACCCATCTGGCTCAAAAGGTGACGGCTCATGAGCAGCGCTTTCAAGAATCAAAGAAGGCCTTCAAGAAAGTCACCCACGTCACCTACACAACGGACTCAGACTCAAGTGACAGCGACGTGGAAGTGGCAGCAGCCGAGTGGACCAGGAATAAGAAGGCTATAACTTGCCAATGGCTAAAGAAGTCGGCTAAGGAGAAAAAAAATAAGATTTTGATATAACCAAAGCCGACAGGATCTTCGATCTACTGCTGAGGGAGAAACAGATACAACTTCCAGTCAACCACGTCATTCCATCGGCCGAGGAGCTCAAAAAGAAAAGGTATTGCAAGTGGCACAACACCACCTCCCACAGCACCAACGATTGAAGGTCTTCCACCAGCAGATTTAGTCGGCCATCGAGGCAGGGAAAATCAAGTTCGAAGAATCGGCTAAGCCGATGAAGGTCGATGGCAATCCCTTCCCTATCAACACGGTCCAAGCGGGCCCTGGGCGAGCTGATCGACAGAGCAGAATGGCGTACAGCTTAGCCAAAGACCAATAAACAACCATGGCCAACTCAGACCAACAAGGGCCGACTGCAGTGAGAGCCACGCCAATCAACATGGTCTACACCAGCGGACGATTGGCCGATCATCGGCCCAGACAGGCGAACAGCCAACTGCGGTTCTAGATGAGAGTTCAGGAAGAAGAAGAAGCCCGACGCGGCAAACCATACTAGAGGACACCCGATCGGCTAGGTATGGAATACTTTCGCCGCCACGACAGCTGTGATCCACATTGGCGCTGCGAGTTCTTTCGATTCTATTGGGAATCGGGAATGAGGCTGCCCACTCTCGAAAACTGCTCGGCCTGTAGCGAGTACAGGGTGGACGAATACAGAAACCCACTAATGGAAAGCTCTAACCGATTCATCCCTCGAGCCATTCTACTCAACCAGCGGAAGCTTTCCGTCCACAATTGGCTCGGCCCAATTCAGCAGGACTTCTTTCAAGAAGAGGACAAAGAGGACAACGAAGAGGAGGCTGAAGAAGAATAATAGGCCAACCCCCAATGGTGCCCTTTGGACCTATTCACTAAAATGCAGAAAAGGAGAATTCAGAGGCTAAAAAGCGAAGGACATGAGGAAGAAGTCCAGCATATGATCTAGCACCAACAACGTCGGCAGGGTAGGAAACAGTAGCGTGTAAAGAAACAGGCAGCCCCAGCCAACGAGAGCCCTGCCGATAAGGCCAGGAGGGCCACAAAAGAAAAAGGAATATCCTCTACATCGGTCAATATGGTGTTCATATTGCAAGCCGAATTCGAAGTTGTTGAGGCCGATGCAGACACCATTGAAGAAACCTTGGCCAAGCTAGTGTTGTACCCAGAGCAGGCCATCTTTGAAAAACCCGAAGGGACAGAAAATCGGCACTTGAAGCCCTTATATGTCAAAGGATTCGTCAATGGGAAGCCGATGTCAAAAATGCTAGTCGATGGAGGAGCCGCTGCAACCTTCAGGAAGCTGGGCAAGGGAGCCGATGACTTGATCAAGACCAATATGATGCTCAAGGACTTTGGCATCAACCCATCGGAGGCCAAGGGAGTGTTGAATGTCGAGCTGATCGTCGGTAGCAAAACCATGCCCACAACGTTTTTCGTCATCGACGGGAAGGGGTCGTACAACCTACTGTTCGGAAGGGATTGGATCCACGCCAACTGCTGCATCTATTCCATAATGCATCAAAGCTTAATCCAATGGCAAGGCGATAATATAGAAATCGTGCCAGCCGACAGGTTAGTCAATGTCGCTAACGCCAACTTAACTTTATGAGAAGTCGACAGCATTGATTGCCTGTCTGGCAAAGTTTGGCAGGCCGATTTTCTGAAGGTGTCCGATTCTGACATGCAGCCAATTGGAGACGAAGAGCCTTAATTACTACTTTGAGGGCGTCGTGGAGGGCTCGAGCGTCTACACCAAGGACATCGTGGACGACATCGACGGCAAACTAGGGCAAGGATTCATGTCGGCCGACGAGCTAGAAGAAGTTGATATAGGTCCAGGGGATAGGCCTAGGCCGACATACATTAGCAAGAATTTGTATTCTCATTTTAGTACCAAGCTTATTGATTTATTGAAGGAATATAAAGACTGCTTTGCTTGGGAGTATTTTGAGATGTCTGGTCTTAGCCGATCTATTGTTAAACATCGGCTCCCAATTAAGCCTGGATATCGGCAGTACAAACAGCCTCCCAGGAGGTTTAAAGCCGATATGCATGATGCGATTAAAGTCGAAATCACTCGGCTATATGATGCTGGTTTTATTCGGCCCTGCCGATATGCAAAGTGGGTTTCAAACATAGTTCCAGTAATGAAGAAAAACGACAAACATAGGGTGTGTATCGACTTCAGAGATCTAAATAAGGCTACCCCTAAGGATGAGTACCCTATGCCCATAGCCGATTTTTGCTGGTAGATGCCGCCTCTGGCCACAAAATCATAAGTTTTATGGACGACAATGTTGGTTATAACCAGATCTTTATGGCTGAGGAGGACATTCATAAGACAGCTTTCAGGTGCCCAGGAGACATCGGCTTATACGAGTGGGTCGTCATGACTTTCGGCTAGAAGAACGCTCGAGCCACCTATCAGAGGGCTATGAATTACATCTTCCACGATTTTATCAGCTTCCTAGTGGAGATCTACATCGATGATGTCGTTGTCAAATCCAAGGAAGTGGAAGACCACATAGCCAATTTAAGGAAGGTTTTGGAGAGGACAAGGAAATATGGCCTGAACCCTACAAAGTGCGCGTTTGGCATATCGGCTGGCTAGTTTTCAGGATTTCTTGTTCATGAGAGGGGAATCGAGGTCACCCAGAGAAGCATCAATGCTATCAAGACTATTCAACCTCCGAAGGACAAGAAGGAATTGCAGTCTTTGATTGGCAAAATCAACTTCATCAGACACTTTATAGCCAATCTGTCAGAAAAGATGGAGCCGTTCACACCTCTGCTTCGACTGAAAGCCGATCAAGCATTCACTTGGGGGACAAAGCAGCAGAAGGCCTTAGACAATATTAAGGATTATCTAAGCTCCCCTCAAATATATGTTCCTCCACAAAAGGGAGTGTCGTTCAAATTATACTTGTCAGCCAACGAGAAGTCTATCGGCTCAGTTCTAATTCACGAGATTGAGGGAAAAGAGAAGGCAATTTTCTATCTTAGTCGAAGACTTCTGGACGCAGAAACAAGGTACTCTCTCATGGAGAAACTGTGTTTGTGCCTGTATTTTGCATGCACGATGTTAAGGCATTACCTGTTATCCAACGAGTGCACCATAGTATGCAAGGCCGATGTAGTAAAATATATGCTATCAGCCCCAGTTCTGAAGGGGCGAGTTGGGAAATGGATGTTTGCTTTGACAGAGTTTGATTTAAGGTATTAAGCACCCAAGGCAGTAAAAGGGCAAGCCATAGCCGATTTTATAGTGGAACACAGAGATGATTCAATCGGCTCGGTTGATATCATGCCTTGGACTTTGACCTTTGATGGCTCGGTCTGCGCGAACGGATGCGGCATCGGCTTGGTGATAATCTCTCCCAGGGGGAAAGCTTCGAGTTTGCTTTTTCTATTACACCTTATGCAACAAACAATCAAGCCGAATATGAAGCCATTCTCAAAGCATTACAACTGCTTAAGGAAGTTGAAGCCAACGCCACCGAGATAATGAGCGATTCACTATTGATCATCAGCCAACTATCAGAAGAATATGAGTGCAAGAACGACGCGCTGATGGTCTACTATCAAAAATGCCGGGAATTGATGGATGCTTTTCGGCTAGTAACCTTGAAACACATCCCTAGAGAGCAGAACTCAGAAGCAAATGATTTGGCTCAAGGGGCATCGGACTACAAGCCGATGATAAAAGATGTTGAAGTGAAAGTTGCAACCATCTCAATCGACGACTTGAGGTTTGAAATCTATAACTATCTACAGAATCCTTCTCAGTCGGCTTCAAGAAAATTGCGCTACAAGGCTTTACGATATGTCTTGCTCGATGAAGACTTATATTATCGGACGATTGATGGCGTGCTACTTAGGTGCCTGAGTGTCGATCAAGCAAAGGTTGTCATAGGAGAGGTGCACGAGGGGATCTGTGGCACTCATCAATCGGCTCATAAGATGAAGTGGTTACTTCGGAGAGCAGGATACTTTTGGCCGACTATGCTGGAAGATTGCTTCAAGTATTGCAAGGGCTATCAAGATTGCCAGAAATTTGGAGCCATCCAGAGAGCACCAGCATTGGCTATGAATCCCATCATCAAGCCTTGGTCGTTCAGATGTTGGGGAATCGATATGATCGGCCAGATAAATTCACCCTCGAGCAAAGGACACAAGTTTATATTAGTGGCAACCGATTATTTTACCAAGTGGGTGGAAGCAATTCCCTTGAAAAAGGTTGACTCCGGGGGACGCAATCGAGTTTGTTAAGGAGCATATCATATACAGATTCGGTGTCCCTCAGACTATCACCACGGGTTAGGGATCTATCTTTGTCTCCGACGAGTTTGTTTAGTTTGCCGACAGCATGGGGATTAAGTTGTTAAATTCTTCACCATATTATGCTCAGGCTAACGGACAGGCCGAAGCTTCGAATAAAAGTTTGATTAAGTTGATAAAGAGAAAGATCGCTGAGTACCCAAAGCAATGGCATAGCCGATTGGCTGAATCATTGTGGGCTTATCGGATGGCTTGCCATGGAGTATCCAGGTGCCTCCATATAAATTGGTCTACGGACATGAAGTAGTCTTACCATGGGAAAACGTCATCGGCTCAAGAAGAATTCAATTACAGGACGAGTTGACGCCGATGATTATTATAATCTGATGGTGGATGAGTCCGAGGACTTAGTTTTGTCAAGGCTGTGCTCTTTGGAAAAGGTGACCAGAGATAAAGAACGAGTGGCTCGTCACTACAACAAGAAGGTTGTGCTTAAGTGTTTTGAAAAAGGTGAGCTTGTTTGGAAACTGGTACTGCCGATCGGCTCAAGAGATAGCAAATTTTGCAAGTGGTCACCTAATTGGAAGGACCTTTCAAGATCCACAAATGCATCTCCAAGGGAGCCTATATGCTAGAAGAATTAGATGGAGAGGTGTTTGGAAGGGATCTTAATGGCAAGTACTTGAAGAAATATTACCCAAGTGTTTGGATCAATTCATGATTCGGCTACCTCCTCGCTGATCCATGCTAGCCGATGTGTAATACACATCGTCTTTAGGACATCTTTACTCTAAGTTTTTCCCTCCTAAGTTTTTCCAATCGGCTGAATCTAGCCAACAGGTGATGCAAAATTTCGTCTTATAATTTTATCAATACTGAGGACAACATTGAGAAAATTAGGGGGGCATATATTATACAAAGCCAGAGATCAGAGTCAGACAGCTTCAAAATTTTTGGGGACTTTGAATTTTTTTAAAGAAGTTTAGGACATGGAAACATATGAATCGGCGGAAGGCATATGATTAACGCTAAGGGCACAACAAGCCGATTACAAAAGTTATATGTACAGAGTCAAGATGCAAGTCAAGACATCAATAGTTCTGAAGGCTAAGTCCTATTACATTCTCAGAAATTGCTCTATGGCCGACGTCGCCTCTTCTTTGATGGCTTTGATTTCTTCGACCGTCGCCATGTCTTGTTCTTCGGTGCCCAGGATCATTCTGGCCGATTTGTGGAGATCTCCCAGGTACTTAATGGTGGAAGTCACCTTAACCTTCTGTTCCTCAGTTGCCTTGGGGAGATCGGCTAGCACTTGGCCCTGCGCAAGCTTGGCCCTGCGCTGTTCAAGTTTAGCTAACAAGCCAACCTCTTCTTCTTCAAGTTGGTCGATCTTAGTCTGTGTAGCCGATGGCCCAGCCACTAGTTCATCCAACTTGGCCTTCTCGGCCACTATGTTCTCCACGGTGGCATTGATCGAGGCCGCTAGATCAGCTTGGGCTCGCCGATCGACCATTCTTTGTACAGCCCTTTCCAGTTTGAACTGGTGCTAGTCGATGAAGACAGCTCAGGAGATCTTCTCGGCCAACTTGTCGGGGAGCTGACCCTGAATGTCATTAAAGCACGCTCGGGCTGGCCCGCACTCCATGACCAGTTGATCTACATCGATGCTGAGCCGATGATGGATGTCTTGAAGCTTCTCCTTGATGTCGTCGGCTATGGTAGTCTGGTCTTGGCTAGTGGCCTCTTCTTCCTCACTGATAACCTCTTTGAGGTCAAATGGAAGCAAATTGGCTAGACTCTGCAGAAAGAGTTTCACGATTAAAACAAAGCATGACAGCCGATCCCAAACTTTTGAGGAAGAGGAGAAGCGAACTTACTCGTACAACAGGAGCTGGCGCAACTGCTTTTTCAGTGTGATGGCTACCCGTAGCCGACAGAGTTCACTCGCTCGATACACAGGGGGCAGCCGATGGAGACCAAGGGGGCTGAAAAAAGCATGTGTTAGTACGAGTCGGTCAACGCAAGCATGAGTAAAAAGATAAAGGAAGAGATAAGTTCAGAAATTACTGGGGCTGGACGAGGAGGTCGGCTGGCTAATCTCTTGAACTACAAAGATGATTTGGTCAGGGTTTGAATGATTATAATTTAAGGGCCAAATTAGATAAAACAAGATGCTTATCGATCGCTTCGGAGCAGGAGGGCTTGGTGGAGTTGGATCATCGGCGGCGGGGCGACGGAGTTATGGCTGGAGCTGCTCGATTCGGCCGCTTCTTTCGCAGCTTCTGAGATCTCCTCATCCATGACTTATTTGTGAAGGGCTTTGTCAATGTTGGGATCGAGTGAAGGCAGGCTATCGGCTGGTGCAGTCGGCCTTGGTTTCCTTTGCTTCTTCACGGGGGCAGCCGATGGTCCTACAGCCGATGGGGCTGCCCTTTTCTTCGTTGTCACTGCTTGGCGAGTTTGGCCATGCATTAAGGTCTTCAGTTTCGGCGCGTCTGTTGATGAGAAATTTCTCTCACGCGCTGGCACAGGAGATCTGCTTAACTCCGGTCACGAGTCCTTCTCATTTCCTACTGTTGTGCGGGCGTGCCGATTGATTTGACCTGTTAATCAATAAGGAAAACGAGGGAATATGCATTAAGTGTTAGGTTAGATCCCCACTGGATCAGCTAAGGGAACCCATACACATATATATGCTATTCTAAACTATATTTAAACCAAGTGACTGAAATGGATCGGCTATACCGAGATAGCATCAGCCGCTTAACCCAAATACAGTGAAGAATAATAAATATATGGATCGATAACCTAGCCGATACTGGAAAGCTAACAATGAATCGGCTAGTACTCCGATGAATCTTATAAGAAGATATCATTCTTGAGACATGCATAGCTCGGAAATCGGCCATCATTGCCGATGACGGGCGATTTCGCGCGGCGTCCAACAAGAATGCGATCTTAACATAAGAGGCAATCCTAATACAAATCTAATAATAAATATATTAAAAGGAACATATCAGGGCAGATAAGGCCGGCTGAAACCCCGGCGCTGTCTCTAAACAATATAAATCTAAGCCGAACAGATTATGGATAGTTCTAAAAACAACTTAATAGTTCGAATCCGATTCAGCATTAAGTATAAAAAGAAAAATCTGATCTGTTGTAGCCGATTTATATCTTTTGAGATGGTGGATACCGCATATAAACCAGCTAACCTTTAGATCTAGCCCTATTGGTTGCAAGTTCTTGCTAGAACTAGCCAATGACAGGATAGATCCAAACATTGATCTAATTTATATGCGCTATATGATAAACAACGCAGT
The DNA here is from genome assembly GCA_019925245.2 of Oryza australiensis. Lineage (NCBI taxonomy): Eukaryota > Viridiplantae > Streptophyta > Magnoliopsida > Poales > Poaceae > Oryza > Oryza australiensis. The sequence goes on along the minus strand of JAIFGZ020000278.1, from coordinate 2,420,927 downwards.
ACAAACTCCTGAATCTAATGTGTTATTACGATGGAAGCACTAGAAACAGTAGATCATACCACTAATGACAAGCATTTACCTAGATCTGGGGATCGAAACGATGTAGCCCGTAGCCAAACAGAGTGCTCGTCTGAAGAAAAAGGTTGGCGATGCGCCGAAGGTTTGATTGATTGTGATTTACTTAATTACAGGGGGTCTCGGGTCCTATTTATACCCAAGATACAATTATCTGTACAAACCCCGGACTCTATCTAAACTACTATTTAAAACACAACATTATCCCGAACGGGATCCACGCCGTGTTACGACTAACAGTTTAAACAAACCCCTAAATTACAAATACATTTGTCGTTACAGGACTCTATCCATAAGTGGCAATATCATTTAACGCGCAATTAACAACCGAATCTTCTATTTATCTTCAAACCGCTACATCAGAAATGGTTTCATCTCTTCCGGACCTAGAATCGGCTGTCGGCTGCCCCTGTCCGATCCAACCTTAGCCGATTGACTTCGCAACCGATCACTCTTCAGCCGATGTGACTCCTGTCTCCAGCCAATCCTATTCTGCTTCGCCTTTATAGACTTAGGGAATCAATTACCAAATTTCAGTGTTAACAGCGTCCCAGCCGATGGTCGACGGAGCGTATCTGCATCCGTTCGCGAGAACGCCCAAGCGGTATTTAATGTTGATGCCAGAGTTGCTCATCGTGGGGGATCCGAATCTGTCGTCTGCAAAAGGACAAAAATGTTTAAATTGTTAGCAAGAGACGACAACTGATTGATCAAGAAGAAAAGATGCGTAAGGATGGAAATACTTACAGAAGGGATTTCATCTGGCAGGAGGGTGGTGAGGTACATGGAGGCCTGTCATAGGTCGCGCTACTCTTGTGGGCCAACTTTAGGATCCCGATGCTGCCGAGGGGTGGGCTCTTTATCTCCATTAATTTGTTCATCACCAAATTTGAGTTGATCACCCCTCGGGTCTCTATCTAGTCGATGTAATAGCAACTGATCGGCAGCTGTCCAAGCCCAAACTGTCTTCTAGCCGACATTGGGTAGTAAAATTCATAAGTCTTTGTTACATTGCGGCCTTGATGTACTCCAGTCGACATGATACATGGAGTGAGTGCTGTGGTGAAGATTTCTCTACACTTGGGATATTTTTCTGAGTTGATCTCATCCAAGTTTAAATCAATCGGCAACTCAAATTCCATTCGGTCTTCGTAGAAGAACCAAGTCCGTTGTTTTTGGCCAGGCCGTCATAGAAGGAGATGAACCACTTGGCCAGCAGCTCACTTGATTGCTTTGATCTAGAGTGAGTGGCTACGGCTTCCCCAAAGGACAGACATCTTCTGGTAGCCACTTCATTTCCATCATCATCTTCAATCGGCTCTAGGAGGGGGAAGCGGGCGTCGGCTAATCTCGACCGACTAGATACATTCTGGGTTAACAACACAAGCCAGAGTTGCAGAAACCACCAAGGGCCTCCAGTGCTAATAGTGGCGTCGGCTGCGATCTTGGACACGGCTTGGCTCAATATCTGATAAAGGTAGCCAAGGAGGAATTTGCCTAAGGGAAGTTTTTTCTTATCAACTAAGGCCTCGACTAGTACTTGCCAGTTGGCTGTGGGACCGCAACTTGACCCGTAGAATATGAACTTCTCCAGCCACATCATCAAAAAGGTAGTATGCTCTCTGGCATTAATCGGCCTAGTTCCCATATTCATGGCCACATATTCGTTCCAACCCCCAATTGCTTTGGTCTTAAAGGAAAACTGGCTCTTGTTGTCCAGTTGGTTGAGGTTAGCCGATGACATGATGCCAAGACCCATTAGCGTAAAGACATCGACTAAAATTGGGGTCATGGGACCTTGTTGGAAAAGAAAGGCATTCAGTATGTTGTTCCAAAAATATGTGGCAGCCGACACTAATGGTTCGTCCTTGGGCATGTCGGCTATGGATAAAGCGTCGCATTGGGCTATTCCGATTTCTTCCCAGTGACTTTGTTTGCTGGCCTGCATCCTTTTGTACCACGACGGCCATGACTTGTCAGTTGAAGGCCAAGATTTAAAGGTGTTGTTCCAGTGACCTAGGTTTGGATTCCTCATTCTATAGGGCACTCTGTTGGTTTCGGCTATGATGAACTCAGTGGGATCCTTATTGCCGATGGGTCCTAAGTAATATCTCTCGTCGCTGACTAGGCTTGGAATTGCTACTTGATGTGCGAGATGCTACAATCGAAAAAAGAGGTGGATTTCAGATTTGGAAAACCTAAAATTCAGACCTACGACTAAAAGGCGGGAAAAGAAAAGGGTTGGCTGATTGGGCCTACCTCGGGGAACTCGGTGGGTGGAGAGCCTGGTTGAGCGGGAGGGGTCGCCATTGCTGCGATTGAGTTTGCCGGAGAGGTGGGATCGTCGCGGCGGGATTGAGGAAGCCAAAGAGTTCGCCGGGGAACTCAAGGACATTTTCTGGTTTGTGGATCATGTTGACGGTGTGAGTTGTTTAGCATGGAGAGGCGTTATTTAAAGGGTTTTCATAACGACCGAAACAAACTCGACCTAGGGTTGTGCTAGAAATAGGATTGGATAAAATCCGCAACATTATCAATGCCGCGGACTTAGGGGGCATGTGTTAACGACAAATTTTGGTACCCAAACCCCTGAGTTTGAAGCGTGTTTGAAGTAGAGATTGGAGCGGAATTGGAGGAAACATGCAATCTACAAAAACAGAGGCGGCATCGGCTAAGTCCGAATCGGCTACGGAGCCAGTCGGCTGAGTCCGAGTCGGAGCACGATAGCCGATAGCCAATTCCGATTGGAGACGGAGGTGGAGCCAATCCTTAAAGGAAAGCTTAAAGATAAATTATTGGATCCGGTTTCCAGAAGTGTGTTAAAGATATTGCCATCTATGGATAAGGTCCTACAACGATAATTGTATCTTTAAGTTAGGATATTTTGTATAGTTTCCTTTATGGATAATGTCGGTTTGTTTAGGGATTTAATCTGTAATAGGAATCATGTCCGTTATGGACTCATTGTATATTCGGGTATAAATATGACTCGAGACCTTGTAAAAAAATAACAACACACATCAATACAACTTCGGCGCATTTCCAAGCTTTCCTGTTTTTACTTTTTTCTCGACGAGTTCTTGCTTTGACCTCGGGCTGCATCGACTTCGATCTCCGAACAAGGTAACTTCTTGTTGCAAGCGACTTGTATCGTCTGGGTTAGTGCTTACATCGTCATGATACTCTAATCTCGATGCTATAAATTGCTTAAAGTTATCATATGCGACATATAATCTAGATCAATGTCTAGATCTATCTCGCGGTCGGCTAATATCTTTTTTACAGATAGCAGCCAACAGAGCTAGGTCCAGAGGTTGATTTAGGTTATATGGCGTATCTACCATCTCGAGGAGTTCTCATTAGCCTAAACAGAACTCGTACCTCTTTTTGTACTTAATGCTGCATCAAGTTGATCTATTAAGTCGCTTTTAGAGTTATATAGATCTGTTCGGTTCCATGTTTAATATTAGAGATAGTACCGGGGTTTCAGTCGGTCTTACCTATTCTAATCTTCTTTATGTATTATTACTGATAGATGTATTAGAACTGCCTTTTATATCAAGATCTTAATCTACTTAAATGTGTTAAGCTTAGTATCAATCTGTTAGGTTATATTAATAGCCGATTGATCTTAGGTTAATGCATTTAGTTCAGATTAATATCTTTTTATAAAACATATCGAAGTACTAGCCGATTTACATTAGACCTGCGACATCGTCTAGGTTATAAATATATATATTTATTACCCTAATGTACTTTTAGATCTAAGTGATTTATACTCTCTCGGTATGCTACCGATCTATCCCAATCACTTAATCTAAATGTGCTTTGGGATAGCAATTGTATATTTATTAATATCTATAGCCGATCGAGTAAGATCTAACCCTAACCAAACGCCTATCTTTTTGTTTCTTGTTGGTTGCAGGATCAAACCAACTGGCACGCCCGCTCAATCACCAAAGGCGACCAATTTTCGACCTACACTGGAGTTAAGCAGATCTCCCAGTCCAGTGTGTGTAAAAAAAATCACACCAACACGCTTTTGGCCGATCCCTGATCCGTGGTGATAGTCTGAGGAACACCGAATCTGTATATGATATGCTCCTTAACAAACTTGATTGCGTCCCCAGAGTCAACCTTTTTCGAGGGAATTGCTTCCATCCACTTGGTAAAATAATCGATTGCCACCAATATAAACTTGTGTCCTTTGCTCGAGGGTGGATTATCTGGCCGATCATATCGATTCTCCAAACTCTCAACGGCCAAAGCTTGATGATGGGATTCATAGCCGATGCTGGTGCTCTCTGGATGGCTCCAAATTTCTGGCAATCTTGACAGCCCTTGTAATACTTGAAGCAATCTTTCAGCATAGTCGGCCAAAAGTATCCTGCTCTTCGAAATAACCACTTCATCTTATGAGCTGATTGATGAGTGCTACAGATCCCCTCGTCCACCTCTCCTATGGCAACTTTTGCTTGATCGACACTCAGACACTTAAGTAGTATGTCATCAATCGTCCGATAATATAAGTCTTCATCGAGCAAGACATATCGTAAAGCCTTGTAGCGCAATTTCCTTGAAGCCGACTGAGAAGGATTCTGTAGATAGTTATAGACTTCAAACCTCCAGTCATCGACTGAGATACTTGCAACTTCCACTTCGACATCATTTATCATCGGCTTGTAGCATGATGCCCCTTGAGCCAAATCATTCAACTCTGAGTTCTGCTCTCTAGGGATGTGTTTCAAGGTTACTAGCCGAAAATCATCCATCAATTCCCGGCATTTTTGATAGTAGACCATCAGTGTGTCGTTCTTTCACTCATATTCTCCTGATAGTTGGCTGATGATCAACAGTGAATCGGTCATTATCTCGGTGGCGTCGGCTTCAACTTCCTTAAGCAGTTGTAATGCTTTGAGAATGGCTTCATATTCGGCTTGATTGTTTGTTGCATAAGGTGTAATGAAAAAAGCAAACTCTAAGCTTGCCCCCTGGGAGAGATTATCACCAAGCTGATGCCGCATCCGTTCGCGCAGACCGAGCCATCAAAGGTCAAAGTCCAAGGCATGATATCAACCGAGCCGATTGAATCATCTCTGTGTTCCACTATAAAATCAGCTATGGCTTGCCCTTTTACGCCTTGGGTGCTTAATACCTTAAATCAAACTCTGTCAAAGCAAACATCCATTTTCCAACTCGCCCCTTCAAAATTGTGGCCGATAGCATATATTTTACTACATCGGTCTTGCATACTATGGTGCACTTATTGGATAACAGGTAATGCCTTAACTTCATGCATGCAGAATACAGGCACAAACACAGCTTCTCCACGTGAGAGTACCTTGTTTCTTTGTCCAAAAGTCTTCGACTAAGATAGAAAATTGTCTTCTTCTTTCTCTCAATCTCCTGAATCAGAACTGAGCCGATAGACTTCTCGTCGGCTGACAAGTATAATTTGAATGACACTCCTTTTTGTGGAGGAACCAATACTGGAGGGGAGCTTAGATAATCCTTAATATTGTCCAAAGCCTTCTGCTGCTCTGTCCCCCAAGTGAATGCTTGATCGGCTTTCAGCCGAAACAGAGGTATGAACGGCTCCATCTATTCTGACAGATTGGCAATAAAGCGCCTGATGAAGTTAATTTTGCCGATCAAAGACTGCAATTCCTTCTTGTCCTTCGGAGGTTGAATATGAAGGGTTACGCGGAGGCTACGCTAGTCGAAAACAAAAAACTTTTACCGCGCAAACCAGGAACACTTGCAGTAAGGGCCGATAGATCGTTACCGATTGGAGTATGCAGCGGAAATAGCCAATCAGGGCTATCCGATCTGGAACTGTGTAGCCGATTCCCGCAAGCCGACAGCCGATACCCGGGGACAGCCGATTCGCCAATCAACCGATTCGTAGATGCTGCAGCCGATCCGAGTCGTCCGACTGTGTTCTCGTGCCTCGCTCCGATGCGCTCGACCGCAGCCGATTCCTCCACAGCCGATGAACAACGTGCAACGTAGCAGCGCCTCTACCGGTATCCACACGTCCGGGAACAGAACGCCGAACACCCGTGTGCTAGCACGCGATGCAAGGCTAGGGTTTGGCTCGAAAGTAGGGAGGGTTTCCGTGGAGATTGATCTCGGCGACTTCTGTTGCACGCGATGCAATTGACGTGATGTCCTATTCAGCTCTCCACCCCTCACCCCTTTATATAGAGTTGGCCGACTGGGACTCGTGGCCGATCAGGACTCTATTTTGAATCAGATCCCATCCGAATCTCATAGAGTTGGCCGCCCATACATCGTAAGCCCATAGGACTCTATCCGATCGGATCCCTATCCGATCGAGCCGTATTCGAGTCCAATTCGAATGCCTGTTCTTATCCCCTTAAGCGTGCGACCCTGTAGGTTCAGGTATACTCGGTTTCGGCTATAGTCTAGCTTAGCCGATCGTCGGCTCGAGTCCCACTCACCGACCCGTCAACGCGGCGCCTAGCGGCACATATTGACACCATAGTATACAAGAATAATATCGGCTCGAACCTGTAATGTGTACACAAATCCCTTTGCCTCACGATACCGCTTAAGCTATAGGCAAGATGTGTGCCATCCCTTCAATAGCTTAACATTTCACTCGAACCGTATTGGATTATCGTCGTTGATTGACTCCTCAATCAACTCGGCATGGCCATGCATTTCCATAATCCAGTACCTCGAGGGGCCCAGAGATATCTCTCCAAAGGAGGGGCAAATTCCATCTTGATCACTCACATCCCACTCCATGTTTCATGCAAACCCGAAAATTACCTTTATAACTACCCAGTTACGGAATAGCGTTTGGTAGTCCCAAAGTAGGCTACTACACATGTTGGAATCCATGGTGATCTCGGGTCTAAGGACTTTGTACCAACACTACCGAGACCAACTAATGGCACATTAATTCTGTAGTGTCTCATGGTGGGTCTATCCAACAATGTGTTCTCCAACACATGTGTCCATGTTTATTGATTTGGTATCTCCATACCCATGATCTATGAGACATGATCATCAATCAATAAATATGCCGATCTTAGAATCATATTTGTTCTAACAATATGACATATGATCAGGGATCGTTTAGAAATAGATTCATACATAAAGAGTCTCATAAATAAGTCACGTACTTATTGATCAATACAAGATGTCTATTTCATGGAACTGAATAACACTTTATTCATTTATACATAAACATTGACGTGATATCCAACATCTCCATGTTGCCTCTAGGGCATATCACTAACAGAATAGTCTTGATAGTATTGATGCCTCTCTGGGTGACCTCGATTGCCCTCCCATAAACAAGAAATTCCAAAAACTGGCCAGCCGATACGTCAAACGTGCACTTTGTAGGGTTCATCTTCAGGCCATATTCCTTGTCCTCTCCAAAACCTTCCTTAAATCGGCTATGTGGTCTTCCACTTCCTTGGATTTGACAACAACATCATCGATGTAGATCTTCACTAGGAAGCCGATCAAATCATGGAAGATGTATTTCATGGCCCTCTGATAGGTGGCTCCAGCGTTCTTCAAGCCGAAAGTCATGACCACCCGCTCGTATAAGCCGATGGCTCCTGGGCACCTGAAAGCTGTCTTATGAATGTCTTCCTCGGCCATAAAGATTTGATTATAACCAGCATTGCCGTCCATAAAACTTATGATTTTGTGGCCAGAGGCGGCATCTACCATCAAATCGGCTATGGGCATAGGGTACTCATCCTTAGGGATAGCCTTATTTAGATCTCTGAAGTCGATACACACCCTAAGTTTGTCATTTTTATTAATTACTGGAACTATGTTTGAAACCCACTCTGCATATCGGCAGGGCCAAATAAAACCAGCATCATATAGCCGAGTGATTTTGGCTTTAATCGCATCATGCATATCGGCTTTAAACCTCCTGGGAGGCTATTTGTACTGTCGATATCCAGGCTTAATAGGGAGCCGATGTTCCACAATAGATCGGCTAAGATTAGGCATTTCAAAATAGTCCCAAGCAAAGCAGTCTTTATATTCCTTCAATAAATCAATAAGCTTGGTCCTAAAATGAGAAGATAAATTCTTGCTAATGTATGTTGGCCTAGGCCTATCCCATGGACCTATATCAACTTCTTCTAGCTCGTCCCCCGACATGAAACCTTGCGCTAGTTTGTCGTCGATGTCGTACATGGTGTCCTTGGTGTAGACGCTCGAGCCCTCCACGATGCCCTCAAAGTAGTAATTGAGGCTCTTCGCCTCCAATTGGCTGCATGTCAGAATCGGACACCTTCAGAAAATTGGCCTGCCAAACTTTACCAGACAGGCAATCAATGCCGTCGACTTCCCATAAAGTTAAGTCGGCATTAGCAACATTGACTGATCTGTAACTGGCACGATTTCTATCTTATCGCCTTGCCATTGGATTAAGCTTTGATGCATTGTGAAAAGGGATGCAGCAGTTGGCGTGGATCCAATACTTTTCGAGCAGTAGGCTATTCCTTTTCCTTTTGTGGCCCTCCCGGCCTTATCGGCAGGGCTCTCGTCGGGGCTGCTGTTTCTTGACATGCCACCGTTTCCTACCCGTCGACGTTGTTGGCGCCGGATCATATCTTTGGACTTCTTCCTCCTGTCCTTTGCTTTTTAGCCTCTGAATTCTCCTTTTCTGCGTTAGTGAATAGGTCCGAAGGGCACCATTGGGAGTTGGCCGATCGTTCTTCTTCAGCCTCCTCTTCATTGTCCTCTTCGTCCTCTTCTTGAAAGAAGTCCTGGTGAATTGGGACGAGCTGATCGTGGATAGAAAGCTTCCGCTGGTTGAGTTGAACGGCTCGGGGGATAAATCGGCTAGAGCTTTCCATTGATGGGTTCGTATTCGTCCTCCCTGTACTCGCTGCAGGCCGGGCAGTTTTCGAGAGTGCGCAACCTCATTCCCGATTCCCAACAGAATCGGAAGAACTTGCAGCGCCAATGTGGATCACAGCCGTCGTGGCGGCGAAAGTATGCCATACCTAGCCAATCGGGTGTCCTCTGGTATGGTTTGCCACGCCGGGCTTCTTCTTCCTCCTGAACTCTCATCTGGAACCGCAGTCGGCTGTCCGCCTGTCTGGGCCGACGATCGGTCGATCGGCCGCTGGTGTAGACCATGTTGATTGGCGCGGCTCACTGCAATCGGCCCTTGTTGGTCTGAGTCGGCCATGGTTGTTTGTTGGTCTTTGGCTAAGCTGTACGCCATTCTGCTCTGTCGATCAGCTCGCCCAGGGCCGGCTTGGACCGTATTGACAGGGAAGGGATAGCCATAGACCTTCATTGGCTTAGCCGATTCTTCGAACTTGATTTTCCCTGCCTCGATGGCCGACTGAATCTGCTGGCAGAAGACCTTGCAATCGTTGGTGCTGTGGGCGGTGGTATTGTGCCACTTGCAATAATTTTTCTTTTTGAGCTTCTTAGCCGATGGAATGACGTGGTTGGCCGGAATCTGTATCTGTTTCTTCCAGTCGGCTTTGGTTATATCAAAATCATATTTTTCCTCCTTAGCCGACTTCTTCAGCCATTGGCAAGTTATAGCCTACTTATTCCTGTTCCACTCGGCTGTTGCCACTTCCACGTCGCTGTCACTTGAGTCTGAGTCTGTTGCGTAGGCGACGTGGGTGACTTTCTTGAAGGCCTTCTTTGATTCTTGAAAGCACTAATCATGAGCCATCACCTTTTGATCCAGATGGGCCAAGCTCTCGAAATCTTGAGCCGAAAATCTCTCACGGATGGGGGCCAAAAGGCCATGAAAGGCTAGATCGGATAGCTGGGAGTCCGACAGTACCAGGCTGTAACAACGATTTCTCATGTCTCTGAATCGCTGGATGTAATCTTGAACTGACTCCTCGTGCTTTTGCCTAATACTGGTCAGGTTTGACAATTTCATCTGATGTGTGCCGGAATTAAAATAGCTGTGGAACTGTTTCTCGAGATCGGCCCAGCTCTGGACCGAGTTGTAAGGCAGGGATGAAAACCATGTAAAGGCCGATCCCGAGAGAGATAGTAGGAACAAGCGTACTCTGAGCGCGTCGGTAGCCGATGCTTCTCCGCATTGAGCTAAGAATCGGCTGACATGTTCATAAGTTGATACGTTGTCTTGCCCAGAGAACTTTGAAAAATCTGGCACCTTGTACCGGTTTGGCAGGGGCAAGCTCTCAAAATATTCTGGGTATGGGTACCGGTACATATTGCCAGAGTCTTTTGGCTTGAGGCCGAACTGATCACGCATAACGTATGCGATCAAATCAGCCCAAGGCTTGTTTTCTTGCATTTGTAGTATCGGCTCGTATTGCTCGTGGTGGACAGGTCCTTGTCGATACTGCATTGGTGGTGTTTGAGGTCGATAGTGTTGTTCGTAGTTGCCTCCTGGGAACTGATGCTAAAACTGGTTCATGGCAGGAGGTGGCCGAGAGGCAAATGGCGGTGTTTGCTCGGGGAGAGGCCGATTGCCGCCGGAGTTATGAGGCGGGTCCGGCAGATAGTTACCAATCGACATGTTATGTATGACGGGTCGCCAATTGGTATTGAACATATCTTTCGCCTGCTCCTGAGTTGTCACTAGGATGCCGAGGCCCTGGTGTTGAGACTGCTGCCAAACCAGAACCTTGGGATGCGGCCGCGCAGCCGATGACTGTGCACTTGGTTAGATCGGGCCCCTCCCTAGAGGAGTCGGCTGCCCGAGTGGAGGGACCGGCAATCCATGGGTCGACAGCGTCCTGTAAGGTGGGAACTGGCCATCAGGGAAATAAGTCGCCCCCCTCGACAGCTGCTCGGCTATCTTTGAATCAACCACGGTACATATCATATTGTTCAAAGTGTTGACCAGTATGCCCGATTGGTTGACAAGCGTGTGGTGGACGGACGAGTCCATTCGGTCTTGATGTGTGTGCAGCCCCGAATCGTCTTGTTCCTGCTTGATGTCCTCCATCTTCTTCTTCCCCTTTTTGTCTTCGGTGGAGGAGGCGTCAAAGTCTTCGGGGATTACAAACTTGTATTTTTGAATGATCGACCCAGACCTGGTCTACGCGAAGGATTGCAAGTAATGCGCTTGCAACCGTTCCACCATCTACCGGTAGTCGGCTTGGTGTTCGGTCGACTGCTTGTCCATAGTCACCGGGATGATGTTGTCTTGGTCGAGATCAGTCGACGAGACGTTCACCATTGTGTTGGATTCGGATGTTGGGGTCCCACCAGTGTGCCAAAAGCGTGTTGGTGTGAATTTTTTACACGCACTGGCATGGGAGATTTGCTTAACTCCAATGAAGGTCCAAAATTGGTCACCTTTGATGATTGAGCGGGCATGCCAGTTGGTTTGATCCTGCAACCAACAAGAAACAAAAATATAGGCATTTGTTAGGGTTAGATCTTACTCGATCGGCTATAGATATTAATAAATATACAATTGCTATCCCAAAGCACATTTAGATTAAGTGATTGGGATAGATCGGTAGCATACCGAGACAGTATAAATCACTTAGATCCAAAAGTACGTTAGGATAATAATTATATATATTTATAACCTAGCCGATGTCGCAGATCTAATGTAAATCGGCTAGTACTCCGATATGTTTTATAAAAAGATATTAATCTGAACTAAATGCATTAACCTAAGATCAATCGGCTGTTAATATAACCTAACGGATTGATACTAAGCTTAACACATTTAAGTAGATTAAGATCTTGATATAAAAGGCAGTTCTAATACATCTATCAGTAATAATACATAAAGAACATTAGAATAGGTAAGACCGGCTGAAACCCCGGTACTATCTCTAATAGTAAACATGGAACCGAACAGATCTATATAACTCTAAAAGCGACTTAATAGATCAACTTGATGCAGCATTAAGTACAAAAAGAGGTACGAGATCTGTTTAGGCTTATGAAAACTCCTCGAGATGGTAGATACGCCATATAACCTAAATCAACCTCTGGATCTAGCTCTTTCGGTTGTTATCTTTAAAAAAGATATTAGCCGATCGCGAGATAGATCTAGACATTGATCTAGATTATATGTCGCATATGATAACTTTAAGCAATTTATAGCATCGAGATTAGAGTATCATTACGATGTAAGCACTAACCCCGACGATACAAGCCGCTTGCAACAAGAAGTTACCTTGTTTAGAGATCGAAGTCGATGCAGCCCGAGGTCAAAGCAAGAACTCGTCGAGAAAAGTAAAAACAGAAAAGTTTGGTGATGCACCAAAGTTGTATTGATGTGTGTTGTTATATTTTTACAAGGTCTCGGGACATATTTATACCCGAATATACAATGAGTCCATAACGGACACGATTCCTATTACAGATTAAATCCCTAAACAAACCGACATTATCTATAAAGAAAACTATACAAAATATCCTAACTTAAAGATACAATTGTCGTTGTATGACTTTAATTGCCGTTCTAGTAACTTTAATGCCAAATTTTAGTTTATTGCTAACAAGAAAATGTTGTTCTTCAATTTGGTTCCGTTCTTTATACACTTCTTCAACCTTTTTCTCTAAGTCTTCTTGCCTTTTATCCCAATATGTATAAAAATTATATATCAGGTCAACAATTAAATTTAGTTGACTATTGTTAAAGTGCCAACTATGGTCTTCAATATGATTTAATCTATACCTTATATTGATATTGTCTTTGGTAGTTATTACTTTTCCAATATTAACTTTTGAATTTAGGTTTTCTATGATGACTGGCTCTGATACCACTTATTTTTATCTCCAAATTACAAAGAGACTAGGCTACACTTGATTGACTATATTTGCTTAATTAATTCAAGTGATCACTATTCCTAGTGTTGAAAACTATTCTTAGTGCTTAATTCACTATTCCTAGTGTTGAGTTCACTATTCTTAGTGATGCTTTTACTGTTCACAGTGCTGCTTTTACTGTTCACATCGCTGAAGTACTGTTCATTCGAAAATTTATCTTTGAAAATTTTGGATCTTTGCAGGGTGGCGAAACCTAAACAGCCGGCGTTTGATCAGAAGTTTTAAAATCCTACTTGGTACTAGAAATATATATCCCTAGTCACAAATGATCTAGCTAAGAATTTATCGTCTCCCCAGGCAGTTCCATCCAAAGGGAACCACTTATTTTTATCTCCAAATTACAAAGAGACTAGGCTGCACTTGATTGACTATATTTGCTCAATTAATTCAAGTGATCACTATTCCTAGTGTTGAAAACTATTCTTAGTGCTTAATTCACTATTCCTAGTGTTGAGTTCACTATTCTTAGTGCTGCTTTTACTTATTCACAGTGTTGTTTTTACTGTTCACAGCGCTGAAATACTGTTCATTCAAAAATTTATCTTCGATATATATATGTGTGTGTGTATGTATGTATGTATGTATGTATGTATATATATGTATGTAAATGTATATATATATATATGTATATGTATATGTATATGTATACATATATATATATATATATATAAATCTATAACTATTAGTGTTTCCATCCAAAATTTTGTTTTGCTTGGCTATTTTGCGAAAACCCCTTGAGTGTTTATAAAATTAACTGCAGTCCCAATGATGAAAAGAAAGGAAGGGCTTGTATGGGGAAAAGACCTCCTGCGCCCCTCCCTCCCGTCCCCATCCGCACCGCGTCCCGCGCGCGCCTGCGCCTCGACTTCACCGTTGCAACGCACGGGAATAGTTGCTAGTATATATATGTATATATATATATATGTGTGTGTATATATATATATATATGCATATGTATATATAATCAGTATGTGTAACTTTAGTCTAAAGTGATATAAATGGACACTATTTTAACCAATTGCATTATATGAGGGATGTTTGTATAAAAGAAAAATCATAAAAACTTATATAAATGTTGTTTGTTTTGGTATAATATGTGTAATGATGATAACCTTTTTTCTATAAGAAAGTTTGTTGCAATGCACAAGCTATTTGCTAGTACATATTTTTGCATCTTTAATTTTATTTTTTAAAAGATCTACAAAACTAATTTCATGTTTCAAACAATTACAAAAATGGTCCCCCACCACTTTCTGGGAGGGCGATTTTTAAAAATTGATGATTTTAAAAATATGAATGGAGATCATCAATTTTTGAGGTTTTAAAAATCGCCCTCCCAGAGGGCGATTTTGTGACGTGTCGTGAGGCCATTGCCTCGGTCGATGTCTGGACATTTTTGAATTTGCAAAAGTCGAGGGTCTAAGTGCAAAAATCACGTGAAGGCAGCACAAAGAACACACGACGAAATTTTTCCACTTAGACTCTCGATTTTTAACAAATTAAAAAATTCCCAAAACATTGACGGAGGTCGAGCGTCACAAAAATTGCCCTTTGGCCCACAACTTCGAGGCCACCTCAAAATCTGGTCCATTTTCTTGCAAAGGGATTACAATCAGGTAGGGCCTCCAGAACGGGACTCATGCTTGCTTGCAGGCCAGAGTATGGGCCTGGCCTATAAGCTGAGAAAGAGGGTGTTGGCTCTCACCTAGGCCCAAAGTTTACAACGAGGACGCAGAATCTGACCCATAATCAGACGACGGCCTTCGAAACACATCCTTTTTTCCTTTGGGTCCCTATGCGACACTAACTTTTACAATCAGGTCCTCATTGAGACCTCATCATCGCGAATCCTCGTGTTGCTCTGCGAGGTCGCCGGCCAGCAAGCACATCATGATGATCTCCATTCATATTTTGCAAAAAATTATGTCACAGCAATCTCAAGAGTATGACATGTTGAGCATAGCACATCTTTCCTGAATCGAAATAGTAGAACCTAGTATTGTAGAAGTAAAATTCGAGGGCATTTGGTCGCTTCATATGAAATCTGAAATGTTCACTACCAGAATTTGATAGGCCACGACAACTATTTTGGTTGTGATCTATGTGGCATCATATTTTATTTAAAAAATGTAGAAACCATTTGTTTCATGGTTTTTTCTGTGTAGAAAATGTTCTCTACATTTGTAATAGAAGATGATGACAAAAATATGAACTATGGTAGGTGGGATACAATGGTTAAAAGAAAAGTTATGACACAACATAGGTGAGCTAAACAAAAGGCTAAATCAATTTGGTCTTACTCAAGTATGAACTCTAAGAATCAAAATGAAGTAATAAGGGGTGTATGGCAGTTACTTTTTTTTCTTAAGTAGTAACAAACTAATTTGTAAGGATTGGATCTAAACATGGTTTTATGATAGTAGCAAACACCTTCATCAAACAATCCAAACACTCACATCCTTCCAAGTTAATCCTAGCAACGTGCTCTCTTCGCTCTCTATCACACTCCTCGCAACACGGCGCTATACCTCACATTATTATGCCATAGTTGTTATACCTTATCCCATGCCCCCTTCAATTCATGCTTCTCTTGCCATCCCTTCCTTAGCCACCCCTCTCCCCTCATCTCCAATTTTACTACCGACATTTTACACTTCCTCGTATAGATCTTTTGTACCATAGTCTTCCGTGTCTCCAAAAGCTTCCACCACTCACCGCCTTCTAATCAGATTCTAGGATTGGATCTAAACAATGTGTCATTTTATCACAACAGCAAACCCACCTCCATCCAATTGTCCAAACACTCACATGCTTTTAAGATAATCCTAGCAACCCACTCTCTTTGCTCTATATTACACTCCTCACATTGCCATACCACACTCCTCACGTTGCCATCGCCGTTATACCTTATCCCATGGTCCCCTTCAATTCATGCTTCCCTTGCTACCCCTTCCTTAGCCATCCTGCTCCCTACATCTCCAAATTTACCATCGACATATTACACTTCCTTGTATAGTCTATCACACCAATGTCTTTCACGTCTCCAGATGTTACCACCACTCACCTCCAACTAATCTAATTCCCTTGGCCCTATATATCACCAACCACGCTCATTCCCCTCCTTTCCCCACGTCAACCACCCTACCACCCATCACCGGTATACCACCGTGACCGAAATCCCTCTATGTGAGACTCTTCATCTTCTCCCTCCCTCGGTCCCCTTGCCCTCTCACCCTCCATCTATATTTGAACTCTAACACGATGTTGTTTTGTCCCCGCATAGTCAGAAAAGAAGAAGACGTTACCTGCGTAGATCTACTCACAAATCCAACAGGGAGGAGGTTCCTACCATTGACAAAAAGGCAGGTTAGCAATTATAAAAGGTATACGTATTGCGATAGGGATCCATTCCTTGTCAAACCACTACAAAATCCTCTATTGCAAGGAGGGAACGGGATTGTCTATCACATTTTGCTCCCTGTTATATCCTCATATCTATTTATTTGCGCACAAGTTAGTATGGCTATATTTTTTAAATTTATGTTTTTTATTACATTACATATTCTATATTTTGCAGTTATTTAATAATGTTCAACCATCTTATGTGAAGAGGTTCATATTTATACTTGATTGTGTGATAAACATATGAAATAAACTCATGTCCATACTCATCTAGGCTCTTATTAAGGATATCGATTGTTATTGTTAGGATCATAATGGGCACACATTTCCTATCAACCCACTCCTATCAACCCACGAGATAATCCACTATTATGGAGGGGGATGGAAGTGCCCCATCGTTGTTGTAAACATGTGTGTTTTTTTATCAAATATGTTTTTATGTAGTCTATAATTTACAGCCTTTTAATATTATTTTACTATCTTGTGTGAAAATAAGTTCATTATTATAGCTACTTGTGTGAGTGCACTTGCCACATGTTCCATGTTGGACAATGCCCATAGCAGTTAATAGCAATGCCATTTAGGATTTCAGAATTGACATGAATTTTGATAAAAAGGAGTAAAAGTAGTATCTTAGACATGTACACAGACAAAATTATGAAGAAAAAATGTCTTCAACATAATTTTTTAAAAAAATACTATTTTTACGAGATAAATGGAGGTAGAGGGAGGGACGAGGAGAGGAAACGGGGGTGGAGGGAGTGCGTACTCATGTGAGCCTAACCAAAATAGGGTGAGATGAAGGGAGTTGGGTCAGGTTGAGAAGATGATAACGTGAATTGGACGGGAGGAATCGTGCATCTCACGCGGGCTGCTAGCCATGTAGAATAGTTATCCTAAGATGCTTAGAGGAGATAGAATAATCCTACTTATATTGTGAAACATTTTATCTATTTTTGACAAAATCCTGGCCTTCCTTTAAGACCCTACAACTCAATCCTTTCTCTTCTCAATCCTCTTCCTCTCATCCAAGTAAACCTTTCTCTTCTCAATCCTCTCTCCTCTCATCCAAGTAAAAGTTAAAGTACATTTATAGCATTTGCAATTTATCAATTAAACTGACTGGTAAATAAGAAAAGCAGACAACTAATAACAAATAACTTAACTAAATAAAATGCCCCTTCTTGTACTCAACTCCAGCTTCTTCCTTCCAATTCTTCCTCTACACATAAATGGTGCCACCCATTAGTGTACTTCACACAAACTATATAGGACTAGCAATCGTGCCCGTGCGTTGCAAGCGGTGAAGTCGGGCGTGGCGTGGATGGGGACGGGAGGGAGGGGCGCGAGCGCGCGGGAGCTCGGCGGCGACGGGAGGGATGGGCGCAGGCGCGCCGCGGGGCGCGGCGCGGATGGGAACGGGCGGGAGGGGTGCATGAGGTTTTTTTTCATCCAAGCCCTCCCTTTTTTTTCAGCATTGGGACTACGGGTTAATTTTATAAACACTCAAGGGGTTTTTACAAAATAGTCGAGCAAACAAAAATTTTGGGTAAAAACACTACTTGCTTTATAGATAGTTATTATAGATATAGATATAAATATATATACTTTGTATGCGTACGTATCTATACAAAGTGTATACACATAGGTTGAATAGTTGTCCTGCTAAAAAAACCCGATTTGGTGTGTGTGAACGAATTGGGTCGGCCTGCTAAATAATGAAGCCCATAAAAAATTACAAAAGAGAAAGTCTGAAAACGTGCAGCCAAATTTGGTAACGAGCTGAATTGATCGCACAGGCTGGGCCGAAAAAGAAAATTCCCAAAATAACCAATGAGCCGAAAATGAAAGTGGTCGCACGCATAGTGGGTCGTGCGCTTGGTCGTCCATTAGGGATTTTGGGCTTGGTTCGTGTTGGGTGCAAGATGGCCTCGGAATTGGATCAAATCCAAGGTGGATTGCTGCTTGGACTGTGGCCCTTCATTTTGGAAAAACTCAAGGGGTTTTCTGCAAAATAGCCAGGCAGAACAAAATTTTGGATGAGAACACTACTTATTTTATATATAACTAGCAATTGTGCTCGTACGTCGCAACGGGTGAACTCGGGCGCGACGCGGATGGGGACGGGAGGGAGGGACGCACGCGCAACGTGGGAGCTTCGAGCAGCGACGGGAGGGAGGGACGCAGGCGCGGCGCGGGGCACAGCGCGGATGGGGACGGGCAGGAGAGGCGCAGGAGGTCTTTTTTTCATCCAAGCCCTCTCTTTCTTTTTAGCATTGGGACTGCGGGTTAATTTTATAAACACTCAAGGGATTTTTTGCAAAATAGTCAGGCGGACGAAAATTTTGGGTAGAAACACTATTTGCTTTATAGATAGTTATATATATATAGTAAATATGCCCATGCGTTGCAACGAGCGTCATTTTATTTTATCATAATTATTTCAAAGTTAAAGTCTGATGTAATTCCAGTTTATATTTTTTTATGTCTCCACCTGAGGCATATTTCAGCATTGGGACTATGGGTTAGTTTTATAAACACTCAAGGGGTTTTCTGCAAAATAGCCAAGCGGACTGCGGGTTAATTTTATAAACATTCAAGGGGTTTTCTGCAAAATAGCCAGCGGATGGGGTTAATTTTATAAACACTCAAGAGGTTTTCTCCAAAATAGTCAGGCGGACAACGGGTTAATTTTATAATCACTCAAGAGGTTTTCTGCAAAATAGCCAGGCAGAACAAAATTTTGATGAAAACACTACCTGCTTTATAGATAGTTATATATATAGTAAATATGCCCATGCGTTGCAACGGGCGTCATTTTATTTTATCATAATTATTCCAAACTTAAAGTCTCATGTAATTCCAATTTATATTTTTTATGTCTACACCTGAGGCCTATTTCATCATTGGGACTACGAGTTAATTTTATAAACACTCAAGAGGTTTTCTGTAAAATAGCCAGACGGACTGCGGGTTAATTTTATAAACACTCGAGGGGTTTTCTGCAAAATAGCCAGACGAGCTGTGGGTTAATTTTATAAACACTCAATGGGTTTTCTGCAAAATAGCCAGGTGGAGTGCGGGTTAATTTTATAAACACTCAAGGGGTTTTCTGCAAAATAGTCAAACGGACTGTGGGTTAATTTTATAAACACTCAAGGGATTTTCTGTAAAATAGCTAGGCAAAACAAAATTTTGGTGAAAACACTACTTGCTTTATAGATAGTTATAGACTAGCAATTTTGTCCGTGCGTTGCAACGGGTGAAGTCGAGGCATAACGCGGATGGGGACGGGAGAGAGGGGCGGAGGCGCGCGCGCGGAGCTCCAAGCAACGATGGGAGGAGGAGCGCAGGGCGCGGCGTAGGGCGCGACGTGGATGGGGATGGGATGGAAGGGGCGCAAGGAGGAGGGGCGCAAGAGGTTTTTTTCATCCAAGCCCTTTCTTTTTTCAAGATTAGATTGCGGGTTAATTTTAAAAAAACTTAAAAGGTTTTTTGCAAAATAGCCAGGTAGAACAAAATTTTGGATGAAAATACTTGTTTTAGATATGTTATAGATTAGTTATAGATATAGAGTTATAGATTAGAAGATTAGTAAGTATGTAACATTAGTTGGTACTTGCATGAAGGGCCAAAGTACGGCTCCATCGTGGCAGCAAGGCAGCGACATCAATCGCCGGCTTGCTTCCCGGCGACCGCGCCCTTTAGATCGTTGGCCGCCTGACCGCGCGCGCGCTCAACGGCACCCACTGACGACCTCAGCATCAGACTCGGAACTATACACGTAAATACTTAAGACATAACAGAGCACACATTATATTTTATCTATAACTATCTATAAAGTAAGTAGTGTTTCTACCCAAAATTTTGTTCTGTCTGGCTATTTTGCAGAAAACCCCTTGAGTTTCTCCAAAATTAACCCACAGTTAGGAGTGGATACCGACTCGGCTCGGCTCGGCTCGGCCGGCTCGGCTCGGCTCAGCTCGGCTCGGCTCGGTAGAGAGTCGAGCCAGGAGGCCGGCTCGGCTCGGCTCGGCTTGGCTCGTGAGCCGGCTCGAGCCAGCTCGTTTAGCTTGGGAACCACTTTAATACAGTGCGATTTATGTACAAATTACATTTCATTTTTTGAGTCTATTAAACATGCAAATATACAATTAAAAAAAGTAAAAAGTGATATATTAAGTCCATAATTAACGTAATAACACTTGTCCATCGATAATTATCCATGCAAATATAATAATGCAACTAGATTAGATAGTATTACTATTATAATCTAAAGCATTAAATCCATATTGACCATCATAAAATCATAAAAATTATTGATTCATTGTCACATCAACAACAAAACAAGCAAAAGAATAGCAAAACAAGCAAAACATTAGGCCCTACTTTGTACATTGCATCGCTCGTTGAGCTCACGAGCGGCTCACGAGCCGACTCAAGCGACTCGTTATAGCTAACGAGCTAAACCCTTGGCGCAGCTCGTTAGCATTTCTCAACGAGCCGAGCCGAGCCGAGCCGAGCCGAGCTAAGCCAACCACGAGCTGAACGAGATAGTGAGCCACGAGTATTTCGTCGCCCTACCCGCGATCCCAATGCTTGAAAAGAAAGAGAGGGTTTGGATGAAAAAAGACCCCCTTCGC